>OY728139.1:1122836233-1123536964 GCA_963277665.1 Viscum album
CATCCCAGTTTTGGGGAATACACATTTCGGGGATAGTCTCCAGCCCCCGGCCTATGGAAGGTGGGCTTGGTGGAGTCATGGCACGGGCCCCGGGGGACGGGTCATGACAAATTGGTATCAGAGGAATTGGTTCTACCGTAGAACATAGGACTCTGATATTTATTTTAACGGAAATAGTGTTAAGTGTATTGAGTGTGGTTATCAGTTTAGGGAATCTGGTGTTGGTGCGGCGGTTGACATATCCATACACCAGGACCCTGACATCTGATTTCAGACTCAGTTCATGAAAAAACTGATTACATGTGTGTTTTTAAGAGTTTTCTTTGTGATCCCTTGAGTCAGATCAGCAGGTATAACTTATTGATTGTGGGACACTTGTTTCTTTTCAGAATGCCTCCACGTAGATATCTAGCTAGGGTTCTGAGAGTATCATGCACTGATAGCCCACCGAGCGGCCAGGACTTGGTGCAGGGCCCTTTTTCAGTAGAGGCACCAACAGTACCATTACCTGTTGGGCCACCAATGCCACCAGCCCCAGCAGTAGAGGGTGCATCCCTCTTGAGTGCGTTAAATGAGTTATAGCACCAGAGGCCACCCAGTTTTAGGGGAGATATGGACCCACATGCAGTTAAGGATTGGCCGGAGGCTGTGGTGAGTGTTTTCTGGCTAGTAGGGACACCAAACGATCTCATGGTGATCCTTGCTGTTATCATTCTACAGGTAGTAGCAGGCATATAGTGTATCTTGATGCTCCAAGTTCACAATGAGGTGCCGCTTCTCTGGGAAGATTTCGAGAGCCTGTTTTGGGAAGAGTTTGTCCCAGTGACTTTTTGCGCAGTGCGCGTACAGGAGCTGCTTCGTCTACAACTGGGTTGCATGAGTATAGCTCAGTACTCAGTGAGGATCATTGTCATCTCATGCTACTCCACAGATATGGAGTGATACCCATTCATCAGGGCCAAAACCTTCAAGTAGGGGATCAGGAAAGAGATTAGAGCGTCAATGATTTCTCTTATCATCCCGATGCAGGCGGGGTTGTTAGAGAGATCCCTCTTAGTGGATAGTATCCTTGTTGAGAAATCACTAGCAGCGAGACCCACCACCGGACGACACGTAGCAGAATCTTCTACAGCTGGAAAAAGACAGATGACACAGTGGTCCAAGAGGACCAGACCTACAGGTGGATGACCACTAGATTCAGATTCAGTTGTGTGGGGCACCTGAGGGAGAGACAAATATGCCATGAGCGTGTTGTGTTACGCATGCGACAGGCAGGGTCACATGGCTGATAACTATCTGACCTGCCATATGGATGATCAGAAGACAGTCAAAGGACCGCCCAGGCAGAGACAGAGGTTCGATCAAGACGGTCTGCAGTGAGCATGAGGACCCAACCACAGGGACCAGGTGTACAGGGGAGAGCTCAACTCTAGGCAGCTGAGGCCTATGACAATGGCATTCTGGAGATGATATGAGGTATGATATGTGTCTATTCCACCTTAGCTGGTGTACTTATAGACAAATGTTACAATCATTCTTTTATTTCCACTTCCCTCGTTTAGAGTTCGAAGATTCCGATTAAGCTGTTGGCTCGATCCTTACAGTTGTAGACTCCTATGAGAGCGGATTCGACAATTACACACTAGTCCCAGCAGTGTGAGCTTTCTCTAGGAGGTGAGAGCTTCAGCTGGGATCTCTAAGTAGCAACGTCGAGGCATTATGACGTCATCGTAGGTATGGACTGGTTATCTACAATCCATGATCAGATTGACTATATTAGACACAGATTGTGGTGTGTCCGCACGGATGGGACCATTTTTACCTTCACCGGAGAGAAGGGACCCTTTCCAGCATAGGATGGACTTACCTGGAGAAGGGTGCAACCGATTACACATTAGTTGGCTAGCCTTACCCTCGGAGCAGTTTATGTGGAGAGTTCAAGTTATCCTATAATGGTGGACCAGTACGTAGATGTTTTCCCTGATGATGTTCCAGGTCTACCTCCTCAGAGAGAGGTGGACTTATACATTGACTTGTACCACAAGACAACACCAATATCTACACCAGCATATCGGATGGCTCCCGTAGAGCTTTGTGAGCTACGGGTACAACTAGAGGACTTGTAGGGGAAGGGATTCATCCGACCTAGTGTTTCTCCCTATGCAGCCCTGATTTTGTTCGCCAAGAAGGCGGATGAGATCTTGAGGCTTTGTGTTGACTATCGATGCCTGAACTAGGTGACCATTAAGAACAAGTACCCACCCCCAAGGATTGACAACCTCTTTGATCAGATAAAGAGAGAACGATGGTTCTCGAAGATAGACCATAGATCAGGGTATCACCAGCTCAGAGTGAGAGATGAGGATGTGCAGAAGGCAGCTTTCAGATGTCGGTATGGCCATTATGTGTTCTTGGTTATGCCATTTGGCATGACCAACACTCCTACAGTGTTCATGGGACTCATGAACAGGACCTTTCAGACATACTATGATCGCTTTTTCGTGGTATTTATCGACGACGTTCTGATCTACTCGACTACTGAGGAAGAGCATGCCTACTATTTGCGGATAATTCTCGACACACTTTGAGAGAACTAGATTTACAATAATATCTCAAAGTGCTAGTTCTGGATCCGAGAGGTTCACTTTCTGGGACATGTCATATCAGAGGCTGGATTTGAAGTGGATTAATCGATGATTGAGGTGATAATTTCTTGGGATCCACCAAGGAGTGTGATGGAGGTACAATGTTTTCTGGGTTTGGGTGGATAATATTGGAGATTTGTGCCAGATTTCTCCAGAGTTGCAGCACCACTATCAGTGTTGAAGAAGAAGGGGAAACCCTTCGTGTGGTCAGAGAGATGCCAAAAGAGCTTTCATGAGCTGAGGTAGAGGTTGACTAGTTTCCCCATCCTCAGGCGTCTAGAAGAGGGTGTAGGGTATGTAGTTTACTGCGACACATCAGGGACCAGAATCAGATGTGTCCTGATGCTGGAGTGAGCAGTGATCGCATTTGGTTCTCGACAGCTAAAATAACATGAGCAGAACTACACTACCCATGACTTGGAGTTAGCAGTAGTGGTCTTTGCCGTGAAGAAGTAGCGACACTATCTGATGGGAGAATTATTTATAGTCTACTCGAATCACAAGAGTCTCAGGTATATCTTCTCTCAGAAGGTCATGATCCTTAGATAGCGACGTTGGATTGAGTTCTTATAGGACCATGACTTCAAGATAGAGTATACTGTTGGGAAGGGGAACATTGTATCAGATTCACTCAGCAGAGGATCTGGTATACAACTGTTATGCGAGGCGACGGAGCAGCTAGCCTCTTTGCAGATATCCTATGTAGATCAGGATGAAGCATCTTTTCTTCAGTCTCTTTCAGTCAATCTCCCACTTTATCGGAGAGTCAGGGAGGTGAAGCATGGGGACACTTACTGCGATACACGATGTGCTCTGATATCCACATGGCAGGCACCTGATTGATTTTTTGAAGTTGGGAGCATGTCATCCTCTTAAGAGGACGTACCATGGTACCAGTGTCACTTCATGAGGAAGTGTTTAGGGATTTCCACACTTCTCCTCAAGCGGTACATCCATGAGTGGCGATGATGTACTGGGGCATCCTAATATAACACAGGTGGCTGATAATGAAGAAATTAGTAGCATAGTTTGTATCTCAGTGCCTCACTTGTTAGCAAGTGAAGGCAGAGGATCAGGTACTAGCTTGCTTGGTTCAGCCTTTAGAGGACCCAGAGTGGAAATGGAATTGGATATCCACAGACATAGTGACATGAATTCTAGGTACATCCAGGGATCATGAATTGATTTGGGTGATCGTCGACCAACTCACCAAGTTGGCCCACATCCTACCGATCAGAGAGAAGGGTTCAGTAGAGAGTGTGGGATGCCTCTATGTGCAGGATATTGTGCGGATAAATGAATTACCCTCGAAGATTGTCTCTGATTGTGATGCATGTTTTACTTCCTAGCTATGGAAGGGGTTACAGGAGGCTTTCGGGATGCAGCTTCATTTGAGCATCGCCTTCCAACCCTAGACGGATGGCCAGACTCAGCGGACCATTCAGACCCTCAAAGACATGATTTGTGCTTGTGTCATAGACTTCATTCGTAGTTTGGAGGATCACTTGAATTTAGTGGAGTTTTCATACAATAACAGTTGTCACTCCACCATTGGGATGGCACCTTTTGAGGCATTGTACGGGCGACCTTGCAGATCACCATTGGGATGGACTGACCTAGGGGAGTAGGAGCTAGTGGGACCAGAGATCGTACAGGCAACCATAGAGAAAGTTCAAATCATCCAGGAGTGGATAAAGACTGCATAGAGCAGGCAAAAGTCATATACCGACAGGATATGGAGACCTCTAGAGTTCGAGGATAGAGACCATGTCATTCTATGGGTCTCACCTCAACGAGGTTTGCAGAGATTTGGCCGAGTTGGAAAGTTATCTCCGAGATTCATTGGACCCTTCCAGGTCCTTGGTAGAGTTGGTGAGGTGGATTACCGCTTAACTCTTCCAGCTCAGTTGCACTGGGTGAACACCGTCTTCCATGTATCCCAGCTGAGGAAATATGTGCCCGACCCTTCCCACGTCATAGACCACAGAGAGTTGGATGTCGAAGATGGGGGAGACCTTTACAGAGGTTCCAGTAGTGACTGAGGATTAATAGGATTGTGTCATATGATGACAGTATATACCTCTGGTGCACATTTGCTGGAAGCACGGGAACAACCAGGAGAGCACATCGGATCAGGAGGCTTAGATGAGTGCTCATTAACCCCACTTGTTTAAATAGTTTTGAGTTGTGGCTTACTGGGATGTAAAGCCCTGAGGTGGGGATAATTTATAGACACGTAATTTCCATGTAATTTCTGTAAAATATATGGAAATTTTATGTGTCCCAAAAAATTGACTGCGCATTATTCCGAGGCCCTAAGTGCACAGACTAAATTTCTGAACTTTTGTTCGGGTACGTTCAGTAAAGGTGGGAGATGGTTTTTCCAACTTTTGATCTAGTGCTCAGAATTGAAATCTGATGGCACCGTTGAACTTGTAGTCCCAGTATTCTCTTAAGGAGACCTTCACCTCGACCGCAGTAGGTCGAGGGTAAAAGATAGTTTTTGGGGGTTTTCATGGAAATGAAAAATAAAATAAAATAAAGTATTATTTTATTTCTACTAAAACCCCCGACATGTTAATATTGTGGAGGTGGGGACCACATGAGTTTTATCCTTCAAATTGAATGCTCGGTGGAGGGGACCACCAGAGCTAGTAAAACCCCCAATTCAAAACTTGGTGGTGGGGTCCACCCAAATCCCTCATAATAGGGAGAGTGGAAACCTCTCAACTCCCTCCTTAATATGGAGAAGCCTCTTGACATCTACCACATTAATTGTTCCAACACACACACATTAATTTTTCCCACTTTTGTGAGTGTGCCAACATAATTCCTTCTTAAATTAATTTTATTGGCACCTCCTTGCTGGGTAGATTATTGTTTTGGGAAAGGAGTTCCTTGAAGGGAGAAATATCTCCAATGAATTCCAATGAATATCTTCTTCAATGAAGAATGACAATAAACAATTTCGACTTTGACTTTGAATTAGAATTCTACCACGGGACATTCGTTGACGAAGAACGTCTTCAACGTCAACGAACCATGGAACGAGGAAATGCCGACATCATCGACGTCTGTCTAACCTAAGAACGGCGTCTTCTTTCCCACAAGAAATATTCAACAAATCAAACGAACGAGGTAGGGGGTTTTTTTGTGTATGAATATTTTTCCCATGTTATTCCCTTGAATTGTTTTTTGGGATTGGGAATAAATAGTTGTGGGAGGTTGTAATGCTTGACATTCTTCTTCAAGTTTTTTTTGAGCCATATGCTACCATTATAAAATGGAGGGTACGGGCCAATAAAACATGGGCCGACCCCTCTACAAATCTTGTGATGATTTTTGGTGTTTAAGATGACGAAGGAGACGGTGCGATGGAACCGCCCCGTGGCCCCCACGCCCCATGGCTCTGCCACCCGTGGCCCCGCCCGCGGCCGCCGCCGTTCGGGCCGACCCACTTCTACTGACCGGGCCTAGCCGCCACCGCCCCTGTTCGCCGAGAGACCACCGTCGTCTGCCGAGTCGACACCACCGTTCGGGCCGAGCCGCCGCCACCATCCTTCCGAGCCGCCTCTGTCGTCCTGCCAAGCCGCAGGCCGAGCCGCCCCGGCCACGCCGCCCGGGGCCTTCTGAGCTGCCCCGGCTGCGCCGCCCGAGGCCTTCTGATCTGCCCCGGCCAAGCTACCTGCGGCCCTCCGAGAATCCATGGTCGCGCCGCCCACGGCCTTCTGAGCCACCCTAGCCGCGCTGCCTGCGGCCTTCCGGGCCGCCCCGGACGAGCCTCCTGCGGCCCCCTGTGGTGCCTTGGTCGTGCCACCCACTTCTTCTTTGATCTGCCCCAGCCATTACACCCAAGGAATCTTCGAGACACCTCAGGCCAGGCTGTGCCACCTCGCGCCCTCACGGAACCCCCGCAGCCGACCAACTATCCGCGGCCGAGAGGACCCGCAACCTTCGCTGCCCCGCGATACCCACGACCCTTGCGGCCTACTGGACCACCCAGGGGGCCGGACCACACCCCGGGCCGGGCATTTCCCAGTGGGTCGGGCTGGGATGACCTGTTCTTGGTCGACCCCATGCCAAGTTGGGTCGTGTCAGTCTGACCGGGTCAGACTAGACTTGGACCTGATATGAACCTATACTTTACTTAGGCCATAACATTGGAACTTAACGTCCTTTTGAAAAACCGTCAGCGACACTGAAAATCATGGAGTGATACGGTCCCTTTGAGTATAACCCACTAGAGAATTGGATTATGTTGGGGTATGGTCAGGCTTGATCGAGCACAAATCTAACAGGGCCCCTAGGACTAAAAGGCTAATAACTCACAGACCGAGCGTCTGATTGATGCACTGTCTGTTGCGTTGAGATCCCTATAATTTGGAGGTCCTTTGAGATACATATTCATTGGAATTTGTGGTATAATTAATATACACCAATGGAGTTTGGAGCGGATTCTCTTTGGGATGAGTAGGTTTAGTGCAGGAACCATGTAGTTGGCTGTGACGATGTACTAGGATCCTGTGTGGGTCTGATGACATACTGACGATGTACTAGGATCCTGTGTGGGTCTGAAGAAGTACTGACGATGTACTAGGATCATGTGTGGGTCTGACGATGTACTAGAAATTGTGTGGGGGTCAGCTCCTAGCGATCCTTTGTGGGTCAGCTCCTTGTGATCCTGTGTGGGTCAGCACCTAGTGATATTGTGTGGGTTTGTTACTAGCGATCCTTTGTGGGTCACCTCCTTGTGATCCTATATGGGTCAGAACCTAGCGATCCTATGTGGGTCTGCTCCTAGAAATCCTTTGTGAGTCTGCTCCTAGCGATCTTGTGTGGGTCAGCTCCTAACGATCCTGTGTGGGTGAACTTCTTTACAGTGTAAGATGATTCAGTAGTTACATATAATAATCTCATCTAGTGTAATTAAGTTATACCTGGTGTGAGATAAATCTGTACCTGTTTGGTACTTTCCTTCATGGTATTTCTTCATGGAACAGTTGAGCTTTGGACTTTTGAGTTTGACTCTGTGTTTTTCCTCATGATTGAGATGTGTTTACTTGATAACTTAGGTGTATATGCGCATATAACTAAGTAGGTTTATAAGTTGTTTTCTATATTTGTGGTTTATCCGTTGTATATTTTGTGCGACTTTGAAGGAATTAGGGTCCCTAATTAGTATCATTATACTCACCCCTACACGGGATATGCCCGCACCTCATTGTGTTGGATGCAGACGACGGACAGCGCTGACTAAGGCTAAGAGTACTTGGACCGGATAGTGCCCTAAGATGGACCATACGGCGAGTCAGTATGTAGAGGAGATGGGTGGTTGTGGGGTTATAAAGAGGTGATATGTACCTACCCTTAAGGTTGGAACCTTAGAGGATGACCCATTAGCTGCCTTTCTCTTTCTTCAGTTATATTGTATTTCAGTTGTACTTGTATCTTTACAGTTGGGCTTGTATTATGGCCCCCTTTTTATACTATCAAAACTCTTTTTGATGTATAGTTGACTTGTGTTCATATCTTGATGTGTGCTTGTTTATGTGTGATTACAGGTTATAAAGGAAATTCCTTCCCAGTTTTGGGGAATACGCCTTTCAGTGCTAGTCTCCAGCCCCTGGCCTATGGAAGGTGGGCTTGGGGTAGTCACGGCATGGGCCCCGGGGGACGGGTCGTGACACTCATATTTATGATTTTTTCCATGTATCTTTTCTGAGGAAGTGTATTACTGATCCCTCACAATTAGTAAACTAAGATATCAAACTACTGGAGGAAGATCTTTTATATGAATATAACATGGTAGAATCTTTGGATTGTTGAGATAAAGTTCCACTAAACAAGACCACCCTCCAGGTTTATTTTTTGGGAGAAATACCCAGGTTTGAAGAAGTTTCATGGTAACTTGAGGATATGATAAGTTATAAATATCCTCATTTTTTTATAATGATGAATTTTGAGGGTAAAATTCATTTTAAGGTGGGGTACAATGTGACACCCAGAGTGTCTATGAACCTTTTTTCAAAATAAATTAAATTTCATTGATGTCTTGCGTTATACACTACACCAAGTTAAGCGAATTCTACATGTAACACCGACTTATCTTTCTTTTACAAGAAACACTGAGTTTCTATGAAACACCATTTTGTTACTATACTTATTTAAAAGAGACTATGATAACCTCATCGTTTTTATGAACCACCATTTTGTTACTATACTTATTTAAAAACTTGTTTTCTCATTCCATCAACTGGATTAATATTTAATAAATTTAAGAAAATTAAATGATTGGTATTATGAAAAATTTATTCCATATTTGGAATCATAATTTCCACATCTATAAAATAGATCCTTTTTATTTTTTTACAATATGAATAACAACGTTAATAATTTTTATTAGCACATTTAAGGGTCAATTGGGTAATTAAGGTTAAAAATAATATTATAAATATTTTGAAACTACCCTAATACATGAAAAAATATTATTAGATGAATTTAATTTCACCCATAACACATAAGTGTTAGAATTTAATAATTAATTGTACACTTTTCCATGAAATTGACTTAAATATTATTAAACTCAAATGGAGTGACAAAATTTCATACTCTTAATTTAAATATATATAATATTTTTAATATGGGGTTAGATAGAAGATATTATAAACTATATATATCTTTATGGAATATATTATTTTTATATACATCATTAAAAAAAAAATTTATTTTTTTCTTGAATAAATAACTATCATACGTAATTACAAAATGATGATGGAGTAGTTACTCAATTAATAAAATAGTCAGTTAAATGATATTTGAAATATTAAAAGAAAAATAATTTGAATTAATTATTGTGATACACAAATTTTTTAGGTTAATATATCATATTAGGTTTGTATTAAATTAGTTGGTTCTAATTAATATAGATTAATTTATTTTTTTAATGTCGATGTTAGGAATATTGTCAAAATTAACACTTATGATATTTTATGAAAATAATATTTTATTAAATTATATAAAAATTATAATAATATTAAATAAGTATATTGAGAATAATTATGTCCTAAAATATATTAAATAGTCCATTTATTATCTAATAGACACTATATGTAAAAATTACTTACTCCTAATATTAAAAACAAGGTTACCATTTTTAAAAATAAAATAGAGTAACATAAGGTTAATTAGAACGATATGGTTTAAAATAATTAAAAAATGTCTAAAATATATTAGGTTTTTATATTAAAATATTATATTATCTGATATAATAATAAACCTATTTTTGGAGAAATTTTGATAGATATTAAATTTATTATAATTTAATGTTTTGAGATATTCCCAAAGTGACTCTCCCCTCTCCTATAAAAGGGTACATATTCATCTCTTTTATTCAAAATTCAGAACCTATTTTCGGCCAAAATATATCAAGATATCCCTAAAAAATATCCCTTCATCCTATAAGACAAAATATAGGAACAAAATCTTTCCAATGGATTACTTTTGTGAATATCTAAAAGAGATACCCTAATAAAAGGTAACGTTCATCAATGAACAATGTTGTTTTATTTATTGTTTAAACCCAATAAATTATATTTATTTAATGTTTATATAATTACCTATTTATCCTTAGTATACTGATATGTTTTCATAATAAGGTTTCAACCTACCCTTTAACACACTTACATCTAATGGGTAATGAACATACCATTCTTGTGTATGGTGAACTACCACCACATGAAACAATGTTGTTCATTTTCCCATTACCATCTCTCATAGTTTTGAATTATGATGGAAAATATTTTCTTTTATGACATATATATATATTATATATATTTTTTCTTTTGGAATTATTATATAAAACATGACTCCATGTTTTTTATTTTCTGCAGATATGATAACTTTATTTGTGGATGTGTGTACCACTTCATCCTCAAATTGATGTGATTTATTAACAGTTTACATGGAATGTATTATGAATTTTTTTTGTGAAATTATATGATATATATGACTTAATAATTATTTTGTAATGTTATTATATAAATATATACATATATTTCATTTATTTTCCTTCTTTTAATGTGACATAAAATTGAAGTAGTGTTCAAGAGTACGTACAACCTAACTTCTCAAGGAATGGTGTATTTAATTTTATGTTTCAATAATTTAAAAAAAGACATAAATACATAAATAATGAATATATATGATATTAATATCATTTTAATCATTCTTTTGATAATTAAAACATGATCTATGTACGATTACCAGGAATAAAAATTCAAGACATGTATGAGAAACAAAGCAGTTATTACCCGAAACATAACTTAAACATGGATTTTTTACTAAGAGGATAATATAAATTCATAAGTAAATCATATATTGTATTATATATATTAATATTTTTATTTAATATATGTATAGTAAAATTATTTTTATTATACAGGAGTTTTTCATGATCATGACGAGTGTTAAGATATAAGGTAAGAGATATCTAGTATAACTTTATTTTTATGATATATATGTGACAATTAACACTATGTATTTTTAGTGTATGTACTTACCATTAATTTAATGTGTGATTATGATAATAAATTCATATGTATTTACATATATTTTTTTATGATCTTCCTTTCATAGGGTTTACATTTCAAAAGTTATCAAATTGGTAAGTTAATTTTATTTCAATTTGCCTTCTTTTAGACACATGTAATGTTATGCACATATAATCATTTACAATGGGTATATAATTCCCTTTGAAAATATTTATCATGAATATAATTATATTCATGATATTAAATGTTTCATTTAATGTTAATCGCTTTTTTTTAGCAATACGTGTCCCTCCAAAACAATGTTATCCTAAAATATTTTCAATTTTCTCAAATTATATTTTAAACATTTTAAACTAAAATGATTTAAAAAATGTTTAAAATGTTTTTCAAAGAATATTTTTTAGGTTTTTTTATAAGATTGATGACATGAATTAGTCACCCAATTAATGCCCCATTGAATATTTTTAATACCCAATGTATTAATACAACTATGAGGTGTGAATACTTACACCAGAAGGTATTGATGTGATTACAGGCCAAGATAACCAAGAAACAAAAAGAAAAAACACATGTAGAAAGGAAAAAGATAAAAAAAACCAGTCATCAACCAGTACATGATCAATCTTTGACTGTAGATCTAGAAAGCAAATATGATAAGAAATTCATCATTAAAATTCCATTCTTCATTTGGATTCTCCCCCAGTTCTTCCCTATCATAAGAACCTACTATACCATGGTCCCTGTATAAGGTTTTATTATTTACCATTGAACTCTTATTTGGACATCGGAAAACTCGTCACTATATCTAATCCAACATAACCTTCTGACTAAGGATTCTTTATTGAGAAAAACATTTGTCTATTCAACTTATCAACTTTTTTAGCATGAATTGTAGTATAGAATTCATTTTTAGAATTATATTCTTCAACTATAGCTCCTCCATTATACAACAAACTCGTATGTGTTACAATGAATATTTTAGAGCCATATATGTTAACATATTTATCTTCATTAATTTTTTCATGACTTCCACTCAAAATTCTAGCAGCCATCTATTAGATTTGACCGGAAACACATCAACTCCAAGGATCTAAAAAAGTATAATAATAATGAGAAACAAAGGCTAAAAAAATTTCACCAACAAGTGAAACATTAAAAAAATATAAATCATTCCCAATGGATTTCTCTAAATTTCAAAAAACAATTCTTCTTATATTCATCAACCATCTGGATGAACATATTTTTTATCATTGTAAAGTACATTTCAGTTGAAATATCACCTTTTTTGAAATTATAAAATGTAATTTCATCTTTTCCATCCATACAGGCACTAACTTCATCCCTCAAATCAGATGTCTCTGCAATATTATAGGAATATTTGAACACTGGTTCGTTATTTTCATTATATTCCTCCTATTATAAATTAGTGGTTGCAATAGGTTCAATGACTATTAGTTGTTCTGGAAGTTTAGTTTTTTCATTTCTAGTGGGATCAAGTGATCCTGTAACTATTGATTTTTCAAGATTAGGGCAGTCCCTATGTTTTCTAGTTTTTTGGGGAATTGGGGTAATGTATCCATCAGTATCCACCATCATCTTTTTCCCTTTCCTAGAACACAATTTAGGATATGCTTCCTCAATTTGAAAATTTTGACCGGCATCCCCTAATATTGATTCAATATAGTCCAAGACGCCACCCTACTCCTTGTCCCATGTATCATTTCATTCAAATTGTTTCTCATGTTCCCCCAACCAAATAGAAGGGATAATGATGATACGTGTGGCGGTAGACAGAGTATCAAGGCATGGCATTCCATTATTTTCATAATCCTATTCACTATTAACTGAAATCTCCTTATTCACATCAGACTTATGCCCATCATTAGATATCCCATGGGGGTCAAAATTGGTATTCTTGTGGATTTTATGAACCCAAGTTCCTTTTTTCCTTATAATGTATAGAATTATAGATTAATTTTGTCGATGTGTGTCCAATCTTGAAGAAAGATGGACAATAATCTGGAATCCTTTCATAAAAACCCACCTAAATGAATCCATGATCACCATTCTAAATCCATATTTGAGAGGGGTGATCCTTAGAGACATCAATTTAAATTAAAATGCATGAAAAATATGATCTTGAAAGATTATTCATCACTGATTTCATCTTCAATGGATGAATAATGGGCATGGATATCAGAAATATAGCATTTTGTTTAAACAAATGTAGCGGAAACCTAGGGAATTCAGTCTAGATCGGAACAATGGGAGACTAAGAATAAGGGTCTAAATCGATGGTCCATTTGAGAACATTCACTAAACAACCACAAAAAAACCCTGATCATTTCTCCTAATGGTAATAATTTTCATCCTCATAAGAATTTAATAAAACCACATTGAATTAGTTCTATAGGCCGATATGAAAACCTAAAAATATGCTGGCTTCAGGAGAGGTTCTTCAAAATTTCAATGGTGATATAAAATTAAATAACATCCCAACAAGAACAATGTGTATATCTGATGAAAGAAGGGTTACCTCATTTATTGAGAATGAAATATCACATTTTCTAGGGTGATGAAACTTCATAGGTTAAATGTGAGGATCTGGATCCATGAAATAATTTGAGCAAGGCATGGTGTTCTCAATCAATCATCTAGTGACCACATCCACGAAGCATCTCATATCTGAAGTGGGGTTTCTCTCACCTAGAGTTGGGTTTCATACATCACTCTCTTTCTTCCTATCCATCTTTCCATTCCATTATATATCTTCATTTTTACATTAAATTAAAATATTTTTTAAAATTTTTTATGACTTAAAAACAAATTTTTAAATAGGAAGGATATTTTTGAAAAGAATTATTTCGAGTGATTTTTAAAAATAATTTTCCATCTAAGATACCATTATTTCATATTAATTTTTTTTCATTGTAGATATTATCCAGTGATACCATTATTATTTTTTCTATTAATGGTTTATATTTGTTATAGAATTATATTTATAAAAAATATTTCTTTTTGATGAGTTTTGTTTTGATGATTTTTTTATGAAACTCATTTCTTTTAATAGTTTCTGATATGATTAATGATTTATGTTATTCTGGTACACATATATTTGTTTTTATTATGAGATGGGCAGGACCTATTTCTCCCATTAATTCATTTGATAAATATGGATAAATCATGAGGTATATATATTACATGTGAAAATTATTTCATGTTCACAAATATATGCATGGACATAGCTTTCATGTCCATAATTTTATACGTTGATCTGGTTTTCATGTCCATGTGTTTATGGAAGTTCATGATTTCATGTACTTAATTTGATGAGTGAACCTTTTACTATTTATATTCATTTAAAAATTTACATGTTTATTTGTATGAAATGATTTTTTCTCTTATGTAAATGCAAATATTTATCACATGATTTAGGTTTATGAAAATTTATATATAGTGTATGATATTATAATGTTATAATCACATTATCATACCCTTATTCTCATGCTTATTATTACATATCTTCTTTGTTTACCGTTACTGAGCATCTAATCTTGCCCTTTTCATATATTTCCCTTTCCCGGGTTATAAAGAGTGGTTTTAAGTAGGGCTACTAAAGGGAAATATCTTTGTGGGAAACGATGAAGATATTCTAGCAAACAAGATATTTATATTACATTATTCCAAAGTCACTAAACAAATATGGAATTCTGGAGTGGGTTTTTATAATTTATGATATTTCTTACAAAAGGATGTAATATCCATGTGTGAAAATGCTGAGTATGTTATAATTGTGATTTTGACCTGCATTCCAACAAAATATTTAGTGAATATCTATTAGTGGAAGAGAGGGAGAGGTCTTGGAAGTTAGATGCAAAGTAAACTTATAGAAAATATTAAAATTAGAAACCAGTGGAGTAGTGATTAATTAGAATATTAGTGCATTATTCCCATGTGTTCTTTACAT
Source organism: Viscum album (assembly GCA_963277665.1). Classification (NCBI taxonomy): domain Eukaryota; kingdom Viridiplantae; phylum Streptophyta; class Magnoliopsida; order Santalales; family Viscaceae; genus Viscum; species Viscum album. Next base: position 1,122,851,395 of record OY728139.1, read on the forward strand.
GTTAATGTGTGTGGATAAACCAAGTAAAAAACATTTTCATTATACTCTTTTATTTTTCAGAATTTGGTTTCACTTTTGAGACACATACAAGGAAACATTTGTGATGCTAAGACAATACTCAATTAAATTGAGGATGAGAAATAATTTTTAAATTGCCTAATTAACTCCATTTCGGTGTTCAAAAAGAAATTAGGTTATAAAAAAGTGTTTCAAATCTACTAGTTATTTCTTTGTGTATCTGAAATAGGAAGTTGAATTCCTAGAGAATATTGTAAATGAACAATGAGTATCCTCATTTTTTTATTCTAATTATTGGGTATATAATAGCATAATTATATCATAATTATAATCTATTGGGATTGTTATTTATTCATAAATAGTTGACATAATTCATGTTAGTGATTCCACTGAATGGACCATGATTGAATTGAGTATAACAAATTCAATGATAATGATAAGGGAAAATTAGATTTTTGGAGGAATTATCTAATCATATTTAAATGAAATTTATGGATTTCTAAATATATAAATTAATATGGTAAAATCATGTTAACATTTATAACGGTGATAAAAAATGCGGGATGAAAATATTTAGTTTAATAATAATAGATATTATGACTTGAAGACGAGTTCATGTGAAAATATTCTTAGTTTCTTCAAAGACATCATAGTAGAGTTTGAAAAAATTGTTATGATTTTTAGGAATTCTAATATGTTTATATAGTAAATAAGAATATATAAAAATAAAAATATATATATAATTCAGTAATTTCCTCACTCAAAAATGTTAATCTTGGGAATTGTACAAGTTAAATACAATTCAAGCGAAATAGCTCATTAGAACATTTTTTGAAGTAAATATCATTCAATGTTTCAGAGAATAAATATTCTAAATAGGTTTAAATTTATGATGATGTACATGATGATTTCCTATCACTTGTGGACAAGAAGTTTAATACAGTCAATGGATGATTTTAGGGTATTTTTCCCTTGGCATGCTTTCATTATAGAAGGATTGGGAACATCAGTATTATCTTTCCAAAAATATTTTAAGGGGATGATTCTGATATTTAAATATTGAAGAAAAATAGTCAATTTTTCAACTAAATGAAAATTTAATTTTGTAAATTGATGTATAATGAAATTATAGTGAAATGAAATTATAATTGAAGAGGAATAGTTTTCAGCAGAAGATCGGTAAGAAGGAATTCAATCCAAATTTATCTGAGACGTAGATGGTGTTATGATAGATTTAGTGGGGAAATACAAAGTTAATAAAGAAGAGTATGATCGGCTATTAGTAATGTTTTATATCAATATATAATTTTCATGACCTACCTAGGAGCTTGGTCTATAAAAAATAAGAACATCAATATTGTAGGATTGATAAAGGAATACTTAGTTTCTGTTTTATGATATAGAAGATGATTGTGATCATCTTCATAATGTTTTGGATGAACTATAAATTTATCATGTAACACTTGAAGAATTAGTGAACTACATGTTAATGATTGAGGAAAATACTAAGATCATTTATGATATTACTATGTCCATCAGTGAGAAATCTATGAAGATTGAAACACTCTAAGGTGAATTATTATGGTTGAGAAAGAATATATAATCTAAAAAACCTGATGGATCAATGAAAAATATATAGTTTGTGAATAATTTAGATGATATATTGGAGGAATGGGATTAATGAGATATAATAAAATTTTAAGAACTGCATTGTAGTTAATGACTCAATGTTTTGGGTAAAGGTGGTCATTTATATTTTTATGGGATATTTAAATAGATGGATGAATGTGTGAGGAGAAAAATAAAATATATGATGGGAGAAAGGTCTCAATGCTTATGAACATTCCAATAATTGGTAATCTACTCAAAATACGGTGACATTTGGAGGGATTGAAGCAACCAAATTTGTCCTCTGATGAAGTTTCAATTATATGGCTACATAATCCACACTATGTCTTATTATTTGGACATTGAGAGTTATTTGAGAGGATTTAGAATTAGAATCAAGAAAATAAGAATAGAAACATATAGTTTATATCATAATAGGAACTCATTATATGGATACTGTTTTAAATATTATGACATCGGAATAAAGCTATTATAGGAAAATAAAATGGAATTTTTCAAGAGATGTTGTAAGATCATATCTTTTTCGATGTACGCACCTCTTTGAGTTTTGGTTGATTATCTTTTCTTATGTGATTTTCCTTAATTAAAACATTGTGGTCTAATTCTGTTTTGGAGATAGAGAGAAATTTCTTGGAAAATGACCTAATGTTTAGGGGTGAATGTTTTTTAATTAATGGAGTCTTATTATAAATGTGTTAAAACTAGATTATGGGGCTTCTATAAAAGTATGGATGGATTCTTATGCGGTTCAATTTTTTTGGAAAGACTATGTTGAGTTCTTTTACTAGATAATTACACACCATTAACATGTCACAAGCTGTGAAAATGTTTATAGAAATACCCCGTAAACTGTTTGATGGTTCTAAACAATTACATTCTTTGAAACTAGATCATGTTGTTTAATGTTTGAGATGGGTTATTATAACTCATATTGATGTGGTTTTCAACATAAATCATATATTAAGAAATACATGATATAATGGGATTAAAAACAATGTATATCTCATATCCAATAGTTTTAATCCTCTCCATGCATATTATTTCTCATTCCATCCATGTGAAACCTCTATTCTCTCAAACCATAAGAAACCCCCATTGATTTTGGTGTGAATCATTCCCTTTCAAGCCTATTAATCAAGCATTTGATCCATGGAGAGTTTTTTTCTTTGGTTTCCCCTATATTATCTTTATCTCTTTTGTTGCTACAGAAATAACTTGACTATAGTTATTTTGGGTGTTTATCTTTCACTTGTGTTATCTAGGTTTTCAATGAGATTAGAATTTCCTTCATTCCTTATTTGAGATACATGTTGGAAGAATTTCATCTAACACTAGTTAGAGGTATGAGGAATATACAAACCCATTAGGTATGTCACTGAATTTTTTAATTATGTGAAATATTGTGTGATGCTGCTGACATAACATGTTCATTTGTTAATATTATGATGATAATGATAATTAAGGCATTAAATTACCCCATTGACCCATTGTGATCTAATTGAGATGACACCTTACTTATAGTTAACTTTTGGGTGACCCCACCCTTAAGAAATGATAAATTGGGTAATTTATTAAGGTAATTGTTAGCATCAAATGAGACCAAATACGTTTTCTTGATATGTATTTACCTTGATAATGACTACTTTTTTATTGAGATGAATAATGATATCATGTTATAATATGATTGTGTAAACTAAAATGGGAATGGATTGAGATGAAATTTAATAAATGAATATGAAATTGAAAGGCAAATAGAAATTAGAATAATTAACCATTGAGGGTTATTGTATTCTATTGTGATTATTTTTTTCTAAGACAAGTGTTTTTATTAATTTTATAATGAATATATGAAGATCTTGGAATATTTTCATTATATAATTCTTTTATAGAGGGATTATCCCAATTTCATGTCATAATGCTTAAATAGAGTTCTTTTACAAAAATCATGCTTAATTTATTATATATATAGACTAACTCAGATGTCAAAATGATTATATAGAGTGCCAGACCTGGATTCCGAAATTATTATATAGAGGGGTTTTCCTAGATGCTGAAATTGTTATACAGAGGGTTCTCCCAGTTTATGTTCTATTCCAAGGTTTTGTGGCTGTGGTTGGAATAGTTGCGAGACATGCTCAAAGACATTATGGTAAAGTATCAAGGTGGGTTAATTGTTGTATTATATTAACTATTTAATTAATATAATGGTTTATCAATTTTTGGAATAAACTTATTATTAGACAAGTTTTATTTATACATGGTTGTGGAAACATGATATTTTTTACTCACAATGTATTTATTCTACCATTTGGTCCTTGAGCATTTTCCCTGGATATAGGTTTGGACAAGGGTAAGGTACCTTGTAGTTGATTTTTGCTTGTTGGATAATGTGGATCAGGGGTATGGGAACAGATTGGGGTTCGGGACCTAGGACTTTTTAGTTTTTTGTGCAATCATGGTATTTAATTTTTATTATTTTCTATTTGGGATTATATAATTTTTGTCCAATTGTTACATAGTTCTCTATTATTTGGATTATTAATTCTTATTTTATTTCCCAGTTGAACGTTATATTGTATCTATTATTTTTTGTTACTCTGGTATTTATTAATATTTTTTATTTTATCTTAACTATAACACTTTAGTAGGGTTTAATGTCTCACCACTATATTAATTACACATCTGCAACTAGTGAGTAGCCTCTTTTTTAAAAGTTGTAAAACCCCGATATTTATTGAAATATTGTTTATCTAATTAATTTAATCTTTTTGATATTTTGTATTTAACACAACATTTAAAATAGTATATTGTATATTAATGCACTATGTTTGGATTACACTATATGTAACACTATGTTAATAATGCACAACACACATTATAAATTTTAGCTTTCTCTACATAGAACACTGATGTTAGATTGAGTTACACAAAATAATGACTTTCGTCAATGGCTTGTGTAATACGCATGATCGAGGTTTACCAAACAATAATATATTATTAACATATTATTATTCAATAAGATATAATCTAGTCATTAAACTAGAATTTTTGAATAGTAATAATTAATTTTTTAAAATTTATATTTTAGTCAAATATAAGTTGAATTCATAGGTTACCAATTAGTTAGAAATGAATATGAAAATAGATTGAATATAAAGAGAAATATTATTATTTTTATGGTCATGAAGCTATTTTAATATTAAATTCAATTAAATATAGTTAGTGAGTGATAGTAATGTAATATATATGTTAGATATTTAATAATATATTTTTTATTTTTATCCAATATATTTGGTAAACATAATATATGAACAAACCCAATTGTTTTTACAGAAAACCTATATTTTTATAAAAGTTAATTTGTTGGTTTTTAATGGTGAACCCATTTTAAATTCAATTTTTGGAACATTTACGAAATTAATATACCAAAATAAACTTCACATTTAAAATGAAAACATAAAAATTAAGTTATGATACATTTTTGGTATTTTTCTATAACTTTTCACTTTCAATGAATAGTGAAAAATACTGATTTTTTTAAAAAAAATCTTTTTGATATAATTTATTTATAATTTTAAATTAGATTTTAAATTTCTTTCAAAGTATAAATATATGATGATTTTGTAAGTTGATCCAATTTAGGTCATCTAAACCGATTTCACATTGAAATTGGATATAAACACATAGAAAATATTTGAAACATTTTTACATTCAAACCACTACATTGTAGACCCAACTATGGGATTAATGTTAAATTAATTACTACCACTTATGTTATTGGAATTTGGAAAAATGGATTCCATATTTGGAATCATCATTATTTATAATATTCTAATTATTTTATCTTGTGTTTTTAGAAAATATATTACTAAAAGTAATTAAATCGTTTAAGGGAAAATTATGCTTAACTGAAGACTAAACTGTAAACTTAAGGGTCTAAATAACCTAGAAACTTTAAAAAGTTGTTGTATGACCATATTTGGACCCTATAATCACATGGATATCCTGTACATAATTATTGGATCCACATACCATGAAAAACTGTGGGTGTAATTCCATTTCCCAATATTTATAAGAGTGCCACTCCTTCTCCACTATAAAAAGCCCTCCCCTCCTCCCACTTCATCACACCTCTCAAGCCACTTTTTATTGACCAAGATCTACCAAAATAGCTCCTAGGAATCTATAAATTCATACTTTAAGCCTCCCTTTTTTTGAAATCCTTCCAAGGATTCCCTGCTGTGAAAACCAAAAGGAGTTGCCCGATTAAGATGTAACACCCTCCCTCAAGATCTTTTCTTTTATTTTCCTTATTCACCACATAAATTCATATTATTCCAAGAGTGTATAAGAAAACTAGTATCATAAATTTAATTTAATTTCTTAATTATAATTTTTAAGCATATAATTACACCCACATACATCTAATGGATAACAAATATATTTTTTATGTGTACGGTGAACTACCGCCTCACTAAATAATGATTGTTCATTCTCCATTTCAACCTATCATGGAGGAATTAATGATGTAAAGTATGTTTATATATTTAATTTATTATATTTATTATGTATTTAAGCTTCTTTAATCCTTTTACCACACATATCTTTATACTTTCTACTTGGTGTAAATATGATAATCTTGTTTAAAGAAGTGTGGACCCCCACCCCCTCAAAGCGATGTGATTTGTTCACACACTTCATCGAATGTATTAATGATTAGTTTATTGAAATTATATAATTTATATGATATAATAATTATACTATAATAATTATTTATATACATAATGTCAAATACATTATTTCTTTCAATACAATAATTTAATGGAGACAATGTTCATGCATACATACATCCCACCATCTCCGTGAATGGTGTGTTCCATTTCATGCGTATATATTATATAGATAATTATAATAAAAATATACTGAATATAAATGAAATTTATGTAATTTTTTAAATTATGGAAATCATGATATAAGTATAAATATCAAATATATAACTAATTAAGACACATTCCAAAAAGAAAGACAATATTACATGAAGCATAACCTTAACATGAAATCCTAAAAAAACAGGTAACATAAAGTCATAATAAAACCATATATGTTATTAGATATAATAATATGGTTCTTTTATAGATTTATTATAAACTTATATTTTTTATTCATGTTTATTTATTAGTATCATGTGATTCAAGACACAATGTAAGGTCATTTTATCACACATTTTATTTCTCTAATATAGATGTCAAGTTCACCACTCTTTCCTTTTTTCTTGGTGTATATACTTCCCTTGAATGTATTATATGATTATTATTCCTAAATTTATATGTAATTTAATATCAAATATATTATACCTGTCATGGGGTTTATGATTAAAAAGTTATTAAATTGGTATGATAGTTGTGTCTCAAATTACCTCCTTTGAGACACATGCCATGTTATGCACCTATATTTTAATATGATGTGTGTGTACTACATTTGAAATGTTATATCATGAATCTCCTTACATTAATGACATTTTAATATTCATTTAATTTATATTTCTTACATGACTAGTATGGTTTAATTTTAATAAGTGGTAAGAGTTTATTGTAGCAGTATTATCGTTTTTCATGATTGTTTATGTTTAGGCTTCCTTTGATGAAATATTATGATCCATATATCAGAAAAAATCATGACTCTTATTCTCCTCTAGTTATTAATTATTTATTCATGTATTGGTACCATTTTTTTGCTCTTTATTACATAATATATTTATGATAATGTTGTTAGGGAATCCTTACTTTACCCTCTCTTCGTTCGGAACCTGTGTTCCTTCAAAACAATGTTTTCTAAAAAGGGACACCATGAATTTTATACTACTCTCTAATAATCACTAAAATACATTTTTTCCATTTTTTTGTCTTTCACCAATGATTTAAAAGTAATAATATTTACTATTTATTAACAAGGGATTTTTTCAAAACTTTTACCACACAAAAGGAATGTTCTTCTTACCTCATAAAAATATACATATTTACTAATAATCATTTCTATGATTATTCCCTTTCTATTTGAAGAGATAAATTTCAAGGGAAATTTTTTTAAAATTAATTTTCAAATAAATATTTTTCAAAATTCATTCAATATTATTTATAATTTTTCAAGTAAAATGGGTTTCTAATGATTTTGAAGTCTTATTTATCAGTTTTACAATTAATTTCAAAGAAATAGGTTTCAAAACATTTTCAATATATCTTTATTTGTTTTCAATGAAAAAGGATTACAAAATGTTCTCAAAGATTTATTTATAATTATTCAATTTTATTTTCAAGAAAATGGTTTTCAAAACGTTTTTATGTTTTACAGATACTATTTAAATAAGAAATGACATTTTTCTGAATAAATTTTTACATAATATATTTCCAAGTTATTTTATATGTTATATGTCATTTGATGATGTTACTAATTTCATTATAGGAAATTATATAAAGGTTCCTTTCATATCCTTTCATGAATGTTTTATGTTATTATGGAATAATGTCTATGAAATATTTTTATCTTCCACAGGTAATATATTTAGAAAACCCATTTCACTTTTCATGGGTTATATGTTTATGAAACATATTTCTCTTTCACAGGTTATATGTTTAAGAAACCCATTTCTCTTTTAAACCTTATATATTTATAAAACCCTATTTTTTCATGGGTTATTCTTTGATGAAATTATAATGAAAGTTATCTATTTTCCATAGGTTATTATTTGATGGAATGTTAATGATTCCCATTTCATTTCATAGGTTATTATTTGAGGTTTATAAAACCAATCTATTTTCTTGGGTCATGATATGATGAATGTTTTGTAGAAAATGTATGTATTATTTTATTATATGATAGGTGGGACCTATAATTCCCTCCAATGCATAGGGTAAAAATGGATGAATCATGGGTATAAATTTTATGTGTGAACCTGATTACATTTTTTAAATGTTATTAAAGGACCTAGTTGCATGTACATAAGTTTATGTGTGAACTTAATAACATGTTCACAATGTTATGACATAAAATTAACTTTTTATTAAAAGAACACTTTTGATGGAAAAGTGAGAAACAATATAAGTCCAACCCATAAAAAACTCAATAAAGATAAGAGACAAAAAATGATTTAAAAGAAATCTTAAAATTATTAAAAGAAGTATCCCTATAAAGTTTCTAGAAAATATCATTTCCAATTTGATCTTGTTCATATTTTATAATATCCTCGAAGATACAAGAAAACATGTCCCATTAATGTAATAATCCATCTTTTGATAACATATTTTTATTAAATCCCCTCACAATAAGTAAATATTGATTGTTTATCCATTTTTTCTACTCCAGATTTGTGGTCACTTCAATTTGTATATCTCCCATACGGATTGAACCGTCATTAGAGGCACTAAAAATCAATGCCTCCTCAAACATTTCTTTAGCATAAAGAAGGATCACTTCCCACTTTTCCACTGCCTCTCCACCTTCTTCCAACTATGATCCAGTTGGAAGTTCCAAAGAAGCACCATCAATTTCAACCACATTTTCTTGTTCACGTTTCATTGGTAGTTCACTTCCCTGTTGTATTCTAATTGTGTTCACCTTCCCACTGGTCCTTGATTACCCCCTTGGTGTCCCACCTATATATTATAAAATTAAAGGGATATGAGTATGAGAATCTATAGGATCATTAGGTTCTTATTCAGTAATTACTACTATAGAATCTTTCTTCCCCTTAGCATCAGAATCAGGAAGCCACTTCACCACACGATGTTCCCTAAAACCACCAACCTTGTCCATTTCATTGTCAATAAACAAATTCATGCTTCCCTATTTTTCCTTCTCCTTCTTAGAAAAATAATTCTCTATCTCCTTGGCCATATTTTCCTTAGCGTACCTAATATCCATTGGTTTAGGTGGATAAGAATAATATTTACACCCCATGGGTCTCTAACTCTTACTTATGATGCAACTCCCTAAATCACTAAATCCTCTCTACCCCTTATTCCTTATTGGGTTGTGATGGATTCTACCGAGCCCTTCATTAGAATTTTAATCCAAATCATTCACATCAATCTCCTCCCCCGACATAGTCCCTGATTTGGATATAAAATCCAAAAATTCTTCTCTCAGACTATGAAATCTATTTCTTAGAATCTAACAGTAAGAGGTAAATTTGATCTCTTCTTCACCTCCACCCACTTCTTTGACATTTGAAAAGTTTTATCCCAACTCATGCAGCCCCTAAGTCATACATCATTACAAAATTATACCCTCTCAGTTAGGGTAACACCACTACAGTGTTTCACCACCCCTGTATATGATCTCTAAGATGAATTTCTAGGAGTTGAAGTTAAGATACCAGGGACATGAGCCTCCCAAAAACCCACTGTATCCAATGTAACCCGCACAACAGTTTTAGGGTCTACTAAATTTGGCTTTAATAACTTATAGATGTCCAAAATCATTGGATTTCCATCTCAAGATATACTATGATAATGTTATTCTTGGATTTTATTCATAGAGACGTTCTACTTATATATCAATCCTTCACTAGAAGTAGTCTCTAATCATTGAAAACTGCCTCTTATATCCGCATTGGACTACTGAGTTATCTTTTTCATTTCATGCCTACAAAATTTTATTTAATGACCTAGTATCTTACAAGATAAACAATAGTATGACCATGACTCAATAGTCAAATATTTTGCCTTGAGAAATTCTTTTCCAACCGTATCCCAAAAAAATCAACCAAACTTCTTCAAACATATACCTCCACATAGATTCGTTGAAGAATAGGATGAAAAACAGACTTGGTCCTACTATCGGAACACACTTATCTACCCAATAGATTTCTTATCATACGCATAATAGAGGGATTTTGGAAAGTAACATGATCTCAGTAAGGAATACCCATATATCCATCTTTGGAGTATCGCGTTTCAAGTGGAAGTTATAGTACCACCTGAATATAATGAATCAAAAGTCGTCGCAGGATGGGGGGAACAGGACCAATATTAGATTAGGTCATACATGGAAGATAAATGAAACATAATATGTCTTCTATCAATAATACCCACTGTGGAATGATCTTGAAAACTCCAGAAGACGAATATATGTCAGTCAGACGCATAAACCAATGGTCGGTGATGTCCGAACCTAGAAATCAGTGTGAGATTCCAAAGAAATAAGGCATTGTTTAATATGTTGTGTATGATCTTCAAATAATCATGATCATGTTATCATACCCTTATGTTCATGATATGCATACACATTTCCTTTATTTACCCTTATTGGGAATTTGAGCTCACACATTTTTATTTTTCCATTCCCCAGGTTATAAGGAATGGTTATTGATTAGAATTACAAATGGGGAATATATTGTTTTGAAAATTTTGAATATCATTCACTGTGTTAGATGTTTTTTGTTCGAACATTCCAATAGAACTAAACTAATATTCTCTTTGGACATCAGTCTTGTCTAATATTTTAATTATTCCAAAAAACTTATGAAATTTATGTATATCAAAGATAAGGTTATCCATATCTAGTATCAGAGTAAAGGATTAGTAATCCCTAGGAAACTGTGATAAGAAAACCATAGTGAGAACCCTATGGACATGTCTAAGGATAAGTCTATTGATAAGGAAAATCAGGGGAAAATGTCATGAATTTATTTAGAGGATATATTGATTGGTTTCCTTTCAATACATCATTTTCTGGATACTACAAGTGTATGGGGATCTAGAATAGATGTACCTATGAGTAACAACTCTAAAAATATGTTTCAAGCTTGACTCGAGGAAATCTATTACACAATAACAGTCTTTATTGCACATCAAGTTTAACACTCCTTGGGGATATGCTTTGGGAATCCACAAAATCATCACGAACCATCATAAAAGACTTAATTTGAAGTTGGATATGAGTAACCAAGGATATAACTAAGCAGTCATAGATTAAATAAGCATTCATAATTTAGACATACTATAAGTAAATTTTCATGATTATGTGTTTCCGAAATTTGGTAAGTGTTTATTAATCTATAATTTTGGTTTTATTCAATGGCTATAACTTGAAGGAACCACGTTAATGGTGATTGCAATAGAAAATTCAATGATTGTTCTCTTGAAGATATGAATTATATGGTTTCTTGAATTCAATACCTTGTCACTATACTAATACAGATTTCTCAAGCTACGAATCATGTTGATCTTCCAAATGATAAAAGGAGGGAACAACATTATATTATGTCCTTCATGAGGAAACATCCTCCATATTTTAGTGGGTCTTCTAATCCACTTTTGATGAACACTGGATTAGTACTATTGAAAAGATATTCCTTATTCGACGGTGTTTAGATCATGTGAAATCCATTCTATCTATTTATCAGTTATAAGGTTAATCATAATAGTGGTGGACTCTAATCAATAATACAAGAAAAAAATATGAAATTGAATCTGTGGATTAGGGTGAGTTCAATAACTTATTCTTCAATAAGTGCGTTCCTCGTGTCCCTCATACAGAGATGGGAAAGGAGTACATTTAGTTGAAGAAAAAGGATGATTAACCTAATAGTACCTATGAGGCTAATTTCACAAGACTTGCGAGGTATGCTTCTAGTATTAACATCCAAACCTAATTTAAAGTTTATAGGTTCATTGAAATCTTAAATACAACTCTTATATGGTCGGTGGACATATGAAAATTTAGTATTTATGAGGAGACTGTGTTTTGTGCAATAAAAGTTGAAATGGAGGTTAGATTTATGTATCAATCTCATGGTTTTAACAAGAAGAGGAATATGGAGTTCAAAGGGGAATTTAAAAACCATGGTGGAAAACAAATTTCAAAGTCCTAATTTCTAAAACTGTGGGAAATAGAATATATGAGAGTTTCTGAAAGGAACAATAATGTGTTCCAAGTGTTGGATCCTTGGCCACTAAGTAAAATAATGTAAAAGTGATGAGAAGAGGATTTGTTTTAAACGATTTGAGAGAACGCTCAATAAAATAAACCACCCACACTTCAGTGTTTCAATTGCATGGAGTTTGGGTAATATGAAAACCAATCCCCAATACAAAGGATAATATGGAAGATAAGAAACAAAAACCTCTAAGTAAAAGGGATAAAGGGAATTCTTATAAAATCAAAATGGATGAAGTGAGTAATGGAAATTTGGGTAAAACATATCCCCATCCTAGTTAGGAAGATCATGTTTTGTTTTTTTATGATTAAGACCTATTATAATATTTTTGTTCATCCTTTAGTGAATTTTAATGTGATTATGTACCTCTACATGGATTTTGGATTATTAAAATCACATCTAATGCTATATCAGTGGAAGGATGAACCCAAATATCTAATAAAAATGTTTTTGGTATAAGATAAGATCATATTTATGGAAGAAATGGTGAATTATATTTTTTAAGGGTGATATGGTAAATAATTTATGGAAAGATTAATCCAAATATGGAATATATTTTTTGAGATTAATGCATTATCTCACCACATTAGAACATATGCATATTGGATAACTTGTTTGTGTTAACTAATGATAGATGGGATGACTTATCATGGATATCATGATCTAATAGTACATTACGAATAAAAAAATCTAATTCTTTTCATAGGGTAAGAGATGTTATGGAAAACTACAAATTCACAACCAAAGTGTGATATTGTGCATATGATAGTCAACAAAATCACATAAGTATAACTTCTCATGAAATTAATCAATAATTAGGAATTAATCATGAAATTTAAAAAGTTATCCTAGTTCCTTATTTTCCAATGAATCAATACTCCCTTAGATCATCGCAATGTTTTGGCTTTGTGATTGTTGAATTTAACTAGACCAAGTTCTATATCTCTCATCTCTAGAAATTGATAGTTTTATTTCTCTTCAATGTTGGTGTTTTAACTTTCATCCAATGTTATTTTATGTTGAAACCCATCTAATTGTTACTTTGGTTAATCATTATGGTTCCATATTTCTTTTTTCAATGGAATGTTTAGTGTTTATTTTTATAATGTCTGTTTTTATGAAGAAAAATTTCCATTATTAAACCTTTGATAACCCTGAATAATTTCGAGGGATAAAATATTTTAAGGGGGAGTAATTTAACACCTTGATATTTTATAAATTATTTTATTCAATTTAATATAATCTTTTTGAAATTTTTAATTTCATGAAACACTGAAAAAAATTATTTTATATTGAAACACTATGTTTGGATTACATTATACACAACACCAAGTTAATCATGTACTAAATTCCACATTAATTATATCTTGATGTACATGGAAAATCATGGATAACTTTCATTACATGCAATAATGACTTTTCCCGATGTCTTGTGTAACATGCATGACTGAGGTTTACCGAAAAATAATATATTATAAAAATATTATTATTCAATAAGATATAACCTAGATGTTAAATTAGTAGTTATGAATAGTATTAGAAAAATTATTAAAATTTATGATTTACACAAATATAAGATGAATTCATAGGTTACCAATTAATTAGAAATGATTATGAAAACTGACTGAATATAAAGGGAAATATTATTGTTTTTACGGTCCCAAAGCAATTTTACCCTAATAAATTAACTTATTTTCAATAAGTTAGTGATATTAATGTAATATAAATGTTAAATATTTGATAAAATATTTTTTATATTCATCCAATAGATCCAATTGACATAAGATAAGAATAATCCCAATTTTATGCATAAAAACCAATATTTTTATAAAAGTTGTTTTGACACTTTTTAATGAAGAACCCATTTTAAATCCTATTTTTAGACCTTTAATAAATTTAACATGTCAAAAATAAAATTCATCCTTGAAATAAAAAAATAAAAAATAGTTTAGGATAAATTTTATTATTTTTCTGTAAGGTTTCATTTTGATAGTGAATAGTGAAAATTACTAAATTTTTGTCCAAGACTGCTTTTAGATATAATTTATTTACAAGGCTAAAATATATATTAAATTTGTTTCAAAGTATAATTAGATAATTTTTTAATCAATTAATCTAGCATAATTCATTAGATTCAATTCCACAATAGTTCGAATGGCCCGAAGGCCTTATATTTTTATTCATTTTTCATAATCACCCTTTTAATGGTCGAAGGGGAACCCTTACATGTTCCATAGGCTCTGTGACAATACCTGACCCGAAGGTCTTAGAGGAATTCACATGTACTATAACTACTTGGATCTTATCCTCCCTAGTGTCAATATATTTATGTTAGATCTCCACCTTTGCATGGCTGTTTGGTTAGGCTTCTTGTGTGTGCATAGGCTGGTCCCGATGGCTAATGGCACACCCTCTCATTCATCCAAATCTATTAGCTCTACTATTGGAAATGAACCTACTCAGAATCCTCATTTGGAGTATGATCCTTGAAGAGTTTTCCTGGTCCATTAATCATAGTTTAATGTGGCCCAAATTCCTTGAGGTGTTCCTAAGGCCTTGAGGTGGCCTGAATCCCTTATTGTCCTAATGGCCTATGGTGGCCTAAAGGCCTTCATGGACAAGAGATCCAAATGGGTGGCCTGAAATCCCAAACTAATGAATAGTTCCAGCTATTATAGTGACTGCTACACTACATATACAGTAACCTATAAATATGTCTTCACATGTATTTGTTCTTAGATCCCTTTGATTCACATTTTGAGTCCTCACCAACTGGGATGAGGCTCGTGTTCTTGAAATTGGATATAAAAACATATCCAACTTTTGAACATTTTTTACCTTAAGAACTCGCATTGTTTACCTAATTATGGGATTAGATTTAAATTAATTCATGCCACTTCGATTATTGTAATTTTGAAAAATGGATTTCATATTTAGAATAAGAATAATTTATATAGTCTAATAAAGTAAACATACATTTTTTCCATAAAAATTAGGGAAGGTAATTAAATTCACTACGGTAATATTACGCTTAACTAGGGATTAAGACTTAAACATAAAGACCTAAATAACCAAAACAAAACTAGTCCAAAATCAATTGGATAGACATATTTAGACCCTATAATCAGTTTTATTGGTTGTGGACCCATATTATATCAAATTTCAATGTGAAACACATGGGTGGAATTCCCTTTCCCAAAATTTACAAGAGTGCAACTCCACCACCACTATAAAAGGACTCACCCTATCCCACTTTCTCTCACATATCTAGCCTCATTGGCTTGAACAATATCATCCTAAATATCTCTTTAACATCCCTCCCTTCCTCCATTAATTTTCCCTTTGGGCAGAAATCCTTCTAAATAATCCCTTTTCTAAAAACCCAAAGGAGTTACTCAATTAGGAGGTAACACCCTCCCCTCGATCTCATTTCTTTAATTTCTTTCTTCACCACCTCAATTCATCTTAATATATTCTTGTATAACCACAATAGTATCATAAAATTACTAGGATATTTTTATTATGTGATTTAAACATACACTTCCACACACATACATCTAATTGGTAGGAACATATTGTTTATGTTCACGACGAACTACCACCTCACTAAACTATGATTGTTCAGTTTTCCTTTAACGCATCTCATGGTGAACATTATGATGGAAACACAGTTTTTAAATTTTATAAATAATATTTATTATGTATTTCATCTTCTTTTATCCTTTCAAAAAAAATATATTTATTCATTCCATTTGGTTTAAAAATAATAATTTTGTTTGAGGAAGTGTGGACTATGACCCCATCAAAGAGATGTGATTCATTCAAACAATACATGGAATGTATTAGGGATGAGTTTAGTGAATTTATATGATATATATGATATAATAATTCAACTAGAATAATGATATATACACATATACATACATATATTTTCTTTACCTTCCTTCATTCAATGTGACAATTAAATTGAATGAGCGTGCATGCGTACATATGGGCTACCATCTCCATGAATGGTGTCTTACATTTCATGATTACATATTCTATAGATTATAATAATAAACATATACTAAATATAAATTATATTCATGTCATTGTTAACATTCATTAAATCCTGATTTCAGTATAAGGACTAAAGATATAAAAAATTAAGTCACATGCAAAAAACAAAGTTAATATTACCTGAAGTGTAACCAAAACATGAAAGTGTTAACAAATGGTTAATATAAAGTCACAAAAAACCATATATTTTATTAGATATAATAATTTGGTTCTGTGATAGATTTATAATAAACTTATATTTATTATACATGGTTTTTATATGAGTACAATGAGAGTAAAGACACAAGGTTATGTGATTTCATATCACTTTTTTTTGTGAGATACATACCATGTTCACCACTCTTTGCTTTTGGGTTGACTATATAATGTCCATGAACATATTATATGATTCTTATTCTAGAATTGATGTGTAATTACATATCTATTCTATTAACATTCATTCATGTGGTTTATATTTCAAAAGATACCAAATCAATAAGATAGTTTTGTCTCAATTTACCTTCTTTTAGACACATTTCATGTTATTCACCTATTTTTTTATATGAGGAGTCCATACTTACTTTGACATGTTATATCATGAATATAATTCCATTCAGGATATTTTAAGATAGATTTAATTCCACATTCTTACATGAGGGTTATGGTTCAACGTTGCCAAGTGGAAAGAGTTTATTGAAACAATATCATCACTTTTCAAGATTATTTATGTTTATCTTTCCTTTAATGAAATATTATGATCCATATCTCATGAACATTAATGAATATTCATATGCTATTTTAATTCATCATTTATTCATTTATTTCTACCAATTTTATACTATTTTGTACATAATATAGTTAATAATGTGTTTTAAGAAAGCCCGACTTTACCCTCTATTCGGTTGGAAACATGTCTTCCTTCACAACCATGTTTTTTAAAAATGGTGTCCAATAATATTCTCAGTTATATGATAACAATTAAAATAAATTCCTCAATTTTTTCTTTTTAAATATGTTTTCAAAGGATTATTCATGTTTCTTTTTTAACAAGTCGTTTTTTTAACATTTTACTATGAAAAATGAATGATCTCCTTCCCTCGTATGATATGTACAGATTTTACTACCATAATTTTTTTGGGGATTAGTTTGCATGTTTAAAAGGTTAATTTTTATAAAAACGTTTTTAAAAGTATTTTTCCAAGAAATAATTTTAAAAATAATTTCGAACAATTATATTTTTTCGAAGAAAATGATTTTCAAGCCTTATTCATAAGTTTTTAAATTATATTCAAATAAATTTTTCCCAAATGTTTTAAAGATTTTTTATAGTTTTTGGAAGAAAGAGGATTCCAAATGTTTTCAAATATTTCATTATAATATTTCATGTTTATTTTCAAGGAAGTGGTTTTCAAACGGTTTTTATGTTTTATGGATCATTTTCAAAGGAGAAAGGATATTTTCCTCAGGAAATGTTTTCAAAATATATTTCCAGGTTATTTTCCAACTAACATGACATTTTTTGATGTTACTCATTCCCTTATAGAAAATTATACTAATTTCCATTCATATACTTTCATGAATGTTTTATTTTTTGATATCAACATGCTTATGAAACTCTTATACTTTCACTAATTATATATTTATGAAACCTGTTTCTACTTCACGGGTTTTAGGTTTGTGAAACACATTTCGCTTTCATGGGTTATTTGTTTATAAAACATGTTTCTCTATTATAAGTTATATTTTTATGAAAAATGTTTTTTTATTAGTTTATGCAATGATGAAATGGTTATGAAACGTATCTATTTTACATATTTTATGATGTAATGAAATGTTAATGATTCCCACATGTCACATAATAAAATCATACATACATGTGCCAAAAAACATTCATCATATCATGAGCCATGATAAGAGATTGTTTATGGTTTATTTTTTTATATCAAGATGCTTATGAAACTCGTTTCTCTTTCACTAATTATTTATTTATGAAACATGTTTCTCCTTCATGGGTTATAGGTTTGTTAAACACATTTCTCTTTCATGGTTTATTTGTTTATAAAACATTTTTCTCTATTATAAGTTATATTTTTATGAAAAATGTTTCATTTAATAGTTTATGCTCTGATAAAATGGTTATGAAACGAATCTATTTTACATATTTTATGATGTAATGAAATGTTAATGATACCCATCTCATTTCATGGGTTATGATTTAATGTTCATAAAACCAAACTCTTATCATGGCTCATGATATGATGAATGTTTTTGGGCATATGTATGTATGATTTTATTATGTGACATGTGGTACATATATCTCCTTTCAATGAATTGGGTAATGATATATGACTCATGAGTAAAAATGTTATACATGAACCTGATTACATGTTCAAAATGCAATGAATGGTCATGGTTTGATGTCAATAATTTTATGTTTGAACTTGTTTACATGAT
Organism: Viscum album; assembly: GCA_963277665.1. NCBI lineage: Eukaryota > Viridiplantae > Streptophyta > Magnoliopsida > Santalales > Viscaceae > Viscum > Viscum album. The sequence continues at coordinate 1,122,870,470 of OY728139.1, forward strand.
CAAAATGTTATGAGTGAACCCTATTTTATGTTCCCAATGTTATGCATTAACCTGATTTCATGTTCACAATTCTATTCATGGACCAAATTTTATGTTCACAACATTATGCATGAACATGGTTGTATGTCCACAATTCTATGAGAGGGCCTGATTTCATGACCTCAACTTAATATGTTAACATGTTTCTACTTATACATGTTAACTATGTTAAAAATTGATGTGTATTCTATAATCCATGTCATATTCATATGTTATGCTTTCATGGATTATTATCATGATACCATTATGATTTTCGTATTGTCAACGACAAATATTTATTCCATGATTCATGTTTATGATATTTGATATGTAGGATATTATCTTATAGTGATCATGATCATGTTCTTATAACCATATGTTCATGATATGCGTATTCATTTCCTATATTTACCCATACAAATTATTTGATCTAACCCATTTTATATGTTTCCCTTCCAAAAGTTATGAATAATGGTTTTTAATAAGAATTGGAGACATTGAAGATCATTTACAGAGCTTGAATATTCTTGTTCCCTTTTTCCGAAGGCACTAAATAAATATGGTATTTGGGAATCTTTTTGTATAATTTTTTAAGAATTATAAAAGAGTTATGAATGTATATGTCTGAAAATCAAGGGTCACTATATAGGGAGGCACACTTGAAGTCTAGTAACCAACCTGATTTGTCCATGTGAGAGAGTGTTAGATCAGGGGATGTTACATAGTGGTATCACAGGTGTATTGGTTTATCTTTTATTTTTATTTTACTATTTATGAAATGTAGAAATGAGATAGCGATGTTTTGGGATTTGTGATGATCATGATCATGGGAGTAGTTGACCCTTGTACAGGGGAAAATCTGAGTTCTCATGAATGGGATTGTTTTTCATGATGTTTTCATTTTATGATGGATATTATTTCACCATGGGAAATTCAAATGTTTTGTGGTGATTATTTTTATTGATATTTGTAATCATGGACCGACATGGCATGATATGAGTAATCATGCATCATGATAGTCATGTACATATATATCATGACATGCATCGTCTATGATGGGGATATATTTATTACATGTGATATATTTTTATATATAAACTGTGAAATGAGATACATGTTATGTCTGATAAATGAAAACAGAATAAATGAACTATTATGTCATATTAATTCACAATTTAACCCATGTAATATAGACCATGAGCCAGTGGTTTTCTTTTGTTATGAGTTATTAAGATTGACCATTTTTATCCAGTGTTCTAATGTGCGCATTTTTTTTATAGAGAAAATTCCTCCTCATCATATTTTAATTGATCATCAAGAGATTGGTAATCAACATTCTACTAAAGTAGATAAACTAGATCTTCTTGAAGATTATTAGGTTCATATGAATTTTTAGCTTAGTGATTGCTTCTAGAGGGTCATATCATCAATGAAAAGGGAGAATGTTTGCACCATGCCATTGATGTATAATTTTCCAAGAGATTTTTACATACAATATCCATCTATAATGACGAGGGAGAGAGGCCCCTAGGTAGATAATTTTTTTATTGAGTCAACCTAGAGGATTTTAAAGAACCTTAAGACACCATAATATTAGAGGGTGAGCACCGTTGCATATATGATTCATGGATCAGCCATGTGTTGGTGGAATATTCTAGAGATAGATGGGTAGTAAGAGAAGTTATCCAAGAAGGAATTCAAGAGAATGTTTTTGAGTCTCTTCATTACATATATGTTAAGGGATGAAGAGGCTCACGATTTCATTCAATTTTCATATGAGAACATTTTCATGATGGAATAGGCTGGAAATTACACTAACTTGTAGAACTTTTCTCTATCTTTAGAATCTAATGAGATCTCCATGGTGACATGTCTTCAGGATGTACATTGGTATGAGATAAGGTAATGGGTGAAAATTTATATATTGTTTTGATTTTCATATGTAATGAATGAGACAGTCATCGTAAAAGTTAATCTAATAGAGGCCTAAATAAGTTGTTAGGCTATTTTAGTAGGGAGAACTATGAGCACTTATTATGGTGGAATAAAGCATTGTTCTAATAGTTTTCATTGAGAAAACCATAGGAAGAGTAGTAAGGGTTGTGGGAAGACATCTCAGGCATGTGTTCTATTTCAGTACTACCTATGTGGAAATTCTTGACCAATTTTACCTTAGTGTTTATTCCATACATTTAAATACCCTTATCATGGTAGGTTAGGTCACATTTAAGGGTTTTATAGAGGCATATTATAGTAGAGTAGTTTAAGGGGATTGGGAGAGGCACTACAGTCGAGGAAGGACTCAGCTAGCCCATAGAATACTGGTAGCTAGAGTCCCACTAGATGTTTAGGTTGAAGGAATGGGATGTGGTACCCAAGTGCAGTAGCAGTGGTATTAGGTAGAGAGAATAGTGAAGGGGAGTTATATTAGATCTCATGGAAGAGGAGAAATTAAACTGCACATTATTAATTTTACTCTAGATAGATTGGTTGTAAGACCCTATACTATCAGATGTGCGATTATATTATAATTTAGCATTTCTTGCATTTTTTTGAGATTAAAGCTTAAAATTGTAGTTAATATTCTATTTTTCCCATTGTTTAGTCTAGTTTTTGGATATTCTAGATGGTTTCCTGATCATTGGTACACCATTGGGAGAGTGGTAGAGAATATCAAACATTTAAAGGTGTGTTCTCTAGAAATTGGTGCTTACCATTTCCTTTGGGAACAATTTGTATAGGAAATTGAAGGCATCGATTTGATTAATGGAATAGATTTTATAGTTTAATCTTGGATCATATTGACTATTACCATAGTATCATTACATTTCTATCACACTAAGAAGGAAAATAGTTTCACCAGGGTGTGTGGTATCTTCATGTCAGCCTTGTAGGACCAATTTGTTGTAAATTAGATTTTGTTTCATGGCTCAGATAGAATGACTTTCTTATGATGATAGATGAATGCATCATTATAATTTTCCTCTTGTGGTTAAAAATTTTATGCATTTTTTTTATGAGTTATATGGATTACTACTCGATCGCAAGATCCAATTCATGATCGATTATGTTCCAGGAGGAGAGTCAGTTTCTATTCCACCTTATACTATAGAACCAGTATAGCTTCAGGAGTTGAAAGTATAGTTGGAAGATCTGTAAGATAAGGGATTCATATGACCTAGTACATCATGATTATGTTCTTTAGTGCTTTTCACCAAGAATACTAATGGGATGTTGAGCTTTTGTTTGGACTATTAGAAATTTAACCATATGCCAATCCAAAATCTATATCCAGTTTCATGCATCAATGATATCATTGACTAGATGATAGGTTGAAATATATTATCTAGTATATATTTGAGAACATGGTATCAATAGTTGAGTTTTGGAATTTTATAAATTCCTCAGACTACTTTTAGAAGAAGGTATGTCTTGTACGATGTCATAGGGATTTAATTTTGTACGATGAACAGACTAGTGTTATTCATTGCCTTGATGAATCAGATCTTTCATCGTTTTCTGGACCTATTTTTGGGTGTTTTTTTAATGATATCATATTTGAAAGAAATATGTAATACAATCATGCCCAACATCTTGACATCATCATGAGTATAAGGAATTAGTGGGATTGATTATTTTTTTAGGAGACTCTATCATGATAGTCTCTTGGTGGAGATAATGTTATTATATTATATCTTCGAGTATCGGTTACTAAGGACTTGTATAAGGAGTATATGAGAGAGTTTCATGCTTCTATAAGTGAAGTGAAACCATTTATTAAAAAATTGTATCGTGATATTCAAATATAGTACTAGTGGATTGAAATTAATAAGGAATTAGTGGGATTTTTTGAGTGATGTTTAATATTCCAGCAAGAGAAAGCCATGATTAAGAGGTCAGCTAGGATATTACAGCCTATTCCCATTCAATTGTGTAATTGGGATGATTTCGCTATGGATTTTTTGATAGGATTAATGAGTACACATTACATGAATGATGTGGTATGGATGATCATTAATTTACTGATCAAGGCATCACACTATTTTCTTACAAAAAAAGAACATCACAGTTGGTAATCTTGGTAGTATTATATATAATAGATAGTTTGGATGAACAGTTTTATAAGGTGTATTGTTTCAGACAGAGATCCCAATTGCATTTTCATTTCAGGTACGGTATTCATAAGGCTCTCGTATTGAAGATTAATCTCAAAACAACATATCGTCCATAGAGTAATGGTCAATGTGAGAAAACTATTCAGATTCTGGAAGATATGTTATGAGCTTATGTTTTATATATTAGTGGTTCATGGTACAAGCATATGGAACTCCTACAGTTTTCATATAATAAAAACATCTAGTAATTGATCCAAATGGAACCTTTCTTGGATTTTTATGGAATTTCATTCCATTCTACTCTATGTTTGTTAGAGGTAGGTGAGTTAGTGGTTGATGGACCTAGTCCTGTAAAGAGGATTTCTGAGCAGGTTCAGTTGATTAGAAGGTAGTTATTGACTACATTGAGAATGTAGAAATCATATACTAGCCATTTAATATGACCAAGAGAGTTTAATATTATTCATTATGTTCTCCATTGGGTTTCTCCTATATTGGGGAAATGATGTATTGGGAAACAGGGAAATTTTTCACCATGTTTTTCAGTTTGTTTGAGATAGTGAAAGGGTTGTTCTATTATCGTACTGATTATCCCTTCTATAATATTATAGTTCCATGAATTAAATGTTTCTCATGTCACAACCTCATAGATATCATCCTAACCCTTCTCATGAGGTAGATTTTTTAGGACATTTAGCTCATCCTAGATGTCTCCTTTAAAGATCATCTAATACAGTTTGTGGACCATAATGAGAGGTGTATCTTGGAAGGATTATTCCTATAGTTTGAGTTCAGTGGAAGCATACGAGTATTCAAGAGGATACTTGGTAGAGATAATATGATATGAAAAAACACTATCTATACTTGTTTTATGAGACCCCACAATGATTCTATGAGCATCTCATTGATTATTTTTTATATGTTTGGGAGGTTGTGAGACCCCTTCTCTACCCAGGTATGTCCCTCTTTGAGTTTTGGTGGATACTGTTTTATATGGGAGTTTTACTTCTTTAAACATCAGTGGTTGAATTCCTTTCTGTGGATAGAGAGAAATTTAATGGAAAATGACCTAATATTTAGGGATGTATGTTTTTTGAATTAATAGGGTTGGGAAACAAACATGTTAAAAAGGGGATTATAAGGGATCTCTATGAGTTTGTAATGTTCTAGAGGTGGTTCATTACCTTTTGTAGATACTTGGTTGAGTGATGTATTCTAAATATTTACATTCCATGAAAAAGTTAGATGACTTTTAAATTCCAACATGATACATCATGAACTGGTTCATGACAAGAAAAAGATACATGTTGTGAAAATGTTTTATGTCCTGTAATGTTTGAGAAGTGTTATTTTAACATGAGGTGACACATGTTTTTGAGTAATTCATAAATTAAAAAAATATATGATGTGAAATGATTATATGTTGTGTATTTATTATCTCAAGTGATTTAAAACCTTTTCATTCATATGATTTTTCATTCCATCCAAATGCTTTCTCTCCTCTCTCAAGACCTAAGTGACTCCATGGTATTTTAGAGTTGTTCCTTTCCTTTTAGGCTTCTCGATCAAGAATTTAATCCACAGTGGGTTGTTTTACAATGGTTTTCACTTCTCTTCCATTTATTTATATTATAGTTGTGGAAATCCCTTGACTATGTTTTTGGGGGTTTGATCATGAACATTTGTGATTAAGTATTTCTGTGTGTTCACAATTTCCATCTTTCCTTATTGGCGTTAATTATTTGAATAATTTCATTGAATTGAAGTTAAAGGTAGGCGGTCTTTAAAAAACCCTTCTGAAATTTTCTAAAATGCTTATGTATGTTAAATATTGTAGGATTAGAGTGGCACAATGTGTACATTAATTAAATGAATAATGGTATTGATAAATAGTGTTTTGAATTAATTATTGGTCCCCATTTGATCTAATTGAGTTGATACATGGATTTTGGATACTTATTTGATGAGCCTACTCTTGAGAAAAGGTGAATTGGATAGTGGCTTACTGTATTTGTTAGAAGGACATGACAAAAAAGGTTCGTTTTTTATATTAATTCACCTACGTATTGGATTCTAGTTTACTAAGATGATTATTGATAATGTTATATGATATAAAAACATAAACTAGAATGGAAATGGATTGAGATATGATTTAATAAATGAATTTGAAATTGAAAGAAAAATATTAATTAGGAGAATTGACCATCGAGTCTTATGACATGATAATATGATTTTCATACTACCAAGGAATGTGTTGTTATTTATGCTCTAATTCTTATATAGAAATCTTGTCCTGGTATGATTTTTTAATACTTATATAGAGGGATTCAATTAATTTTAGGCTATAATGATTATATATTATTCTTCGAATAGTTTCAGGTAGTAATGCTTATATAGAAATCTTGACACCATTTTATGATGAAATGATTATATAAAGGGATTTTCAAGGATACTAATATTATTATAAAGAGTGATTGGACCAAATGTTGAGACTCTTATATAGAGGGATATTCTTGGATGATAAAATTACTATAAAAAGGAATTTCTTATTTATGATATATTTCATTATTTTCTGGTTATAGTTATCGTGGTTATTCTACATGATCATAGACATTCTGAAATTATGCTAACTTATTGTTTGTTTTATTATATTAATTATTCAATTAATAAACTTTTTTATCACTTTATTTCATACAACTATTATTAGGTTCGTTTTGTTTAGACATGGTGGTGTCAACCTATGGAATTTTTCTTCACACCATATTAAGGACTCTATTAGGTACCCACAGAGATTACATGGATGTATGTTGGCTTAAGGTCATGGGACCTTGTATTTTATTATTTCATGATGGATGGATTTGTGCTTTGAAGCGTGATCAACTTGGAGTTCAGAATTTGGTTTATTTGATTTTTTTTTTGAATGTTCTTTACCCTATATTACTTTCATAGTGGAATTAGATACATTTCAACCTATGATTAAAAGGTTCAATATTATTTAGATTATTGATTCTTATTTTGTTTCCCAATTGAATGTTGTACAATTTTTTTCTATTTTACGTTGATATATTTTTTATTATTATTCCTTACTTGTGTTGAATTGTAACACTATGTCATGGGGTATAGTCTCCCCACCATATTCATTACACTCCAACTTCTTTTTGGCATCCTCTGGCATATTAGTAGGTATGCTTGAGGGCCGATAACCAACCTGATTTGGCCATGTGAGAATTTAATGGATCTGGGGAAAATATAGAAGTCATAGAATATTTGATGAAATACAATCCCATAAAATTCTTACGAGAAATATATTATACCGTTTTAATTATAAGTAATATGATATGGGTAATTATGATGAAGAAGATGGGAAGAAACTGACATATTTCTCAACTCATTATGCAATTTAATGGAAATATAAAAGGAAAATGGAGAAACAGAAACACATTATTATTGATATATATTTGAAGGCTACAAAGAATAGTATCATGTGTATTTTCGATAATTGGTTCTCATCCAACATGATGGGTAACCTAAATTTTATTAAAAATGTGAATGTAATAGTTGATTGAATAGTTATGTTTTATTTACAACCCATTATAAAGGATTCCAATATATAATGAAAATAAATAGCCTAATTTATTCCTAATGTGTTTTAGATTAAAGATAAGTTTTCCTGATTTATAAATAATAATGATATTAGGGTTATACCTTCTAAAAAGGAAGGATATATTTAGAAATATAATGGAGGAAGTATTTATGTGTTACAGTTGTATTTAAAACCTTCATTAAATGGCCATTGGGTTATTAACCATATTTCAAGGATCTCTATAACATTTTTGGAAACTTCATATGAATTATATTAATATGGTTTTAGAAAATGGAAACCTATATACTAGGTGTCAGTGCATCATGTCTAGAATGATATCAGGACTTGAACCCATGACCAAATAATATATAGGGTTTAATGTTGACCATCGACCTACACAATTTATTGGATAATATTTCATTTATTTTAGTTAATAAGTTTTATGAATAAATATTAATTATGAATATGTTATAATATTTTTAGGATTATCGAAAAAAATTTATCCATATTTTTATAGGTAAATAGTTAGAGACAATTATAATGACTTCTTTTATAAGAAATATGATCCATTAAAAGTTTATTCTTGAGCTTCTGGAGTCAAAGTTAATTTTTCGATATGTATTTATTGAACTAATGGATGAAATATAAGTTGATCAAAGAACCAAAAAGGTTTAGAATGTGTTCATAGAAATATATTAATTGAATATATTTACTTATATCCTTAAGTAATAACTGAAAGACCCAACATTATCAAAATGATCTAGAAATAAATTTTTGTCATAATACCATAATTTTTGTTGAACTGATGGTCATTTTAAATCATCGAAGATTTATGGATTTGAGACCTTGAATTTCACAATAATAATTCACTTTTTTAGGATTGGTGACCTCAATAACTTCCTATAAATATTTAATCTCATACTCCATGTATGTACCTCTACTTAACACTAATCTTATTCAACTTAAATTCATAGTTATATGTTATTCCAGGTGGCCATTGTACTTCGTGTTCTCTCTTTTAAAAAGTATTTTTTTCCAAACAATTTTATAATGCGGAATTTTAATAAAAAAAATTCCATATATTAATACATTGACTACCAAGATCAATTTAAAATTGCAAGGATGAAATTTAATTAATGTGGGGAGAATCTGACACCCCAAAAAAAATCTTAAAGAGTAATTTTCATTCGATATCAAGTGTGTCACACAACACTAAGTGTGTAAGGGAATATAATATCCCTAGAACATAAAACATAATTATTATATCTGATCTATTCAATATATATCAATGCACACATACACTATGTTATCTTTTCTTACATTCAATAAGGACCTTGTTCGATAGCTTGTGTTAAACACATGAAGGAATTTTACCGAACAACAATGCATTATTAAAAATGTTATTATTTAATATAATAAGATATAACATAGCCAGTAAATTAATGATTGTTAATATTATTAAATAAATAATGAAAATATATGATTTATACAAATATAAAATGAATTAATTTTCTAAAAATTAATTACAAATAAATATAAGAACCAATTGAATATAAGGGGAATGTTTTTATAGAAGACTATTTTTATATTCACAAAGTTGTTTACTCTGAATAAATTAAATAAATAATATTTACTAAGTGATAGTAATATAATATTTATATATATATATTATATTAAATCAAATTTTTTTCAAATTAATAAAATATATTTGATAAGAATAAGATAAGAACAAACCCAATATTTTACATAAAAATCAATATTTTTCTAAAGGAACATTTAACGCCTTCTAATAGAAATTCTATTTTAAACACAATTTTTGGAAAATTTAAAATTTTTTATATACAAATAAATTTCATTTTTTAATATTAATGTTAAAAGTATCATAGGGTAAATTTTTGTTATTTTTCTGTGATGTTTCATTTTTCAATGAATAGTGAAAAATATTAAATTTTAATTAAAAAAATTCGTCTAATTTATTTATATTGTTAAATTATATTATAATTTTTTTAAGTAAAATAAAATTAATTTAACAAAAATTAAACCTATTTATATCATTTTATTCAATTTATCATTGAAATTGGATATAAACACATATCGATCTTTTGAACAGTTTTACATTAAATAATTGCATTGTCATTATGTCTATGAGATTAATTTTAAATAAATTTCCCCCACGTATTTTATGTGAATTTTGAAATTTTGATTCTATATTTGTAATAATCATAATTTATAATTTCTAATAAGTTCAACTTAGTTTTTGACCAAATATGTTAGTGAATGTAATTGAAATTAATTACATCGATTAAAAGAAAAATTAGCATAACAAGTGACTAAACTATAAAATTATGTGAAAAAAACTATATACTTGTACAAAGTAAATTTTATGTTCATATTTAGACATTATACATCCTTGGATTGTATTTGGCCCATTATTGTAGAAACTTGACGTGGGAAATTCATGGGTGGAATTCCCTTTTCATTATTTTACAAGAATACCACTCCACCTCCACTATAAAAAAAGAATTCACCCTCCCACATATTCACACCTCTAATGTCATTTGTATCTCAAATAATAATCTCCAATAAGATCCCAAAATCCCCACCATCATCCTAGAAATTTCACTTTTGTAATAAATCCATCCATGGAATCTCCTTGGTGAAAACCAAAAGGAGTTACCCAAAGTAGTGGCAACATCCTTCCTCAAACTCTCTTAGTTTATTTACATTATCCACACTATAAAATATTCTTAATCCATGATTAAATTATTATATAAGTATAATTGTTATAAATAGATGTTTTTATAATTATGGTTTGAATTAAAATCTTACATACTTCCATAAAATGGGTAACAAACTTATCGTTCTTGTATGGGGTGAATTACCGCCTCATGAAATGATGTCGTTCGTTTTCCCTTTACCACCTGTCATGTTTGGAATTATGATGGAAAAATTATTTATATATGATATATATTGTTCTATTATATCATCATGCTTTTTTACTTTTTATATAACATAGACCGTTATGTTTTCCATTTTGTGGTAATACGATAACATCATTTGTGGAAGTGTGGACTACCACCTCTTCATAGTGATGTGATTCATTCACACTATACATGGAACGTAAAAAGGATGGGTTTATATTACCTATTTTACATATATGACATAAATATTATACCTTAATTTTAATATAAATATGCATATATATCACTTTCATTTAATTCTTTTAAATATGGTGATGCAATGAAAGTAGCGTCAAAGCGTGCGTACGACCTACCGTCTCCATGAACAGTTCATTACATTTACTATGTCCACATATTATTGATTATTATAAATAAATATATAAAGAATATATATGATAATTAAATAAATTATTGCATCATTTATATTATGATATCATGATAAACATAAAAAGGAAAAAATAACATCTCAAAACATACTTGATGAACTAGGTAATTAGCACCTAAAATAGTGAAAATAATGATACATTACTAATAAATGGGTAATATGATATTATAAGAATGTAATATATTATATCATAAATGTTAATATTGTTCCATAATAAGTTACTAACATGCATAAAACCATTATACAAGAAGTTAGTAGACATTCACTTGAAATGAAATGCAAGGTAAGGGATTCTTGCCACACTTTTCCTTCCGTGAGGCATACACTATTTTCACCACTAATTTATTTGTGTGGTTTATATACTTCCCATATTTTATAATATATCATGAATTATTTTACCTTAATGGTATTTTATATTCAATTTTAGTTAGTCTTCTAACTTGATATGTTTTAAAAGTTACCAAGTTGTAAGGAATTTCATAACCGGATTTCTATTGATTGGTTTATATTAATTCCTTGTGGTCATAAATATTATAAGATTATTTGTGTAATCACTTTTAACTATATATTTTTTTATTCCAGATATTTTTATATTTATTTACATTTTACACACATAATCTATTAATTGATTTATTTTCACTTCACCATCATGGCCTTCTCAAGGGTTTTATTCACAATCCAATTTTGCTTGAGATTGATTACAATTGAATTTCCTTACAGGAAATTATTGGATAATTATATAATAAATACATTCATTTTTTATCCACTTGTTATTAAAGATATTTTCTCAATTTCTAGTACAATTTTCCACTCTTTGTTGCTCAAAATATTTTAGAAAATCTTACTTCATTTCTCTCTTTAGTCAGAGAAATTATTTTCTTTAAAAAACCACATTTTCAAAAAGGGTTTAATTTTTTTTATCATTTTAAAGTTTAGTTATTAAATATATTTAATCCATTTTAACTTTTAAAAAACTATTTTAAGGAATATTCTTGTCACTTTCTGAATAAGTAACTTTTATAACCTTTTACCTTACAAAAGGAAGGTTTTTTTTACTATGTTCACATGTAAAATTTTAACCCCTATCATTTTTTGAAGAATCTATTGAAAATATAAATGTTGAATTATTAATGAAAATATTTCTAAAAGTGATTTTCGAAAAAATATATTTTCAAAAAATCATAATGTAAAGGTTATTTTCTTAAAAAATGTTTGAAAATTATTTTTATAGTATTTACATTCCTCAATGATAACAACCCTCTATTTTATTCCACTTGGGAAGAATTATATTGATTCCATCCTTACTCTTCCTCAAGAAAGTTTAATATTCCTTTGAACAAAATTATTATTGAGATTCATTAATTTGATTTCTTTTTTGTTCCCCTTTAAATATTCAATTTCCTATGATGATTGAGCATTAAATTTCCCCTAAATATCCATATATTCTATCATGGATATGATTATTTCAAAATATGGATACCAGTTTTACATACGGTGTTTACTTTTAAATTTATTTGATATTTAGGAAAATTATAACATCTCGGCCTGGGTTCCACATAGCGGTGCCCCGATCTGGTCAGCTATGTGGCCCTAAGCACGCCTCCCCATACACGAGAGGTTATCGACTAGCAGTGAGGGTCTAATATCATTCATGGGGAGACTATAACCTCTATATCATCTAAGTAATACACCACCAGAAATACATAAACAATAAAAACTAAATAACAAAATGATATCATAAGAAAAACAATACTCATGTAACAAGATAACCAAAACCGGAATATAATATAAAAATTACCAATAGATATGCTATTCAAAAATATGTGTCCACTATCAAAATGAAACTCAACGTAAATACACTAACAACCCCCAAGAGGGTCCCAAACCACATCTGGTTCCTGCATCCATGATCAATCCCTACTCATCAACCGAACATAGGGCAATTTCCATTATCTTATCCTATAACCATGAAATCTATTTAGGTACCGATCAAGCAGCCCAAATAGGGTGTTAGTACAACATTATAGGACACCAAAAATGGTGTTTAAAAAAATTAGTTAATAAGAAGTGTATGAATTGGTATAAATAAATTATTACAATTCCTAAATAAATATTTATCACATTATGAAATTATTCATTATTTAACAACATATATTTTATAGGTTTTGGGACACCCAAACCTCAATAACTACATAGGCCAATGCCGGAGTCTAAACAATCCCCAAGTGATGCCAGGTTCAATAATTCCACAGTTACCATTCTATTTCTCAACTCAATATAATAAATCCATTATTAGAATTTTGTATCTCAATATACATAAATATTTCATTATTACCATTCATTATAAATTTGTTAATTAAATAATTAATTAATCATCTCAATATCATTAAATAAATAATCAATTAACCAATATTATCTATCTAATTATTTAACTCAATAATTAATTAATATTATCAATCTCATTAATTAACTCAACAATTAATTAATATATCAACCTCATTAATTAACTCAATAGTTAATTAATATATGAACCTCATTAATTAACTCAAATGGCCAGGGATAGCTCGAATGTTTTTTTGGATGCTTCCACTAGCCCTGAGATGGAGGATCTGGCTGCTCCCCCTATCTGTAAAGAGGCTAGGGTCATGCTTTCGGAGCCTAAGGTTGCTGAGTATTTTAAGCGATTGAGTCACGATTTGGTAATTGAATCGGAAACAAGGAAAAAAGACCAAGGGGACCCTACGAAGGCTCCCGTCTCCCCTCTTATATTCAGAGGCGATGACCTCAAATGGTGGCAAGATTCCAGTCTTAATGCTTCATGAGGGATTTGGAATTTTTTGCAATCAGGGGGCTGTTTAGCCAAGTGCAATGGAAGATGTTAACATAGATATGCTCAAGGCTAATTCACAATATCCATTGGTTTTTGTGTACCCATAAGATGATGGTAATTCTATAGATGGTTATGAGGGGGAGGCAACTATGCTTGGATCAAGAAGGCCGCTAAGTCCCAAATAAGGTCCCAATCTGAGGGAGCCTCTTGCCAGTATCAATTTGAACAACTGCTTTGAGATACTAAACTCTGATGGAGGGGCTGAATGAAACTCCTTTTGATCCATAGATTTGGAGTCAGATGGATAAGGATAAACCTTAGGTGACAATGTTATAGGAGGGATCTAAAAATGTCGTCACAACCCAAGGAGGAAGAATGGAAGTAAAGAAAACAAGGCCTTGGGGTGTTGCATTGTTTCTAAGAAGAAGAAACCAAATGGTCGAAAAGACTACTCATATATCCCTAGGACAATGGAGACTCCGTCAGCCAAAAAAGTTGGTAGATCCAAGGAACTCAAGGTCCAGACTATTATAGGTGCGGAGACTCATCAAGTCAGAGACTCCGGGTGTCCAGAGCATGGCAAGGAGAAGTCTGCGGACATGGATAGCTTGAACGTTTTTGTTAACCCTCTGGGGGATGCAACTGAGATGTGGGAGGTTCTGCATGGGGAGACATGGGAAGTCATCATCCATTCTGAGGAAGAGATGTTGGATAAATCGATTCCATTTAATGCCTCGAAAGAGTATTGCGAAAAGATGTCTGAGAGGGCACTTCAGGTGGCCACTAGTAAGGTGAAAATAGAGTGGATTGATAAGAAAGACCGTATTTTGGCATGAGGATTTAATGTAAGGAATTTAAGCATGGAGGGGTTTATACAGACGTGGGATAGGCTTGATATTTGGTTCGAGGACCTAATCAAAGATAACTCGGATTTAGAGGTAAACAGACTTCTCTGGAAACTCCTTTGGAATAATGTGTCTAATAGTCTCAAACTTGATTTCAATGGTTCATCAGTATCTTTTGTTGTGTGATGCTTGTTCTTGTACGGACATGGGTTCTCACTTCCCCTCAAAAGTGTTTGAAAATAAAAATGCAATTTTCAGTCAACTCAATAATTAATTAATCTCTAAATATCACTAATTACCTTAACAATTAATTAAACTCTCAATATCATTAATTAACTCAACAATTAATTAATCTTCTCAATCACATTGTCCTATATTTACTTTATCAATTTTTTATTCAAACTCACAAACTCAACATCTTATAATTAGATCTCTAATTAGTTGCACAAAATCATTGTCTCAATATTCGATAATTAATTCATCAATTAATTATTCAAATTAAAAAACTCAATATTCCATAATTAATTATCCAATTAATTATGAAAAATAAAAATAAAAATATCATATTATTAATTCAGCAATTAATTGTTCAATTTCAAAAACTCAATATCATATAATTAATTCCACATTTCATTATGAAAAATCAAAATTACAATATGCTTTAAATAATTATCAAATTTATCTCTCAATTCAACAATCTAAAATCCCCTAATCAGTTCCACAATTAATTACTCAATTTAAAAATCTCTAATCTCTAATTAATACCACAATTAATTATTCAATATCTAAAATTCTAATATTCTGAATTCCAAAAAGTGCCTCAATTAATTAAATCACCAAATTAATTAATTCTATTGAGAACTAAATTTCAAATCCTCTTATATAAATTATAAAATTACATAAACATAATCAAAATAATGTATTTTAGATATCAATAATAGACAACCTATATCAATTTGTTGTCGAATGACCGCCTAATCGAAATTCCCAAAATTTTAACAACACAATGGCATACAATGGGATCCAGATCTAAATCCCTAAATATTGATTGAGATAATCAATTTGATTTAATTAAAGATCTATATATACAATCCGGAATCATTATTTAATCAAATAAGGAAGATCAATCCTTTTCTAGGATGGGAGAATAAAAGATTATGAATGGAAAACCAATCAAGAAAGGATTCACTTAACGAAATGGGTTCAGATCTTAGATACAGGCATTGATTCATGAAAAAAGAGGTCAGTAAGGATGGGAATACATACGGGAGGCTCTGAAATCATGGAATAGGGACTTTGGTCGAATGGGGTTGATTTGGGATTCAAATGGAGGTTCAGGTAATTAAAAATAAAATCTTCCTATTAATTTAACTCTCATGCATGGTTTTTTGGGTAGGGTCAGACCATTTTCCCTAACCGAGCACCTAAACCATGGGTTTATCTTATTGGGGTGCATAGTTACTCTTAAAAGTGTTCATGGCTTTAAAAATCGCGCACCAACCATGCAAAACATCAATGTCTAGGGCTTCATGGTTTGCTGGGATGGGAAATATTGTTTTCCATAACTGCGTTCCAACCATGCACTACCCTATTTCATCCATGTTTCTCAAATTTTCACCCAAAAACACCCAAATGAAAGTACAAACAAAGAGTAATCAATATAAAATAAAATATTACATGAAATCATGCCTAATAAATTTTTAGAAAAGGTCAAGATCTAATAATCTCCCCACCTTATATCAACTCATCCTTGAGATGTACTCCCAAGAATCTCTATGATTCTATTCCAAAAAGATGAGGCCACTAAGCCCTCATATTTTCATCTATATCCCGTGTTTCCTCTTGAACATGAACAACCTTCTACAATACAGGAACTATGGTAAAGGTATTTCCACACAAAACCTTTTTGCTATGATCTGATAGACGAATCAGATGCTCCTAAAAGGAAACATATATCTTTAGATCAACATCATCCATATTGATGACATGAGAAGTGTCAGGGTGATACCTATGATGTTTCAACACAAGGAAAATGTCATGCATGTCTCTATAAATCTATTGAAGAGAAAAATGGTACGCCACTAGCCTAATTCTCTCCACAACCTCAAATGGTCCAAAGATTCTAGGCACCTATATGACCTGTCTCTATATCCTAAGGTAAACCAACCTTGTAAATATCCTATGGAATACATGATCACCCTCTATAAAATCTAGGTTTCATTGATGTCTATCAACAAATGACTTTATCTACTTTTATACATATCAATACACTTATAAATCAATTGAACCTTTTTCAATGTCTCCTACATGAGACTTGAACCCAACAACTCTGACTCAGCTTCCTCTATCCGACATTGAGGTGATCTACATGGACTTCCATAAATAGAATCTTATATTTCCATCATTATAGTTTTCTAAAATCTTTTCCATAGGAAAATTCCACTAAATCTATGTTATTATCCCCATACCCACCAAACAGTACTGGAAAATGACCTTATACACACGTTTTTGGTTAAAAGTTGGTATTGGTTAAAAATTTCCAATTATACCCATGATATTTCAAGAACCACTAGTAAAGGTTCCCCTATACCCATAGTTTTTCAAAATAAATGGGTATAGGGTTCCATTCAAGACTTAACCCCATTGATCTCTAAAAATAGAGGGTATAGGTTTTGGTTAAAAACATCTATCCATGGTTCTCAAAAACCATTGGTATAGCTTTCCCACATAAGCACAGAGAAAATAAATTTCATGGGAAAAAATATTTTCATGGGAAAACATATACCCATGGTTTTATACCTATATCTGTTGTTGATAAATATATATTTACACATATGTGGGGTAGTGGTTAGGTGCGTCAGTTAGGACAATGTAGTCGATGGTTTGGATCCAGCTTCGGGTTTTTTTTAATCATATAACCATGGTTTGAGTACTATGGGTATAAGGTTATTGACATGATATACAATTTCCCATGAACCTTTTCCCATGGTTCATAATCATCAGTATAGAATTTTTCAAACCATGTATATAACTAAGAAATATACTGACACCTTAAGCTCCCATGGGTTTCTAAACCATGGGTATAGCCTATTCCCATGGTGTTGTGGGATATACCCATGGTTTCAAACCTCGGGTATATGGTTATTTTCTAGTCATAAAATTCATGGGAACATGATAAAATAATATCCTCAAGGGCTTGTATAGTATGTGCCAACTTATCTTCTGTGTTGGGTGGTAATTTTTTACTTAGTAAAACATCCTTAACAGCACCTTCTATAAGCCCTTCCAAAAGCACAAAGTAAAATGTGAATCTAGATCTAAAACTATAGTCTGTGGCTCCCCATGCATATGTATTATCTACCAAAAATATAAGTATCCCAAATTCTCCATAGATATGGGCTCCAATATAGAAAATAAATATGATACCTTCATCAATCTTTCCATATTAAACCAAATTCTATAATTCCTACAACGTGTCCTTGGTATACCCTCCACAAATTCCAGGGAAACAACATCCCACTTCTACTAGGGAATGGAAAATTTTTGTAGGAAACATCATGGTCACTGATGCTCAGACTCCACCTGGTGAAAATAGAATCCTCATATCATGAACCCCAAAATCACTTTTTTCATGCCCGACCACCATAATATTCATCATAGGTCATTATAAATTTTATTCACACCTAGATATACAACCCATTTTGAGTGATGAAATTCCCACATAAAATCCACCCACACAATTGAATACACAACAACTCAATTTATGACATAGATGGTCTCGTCCTCATCTATCAACTAGTCTGAAGTTGTCTCTACACCTTCAAGTATTTCCCTCAATGATAAATGTTATGGGTCCTCGTACTACCTATCTCTATTCCATCTCAAAAGTGTAGACTCCACTAAATGTGATACTGTGTTCAAATTCTCTTGATTCTCCTGAATCACCATGTGAATCATCGCAATTAGAGTCATTATCTTCCACTCAATACTAGAATCTTAAAAATCTTGAGTCAATTTTTTTTACATAATGAAACCGCTAGACTATTCCCCTTATCGGGAGTATATGCCAACTCAAAATTGAAATACTACATATTCTCAACCCATAAGAGCTGTCGAAGATTCAAATATAATTGTAGGAAGAATTTCCTTAAGGTCTTGTGGTCTATAAAAACAATAATTTTCTCTTGCAATAGATAATTATGCCAACACATTAAATCATAATCCACTAAATCGAACTTGAGGTTGTGCATAAGTAATTTCTATTCGTGTGGCGTCAACTTATTAGACGCATATTCAACAACTCGATCTCCCTACATAAACACTACTCCAATACCTATCATAGAAGAATTATAAGACACCATGTACTCCTCCCCTTACTCATGTAGGAATAATATTGGTGTTGATGTCAAATTCATCTTCAACTATTGGAGAGAATTATCACAAGATTCCAATAATTAAAACTTTATCCCCTTCTTGGTCAACTACGAAATAGGTCCTTCAAGTATGGAAATGTCTAGGATAAACCTATTATAATACATATCTAATCCTAGAAATCTATAGTGATTGAAAAGATTCTTGGGATACTCCGATGAAACCATTTCCATTAAATTGTATGGGTCTGTAGAAACACCTTCCTCCAAGACAATGTGTCTAAGGAAGTGAAACTAATTAATCAAAAACTGACATTTAGATAGATTTTCATATAGTCAATTCTCTCTCAGTATACTCAAGATTATGTCAAGATGTTGGGAATGATGGTCATGATTATTCTATTACACCATGATTTAATCCAAAAAACCACCCCAAACTGATCTAGGTACGAATTGTAGATTCTTTTAATTAATTCCATAAACACTAATAGTGTATTCATGAAACTAAAAATCATTAAAAAGAAATCATTTGGTCCATACATTCTTTTTAATTAATTCCTTGTACTATCAGAAGTTTAAAATCTCAAAAGATGAAACCATGATCTGATGTCTATCTTGGAACAGACACAATCCCCCATCAACTGGTCAAAATGATCATCGATATGTGGAAGAGGATACCGGTTCTTCCCTGTCATCTGCTTCAACTTATTTTAATCGACACACAAGTGAAAACACCCATAATCTCTCTTTATAAACACAATTGGTGATCCCTAAGGTGACGTACTCTGATGAATAAACCCTTTACCCATAAGCTCTTATAACTGAGTCTTGATCACTTGGAGCTCTATCAGTACCAATCTATATGGTGGGATATAAAAAAATAGATCTTAGAATGATATCACTATTTATTTCCAAATATCTCTTAGGTGAAAGCCCGGAGAATTTTTTCAGAAATACATCCTGAAACCTATCCCCTATGGGTGGAAATAATTCTCACTTTCTACCTCCATAATCTATAAATACTATAAACCTCAGCTGTGAGATCTCCCAGTTTATGAGTAATTGGACCTTCTTGGTCTGTCTGGATATCCCATACTTCTCAATGAACATAATTTTTAACATTAAGAAATGTAAAATTCAATATCCAAAGGTAGTAATCAATATGTTCTTGGAATACTACTGTTCTCATTGCTTTCCATCAGGGTGTATGAATCATCATTTTCCATGAGATGTGATGAGTAAATCCATTTCCCTAATTCATGATATCTAAAGGCGGGCGGCATTAATCACATATTAGTGTATTTTTTCTCCATAATCAAAATGGGATAATGGGATTTTGGTCACCCCTTCTGTGGATTCCTTCTTGAAATTCGTCACCTAGTCTGGGTCTCCCTTATAGATTAAGATGTCATTTGAGAAAATCTTTCTATGTGTCATATATTTGTGGATATTGGTTAAATACATTTCTTATTCTTGGACATTCATAAGGGAGGATTCATGGTAGAAACCTTTGGTCATGGAATTAGTCATGTTGGACATCGGTGGAATGTCTGGTCATTGGAACATTGGTCACTTTTATTCATCCTCGGCAGATGGATTCTCAAGGGGACAAATACCCAAGGATTCCCACATTGATCTCATGTTATCTTATTCCAGATTCATTTATTCTGATGTTTTCCTCAAGTGTCCCATGTTTGAAATAAGGTATGTCACAAGTTTAAATTCCCCTCAAGGATAGAGAGTTTCAGGTTTAATGTCTTGTGGAGATAGAAGAGGCTAGTCAGAATACTTGTGAAGGTGGATGAGATAAGTACATCTCTATGATGAATCACGTAGAAGTTTTAACAAATGTATGATCATAAATCCCAATGATAATGGACTTGAGAGTTGTGTTTCCCATAATATAAATATTTCACACTGAGAAGGATGATATAAAAATCACTAAGGGTGGACCAGGTAAGGTGGACCCTAGTGAGGGGGACAGAAAGGCTTATCATTTCTTGGGATTGAACCTCAGGGAGGATTCCTACATACCCTGTGTAGAAGAAAGGGATAAAAACCAATGTTGTTAAATGGGGTGATTTTGAAATTACACTTGGATACATTACCATCGCAAGAGGAGCACACTTGGCTGAATGAATGTGGAATGTGTGGGACTTACACAAAGTTAGCTTCCCGTGTTTTTACAGGAGCACCAATGGGATGAATGGGGACTACATGATGAGATTACCATGATGGATGGCGTAATCCTGCTAAGATGTGGTAGTCTGGTAATAATCATGATGGATTATGTAGGATTCGATGAAGTGGAAAAAATGGATGAGATAGAATCGACGTGATGATGACAGTGTTGGCCTTGAACCTCGGGGAGGTTTCTTACATATCCCAGTTGGCTAGAAATCAATGTCTACATAGTTCTTGTGGGGGTGTTTATAATGAACCAATCATGACGTACATGTACATTAAATTAATTTTGAGGAATACTTAATACATTACACAAATACAATCCCAATGACCTTATTATTTTAGGGCCTCTATAAACATGGAACACATTCTTATAATTTGGGGAATTATCTTTAACATATCCCAAAAAAATTCACCTTTAGTACCCCTATCTAAAACCAATATTTATAACCCGTTTAAATGAAAACATGAGAAAAAGGGTGTTCTAAAATGATCATTAAGGGTAAAAAATAAAGACATGTAAACATAATCATGAGAATAAGGGTATGAGAACATGTTCATGAAAATATAATATCATACCCTGCAATTCAAAGATCATTAACATGAATCACGACATAAATATTCACAGTTCAGAAAACATGAATCATAAAGAAATAAAGGACATGAGTCATGGTATAATAACATAGGGATTAAACATGGCATTTTGGAAGACACATAATCATATAATAATGATTCCCATAGTAGTCATGTATTTTCTTCCAAGGTCATATTTATAGTATGGGTTCACTTCCCATATAATCATGGTAGTCATGGTTCAGTCCCATAACTATATTGGTAATCAAGGTTCACTCCCATAACCATCTTGGCGGACAAGGTCCTTCATGTCTATATCATGAGATATAAATCCATACCTAATGGATTAGATGGTGATATAGGTCCCACCCATCTCATAATTAATTTATTCTTACGTGTGCCACAAAAAACACAAATCATTCATCATAACATAAGCAATGCAAAAAATGGATTTCTTGAAAATCATTCCATTATAACATAATCCATGTAAAACTAAATAGATTTCCTAAATAACATTCCATAATAAAAAAATGAAACCATGGGAATAATTTGGATAGTATACTTAAAACATATCCTTATTAAATAATGTTATCTTAGATAGAAAAATAATTTTGATAAAACACTGGATGTTAATTCTGGAGGAACATATCATTTCTCCTTCAAAAATGTTTTCTTTTATTAAAACACTGCAAATTTTTAAATTAAAATAAATTATTTTAAAATATATTATAAATATTATAAAGGAAGATTCATGGAAATAAGGTGTTATGAAAACATAAAAATCCCTTCATGTCATATAAGTTAGAAACAATCTTTTCGTACTATTGTCGGAAAAGTCAAAAAGTACCTCATTACCAAAAAGAAAAAACATTCCATTCATACCAATAAATAAAAAACCAAAAACCATTAAAATTTACTTTAAATAATTTTATGATAATATAAATAATATTTTATAACTCATAATTAGGAAACATGGACATGGATGATAAATATCCCACAGTATGTACTTATGTATAAACAATCTCAGGTAATAATGAGATTGTGAAATTATCCCTTACCTAAGGTTTGATTTCTTCAGTATGTGTCCAAAATTTCTGTATAGTGGTTTTAAATATAATATTAACTTGTAAAAGAATCATAATAACATTTATGATATCATATAGGATTCATTTATGACTTTGTATAACTCATTTATTTAATAATTCCTTGTTTAAAAAACATTTCGGATAATAGTCGCTTGGTTTATCATACGTGTTTTGACTTGTTATTCTTAATATTATTACATATATTATTATTTACATACTTCCAATGTCTAAAACAAGGTTTATTTTTCATATATATTTAGTATATAAATATATATTGTAGAAACATATATGAAATGGAATGAACCGTTCTTGGGGATTGTAGGTCATACGTACTCATAAACAGTGCTTCAGTTTTCTTATTTTATTGAATGGAAGAATGTAAATGTCATAAATTTATATATATATATATATATAATTAAAATAGAATTATTATGTCATATATTTCATACTTATTCATTATATATATTTTTATAATCATTTTTGATTAGTTGATGTGGAGAATGAATATCGTTGCGTCGTTGAGACAGTAAGTTGAACGTATGCACGAGCGATGATATAATTCTCGGAATTGTTAAATTTTATGTATTTGGATGTTATATTAATTATAAAGAATCATTATAATGTAATATTAATTATTTACATCCTTTATATTCATCTTTATATACATCTAAATAAAGTATAGATTAAAAAATTATATTTACCAATTCGTGGAGACAGTAAGCCATACGTACACACACATGGTGATATTTTTTTCATAGGATGGGTAAAAGGATTAATATGGTTGTAACATAATCATAAAAATATCTCAGAATATAGTAGACTGTGGATTTATTACTTTATTATGGAAACAACTTAGGAAAATTATATAGAAGAAGAAAAGAACTTTGACAGAGTTGGTAAAACAATTACCTTGTATTCGAGTATCCCCTTTTTATTTTCACAATAGGACTCCTTGGGTTACTTTATGAACAATTTATGGACTCTGGGATGATGGTAGGAATTTTTTAGGGTAAATGGGAAGTGGTTTTCATTGAAAATGGCTTTAGATGTGTGAGTAAGTTAGAAGCAGAGGTTGCCTTTTATAACAGCGGGGAGGGGCACTTTATGAAACTCAAAAACAATTAATTTAATATAAATTGATTTTAGATTTCAAATAGCTCCATATTGAGTTATTTAGAATATGATATTATGATGTTTCTAAATCCTAGAAAACAAATTATTTTTAGACATATTTAGGTCACAAAATTTACCTTATTGTTTGGCTTTAAACATCAGTTAAACAATTTTTCTCTAACTGTGAACACTTGTCATTTTACACTATAAGGTTAATATAGTTAATATTAAATTACAAACGAACCCTAATTGGATCATTTATGAAATATTTATCATTATCCTAATTTATTTTAGTGAATTATAAATTTTTATAAATTTTATATCATTTAATAAAATATTATTTGTTTTAAAATCTCATTTATGTCAATTTTGAGACAAATTATTATTTGACTATTTAAAAACACATAATAACATGGTTACTTCGACAAAAAAACATTAACTAATCACAAAAATTTCATATTGATCAAAAACAAATTTGTGGATAGTGTAAAATATTTCAAATTTTATTTATTTTAATATTATTAATATCAGTTATTTTATTCTTCCTTTAGAAAATATATTACTTCAGCATCATTGCATCATAATTATATTTAATTATTTAATGTCCAAAATTTATAAATAAATTATAATAATTTAGATAAATTTATTATATTTCTAATGAATATTTATAGTTGAATTTATCCTATGTATAACCCTATATTAAGAATGATTTACTTTTTAAAAGTTTGAGTATGACATTTTTAACTAATCTATAAATAAAATATAATTAATGTTGTATTCTTACCTGAGTATATTAAAAAACATTATTTCAACCTAAGTTTGATTTTGGTCAATATGCACTTACAAAATAAAATTAGGATAGGTTTTATAGAAATTTTATATTACTATAATAATATTTTTAACATTAGTCACCCTATTTTCCGTTAGCCTTGGTAAATATAATTCAAAATATACTATTCACCAAATTATTTTGACCATATTAGACAACATTTTTCATACAGATTACAACAATGTATGATAATTATTTGAAATTCAATTAACATATGTGGTAAAACTATGTTTAATGTTGATCCTGCATATGAGGATTGAAGGCATGTAAAATAGACATTCAAATGTTCAATAAATTTTAATATCTAATTCTATTATAAAAATGATTCCAATGACCTACATTATATTAATATATTTACTATTTATCTGTTGTGACTTTAAAATCAATTTATATTAAGATAATTATTTAAATAAAAATCATTTTTCTTAACAATAATGTAGTATTTTTCTATTCATCAAAAATTGAGATAATTATTTAAATGAAAAATCATGTTTTTTACAAATAATACAATATTTTTCTTATTAATATAAAATTGAAACTTCTCAGAAAATTACTAAAAACACACCCTAAGTTAATTTTGACATTCGAAATTCCAAATTGATGTTTATTTTACCAAATTCAATTTATAAAAGTTTATAAAATTAAAAATAAGTTCATTTGAGAAAACAATAGTTTTAAACATATACAGACTTTACCCAAAAATGTATTTTTTATTATTAAAATTATTATAAATAATTTTTAAATAGTACTTATTACTATTCATATTACAAGTCTAATTGCTAGTTTATAATTATTTTATATAAATAATTATAGTAATAATGTGTTTGTTGTAGAAAATCAGTGTTGCGTGTAATGCAAGCCAAGTCAATGTTGCATGCAGTGAAAGATTACCATGGTGTTTCGTATAATATAATCCAAACATTGGTCTATTATATAATAAAATATATATATTAAAGGTTTCATGACTTGAAATTATCAAAAAAAATAAATTAATTCTAATAATTTTACAAAATCTTAGGATGTTATATTCTACCCCCCTTAAAATGAATTTCTTCATTGAAATTATCATGGGCTATCAAAGTTATAATACTTGAATGTTCTTTTAATAAAATCCCACATCCTAAAAATGAATTGTAACACTTTATTATAAAATTAAATGATAGAAAATAAAAATTAACCAAAGTAACTCATAACTTAGTTTCCATTTAGGAATACAATGGGAAGATTTAGGCAGGGAGGAAAAGTGTAAATAAGCATATAAATTGATAGATATCACTGATCAAAATAATGTGGGTGATCCAAATAATTTTAACAATCACAAACCCATATTCTCAGGAAATGTGAAAGATGTCATTGATATTATCAAAATAATGATAATAGGGCAACCTTTTACATCACGATCACATTTCCTATTGTTGAAGAATTTTCAAGAGAATATATAATTTCTTGACTTTATTATATCTTCACCCTTTGATGTTCCTATATAAATTTCTACATAATCTAATATTCTAAGAAATGAAGTTGAATTTTTAATTCCTTAAGCATTAGAAAATCATGAGAAGAATGACAGGTCATTCTTTCTATATTCAAAAAATGTTTAGCACAAGTTATAAAATTTGTATAAATCCACCTATGGTAGTTAATACTTTAATCTAAAAAACATATCCAATTTTTAACATAAAAATTCCATAAATGGATAATCCTAAAATCGTTTCGAAATATAAAAATCCAAAAGTTCATAAAGAAGTGCATTAAATCATCTTAACATTTATCACCATATATCATACGGTAGTTAATGGATTTGACATTGCAAACATGTTAATAACTTAATCATGTAATCCCATGAAACATGGAAATAACCTAAATTAGTATAAATCCTTATTGAAAACATTCATGTTTCCTTATTCTTTAGGCTAAAAAGTTGTAATCTTCATCCATGATAACATAACTCACATTTTAATAAATCCTTAATTAGTTCCAAGGTAACTAGTCTCATTCAGTTTACATATTCATATCCAATATATATTTATCCAAATATCATTATCTCAACATCATGCACTTATTAAAGGTTATCCTTCCCTTAATCATGTCTTTTCCAAAGTCATCGACTTATTACCTTAATCAATGTTCTTGTTTACAAGTACCATTCAGTATATTCTCTTAAATCATTATGCAAAAACTACAGTAGACCAATACATAGATGTTTCATTATTATATAGTGCCATAAAAGTACTTATAAAACATTATTCTTCATTTCCAATACATAAACACTAAATCATTCCACAACTTCATTGTCGTACTCCACATTTCCAATAGTGATCGCATGATATTTTTCTTTTCCATTATCCTTAAGAGGTTGATGATGTCAATCATCCTTGATAACCCATGGATTAGGAAAATTATAATCTTAATTACCATTTTCCATTCACTTATATCATTTTATTTGGGGAGTTTCATTTTGAGCAGCTTTCTCTCTATTCACATTTTCAGCTAACTTCTTCCCACACATTGGAACTGAAATACCAGATGACCTTCCTTTCTGTACATAATAAAATTATTAAATACCTTAATAAAATTTCCTCTATTCTTTTTCCCACACATAGATCATAATTAAAGGCTCCTCTTTTTCTCTTAATGGTCTTTAGATTTCCCTTTAATCACAATCTTTCTCTTATTGTCAAAACCATGTGATTGGTACATGGATCCAGCCTCTATTTCAACCTTTATTGCACAACACATAATATCTTCATAGCTACTAAAGTCTTTTATGGATAATTCATGTTTGAGAATTCACGTTAATCAAATGAAGAACATAACAAGTTTACCTTTAGGATGGATTATAATCCCAGAAGTGTACCATGCGTGTCTTGTGAAATTATATTCATAGGTACCGTTGGATTCATCATCACTTTTATATATCTCAAGAAAATCCTTCTCCAATTTAGTACTTAAAATACAAGGATTGTACATATTTAATAATAAGTTCTTGATATTTTCCCAATCTATAGATTCAATTTCATCATTAAACATCGTATTATTTATTAGAGTCCCCCACTGGCCTGTTTTTCCTTCTAACTGATAAATAGCCAAAATGAATTTATCATGTTCTGAACAATGGTGAACAGTTAATATCTTTTCAGTGGTACCAATAAATTGTTCACCAATAAGTGGATCATAAGACACACTGAAAGATGGTGGATGTTGCGTCATGAAGGACTCAATAAAATTTTGTTACATCCTTGGTCATTTGGAAGTCTAACATGATTCATAGCTTGAGACAGTTGGGTGAACATAGAAATGAGATTTTTCATTCCAAATCCCATATCATTCGATTTCTCTGGAGGACATTCATTGCATTGTCCATCACAATTACCATTAACATACTTCCTTCAGGTTCCATCGATTGACTAAAGAAAAAATCATAGAGTAAGAAATAGTTATAATAACGAGGAACCACATAATCATTGAAATTAATTTATAGGATTTCTAACTTATGACGCCTTTATTAATATATGAAACCTTAGGTTCACCATTTTTTATTCATAGTAAACTTATATTATAAATACTTCATAATGTTTTGTGACGATTTTGGGAATTACCATATAATATCCCATCCCCCCTGGAAGTGTCAAACTAGGCTTGCATCATGGCTCATTGTCATATGTCAGGTTATGATTCAATCATACCCAATGCAGCTTGTCAGTTTTGTTACACTACGGTACATTTGTTCCAGATCCACATCCACTTGTAATATCCAGATCGGGAAGTAATGGTAGGAAGCCACTTACTCTATCATTTACCAAAATTATGAGACATTTTCCTAAACATTAAGGACATCCCTAGAAAAATCCATAAAAATACATCTAAATGTATAACTAATGTTTTTTCATCCTAGTTTCTAATGTTTAACTAAAAATTTTCTCTGATTCCAACTATAATGAAAAAATATTTACGTACATGGAAATTACAATACTTTTGCAGAATACTTAATACATTACACAGACAGAATCCCAAAGACCATATTAGATTAGTTACTATGGAAACATGGGACACATTCTTCCAATTTTATGAAAGATCTTTAACATATCTAATAAATATTTCCCCCTTTAGTACCCATATCAAAAGCCTTTATTTTTAACCAAGGGAAAATAGAACATAAGAAGGGTGAGCTTAGATGCTCAGTAAGGGTAAACAATAGATACTTGTGAACATAATCATTAGAATAACGTTATGAGAACATGGCCATTAAAATAGAATATCATACTATGAATATTAAAGATCATAAACATGAATCATGGCCCAATGATTTATAGTTAATAAAACATGAATCATGAGAAAATAAAAAACATGTGTCATGTAATCAAAAAATATGAATAAAACATTGAATTATGGCAGCCAAAAAATCATATAATAATGATTCCCATAATAGTCATGGAAATGCTTCCATGGCCATCTTGGTATTTTGGGTTTACTTCCGATACCATCATGGTAGTCATTTTTTACTCCCACAACCATGTTGGTAGTCATGTTTCACTCGTATAACCATCTTGGCGGACAAGGTCCTTCATGTCTATCTCATTAGATATTAATCATTACCCAATGCATTAGAGGGATATATAGGCCCCACCCATATCTTAATGAAATAATTCTTAAATTTTGACAAAAAATATAAATCACTCATCATAGCATAAAACAAGGAATGAATGGGTTTCTTAAACATCATTCCATCAAAACATAATCCATGTAAAAAATGGATTTCTTAAATAACATTCCATAATAATAAAATAAAACCATATGAATAAAAATGGGATTATAATTTAGACATATACTTATTAAATAATGTCAGGTTTCATGGAAAAATAATTTTGATAAAACACTTGAAATTAATTCTTGAGGAAAATATCCACTATTCTTCAAAATAATTTTTTTTTATTAAAATGTAGTTCAATTTTTTTTTAAAAAACTTCCATGAAGATAACATTTAAATACTATAAAGTAAGGTAAATGCAGAAATGTATTTATGAAAACATAAAAAACTCATACTATATAAGTTAAAAAAAATTCTTTTCGTTAATTTGCAATAAAATTCAAAAAGTACCTCGTAACGAAAACGACAAAATATTCCTTTAATACCATTTTATAAAAATTTAATAATGGGAAGAAATAAGTTTAGAAAATTTTGGAAGAATATAAATAATATTTTATAATTCATATTTAGGAAATTTGTACATGTATGATAAATATACCCCAGTAAATACTTACGTATAAAGAATCTCATATAATAATGAAATAGTGAAATTATCCTTTACCTTTGGTCCTATTTCTTTACTACGTGTCTAAAAATCATGTATTGTTTTTTTAAAAATATTATTAACTTTTAATAGAATCATAATAATTTTTCTAATATAATATATGATTCATTTATGACTTTATATTACCCGTTCATTTGATAATTTCATATTTAAGAAATAGTTTGGGTAATAATCACATTGTTTACCGTAGGTGTTTTTACTTATTATGATTGATATTATGACTTATATCCTGATTTAATTACATTAATATTTTGAAACATGGTTTTTTTATCATATATGTTTAAAATATTAATATATATATTTATATAAGATAGATAAATGAGATGGAATACACCATTCATGGAGAAGTTAGGTTGTATGTACGCATGAATGTTGCTTCTGTTTTTTTATTGTATTTAATTGAAGAAAGTGAATGACCTATATCTATATATATTAATCCAGGTGGAATTATTATGTCATATATTTCATACATATTAATTATATATATATATATATATTCATAATAATTCAATAATACTTGACATGGAGAACGAATCTCATCACGTCGTGGAGACAGTAAGCCGTACGTACGCACGAACGATGATATCATTCCCTTAATGGTTAAATGGTATTGAATTGGACGGTATATTAATTATACAGAATCATTATCTTGTAATATTCATTATTTACATCCCTTATATTCATCCTTATATCCTTCTAAACAAATTATAGATTCATAATTTTTTATACCACGTCGTGTAGATGGTAAGTCGTACAAACACACGAATTGTGATATTGTTTTCATGTGATGGGTAAAAGCATGAATATGGTTTCCCCATAATCATAAAAACATCTCATCATATATTATATTATGTAGTTATTACATTATTAGGGTAAAAATTGGAAAAAAGATGTATAAGAAGGAAATAACATTGAAAGAGTTGGCAAAACAATTCCCTCGTCTTCGAGTGTCTCCTTTTGATTAACACAAAAGGACTCCTTTTGTTGGAATTATTCCAAAATTATGGGATCTAGAAGGAATTTAGGGAATATTTAGGAGAATGTTTCATGGTTTTTTCTAGACAAATGTCTTTTGGGGTCAAAATAAAATGGAAGGAGATGTACCCCTTTATAAGAGAGGGAAGATTCACTTTAGGAATCTCAAAAACAATTAATTTAATATAAATTAGATTCTGATTTAAAATAGATCCAATTTAAATTATTTAGAGTATGAGATGATTATGGTTCTAAATCCTCTCAACCAATTAATTTTAGACACATTTAGGTCACAAAATGTAACCTTATCTTTGGGCTTTAAACATTAGTTAAACAATTTAACTCTTGGCGTGACAACTTGTCTTCTTTACACTATAGGGTTAATATACTTACTATAAAATATAAAAAGATCCCTAATATGACAATTTATGATATATTTATTTTTATTCTAGTTATTTTTCCTAATTATATTTTTTTTTTAATATTATATTTTTTAATAAATGATTATTTATCTTAAAATCTCATTTATGGTCATTTTGAAACTATTTATTATTTGAATTTTTAAAAACTCATAAAAACTTGATTAATTCGAAAACAAATACATTAACGCATCCCTAACATGTCATATTCTTCCAAAAAAACTCATGGATGGCATCCAATATTTCAATATTATATTTATTTCAATATTTCTAATATCATTTATTTGATTCTTCCTTTAATAAATCTATTACTACATCATCATTGTTTCTTAATTAAAAATAATTATTTAATGTCCAAAATTAAAAATATATAATCATGATGTAGATAAATTTCATCGATTTATAATTAATATTTATAGTCGAATTTATCTTAAGTATAACCCTATATTAAGAATGATTTATTTTTTAAAAGTTTGAGTATGACATTTTTAACTAATCTCTAAATAAAATATAATAAATTTATTATTATTACCCGTGTTGCTTAAAAAAGATCAAAATTTTGACCTAAGGATGATTTTGGTTGAATCCCACTTGTCCAATAAAATTAGGACAAGTGTTCGGGTAATTTTATATTGTTATAATATTATTTTTACCTTTAATTACCATATTTACCTTTAAACATTGTAAATAAAATTAAAAAGTTACTATTTCATAAAATTATTTTGATCTCTTTAGACCACATGTTTTATATATATTACTTCCATGTATGTCTGTTTTTCAAAATTCAATTCAAAAAAGTGGAAAAATAACATTTAATTCTAATCTTGCAGATGTGGCAAGAAGGCAGGTAAAAGAGAAGTTCAAATGTTCAATAAATTTTATATATCTACTTCAATTATACAAATGATTCTAATGACCCAAATTGTATTAATATATTTATATTTTATCTATTTTTAATTTAAAATCAATTCAAAGTAAAATAATTATTTAAATTAAAAACATGTTTCTTAACAACAATATAGTATTTTCACTACTAATAAAAAATTATTACTTATCAAAAAAATACTAAAAATTCAGCCAAAGTTAATTTTGAAATTCCAAATTCAAACTTGATTTTTATTTTTTAAAATTACACTTATAAAATGGTCTAAAATTAAAAATAAGTTAATTTGAGAAAATAGTTGTTTTAAATATATAAAGACTTTGTCAAAACAATTTCATTATCAAAACCTTTATAAATAATAATTTAAGTGTAGTTATTACTGTTAATATTAAATGTTTAACGGCTAGGTTATAAATATATTATTTAAAAAATAATAATAATAAACTGTTGTTTCATTGAATCTCAGTGTTGCATGTAACACCAGCCAAGCCATTGTTGCGTGTAGGGAAAGCTTCCCTTGGTGTTGTGTATAACATAATGAAAACATATTGTTGTTATATAACAAAATATATATATATATATTTAGTGTTGTTTGAGTGGAAATTATCAAAATATTAAATTAATTTAAAAAAAATTACAAAATCTCTTGGTGTTATAGCATTGGGGCTTACACATGGATAGATTCCAAGTCAAAAATGGGACAGGTGGTTGGGTATTATGCATGATTATCCACCCATGTGGATCGAAAAGATATTTGAACTCTGGGTAAGGGAATGATCCTTCTAAGGTATAGTGGATCGAGGGCAATATTGGGATGAGAATGGATAGTGGTGGATACTGAGATCCATGAGGTCCACCCCAATGAAGAGGGCACCATGGATTACCAGATAGTTTTGATTGAACCTTAGGGAGGATTCATAATACCCTATTTATAAGACAGGGATCAAGACCCACATAGTTCAGTGGTTTGGGGATTATGCATGGATAGAGGAATATCACAAGAGGATCACTCTTGGATTAATGAATGTTCATTTTGTGGGACTTACACATGGTTAGTTGCCAAGCTGATACCAGAAGAATCAATGGGATGAATGGGGGTTTCATGCTGACATGGCCCTGATGGATGGTCTGATCCAACTATGATGCAATGTCCTGGGTAGAATCAGGATGGATTATGGATTATTTGATGATGTCGATGGAATGGATGAGATGGAACTTCAATTAAGACAACAATGTTAGTCTTGAACCTGAGGTAGGTTTCTTACGTATCCTAGTTGGTTGGGAATAAAATCTCACTTAGATATGATGGGGGTGTTGGGGATTACACATTGCTATCAACCCGATCAAAATGAGACATGTGGTTGGATCTTATGCAGGGTTAGCCGCCCAGGTGGACCCGAAGGTAATGTGACCTCCGGGTGGGGAATTATCCTCCTAATATATAGTGGCGTAAGGGAAATATCGGTATTGGAATTGTTGATAGATTACATTGATACCCAAGAGGATCAAACCTAGGATGAGGACACCAAGGTTTATTTATGGTTGGGATTTAACCTTATGGAGTCTTTCTATGTACCCTGTGTAAAAGACAGGGATCAAAACCCATAAATTTTTGTGGTTTGGGGGTTACGCATGGAAAGCAGGCCGTGAAGGAGGAAGCAGGTGCTTACCCTATGATGGATTGCTAGAAAAAGAGTTTCATGGCCACTACTGGCCTCTAAGTCCACATGACTCATGTGTGGTGTGATAAACAAGAGTAAGTATTATACCAGATGGTCATGTCATGAAAATGCGTCAGTAAGGGATGGTGTGGGGATTATGAATAGGAGAATCCTTGGGAGATGCATATTGTACTTACTCCTAGAGGGATTCCCTAATATGATCTTGTTCCACATGAGGAGGATGTCATTCCCTACTAGTAAAGAAAGGAATATATCACTACTGTGGAGACGAGGGGGTGGAGAATGCCTGAGGTGTGACACCTCATGTGCATTTCATGGGTTGAAATTATAGTTTCATTTCATGTGTTTAGGATAATTGAGGTTGATTGTTTAACATCCTATAGCTTATAAATGGGGGTGTCAATCCATACAATTTTGATTTACAAAACTGATACCCAGTCACAATTTGGAAAGGTAAGACATCAGCAATTCCCAAAAATAGTGAGGTACAGGAGTGGTAACATGAGGGGTCCATGTTAGCATAGTTATGAGAAGAATCTATAAATCTTAGTGTAACTATGATAATGAGCACCATTTAGAGAAAAAAATAAGGAAAACAACATTAGGGACCAAGAAATCACTACGTACAAGACCAAAGGGATTCAAAAAATAGGGTCTTGTGAAGTAGGGGTCCTCGTTGAGAGGTTCTTCGTAGAGGTCAGGGGCTTCATGATGATTGGATCTCTATGAAGCAGTGTGACCCTGATTTGGCATAGGGGCATGACTTGTAAAAGGAGTGATTCGCAATTTATTAATTCTTCACAAAGAATCAATCACCCTTATGGGTCTTCCTCCATTGTGAATCCCATAAGGCCTTCCTGATGGGAATCCTTACAGTAGTTAGGGAAATTCACAATAAACAAAAGTGTGTTTTGAAATGATCTAGTATGTTGGGGAATTCATTTTTCTCTTCATATCTTGGTGCTTAGGGGATTTGTGAAATGAGAGCTCATAAGGTAAACGTTCGGGGTAACAATGATTATTATTAGGGTGAGAAGGATGTTTATTGGTAAATCAGTCTCTCAATGCATGGAGGCACACATTGAGGATAAAGTAATCCGAGAAAATATGTTTGGGACCCATCAGACTCGCAGATCCATCCATAAATTTTTTTTATGGTTGATGTTGGGATCATATAACTCACAAATCCATCCAAAAAATTTATTTTTGGTTTGAGTGGGGTTCATTGGACTAATTGTTCCTTCTATCAACACCTCGCAAGTTCACAAGGACCAGGGGCTACACAAATGTGCTTCATGGGGCAGATACATTTTATAATATTCAGGTCACTTGTGCATATATTTCATCTCTTCAAGCCTTTTTCTTCCTTGAATTATCATGTGGCGTGTATTTTGGTGCCAAAAATTCCACCCCCACCCCCACCCCCCCTTAAAAAGGGATTTGACATGAAAAGGAGGATCATATTTCGAGGGTAAGTCACTAAAAACTGCGGGTCATGAATGTGACATGCAATGAATGGGGCCCTATGTGTGTTGGATAAAGGCTATCATAATGCTCAGGATCATGAAGGACTCCATGAATCTTGAGAGCATGAATGCCTCCATGATGTTTGGTTGGTTGTCACCTATAAACATGGTGTGAGGGGACCATTATCTATTCTGGATCTCTGTGAACAATTTTCCTGAAGCTCTATTTTTACATAGTGATCTACCTATTGAATGTGTCTTTGTGAACCAGGTTCATTGGACCTTTTCTCCATGAATTATTTTACTAAATAAGGGCACTGTGATCCTTTATTTCTTCACAATATTTGCGGAGTTTGCTGCATCTCCATAATCTAGTGATTCTTGACCAATATTCACGAATGATCCTAACGAATGGCCTCAATAAAATAAATAATGTCTCAAATATGATGGCCTCCCAAGAAACTACATAGG
Source organism: Viscum album (assembly GCA_963277665.1). Classification (NCBI taxonomy): domain Eukaryota; kingdom Viridiplantae; phylum Streptophyta; class Magnoliopsida; order Santalales; family Viscaceae; genus Viscum; species Viscum album. The sequence goes on from OY728139.1 coordinate 1,122,906,568, forward strand.
ATTTCCTTGAAGAAGCTGCTGGAAGAGAGGATCGAATGAAAATATCCTAATTAGGGAGTATTTTCAGAGTCATTATGGCCACGTGTCACTGCTAGAGTTACTGATAGAAGTGAAAAAATACTATAATCTTTTACAAGAGACTTCCATTGTATGAACTCGGTTTGAGGGTTGACGTCTTCATCCCATAGGTAATCAGGGACCAACCATCTTACTGGTTCAGAGTCACACTAGGTCAGTACTACTTGTATATGGCTGATAACAGCCAAACCTCGAGGGATCATTCAGCTATCACCATAGAATGCCTTTACAACAATATAAAAAACATTGATGGGAAATCATTAAATAAAGATATATCTCCATGATCGTGTCATACCATCTTCAATGATGGGTTTGGTAACCTAAAAATGATGGACTGATGATTGGGACATATGCCATGGTGGAACCATCATGACAGAATTGTCTTGTGCATACTTGGTACGTGCATATTGTGAAACATTTGGAACATAGATAAGGAGAGTAGGAATGTATGAAGTGGCATGGGTTTCCCAATTCTATATTTACCAACTGAAGGGCATCATTCTTGAGCTACTGAGTATACGGTGGTCTAGGACCAACACATCTCAATTGCATCTCGGGGAGGTTGGCATAAGCCTTTGTGGCCTCCACAACATTTATGGCATTACCATTCTGGGGGTGACGTAATATAAATTCCTCCTCGTAGAGAATTCATTGGAGAATCCTAAGAAGATTCCACATATGTAAAAGATGCTACTAGATCTAGTTTCGAGCATAGATAAATAGAATTAGACAATAAGGGATGCCCACTTTAAGCAGTGGCTCGGTTGTTTCATTAATGTTTTTATAGAGAGTCCTACTAATGGAGAAGAGACTCCCATGAAAAATCTCATAAGGCCTCGTACCTACCCAAGAGGGGCTTATCAAGACAAGTAATTTTCATATTGGAGTATCCTAGAGGACAACCAATTGTAGAAATGGGGGTAAAACCTCAACATTTAGAATCAACCGGTAGTCAGTTTTCTGAGTTCATAATAGTGCTCATTTGTGGGTTGATGTAGCCAGTGAGAGATGCTCACATTGATGTGTGGCCAAGCATGTTCATCATTAAAGAAATGCTGGAAATGGGACAACATTTCAACCTCAGGGTTCTGGGGTTGGAAAACTTTTGTAGGGTTCTATGGCATATCATCAAGTGGAAGAAGGCATTGCACATATACAGACCATTCCACTTCATGTATGGATGGGTTGCAGCGTACATGGGGGGATTTGAATAATTGAATCCCATTTCCCCTCTTGAGATAAACATTCAACCAGAAATTTTTAATGCCATAGAAAATTTACCTTGGAAGATAAAATTAACGTTGGTGTTGAACAAGATCTAGGGGGAATAAGAATTAATCTTCCATCGGTTTCCTTTTACAATAGGAGTTCTCACTGATGACATTAGAGGAACTCAAGAGAAGTAGTCATATCTCTTGTACATTCAAGGTGGAGTACTTATTGAGTGGGAGGATTGTGAGATGATCTATGAATCGTACACCCCACATTTGTTCACAAGGAAGTTCATATGTCTACAAAGAATAAACATTAAGTTATACTTGGGGGTAATTCATGAAGACCATACACGCTTGATGTAGCTTCTTTGGCTCAAGTTCATGCATGAATATGGGAAGATATGGACTGATCTGCCTCTGCCCACCACCGCCAATGGGATAGTCATGGTGTAGGCAAAGAGCTGGGGGAAGCCTAATCAGGAGAAATGCTAGAACAATGGACCATCTGGGCCAACGATGGAGTGGCCCCTCCACCTCATTATCAGGGCCGAAAAATGATGAGATTATGTCATGCTAGTGGCGCTGATGCACATCATAGTGACGAATCTTCAATAGTAGAGACAATAGTACTAAGGCCTACACCGACCAAAAGTGGTAGAAGAGCAACCGTCGTAAGCCTAGTGGTCCCAGCCAGGTAGACTCAGGATGAAGGGGAAAAAATTAGAGGGTTTTTCATAATACCTACCCAATCTATTAGGAAGAGGTTGTGTTATGTGGATATACACGAGGATGTTATCTACCCTGAGGATTGGGAGACCTGGGATGTCAAAAACCAATTTCTTAATCTTTTGGAAATTTTGGATCACCTCATCCAGTTTAGAATGGATCTTCCAAGCATTAGTCAAGGAAAAACTGGATTTCTGGAATCCAAGCTAGAGGGGAGAAGTATGTGGATGAGCTTGAGAAAATAGTGCACTATCAAGGAACACCGCATCCAATGATATATCGGGTTAAAGTGTTGAAAAGTTTGGAATCTCCACCACAACTATCAGCTGTTAAGTTGGAGGTGTGATTTCCCATGCCTGAGGAATTGTGTGGTTCTTAGGGGTAATATGCTAATAGAGGATCCCTTTGAAGGAAGGCAAGGTTACGACCTCAGAGGAAACTTATTTTGGAGGATTTGATGAAGCTCATGAGGTAATATCTAACTCATTCCCATGTGATTATAGCTTCCTTGAATTTATATAGGTTCTTCAACTGACAACTATTCTATATATGATAACCTTACACAAGAGACCCCTTATCATGGGGAGAAAGGAATGGTGATGGTTATAGAGATTCAAGCGCTAGGTCCCATGTTCGAAGAAATGGTGTTTATAGGATGCAGTAGTGACAGGAAGGCTAGGGTGGCCTCTCCGAAACCTTTAGAACCATCAATCATATATTGGGTCCACATCCTAGTATCCAAATGATGACAAGACAAAGGATAGAATATGTTCATCCATCATTTGAAAACCATAACATTCCTACCTCAAAGAGGCATACTTGTTGTTTTCTCAATCAAATTAACTGATAAGACCCGCATCTGAATTGTCCTCAAGGCAGTGGGTGATCTTCTAGTGAGAATAGTCGAAGGACCTAGGGGCCCTTTCTTGAGAGGGGTACAAGTTCATATGGATCCATGATTTTGAGCTAACGAGGAAATTCCCTTTGGTTATCGGACAATTATGGCTACCAATGGTGATACCGGCGGGGCTAATAAGGAAAACATTATAGAGGTAGGATCATGTGATGATGATAACCCCCATGATATGAAACCCAATCCATCTAACATGATTCTAGAGGAATATCTAGCTGCTGAATTCATAGAATAACTTCATGTGTATGAACCTACAAACCCAAAGGAGCTATAATAGTCTGATTCTGATGAGTTTAAGGATAACTGGGATACCAGATGCAGGGTGTGTAATTTGTTCAATATTTTCAAACAAACAACTATAGAATGATATTGGATAATCTTGATGCGATCACTTCACCACTAAATATGCGACCAGTCTACTAGAGGGGTTTGCATAGAGGTTTTCACATCCCCGTCTGGGACTACCCTGCTGAGAAGATACGGGAAAACAGTCATCCTTTGGATGCTTCTTGGTGCCAAAAACAATTTTTAAACATCCTGAAGCTTCAGGAAGTCGAGCACGATATCTATTTTCTACATGATCAGATAAAAAATTACTAATCCTCCATCCAAATTCAATCATAACTTGTCATACGACTGAAGGTACAGCTAGGGGAGGCCCAAAAGCAGTTTAGTTGGGAAAGAGGTCAAGTGGCTGACCTCTGAGATGAACACACCTGAGTGTTGATCAAGGCTTATGAGATTCACTATGCGACCATTTATGAGGATATGGATCTAAAGAAGTGGAAGGAAGCTCTAGATTTTAGACGCCATAAGGTGTCAGTGTTGAAGCATTCCATTAAAGGGGTGGATCCATAAGGGCCATGTTTTATCCAATCTTATGAAACATACATTCTTGGTTTCTTTCTTATTCTTGAACAATGTTTATGGACATATTTATTGCCTACATTAATTACCACACCTGGTTCATATATATATAGAAACTAATGATCCATCCCAAAGATCATGTAAGTCATGTCTGGTGTGAGAAACAAGGTACAAACACATAATCGTTCACTTTTTATGAGAGTGCTAGCTGATTGTCGAATTCTCAGGGTCTTCTATTATTAAATAACCCATGAGGGTGTTCAGGATTAGAGATGTTGTGACTAGATTATATGGCTCTTAGAATAGTTAACTTTCATTTTCGAACGTGCTCTAGTGCACAAGTGGGATAATGTCACGTGCGTTGGAATCATTCAAAACAAATGGGAAATTGGAAGTGTGAATCATGATGCCCAAAATTCAAAATGCCAGGAGGGTGGAACCATGATATAGGAAAACTTCTGACCATATTTGAAACACATCATCTATACCACAATCCAGGAATGAGGAAAAACAATCATGGTTTGATCACTGACCATGGTGAAAGCATGAGACCCGATTCGAAGTGTCATATAATGCCTTACGGAATGTTGTCCCATTATGGTAGGTGAGCTGATGTGTCATAGCCAGGTCATTAGGGGCTCCCTTTATACATGAAAGTGGATGAACATCCATATAAGGGTCACAAAAATCATGGGGTAGAGTGTTGTAATGTTTTAAATGATTAAAACACTCTCAAAATTAGACAACTATTATTAAAGTACATTGTTGTAGGCACGTTGGGATAAAAAAAATCAAACCTATTTTCTAGGGGATCATCATCTTGGATGAAGAGAAACAACTGAAGATGTGAATAGTGTGATAGATGGACACCATTTAAGGAGCATACCTCTTGGGTGAGGTTAGTAAAGCTTTGTAGTTTTATGTCTTGCATGTGAGGATGATGAACATGTAGTTAAACATTGTACGGTGAGGATGATGCATGGTATAGTTTAAAGTCATGTGATCAAGATTTTTCTTATAGTTTAAAGTCATGTGAATGAGATCTTTCCCATAGTTTGATGCATACTTCTTAGACCCTGTCCTACAATTTATAGTCGGGTTACATGGAAAAAGATGCATATACCTAAAAAGATTACATGGAATAGAGGATATGGAACTGATGTGAATAATCCAAAGGAGGATTGTGCACCATACAAATACTAAGGAATATATTGGATGAGGTAACATGAGATGAAATGATGGAAAAACCCCAACACGAATGAAGGCCATGGAGACCCACTGCCACACCACATACCACTGTGATGTTCCTAGCTTATGTTTATAGAGTTCAGACCATAAAATGTTTTGAGAGGCCCAAAAAGGCTAATGAACCTATGGATGGTCCTGAGACAAAATTTTCGGGTGTCACTATGTATCTCATAAGGGTGGGAATCAAGCCATACACAATTCTTGAACACAGTGTAGTTGGAGACAAACAATTGAGGGGGAAGTTTTATTTTCAAGGGAGCTCAAAGATCCTATAATTTCCATTGGATTTAATAGACTTTATGATGATGTGGTTGTAGTTTACCATAATTTATTGAGAATGGTGGGTTCTTAGATTAATTCCATAGATATCGGACCATAATCGGTGGTATCTGAGATTGGTATGTGTGGCGTGGTGTTATAATAAACTAATGAAAATGAGGGATAGGGTGGCCCTCTTCCTAAAACCACATCCTAAAAGAGAACAAGGTCCATTATCTCTTAGTTTAGGGTTATATAGTTTTTAACATTGGGATCCTAGTTTACGGTCATAGAGTTTGGATAATAAATATTGATGCTCATCACAATGGTACCCAGGTGTCACAAAATAGATAAAACCCAATGTGAATGAGGGCTAAGAGATCCCACGTGTCACAGATATGTAGTAAGATGAAGTAAATATAGTTTAAGGTCATATATTATTAAATATAGGTGTCTTAGTGAAAGGTCATATAGTTTGAACAATATGGTTGTACAAATTTTTCTATGTAGGTACAAACCCTACCAAAACACTTAAACCCATGAGTGCCATCCTTGGTGTGGGAAACCATGAGTGATGTTATGGTTTCCCTGTCACGTGTAGAAGCATACAATGTGGGATCTTCTCACTCAACATTCACAGATGCATGGAAGAGAATCAAAAATGGTGTTATTGTTCAACTAGAACATAGTTAAGTGGAAAGTATGTAAATCAACACTATTGAGGTCCAGATTAGGGATAGGGAGACTGATGAGTAGGATCACCATTTACTATATTTTCAACAAAGGATCCAGAACCTTAATAATCATGGATAAGGAATATAATTGCATAATATACTATTGAATAAATTGAAAAAAAATATTCTATGTTCGTTGAAAAAAATTAATTTGGGTGTTGGCCTGGGATGGGAGGTGAGCCAAAGTAAGATGTGATGATTTTTATCTAGGGTCCCATCTAGATTTGAAAGACGGTGTAAATATGAACCCATAGAGACTAAAAGTGTGGAGATGGGTTGGGATGATATTAAAATGGAACTCAATACTTTTGGTCTCACATCCTATCACATTAGGGTATGTCAGTGGTAGGAATTAATTGAACTCGGGAGAGAAAATTGTTTAAAGTCTTGTTGCTTGGACAATGGATGCCTAGTTTAACGTCATGTGAATGGGATGTATCAATGTATTTTAACATCATGTGGTAAGGAATAATATTCTACACATTTTACCATCTTGAAAATAATACAGTAAGGGAAAATAGGAACCTTGAAGATGAAGTGTTTGGCGCGAACAGACAACCCCGACGTGAATGAGGACCAAATATATCTGCACCACACAAAATATTCCTCAGAGAACCATAAAAATTGTCTAATTTCAAGGTCATATAATTCATACCTAAGGGTCATGTGTCCAATAAATTATGGTAAAAACATTTATAGGACTACTAATCCCACGTGAGGCATGCTCGTTGTGGGAAACACAGAGTAATGTTTAGCTTTCCCCATCATATGGGAGAACATAATGATGGAAAGGAAAGGCTCGGTGGGAAATTATGAACCTTGAATAAACTCCCAATTAGTGTAAATGGATGTATGGAGGGACAAAACCAGGGATGTGGGAGATCCCCCAGAAAATAAGATGTTAGAAAATAAGAATCATTGCGTCTGATAATGGGAACATAATGAGGGTTGCATGAAGATGGGGGATAACTATTAAATTTATTCGACAGAAACAATACATATACTGTTACTAGGGATGGGGATTGAAAAATGAGGTCCTACCACTGTGGAATGGGCATTCCATTATGGGGGGTCCATTAAGGTGTGTAAAAGTATAGGGCACAAGATAAAGGGACACATGAAGCATGGAAGTGGATTTGGGGATTTTCCATATATAATCCAACACTCCATGTATCATACTACCGCACATTCAATAATGTCAGTGTGGAACATCCATAGGAGGTATCAGATCTACCTTCAAGGACCGTTATCCAAGGTGGTGTGTTGTGAATAGCTAAAATTCCTGTGTCTCGGACCATATTCTCTAAGCTTAAGGTCATAGAGTGTAGAACATAGGTTCCCAATTTTATTTCATGTTCATGGGACATACCCTTGTAGTTTAATGTCATGTATAAAGGATGAAAATGTCACATAGTCCATCTTCCTATGACTAGGACATTTGCATTCCAAAGTGGAAGTGCGTGGTGTGGAAAATAACCCAACATAAATTAGTACCTAAGAGATCCAAACCACACCACACATTATCAAGGGTGAACCCGGGATAAAGGGACAAAAAATGTGAATATACAGTTATATTGTTGGGCCTATGGATGAGAATTTCAGGTGTCACTACGTATCCTATAAGGATGGGAATCAATCCACATGTAGTTCTTCATGTTATCATGGTAGGGTGTCAATGCCGAAATGGGGGGGCAATATTCTCCCAAATGAGAATATCGTGGTTGTTACGTAGATTATTATCTTGAAACTAGGACACTGGAAATCATAGTTTAAGGTCATAGAATTTCGACCAATTAATGAGGAGATGTGCAGTGTGGCTCTATGAGCCAAACTGACGTGAATGAAGGTCCCAGAGGTCCCCACCACACCACACATTCCCAAATGTTACCAAGCCTAGGGGCCAAAGGGGTGGCCTTGTGATTCTATAGCTTTGACCATGAGAATATGTATGTGTGTGTCTTTGTACCCTATAAGGAAAGAAATCATTAATGATATAGTTATTATTAATTTGTACAGTTTAACATCATGCGGTAAGAATAATTATGCGATGGATTTTTTGAAAATAAAATGTGTGGTGCAGCCACCAATAGATAATGTGAATGGGGACCACTGATATCTACACCACACCACACATTTCCAAGGTGTAAACCCATTCTATGAGGTGGATAAATGTATCATGACTTTATGATTATGTAGCTGGGACGAGGACAATACATCCATGCATCACTATATATCCTATAAGTATGGGAATCACGACACACGTAGTTATTGAAGATGGCATTGATGATAGCCAATGTCAGGGGAAATATATTCTAAAGTTAAGACGTTATAGCATTGTGTAGTTTATCATCATACGACTAGGATGTGGAATATATAGTTTAACGTCATACGATAAGAACAAGGCCTGTTATGAAAAAACATATCAAGGATCTTAGTTTAAGGTTGTAGAGATCATTCCAAAGGATTAGTCTTCTAATGTAGAAATTTGTAGTGTGGTGCCATGAAGTTACCAGATGTGAATGAGAACCATAGAGATCCACTCCACACCACACATTCCTAAGAGGAACTCACACATTGTTTAATTTCATGGGGGATAAATAAAAATGTTTTGGAGAGTTAGTGGATGGGAACAAAGGTGATGTTTCTGGGTGTCTCTACATATCGCATAAGGATGGGAATCAAGCCATACGTAGTTATGAAAGATCTGTGTAGTTTAACATTATGCGGTAAGGATGAAGATGTGACAATGTTTTATGTCAAGTTTGATAGATTAATTTTGTGTCATGCAGGAAAAATGGGCGCCTTCCATTTAAGGTCATGCATAAAGGACCCAAAATGTTGTTTGGTTTAACATAATTCATCTAGGACACATAAATTTAAGCTTGTGTAGTATGATAGAGATCTTAGTTTATGGAATTTGAGCTGAGACCAATGGGATAATTGTGTAGTTTATCATTATACAGGACGTGTGGGGTAATAGTTTAACGTCATGTGGGATGACGGGAAGTTTTAAGAATTTTAACATCTTGTGGGACGGTACTAGTTCTTATGAAAAGTATTCCTTAAAGAGCATGAAATTGGTGGGAGGAGTAATTTTCTCACCATCCATAGTGACAAAAGACTATTCATTATTGGGATAGACTTTGTGAGTTGTATAAGGACCTTCCCATTTGGGCTCCAACATCTAAGGGTTCCTTCTCGGAATCATCAGCATCCTAGTGCCAATATTGTGTCACCTTAGAGGAAGGACCATATGTGAACTGTCTTACTGAATTCTCTAGATCTCTTTTTATTTTGGCTCTTAATATTATGCAAGTCCCATTGAATGTTCTCTTTGAGACCTTCCAGTTCATCCAAATGGACTTTTTCTACTTTTTTGATGTATGCTAATCATAGATAGTTGTACAGAGTGATGGAAAATAAGTCTCTATGGGAGAGAATTGCCTCTGTTCTATAGACTAGGGAATACAGAGTCACTTGGGTGGAATTTCGATCCATCATATGATAAGCCCAAAGAGTGTTTGGGATATTTTACAGGAAACATTTCATCTTCTATCTGACCATATTCTAAAAAATGTTGGATATGGGATTGTTGAACTCTCTGAGAGTCCAATATTCTTGTGCATGAAAGCAATTAATATGTTTAGACCAGATGTTGTACTTAGCATACTATTTCTTCAGCTCAGATGCCTGGATGTCTGTGCCTTTATCATAGAGAACAGTGTGAGGATCTCTTAATTTATGGATGATATTTAAGCTCAAAAACTAAAAAATAGAAGGGATCTTGACATTCTTAAGTGGAATCGACTCTTCCCACTTGGAAAATAAATCCATAGTGGTCATAATGAACCTACACAAGAAGATATGTTTCTAGTGGATACGGTCTGATGACATCGATTACCCAGACTACAAAGGGACAAGAGTACATGGTACTATTGAGGGGATCTGGTGGTACATTTAAAATATTCACGTGGATATGAAACAAGTGGTACCTCTAGGGGAACATAATGTAGTCATTGTCCTTGGTGGGGAAAAAGTATCCCATCCTTTGAATCTCGGGAGAGATCTTCGACCATACCTGATGAGCACTATAGGAACTGACATGAACTTTCTTCATAACCTAGTGATTCTTGTCTCCTTGAATGCAATTTTGGATAATTACATCAAACCCACATTTTTAGATAGTCTACTCATGGATGGGGCCGATTTAAAGAGTAAACTGCTCTTCCCACCGATGGATTTTCTTGCTCTAAACTCTATCTATCAGGATAATTCCATAATGGAGGTACTCAATGAAAGGAATGGTCCAATTAGAGGTTACATCAGCTTCACAGGGATCTGGAGGACTAGATATTGAATAATTAGCGGTATGGTGTTTTCATTCTGGATTTCATCTTTGTCTACACTAATAGGGCCGATGACCCTTCTAAGATCCACATAAATGAATATATCTTCCTGGTTAGGCTCTACGAGTGAAGCGGCTAGACTAGCTAGGGCATTGGCTTGACCATTCTATGATTGGGTAAAATGAGGCAACTCTATCTGAGAAGGGAACAGGGTCATCAAATAGAGAGGATTCTTGATCAATGGCACAAGCTCAAGATTCCTAAAGATATTGTCACCGTTGATCTACATGATGGCTATCTCAGAGTAGCCAATAACATATAGGTGGGGAACATCAATCTTGAGGGTCAACTTGAGACCAGTGATGAGAGCCTGATACTCCACCTCATTGCTGGTGCAACCTTTTGACAATAAGAATGAATAGTAAAAAACAGCCTATATAGGGGAGGTGAAGATAATTCCCGCACCTACTATATTGAGTCTGGGATTATTGAGACTTCAACTAGTATGGATCTAGGAGGCTCCATTGAATTGACTCTCCAAAAATGACATAGCCTAATCCAATGTGATAATGGACTCATCATGAAAATAAAGATCTAGGGACTCCTCTTATGGGGCCGAATGGGTGACCAAAAAGTAATCCATCACCTGACCCTTAACATCCTTCTATGGTATGAATTTGATGTCGAACTACTAAAGGATAACATCCCGCATAGCTATATGATCAGTTAACATAGGTCAGTTCATAATATACTTTAGAGGATGCATTTAGGAAACCAACTATATCTCATGATGCTGCAAAAACTTCTGCAACTTCTGCACTGCAAAAACTAGTATGAGTCATCTCTTATAGATAGGGGAATATCTTTTCTCTACGTCGAGGAGCCTGTGATTGAAATAATAAAAAAAATCAATTTTTTTTAAATGTTCTTTTGGATGATAAGGGATTTGAGGGATTGTTCCAGGGTGGTCACATAATGGACCAGTGACTTCCCAGATACCGGTGGCATCAAAACCATAGGCTACAACATGTACTACATGTTTTCCTTGAGCACGATCCATCACACTTCATCCCTTTGATAGATGGAACCATTAGAGATAATTCTAGAAAATAGATCACTCTTTCCAGCCATACTCCCGATGAATTAGCACATATAGGCTATATAGACTTGAAAGCATTGGATCTCTCTTAGTTTTCTTAGAGGAGGAACCCGTCCGATATCCTCAGTCATCTTTTGGTTGATCTTTATGCCTTTGTATCTAAAAAAGAAACAAAGGTACTTCTCAGAGGTAACCTCTAAGGCACACTTCAAGGGGTTCATCTTCATATGTTAGGAGAAGAAGAAGCGAAATAGTTTCTCAAGATCATTGAGATAGTCTCAACATTGGTATGATTTTACCACCAAATCGACCTTATAGTATACCACTGGAATCCCAAGAAATGGTTTTAATATGTGGTGTATGGAATGATAATATGTGGAACCTACATTCTTCAAAATGAAGTGCATCGTCAGATAGAAAAAGTTCCCCTACGGTGCCAGGAAGTTGGTGGACTCCCCATCTTCGTGATCCATTTAGAATTGATTATACCCAGAATAACCATCAATAAAGGATATATCCTGGAACAAGTCGGTGGCATAGATCAATAACTCCTTCACTGTAAGGGTAAAATCATCCTTTGAGATGTGGTGGATGAGACCTCAAAATTTTATGAAGACTATAATTTGTCTCTTCTTCTTCCTGATATGAACAATGTTGGCTAACCACCCAGGGTAATGGTATTTCTTGATATAGTTATATTTAATGATCTTATTAACTTTTTCCCGAACAAGGCACCATCAGATGGGTGAAACTTCCTATGAGGATATTTAAACCCATGATGACTTTGCAAGAGACCAAGACAGTGGATGAATACTTGAGGTTCTATCCTAGGAATCTCATCACAACTCCTGGAAAATATAACACGATATTGATTCAAAAAGTCCACATACTAATATGGTTCCACTTTATAAATAGTCATGATGATCAGTATTAACCTTAAATCTGTCTCATTACTAAGATTCACTTGTACCAAGTCATTTAAAGTGGATGAGATCCTCTCTTTGAATGTGGGAGGAATTTTTACCAGGTCTTACTCATCATTTGAGATAGGGTAACCGATGAGAGGAGACTATTCATTCCAGCCAGCAGATCCTAGGGGAACAATGGTGTCAGCTTGAGTGGTAGTGAATCTTCATAAAAAAACTCAAACATTTCAAAAACCATAGGAAAAAAACGTTTTTTAACTAATTCAATCTAGACTACAACCGAGAGGCCCATTATTGATGATATCAAATAAATAGTAGTAGGTAAGTCTACATCAACTTAGCCCATCCTAGAAAACAAAGTAGGTATAGTGTACTTCTGTAGCCATGGGAAAAACATCTTGATACCTCATAGGGGTAAGAGGAACTATTATTACCCAGGCATGTCATGTATAGTAGTACAAGGTAATCTTCAAGTGTTCCTTGTGCCTGGGAATGTGTCTTCCCCTTATATGAGAGATAATAATTCAATGTACCAAGTATGGAATTATAGCTTCCAATCATTGAATAATATGGATGTAACCATCGTCAAATTCTATCCATGGATTTGCCACAAAAGCAGTGTGCCCAAACGCGTTGGTTTGGACCCATTTTTCATTGATCTTGTAACAATCAACATTTAAATAATGGACTTTACAAGATGGAAAAGGAGTCACATCAACGTGAATCATTATGAGTCGAACATTGAGGGAGTATTTAGGAATTGTTGATATGAAGAGGGAACTACTACATCAAGATGGAGCCAGATACCACCCATTAGTTCATTTTAGAAAGTATCCTTTGAGACCACAATAAATTAACTGATTTCAACTGGGATACCTTAATAGGACTCCAGGTGGATCCTACCACATATTCTCTAGTTGGTCCTTTTAGAACCCAAAATCGTTAGGTCTGAATTACTCATATCTTCTTCATTCAGTCCTAGACTATGGAACGTCTAAGTCTGGATGAGATTGATCCTAAAACCTTTGTCAATGATAAAGTAGTAGAGTTCCAAGTTGTTGAGCTATATATTGGTGTACAAAGGGAATATGTGCCCATGTATGTTAAAACATTCTTCCTCACCCTGAGAATGATATGATGTCTTGGAATTATTCTCATTTGACTACCTCATCAAATAAGGCTTCTGCAGCTGCTAACACTATCTCAAACTGGATGGTATTTTCAAGTCCTCTGTGAGGGCTTCATGGATATCGTGTGATAGGTAGAGGGTGTTGAGATTCGAAATCTTTTTTAGAATGCAAAAGAGATTATTAATTATATTATACTTCCATGGTCATGGAACATTTCTACCAGAAGGATTCATGAAGGGTGTCACTAGTTGAATTGGTGGATTTTGGATAGTGATGGGGAAGTCCTGTTGATCATTAGCTGAAGCTCAAAAAATTTCTATCATCTAATGGCCAGATGAATTTGGTCTATTCATAGCTGGACGCGGAGAATATAGACATTTTCACAGTAGCTCTATATGGTCAAGTAGAATAAATGGTGGTGGTAATGAATCTGAGGATATAGGATGAGAAGAACTCACATAGTAAGATATACGTGGAGCCAACTAACTTGTCTTGGTAGATGCATGGCTTGATTAGAAGAATTGGTATGAGAATTCAGAATATTAACATATCCACAGCCCTATTGATGATGTCATTAGTCAATAACATGGGGGGGGGGGGGGATCTTCCTGATGCTCCTCATCATCATAAACTATGTAGGGGTTCACCAGTTCGATAGTATTTACTAAGGCATACTCCTAATCATCATCTGAGGAATTATACAGTATTTGGAAAAACTCTAGGGGGAGGGGATTCCCATTTAAGGAGGTATGAAATATCTGAGAGTATGGGGTGATTTGAACACAAGTGGGGGACTTTTCTTTCTCCTACATCATCAATTCCTAGTCCTCTGAGAAGGATAAGGCTGTTATGAAGATGAAGAAGTTTCATATAAAGGAGTCATGGAAACTTCAGGAGGATCATTCTAATTCAAATAGGTATGAATGATACCATGGGTGTGGGAAACTACTCTATTGTCTAACCAATTGTCATAAATTAGGGACCTGTGGCTAGAGACCAGCTGTTAATCACTTTCATTTTAACTATCTGGCACTGTAGAGATACACACCATCTATTCCAAGGAATGAACCAATATGAACCCATTGTTATCAATCTGGTCCAAGAGCCAGTTCTAAAATACATAGTATCAATTGATGGTATGTTCAAGGAATCTGTGATAAGGATAATAGTCGGGCGAATAATTGAGATCAGCGTCATAGTGATTCATGTGTTCTTAAAACATTACGTTTTCCTGATCTAAGTCATAGAAGAAGTAATTATGAACCACATATTCATTAAATGATTATGCATAGTTTATCCAATAAAGGAAAGAAGCTCTAGTAGACAAGCCCTGGGGAGGGGTTGGACCCTGGAGGGGAGCTAGAGCCTGATTGTCTCACCTAGGCAGTGATGCTTGATGGGGGGGACTTGCTAATTTTGTGGAGGGTGATTCTGAATATGATGCTAGACTTGATGATATTTTCCATGGTTAGACTTTGATAGAGGCTCTAACTATAACAATTCTAGCGGCTTGGGGTCCTCTACATGTGGAACAATAGTTGTCTTGTCCTTGGAGGCTCTTCATGTGGGAGTAGTATGAGGCAATGGGTGTGCCTATTTATATTTCTGAAGGGATTCTAGTAGGCACTAAGCCTTTTCCAAGAAACTCTAAAACCACCTGGGAAATTATGATGGATGGGAGAGGGATCCAATTCAGTCTTAAGATTCCTTTCTCACATCATCAACAACTATTCTTGAGTCAACTACATGTCAAGTGAAAACTTGATACCTTTCCACCTTGCAACAATGTATATGACTCAATCATCTCGATGGTATTTACACTTGAAGAGGTTGGAAATACCTGTCTGGCATGTAGTGGAGAGGAAATGGTAAAGAAACTACCTTTGAAAATCTTACAAACCATCAATGGACCTAATGGGTAACTTGTTGTATCAGAGGAACATAGTCCATTCCAATATCTTATGAAAAACCAGATCCTGGATGCTTTCTTCTATTCCAGTGTTCCCATCATGGGTACACACCTTGAAATAATATGGGAATATGTTGTAGTAGTTCACCCATCCCGTTGAAGGGGGAGAAGGTAGGATCCTCAAAATCTAGGACAACCTACATCTCATCCCCCCACATCGTATACAACTTTCCATTAGGTAGATTCACCGCCTATCGTGTCCCAATGGCCTCGAGACAGGTGATGAGATCATATATTATATCCTCCTAATGGTTCCTCCTATCTTGACGAGTATTCTTAACTAATAGTGTGTTAGAGTGTTCTTCAACATGGCAGGGAGGATCAATGACTCGTGGAGTGGGTGGTGGAACTGTTAGTGGAATGGCCATTGCACCTGCTGGAGGAACAACCTAATCTGGGTCTTGAGGAGGATTCTCACACAAATTAGGAGTATTGGTCAATACATAACATGGTCACCTACCATAATCTCTGATCTCTACCCTAACAAGGTGAATGAGATTTTTTAGATTAATGGTAGGAATATGGACAAGGATGTATTATTTCTTCCACTACTACCCCATTGGTGGAGGGATGTCATCATACCGAGGATCATTGTATTCCATATTCCATTCTACATGGCCCTTTACAAGAATCTATTTGATTAATATTTTCTATTTGGAATGTTTCTAGAGAAAGGAAACTTTTGCGGGATCAACCTCCATCTTCTGCACTAAATTAGATGGGTCATAGGGATTAAATGTCATAATAGGTACATTACCATTATTGGGGTCTCGACCTATGGTCAAAAGAATGGAGGGATTTACATGAAAAAGAATATTACATTACTTGTGGGTGAGAACACCTGGGGGTATGATAGAAGATGTGCTACCCCAGAGCATAGGATATCTGCATCGTACCATACATTTAACACCCCTTCCGGGCATATATTGGGGAAAACCATTCTCACTCCAAGTGTTCCTGGAGGTGCATCCTTGATGTCACCAAGAAGATCTAGATACCACATTATAGGACTAAATTGAAGAGCTACAAACATCCCCCATCCATGGATCTGAACATGTGGGTTTATATCTTAGATAATTCTATAGATCATGGTTATTCTCTAAACACATTGTTGCCTAAGGATCGGATGGTAACCGAGTGATGCATGGTGCTGAGAAACAGGAAGCACTACTAACTCAACCATGAGACACTACTGGAAAATTTCATCAAATTTCCCCCAACTCGTCAGATTACATAACTGATGGTTATGTAAAAAAATGAATCATCCATATGGATTGACAGAAGGACGTGACTTCATCCTGATGATTGTCATCAGAATGTCGAAATCAAGATTGGAAATTGGCTAGAACAACTCACACAGCTGATCCATGACAAGTGTGTCCCACATGCTTATCTCCTCATAAACGGGATATTACTCTTGGTTTCCCCACTCTTCAACTTGGGATGTTTGAGGAAGTTAAAAAACACTTATGTAGACCATTGTTGAAGTGGACTTGATAATGTAGGAAATGTTGTGTGAGCAGACATGCCACTACATATTGGGTCATCCCTCAGGGGAATTATTGGCCACATCAGCATGTCCCTGTAAGACGACGTGTTGGACACCACTTCATGTACAAGGGTATAAGTCGTTGGTGGAAATTATGGAGGGTTCTAATCATCAACGACACCCCATTAAAACTCTTCATGTTATCATCTGAAGGTATAGAATGAAACTGTAAATAATAGGGAGGGAAACACAATGTTACTTTTGAAGGGAGCCAAATCTTCCTCCTCTTGCATGTACCTATTGAGGGATTTGGGGATCTGGTGAATATCAACTTATGGGATGATTAAGCTCACAAGACAGGTTCTTTCCCCATACTTGGATGCAGAGGATTAGGGTCAAGGCTATATCATTTAGTCACATTCTACATCAAAATATGAAAAACAGACTAGATTGATAACAATATAGTTATTCTTGTAGTTATTACTTCAGAATCAATGGTTCTTTTTTATCACCTGATATAGTTATTCATGGAGGGATATATCATTTTCGTGGGGATGAACTTTGGGTGGGTTGGTGTTGGAGTGGGTAGCGCCTCCGCTGGAGTTGGTAATGACACTAGGAGGGCCTTTGTATAGGTTCTTCTTGAAGTGGGTAGGACCTCCTATCTAGTGATACGATGTGCAAGGGGTACCCATGAATATGTCAAATAGAACATGTATAGGACTTTAGTGTTGGTGAGCTGGAGTATGGGGAAGACATTTGTACTAGTTTCTAAATGAATGGGGAGATCTATGTGGTTGGTATTGTTGGAGTGGGGAGGACCTTCACTAAAGCTGGTGAGAACACATGGAGGACCTCTATGATGATTGTTGTATATGGAACGAGGAGGACCTCCAGAATTACTGGTAGTGGTAGCATGAGGAGGGATTTTGTACAGGTGAAACTAGACATGGGGAGGACCTTTGTGTTGATTGTCGAGAGAGCATGGAGTACCTCCGCTCTAATGGTTGTTTGAGTGGGGAGGACTTCCGCTTGAGCTAACAATAACATGGGAAAGACGTCCATACTAATGGGTAATGAAGTAAGGAGGACCTTCGTGTTGATTATCTAAGTCATGGGGAGGATAGACATAACTAGAATCAAATTCATGGGGAGGAAATCCACCCTGGATGTCAACAAGATAGGGAGGACCTCCACTTGGACTGATGTTGGGATCTTGGGGAGGACCTCCATGTTGGGTGTCAGAGTGGGGAGAATCTCCACTCTGGATGATGGTGGTACAGTGAGGACTTCCGTACTAGATCTCATCGTCAAGGGTCGTCCCATGGTGGCTGATGATCATGTCGGAAGATGAAGGAGTCAACTCGCCAAGTCTATAAGTAGGCTGAGGTCTTAATTCTAATTAGGTTTTGGTGAATCCCTGGTCTGCAGTCATAGGAAATTTGTAGAATGTTTCTAGTGTGTCATGGGCCACTGAATATATAGAATATTTTTCCCCATGATAGTAATATTACTGATCATTCACCAGATGTTAGTGTCAGGTTATCTTGATTGGGGCCAACAGAGTAGGGGTATTGATCACATGTTCTTCTTCTTTATGGGTCGTTGATTGGCGGTGTTGATGTGGTATGATGGGATCCCTCCATGGAAACTCTCAGATGGTAGTTGTAGTCTCTAGGAAATGGATTTCCCTTACCTCATTAGCATAGGGAGGTGAGTCACAAGATCATTCTGGGGAGAGGCTCCTGGAGCGGTTGAAGGTCGGAGTTGGGAATAGTGTCTCCCTACGTGGCCATTCGGAGAAGCGGTGACAATGAGGAATGGAATACTCCAGGTCCAGGAAGTCCATGTCCCTCATGGTAATGACCCTCTTATGCTCGTATCATCGGAAAATAATTTGCATCACCATTCTCTGAAAAATTTCCAAATGTGAGACGGGGTGTGGGCGCCTAGTAGCCCTGGTAATTGATTATGTCATGGTGGAAGTGGAGTTGTGTTGGCTGCCACATTATTGTTCCTCCTACCCCAGCATCCGCAAGGAGTGGGTGATTTGTTTCCTATAGCTTCGGTCCTGCAAACAAGGAAGATTTATCCATTAGTACATATAATAGGAATGAAATTCCCAATTCCCCATTGTTGTTCATTCTTCCTTGATTGGAAATAGATATCCACGTCGACGATGTCACCAAACAAAATTCCCAACGATTAAATTCCACAGTTTCTAGTGAGCTCTACACCTGGTCCACTATTTTATACGCTGGATATGGAACTGGATAGATGGATCTAATGACATGCTCATCTGGTAATGTCTCAAAGGCTACTAATATCACAATGAGGAGAAGCGCTAACGTCGGGTTCACCATTTCAGTTTTCGATGCTTTCCTCCATCGCGCACACTTCTTCATTCATTGCGATCTGTGACCCATGCATTTGTTGCCCGATATTCTTGTTTTCTTAAGTATAATGGAATTCATCTCTTCTTCAGATATGTTTTATCCATAATCATTACAAGATGATGGTATATCGGTCCCTCCTTCCATGTATTCCTCCTCATAATTTGAAGCATAGTTCAGGCCTCCCTTATAGAATAAGATGTTTTTCATGAAACACTTTACCAGTGATATCATTTTGTGGATGCTTATGTAGCCTTAATTTATCATATATTTCTACATCTTTTTACTAAGTTTTTATTAATTTAATTATCATATTTTTCACTTTTGGTTAATTATTTTTAATTTTATAATTTTATAAATAAATTTATTAATTAATAAATGTTTATAATTATTTTTTGTCTATTGCCTTTAAAAAATTAAATTTATATTTCTATGTTTGTTAGGTTCTTTAATTTTTCTAACTATTCTACAAGTCTTTATTAAGTTTTATTTTATTATTTTAGATTTGTTAGTTTATATTTATTTAATATATTAATTTTCATTTTAATTAAATAGTCTTTAATTTAATATTTTAGTTTTTTTCATAATATAATTTAAACATATTTTAAAATTCATGTATTGTAATGTAATCTCTATAAATAATTTAATTATCTAAATTTAATGTTTTAAAATAATTTTTAATTCCTTTATCTAATTAATTAATTTTTCTTGTTTTTTATTTTAGTTAACTTTTAATTTGAGTTTTATTTTAGTATTTAGTTTTCTGTTTCAAATTTATTAATTAGCTAACAATTTTAATTCCTCATAGTTTTAGTTTAAGTATTACTCGTCAAATTAATTGATTTAGGTTTATTTTTGTAGATAAAAGTTTAAGTCACCGACATAGTGTCTCTCCGACACTTCTTCAGTAGCTCAACCTACTGTTACTTCCTTTTTCCACTATCGAGGACATAATGAGTCACCGACAACACCCATTAACTGTTCCTTTCTCATCCCAAGATCAAAAATTGTACCAAAATTTGAACATATAAAAATCATATCGAACAAGAATACATATGTCGATGTGATTTGGGAACCCTCCATCTCTTGCCATCGTGAAATTGAAGGAGAAGTCGCCGAAGATTTTATTGTCGATAGATTGAAACTAAGATCCCCTATCAATTCGCACCCCTAGATGAATAGATTCGCCAATGTATTTAGATCCTCCATCGCGTGGTGAGGTAGGAGGACAACGCCACCTCTATTGGTCGAGCATAAACTAGATCCCAAGTCTGACTCACCTCACACCGTGGGCAGCCGCCACTGGTTGTGATCCCAAAACCGATACGTCACATGTCATGAAGCATTCAACCACCATCGGCCTGTTGAAGTCATCCGCTGGAGCCGGTGCTAGAGTCCGCCTTAGCCGCTGATTAGGAGACCGGTTGGAGCCTCCTGAAGCGTCATGAAGAAGCTGAATACCCTCCCCCTTGGCACAGTGTGGAAAGAGATAGGCGTGAGTTAAAATATAAAAAATCAAAAAACAAATCATTTATGAATTAAAAATAAATGATATTAATAATATAAATAATAATAATTATTATAATATAAACATAAATATATATATCATATTAATAAAAATAAAATATAAAACTAATTAATTAAATAAAATGTTTTTAAAACAAAAATATTAATAATTTATAATTAAAATTAAAATAAACTAATATAATTAAAGTAATTTAAAATATTAAATACGTAAATATCTAAAACAATAATGAACTTAATAAAAATAATTGATAAAATTAATAATAATAATAATAATAAATAACAATAAATAAATAACTTAATAAAATAATAACTTTTAATAATATGCATTAAATACTATATAACATTATTAAAATGATAAATATAATAATGCTAAATAAATAATTTAATAATAGTTCTATATAACATAAAATAATAATAAATATATTTATAACAAATAACTATTAATATAATCTAATTAATATTTAATATTAAATTAACTAAACATATGATTATTTATTTATAAAAGTTAACATTTTTTATTAACGTCAAAGTAATTATTAATTATTCCTTGTTTTAACAGTGTAGGTTCACACCAACATTGGATTCACATCGAGATTTACTCAACTACCTAGAATAGAGTTAGTTATGAGGGAATGGTTAAAAAGGCTTATGATACATAAAAAAGGCACACATGTGCGGTGAAGAAGATATGAACCTAACTATGTCGGTGGAGACCATGGGTGCTATACAACATATGACATATGCATTTAAAAGAACAGAGAAACATTCAAAAACAATCATTCAGATAATTATGGATTCAACACATCTAGATAGTAGAATAGATCCTTGGAGAACCAATATTGGAGAACTGGGGAGCCTATGAGTGGAGTAGCACAAGAGGGGGTCTCTTCTTCCACTCTCGTTCTTAATTATTTACTATGTAATGAGATGATATCAATGCTTCTAATCAATATGATTGTACACTAAAACCTTTACATTGAGAATTTAAATTCAACTTGTTTATTTTTCTTTTCCATTCCTTCGATCACTTTCTTTCTACGAAATTATAATCAATCAGTGAGATTGATTATGATTTCCTTCTTAATTGTTCACATCTCAATTGTTTTCAATTTAAAACATTATGATCAATTGGAGAGATTGATCTTGATGTCATTTATCAAAGTATTAATATCATTAACAATTAGACTTTTAAAGAGAGTTTTATTACAAATAGTGCATTTATCAAATTCCAACACAGTCTGATTGATTTTTGGAGCGGTGAACTATAACACCCCAATCTTCTACAGTACACTTCATTTTAAATAAATCAAATAGCTTTCACTATATGGAACACTGAGTTGAGTTCCCCACGACTAGCCATTTAAAGAGAGGATATGAATAGTATTAACATCATTTTGAACTTTATATATCCCATATAATTTTGACATTATTTTTATGAGTTTAATATATATAATATAAGGAAAAGCTCAATTTTTCAGAAAAAATAAGTATTTTTCAAAAAATATAGTTTTCCCACTTTTTAATGGTGAACCCATTTTAAATCCAATATTTGAAACTTTTATATATTTAATTTGACACAATTAAATTCATCATTATTAGAGGGACATAAAAATTTAGTTTGGATAAATTTTTATGTGTTTTTATACTAACATTCATATTTTAATGAAAATTGAAAAATAAAGCATTTTAATTCAAAAATTAATTTTCATCTAATTTATTTATAATGTTATATTATTCTTTTAGTTTGTTTTAAAGTATAATTAGGCTGAGTTTTTATCATTTAATATAATTTAAGTCATTTCATGTAATTAAACACTTAAATTTGATATAAACGCGTATCAATCTTTTGATGGTTTCTACTTTTAAAAACTAGTTTTCTCATTTGGACACGGGGGATTAATTTTAAATAAATTACTGAAACTTGATTATTTTGAAGTTGTAAAAAATGATTCCATATTTGGAATCATAAGTTACAAGTTATGTATATAGGTCCCTTTTATTTTTGGGAATTATGAATAGTAACTTCAATAATTATTTTTATTTACCATAATTAAAGGGTAAATTCATTGAATAAAGGTAAAAAAATATTATTATAATATAAAAATACCATAAAACATTTCCTAATATCATTGGATGTTTCATGGGTGACCCAAGAAGTCCTTAGGATGAGCTGTTGTCATTTGGTAGTGACTTGGGTGTGATAATGAAATGCTATAATAATTTATTTAAAGCGAAGAGAAATATAACATAAACATGTATCTTTTTACTACATTTTTTTAATGTTGGGTTATATAATGGAACTCTTTGAATATAAATACTCAATAGAAATCTAATAATATTTCCTAAATCTTTGTATTTATTTATTATTTTTAGAGATTATATAAATAAATTTATTTATGTCACAATAATGATGCATTGATTACCTTAATAATGAATGATTGAAATAAATTATATTATAAATATTAAAATAAATTTAATTTGGGATTTTTGATGACATAAATGAATTTTTTGGATAAAATTGACATGTTATTTATGCTTTAATTCCTTTTTTGAAGTAATAAATTTTTTATGACTTTAAAAAAATCAATTACTTAATTGTTTGAAAATTGTCATAAATTAGTTTTCAAAAAATATATTATTTTATTGAATGATATAATATTTATAAAATAATAATATTAAGACAAATGAAATATATAATGTTATAAATTCCACAAATTATCTTTTTTAGGTTCTCTTGGTATTTTATAGTAACTATATTAACCATATAGTATAAAAATAAAAGAAGACATGGTAAGAGTTTACTTATTTAACTAAGTGTTAATGTCAAACGATAAGGTCAAATTTGTGACCTAAACCTCTCTAAAATGTATTGGATGATCATCTTTCGACCCATACTCATATTATATTTGAACTAAATCACCTTGAAGCTATTATAAACCTAAAATAATATATTAAAAAATTATTATTTCAAGTTTTTCCAAAAGTGCCCCTCACCTCTTTTATAAAAGGGAACTTGACCTTATCTTTAATTCACACCTCCAAAGGCCATTGGGTCGGCCAAAAACTGCCAAATTAAACTAAAATACTCTATAAATTAATTCTAGAGGCAAAACTTTTGGCAGAAAACCAATTTAAGGAGTCCTTTTGTGAAAATCAAAAGGAGATATCCGAAAAAGAGGTAATTGTTTTATCAAATTCGTTCAAAGTTATTTCTTCTTCTAATTCCATTTAATAAGTTATTACCATACTATAATACTAAGACCAACATCTAATATATTCTGAGATGTTTTTATGATTATGTAACAACCATATTCCTCCTTTTACCCATCCTATGAAAAACAATATCACCATGTGTGCGTAGGTATGGTTTACCGTCTCGACGCCGTGGTGTAATCTGTTTTTCATCTATACATTATTTAAATGGGTATAATGATGAATATAAATAACATAAATAATAAATATAACATTATATTATTTGTGTAAAGTTCATATTACATTCAATTCTATACCATTTAACCATTAAGAAAATGATATTGTTGCTCCTGTGTACGTACGAATTACCATCTCTACGACACGATTAGATTCATTTTCCACATTCACCATCCAAGAATGATTATAAAAATATAAATAATAATAATTATGAAATATATGAAATAATAATTATACTATAATATATATATATATATATGTATTTATGTAAAAATATGTCATTCACTTACTTGCACTCAAAATGACGAGAAAATGGAAACAACGTTCATGCGTACATACGACCTACCTTCTCCATGAATAGTGTATTCCATTTAATATATCTATCTATTATATATTTTTATATTTTGAATATATATGATATATAAATCATGTTATCATGATCTATGTATTATGATCTATAATAACAAGCCAAAATACATGCGATAAAGAAAGCGATTATTACCCAAAACGTTGAATTAACATGGAATTGTTAATAAATGAGTAATAAAAATTCATAAACCAATCATATATGACGTCATAAATTTTATTATTATTCGGTTACAAGTTAATAATTTGTTAGAAACCATTATAATAGAGTTTTTTACACATATGGAGACTATCAGACTTAAGGTAAGGGTTAATTTCACAGGCTCATTATTATGCAAGATTGTTTATATCTATATATCTACTGGGAAAAATTTATCATCCACATACATGTTTCTTATACATGTATTTAAAAATAATATTTATATTTATTAACTATTTTTTAAAGTCATTTATACTCATGATTGAATTTTTATAAAACCTTTTGAAAGAAATCTTTCTGTCATTTTCCGAACGATGTATTATATGTCCTTTTCAAAAAATTAAGGAAATAATATTTTTTTAACTTATATGGCACGAGAGGATATTTTAAACCATTATTATGCCTTAACATTTTGATTCTTCTCTTACAATATTACTAGTTTTTTTAAAATAAATTTTTTCATTTATAATTACACAGGATTTCAAATGATATCAATGTGAAAATGGATACTTCTAAAACTGTTTTAATGATTTTATTAGATTAGTTTCATCTATGTCAACATTCTTTATTGTATTTTATCCTTAAATAAGTTTAGTATATTATGATATAATCTTAAAAATTGTATTGTATGGTTTGTGTTTTTTATATTGTGAATGTGATATTTTGATATCATTTATAGCTTATGGTTTAAGCATTGACATTTCATATGCTAGTTTTAATAAGAATGTTTATGTTGGTTATGGTTTATCCCTTTCAAAATAGGAATGCATTGGACTTTTTAAGTGTTGGGTGGGGACCGATATATCCCCACGAGGCATCGGTAGGTATCATGATACAATAATGTTTGGGTTTTGGCTATTTCCCTACCCAATTATGTATGGTGTCTTGGCTGAAGCCTTGACGGTATATTTAAGATGTCATGTATTATGCATTCCCTATTTATGAGATTAGTTATTAATTTTATATGTTATTATTCAACTTGTAGAATACCCATTTGAATGCTTAAATATAATTATTTGATTTATTCTTTCCATATTATGCAGAAGATAATGTTTTAAACTTCTTGGGTTTTATTTCTATACCTTTCCTTAATAGAAAATGGATATTTGTGATAACTTCTACTATATTTTTTACCCTTATTGAGCATATGGGATCACCCCTTTATTAGGTTTTGTTTTCCCATGATTCTAAGAAGTGTTTTATGATTTATATGAAGGTTCAACCTAGGGTAATTATGGAGTTCTCAAAGGATTATCTATGTTGTGTTTTATGTTTGAAATTATGGTGTAATGTTCATGTATGTAATCTATTTTCCAATACTACTAAACTGATACGTCCTTTGGGACTTGATTTCATATAATCATGCCAATGTATTAAGATAATTCACCAACTCTTGGAAACTGGGGTCCGAGCATTACAGTTTGTATCAGAGGAACGTCAGTACAATCCTTGGAAACTAGATTTAGTGAAACCTTGATTCGGGAACATCACCCTAAGATATAATTTGAGAATAAGTATAGAATAACATCCTATAATTTGGGTAAGGTAGATATTATGTGTGTATTCCAAGAAAAAAATCCTTTTCTGGATACTATAAGTAGACAAGGTTCTAGAAAAGATGTACCTAGAGGTGAAAAAGTTGACGTGGTGTTTCGGGTTTGACTCCGGGTAACCTGGAACACGATAGTGAGCCTTATTGAACTCCTATTTTGACACTCTCGGGAGATATTATTAGAATAATTTTTATTTTATTTATGAACTGTTATGAAGGATTTATGTGTAAATATTTCCCCCAAAGAAACTATTTTTATGATCATGTTACTAGATATGTTTAAATATTCATGTCATGTTAAGAATTATTCTAGTTTATGGATTATACATTATGATATGATCTAAACAACTGTATGTCATAACGTAGAAATGGCGCCCAGTAGAAGGAATGTGAACATAACCAATGAACATGATCTAAACAGTAAGAGGAATCATATATTTTATACTCTTAATGAGAAATTTTGAAGGTAAATAGTCTCCCATGTAATCTCATCATATGAAGAAATAGTTTCATCTGTTAATAAGATAAGTAAATAATTCTTTAGGACCTTTATCTTTTAAGGTAATAATGAGAAGAAGAGGAATGTTCAGAAAAAGATGGTTAGAGAGAAGAAGGGAAATAAGGATTTTCCCACATGGGACAATTGTGTAAAGAATTTCCTTTGTAAATACATGAAGGGAATAGAAGTTTGTTTTGAGTGTGGATAAAAAGGACATGATGTTCTTGATTTCAAGGGTAAGAAGAATGTTTCTAATATAAAATGTTCCAACTATCAGGATATGGGACACTATGTGAACCAATATTCAAATCATCAAAGGAATATACACCAGATGGTGCTATTAGATAATGATCTAGTTACGATACTACTACAGATGAAGATGAATGATTAATATTTCTATTCAAGAATTATTCTATTTGGATTATAAATATACTGGTTATAATAATTATAGAGTATATAAGTATTGTACTACAGTATTATTTCATTATGCATTTGATATTTTATGGTACCAAGTAAAGTGACATTGTTTCAAGATAAAGATTTTGTAAAATATATGGTTGGGGGAAATATGACCATTAATATGTTTCTAAAACTGAGATAATGATTTTATAATTAGAGATAATTTATTTGGATAAAGTATATTTGATATTATTTACATCCTTGGAACTGATTAATAGTTTTTTGAAAAGAGGCTTATACTATCATTATTGGGTGTTTTCAATATTTTTGGATTTAAGGTGTATATACAATATTTTATGTTTTACATAAGGAATAAAGAAGAATGAATGTTTTCAACAAGATTTTATGGTAATTCAGGTTATTACAATGTTTTTAGAGAATACATGATTATGATATTCACGAATTTGTTATGTGACCATCCTTATAAATTTTGGTGTGTGTGTTTAGACTGAAGTTTTTTGGGATAAGCCTGATGGTTAGAATGGATTAAGTTAGAAATTGGATACTATTTTTTAAGTTTAATAATTTTCTTAAGATAATCTTTTTGGAGTGTTATAAATTTAAGAATAGGACAACACGTAGGTCGGGTGACAACCCATCCTTCCTGGAAAGGTTGCAAGAATTGAACCTGAAACTGAAGGGTGGTAAGGGTGAATTCTCTACCATTGGCCTATGTGATGTCTTGGTTTGTATAATGTCATTTTTTGGTAAGATATATAAAGTATAAATTCATTTTTTGAAACATATATGATTAAGATAAGTTAAATATTTTTTAGTTTTATTATCTTCTGAAGAGAAAGCTGAGATTTTGGTTTGAATTATTTAAAGGATGAAACTCAACATGTCAATTAAGTATGCTTCCTTTTGTTCTAATTATATGAAGTAAATTAATTTTATAATACTAGGGAATGGATCATAAAACCAAATATGTTTTCCTAGTACGTTATTTTTCAAGGAATCCTATGGTCTATTAGATCATCACAAATTTATAGCTTTATGGTTGTTAAATTTTACCTGATAATGTTATCTATCACCCTCTATTAGAACTTGATGGTTACATTTTATTTAATTTCCATTTTTTCTACATGGAACCCCAGTATGTGTTATTTTTGTTAACCTTCATACTTCTCCTTATATATTTTAAAGTAGAGGTCTCATTAAACCATTTTTCATGTGGGATTTCAACAAAGATATTTTCAAATATCAAACCCATAATTTTCAATCCTGATTTTAAATTACGAGGACGTAATTTATTGAAGTTGGGTAGAATGTAACACCCCAATCTTCCATGGTACGATTCTTTCTAAAATATCCATATAGCTTTAACTATACACAACATTAAGTTCGAGCGCACCATGACATGCCATTTAAATTGCTATTATGAGTTTTATTAACCAAAGTTTGAATATTATATACCTCATATAATTATAATATTAATATTATGTGTTTCATATACATAGTATAAAGATAATTTTGATTTTTCAGATAAAAAAGTATTTTTCAAAAAATACAATTTTTTCACCTTTTAATGTTGAACCATTTTTAAAACTAATATTTGAAATTTTTATATATAAAATTTTATAAAATTAAATTCTTATTTATAATCATGACATAAAAATTTAGTTTGTATAAGTTTTTTTCTAATAACATTCACAATTTAATGAATAGTGAAAAGTACTGTATCTTAATTCAAAACATATTTTTCATCTAATTTATTTATATTTATATATTATCCTTTTAGTTGGTTTTAAAGTACAATTAGATTAATTTTTTTCATTAAATATAATTTATGTCATTTTGTGTAATTTCAAATTGAAATTTTATATAAACGCGTATCAATCTTTTGATGGTTTTTACTTTTAGAAACATGTTTTCTTATTTTGAAAACATGGATTAATTTAAAATTAATTAATGCATCTTATATGGTTTTAATTTGTAAAAAAGGATTCCTTATATGGAATCATAAGGTCCAAATTATGTTAATAGGTCCCTTTTATTTTTTGTCTTTATGAATAGTAATTTCAATAATTATTTTTATTTACCACGTTTAAAGGGTAAATTATTTGAATAAAGGTAAAAATAATATTATATTATTATAAAACTATCACAACACGTGAAATAATATTAGTGGATGATTCATGGGTGACTAAAATAATCCTTAAGCATAATTTTTGGCATTTTGGAGCCACTTGGGTGTGATAATGACATGTTATAACAATTAATTTAAAGTAAACATAAATATAACATAAGAATGTATTTATTTAATAAAATAATTTTAATGTGGGGTTATATAACTGATATATTTGAATGTAAATATTCATTATAAATCTAAATATATTTCCTAAATATTGGTATTTTATTTATAATTTTGAGACTTTAAATAAATAAATTTATTTATAACATAATAATACTGGAGTGATTGCCTTATTCATGAATGATTAAAATAAATGATATTAAAAATATTAAAATAAATATAATTTTAGATTTTTTATGACATCCGTCAAATTTATGGACAATATTGACATATTAGGGATGAATAAATTCATTTTTAGAATAAATTGAATTGTTATGGGGGATTGGATGAAGTGGATGGAATGGATCTAATGGAACCGATGTGATGATGACAGTGTCGGGATTGGACCACAGGGAGCAGTCCTACATATACCTATTGTCTAGGAATCAAATTTTATGTTGTTATGTTGGGGGTGATGGGGAATACACATGGTTAGATTCCTAGTCAAAATGGGACATGTGTGATTGATCTTACTCATGGTTAGCGGCACAGGAGGACTCAAAAGAGATGTGAACTCGAGGTGGGGGTATGATCCTCCTAAGATATAGTGTCTTCAGAGAAAGACCAGGATGGGAATGAATGATGGAGGATACATGGATCTAGGAGGAGAACCCCCTTGAAATTGGGCACCAAGGTTTATCTATAGTTGGGATTGAACCTTATAGAGGCTTTCAATGTCCCCTATTTATAAGACAATGATCATGAACCATGTAGTGTGGTGGTTCATGGATTACACATGTCTAGTATCCCATCACAATATGAGTATTCTAGGTTGAATGAATGTGGATTGTGTGGGGATTATGCTTGGTTAGTGGGACAGGTGCTACTAGGTGCAATAATGGGTTGAATGGGGATTAAACACTGTGATTTCCCATAAGGATGGCATGATCCCACTTGGATATGGCGGCCCAGGTAAAATAAGGATGTATTATGTGGGATTGGATGAATTAGATGGAATTGATGATATGGAACTGACATGAAGATAACAGTGTTGGGATTGAACCTTAGGGAGGTTTCTTATGAATCCCAGTTGGGTGGGAATAAAAGTTCACATAGTTATAATGGTGGTTTTGGGGCTTAGACATGGTTAACATCCAAGTCAAAATGGGACATGTGGTTGGGGATTATGCATGGTAATCCTCGCAGGTGGACCCAAAAGAAATGTTACCTCTGGGTGGGGCATGATCCACCTGAGATGTAGTG
Source organism: Viscum album (assembly GCA_963277665.1). Classification (NCBI taxonomy): domain Eukaryota; kingdom Viridiplantae; phylum Streptophyta; class Magnoliopsida; order Santalales; family Viscaceae; genus Viscum; species Viscum album. The sequence continues at coordinate 1,122,937,485 of OY728139.1, forward strand.
CCTCAAGGGAAATATTATTACGGGAGTCGATGATGGTGGATACTGAGATCCAATAGGTGAACCCCTAGAAGGAGGCAACCAAGGTTTACTGATTGTTGGGATTGAGCCTCAATGAGGTTTCTGTTAGGCGGGGAAAAAAACGGGAGTGATGGCAAGAGGGGGGTGAATTGCCTTTTAAAAAAAGATTAACAAATTAAAATCAAAGTTGAAATGCAGCGGAAAATAAAAGAGGCAATCACACAAGAAATTGATAACGGAGTTCGGCCAAAACCCGGCCTACGTCTCCGCTCCCAAATCAACCGTTGAGAGATTCCTACCGCTTGCTTTTCAATGGTTTTAGCAAGAAACCCACTAGGCTTTGAGGTAGCACTAGAACCTATTACAGCTTGCTTTTGATGGTTGAGCAAGAACCCACTTGCTTTTAATGGTTTAGCAAGAACCCACTATCCTTCTTACAGGTGAAGGATAGCTCACCTTTGTCTCAAGCTATTTAAAGGAAAGCTTGACAACCTTTTCACACCTTAATGGTGATGTGAAACCCAAAAGAAAGAGGGGATGAGAAATAGAGTGGTTTGTAGACACAAACCCAAATTTAAAGATCAAAATAGATAAACAAGAAAAACCGTATTTAAGGAAGTCTTGGGCGCCTTTGATTGATTGGAGATGTTGAAGGCCGCTTCCAAGCTTCTTTGAAGGAGTTCCTTGGATGTGGAAGTTGGATGGAGCACTTGAGGTTCCTTGAGGTGGCTCGCCGGAGGATTACCGAATGATCAACAAAGTGTCCTTGGGCTTGGTTTAAGTTCCGGTTTGTGTCCGGGGCTTCCTCAGCCTTTATTTATAGGCATGGAACCCATTGGGGGCCTTCGGAGCCGTTGGAGAAGTCTTCGGAGCCGTTGGAGGCCAAAAGAGGGTTGACTGGTCAAACCCAACGGCTAGTTTGACTGGGCTATCGGCTGGCCGGTACAGCTCCACCGGCTAGCCGGTGCCTTGGCAGAGGAGTAGAAAAATGGTCCATGCTCCACCGGCTGACCGGTGGAGGAGCCACCGGCTGGCCGGTGGGGAGACAGTAGCTAACACTATTCTGCTGGGTGCCACCGGCTGGCCGGTGACAGAGCCACCGGCTGACCGGTGGAACCTGGCAGTGGGCAATGCCTCTGCCAGGTCCACCGGATGGCCGATGCTATCACACCGGTTGGACGGTGGACTGCAATTCAGTCCATCTTTGCCATCTTTCTTGGGCCAATCCTTTGGCAATCTTTTGTCTATCATCCACAACACTTAAAAACAGGGATAGACAAATAATAAGGTGATTGTGATCATGAAAATCAAACAACGAGGGGAACGAGAGGTACAACAATCTCCCCCTATTTTGATGATCACAATCACAGAAACAATCAAAGTAAAATACTGAAATTAAAGACATTCTTAAAGGATAATTTGAAAATAAATCAAAGCATGATAGAAAATATTCTCCCCCAATCAATCAAGAAATTTCTCCCCCTTTGTGATTATCAAAATAGCGTGGGGCATAAAACTTGATTGAGGGAAAGGTTTGAAAAACAAGATAGAGATTTTAAACCATTTGAAATTTTTGAAATTTGAATTGTTTTGAATCAAAAATGAATTTAAATTGAAAAATGAGTCGAAAGAGATTTTTGAATTTAAGAAAATTTCTCCCCCTAAATAAAACAAAAGATCATCGGGGAAACGAAACTATTTTTGGCCCGGAGAGACTCGCCAAAAGGGATTTTTCAATCCAAATTTGTCTCATGACGGGTCTTCTCCTATAAAATTCGTCCGAAAAGAAAATAGACTTGGGTTGGCCGTACCGGGCATTTTTGCAATCACACTCGTAAATGAGGTGCCCGGGTTTTTTACAATAATTGCAAAATTTATAACAAGAGCTCCCCCTTACAAAAACAGTGGGTGCATGGGAGGAGGAAGCTATATTGGTGTAGCCAAGTCCATGCGTGGTTCTAGAAACACGTTGAGAACCAAGGAGTTTTGAAAGGTTTTGTTCTCCGTTGGTGAATTTAGCAAGAGATTCCCTTAGATCTTTGATTGTTGATTCCAAGGAATCAACATTGGGAATGTTTTGTAATTTGAGGGACAACTCCTCCTTCTCTTTGAGAAGTTGTTCCTTTTCGGAAGAGAGTTTTTTGAAATTCTTTTTCAAAGCAACGAATTTTGAAGAAAGCTCATGAAAACCATTTTCTAATTGGTCTCTCGCATGTTGGAGTTCTTCATAAGACAAATGATTGAAAGAATTTGAAGAACTAGAGGAGGAAGAAGAGGAAGAGGATGATGATACCTCATGTTTTTCCATTAGGCATTTTGTACCTTGGTCGCTTGAGGAGGAGGAGGAGGAGGATGATGAGGTGTCACTCCATGTCACCTTGAGGACCTTTTTCTTTCCTTTTTCATTTTGCGTGGCCCGTTTTTTGTTGAGTGGGCAATCGGGCTTGTAATGACCTTTTTGGCCGCACCCGTAGCATTTTACCTTGGGCTCGGATCTTGCGGTGGGTTCTTGCTTTCGTGCCTTGCGAGATTTCTTCTTCTTCTTGTGCTTCTTCATAAATTTGTGCATTTGGCGGGCGAGATTCTCCATTTCCGAGTCGCCGCTTGATGATGAAGAAGATGAAGATGATGATGATGATGAGGAGGAGCTTACTTCTTTTTGTACCTTGAGGGCGATGTTCTTTGGTGTCTTGATTGGTGTGCCCTCCTTTTGAGCTTGCCTCCTCATCGTGATCTCGTACGTCATTAGGGATCTGATGAACTCTTCGACCAGCATGTTCTTGACATCCTTAGCTTCTTGGATTGCCGTCACTTTAGGTGCCCATGAGCTCGGAAGGACCCATAGAATCTTCTTGACCATTGCTTCAGCTGAAACATCATCACCAAGAGATTTTCTACCATTGAAAACGTCAGTGAAGCATGTAAACATTTCAGAAATAGACTCATTTGGATGCATTGAAAAAGATTCAAAGTCTTGTCTATACATATCTAATCTAGTATCTTTAACTTTGTTAGTGCCCTCATGGGTCACTTCTAAAAGCTTCCAAATTTCATGTGAAGTGGTGCAAGTGGATACACGATTAAATTCATTTCTATCTAACCCGCAATGAAGAGCATTCATGGCTTTGCCATCAAGCTCAAAATTCTTAATATCGGCGGGGGTCCATTTGGATTCGTCGGGGGAAGACAAAGTATAACCTTGCATGACAATTTTGTAAATAGGATATCCTATGCTTCTATGAAAGGTAGTCATGCGGGTTTTCCAATAAGTGTAGTCGGTCCCATCAAAAAATGGAGCACGACCCAATGAAAAGCCTTCGGGGGCGAAAGAGGTGGATGCCATCACAATGGATCTTTGAATTTGAAACCGTTTAAGGTATTACTCAAATTACCCCTCTGATACCAATTGTTAGGCGGAGAAAAAAACAGGAGTGATGGCAAGAGGGGGGTGAATTGCCTTTTAAAAAAATATTAACAAATTAAAATCAAAGTTGAAATGCAGCGGAAAATAAAAGAGGCAATCACACAAGAAATTGATAACGGAGTTCGGCCAAAACCCGGCCTACGTCTCCGCTCCCAACTCAACCGTTGAGAGATTCCTACCGCTTGCTTTTCAATGGTTTTAGCAAGAAACCCACTAGGCTTTGAGGTAGCACTAGAACCTATTACAGCTTGCTTTTGATGGTTGAGCAAGAACCCACTTGCTTTTAATGGTTTAGCAAGAACCCACTATCCTTCTTACAGGTGAAGGATAACTCACCTATGTCTCAAGCTATTTAAAGGAAAGCTTGACAACCTTTTCACACCTTAATGGTGATGTGAAACCCAAAAGAAAGAGGGGATGAGAAATAGAGTGGTTTGTAGACACAAACCCAAATTTAAAGCTCAAAATAGATAAACAAGAAAAACTGTATTTAAGGATGTCTTGGGCGCCTTTGATTGATTGGAGATGTTGAAGGCCGCTTCCAAGCTTCTTTGAAGGAGCTCCTTGGATGTGGAAGTTGGATGGAGCACTTGAGGTTCCTTGAGGTGGCTCGCCGGAGGATTGCCGAATGATCAACAAAGTGTCCTTGGGCTTGGTTTAAGTTCCGGTTTGTGTCCGGGGCTTCCTCAGCCTTTATTTATAGGCATGGAACCCATTGGGGGCCTTCGGAGCCGTTGGAGAATTCTTCGGAGCCGTTGGAGGCCAAAAGAGGGTTGACTGGTCAAACCCAACGACTAGTTTGACTGGGCTACCGGCTGGCCGGTACAGCTCCACCGGCTAGCCGGTGCCTTGGCAGAGGAGAAGAAAAATGGTCCAGGCTCCACCGGCTGACCGGTGGAGGAGCCACCGGCTGGCCGGTGGGGAGACAGTAGCTAACACTATTCTGCTGGGTGCCACCGGCTGGCCGGTGACAGAGCCACCGGCTGACCGGTGGAACCTGGCAGTGGGCAATGCCTCTGCCAGGTCCACCGGCTGGCCGGTGCTATCACACCGGTTGGCCGGTGGACTGCAATTCAGTCCATTTTTTCCAGCTTTCTTGGGCCAATCCTTTGGCAATCTTTTGCCTATCATCCACAACACTTAAAAACAGGGTTAGACAAATAATAAGGTGATTGTGATCATGAAAATCAAACAACGAGGGGAACGAGAGGTACAACAATCTCCCCCTATTTTGATGATCACAATCACCGAAACAATCAAAGTAAAATACTGAAATTAAAGACATTCTTAAAGGATAATTTGAAAATAAATCAAAGCATGATAGAAAATATTCTCCCCCAATCAATCAAGAAATTTCCCCCCCTTTGTGATTATCAAAATAGCGTGGGGCATAAAACTTGATTGAGGGAAAGGTTTGAAAAACAAGATAGAGATTTTAAACCATTTGAAATTTTTGAAATTTGAATTGTTTTGAATCAAAAATGAATTTAAATTGAAAAATGAGTCGAAAGAGATTTTTGAATTTAAGAAAATTTCTCCCCCTAAATAAAACAAAAGATCATCGGGGAAATGAAACTATTTTTGGCCCGGAGAGACTCGCCAAAAGGGATTTTTCAATCCAAATTTGTCTCATGACGGGTCTTCTCCTATAAAATTCATCCGAAAAGAAAATAGACTTGGGTTGGCCGTACCGGGCATTTTTGCAATCACACTCGTAAATGAGGTGCTCGGGTTTTTTACAATAATTGCAAAATTTATAACAAGAGCTCCCCCTTACAAAAACAGTGGGTGCATGGGAGGAGGAAGCTATATTGGTGTAGCCAAGTCCATGCGTGGTTCTAGAAACACGTTGAGAACCAAGGAGTTTTGAAAGGTTTTGTTCTCCGTTGGTGAATTTAGCAAGAGATTCCCTTAGATCTTTGATTGTTGATTCCAAGGAATCAACATTGGGAATGTTTTGTAATTTGAGGGACAACTCCTCCTTCTCTTTGAGAAGTTGTTCCTTTTTGGAAGAGAGTTTTTTGAATTTTTTTTTCAAAGCAACGAATTTTGAAGAAAGCTCATGAAAACCATTTTCTAATTGGTCTCTCGCATGTTGGAGTTCTTCATAAGACAAATGATTGAAAGAATTTGAAGAACTAGAGGAGGAAGAAGAGGAAGAGGATGATGATACCTCATGTTTTGCCATTAGGCATTTTGTACCTTGGTCGCTTGAGGAGGAGGAGGAGGAGGATGATGAGGTGTCACTCCATGTCGCCTTGAGGACCTTTTTCTTTCCTTTTTCGTTTTGCGTGGCCCGTTTTTTGTTGAGTGGGCAATCGGGCTTGTAATGACCTTTTTGGCCGCACCCGTAGCATTTTACCTTGGGCTCGGATCTTGCGGTGGGTTCTTGCTTTCGTGCCTTGCGAGATTTCTTCTTCTTCTTGTGCTTCTTCATAAATTTGTGCATTTGGCGGGCGAGATTCTCCATTTCCGAGTCGCCGCTTGATGATGAAGAAGATGAAGATGATGATGATGATGAGGAGGAGCTTACTTCTTTTTGTACCTTGAGGGCGATGTTCTTTGGTGTCTTGATTGGTGTGCCCTCCTTTTGAGCTTGCCTCCTCATCGTGATCTCGTACGTCATTAGGGATCCGATGAGCTCTTCGACCGGCATGTTCTTGACATCCTTAGCTTCTTGGATTGCCGTCACTTTAGGTGCCCATGAGCTCGGAAGGACCCATAGAATCTTCTTGACCATTGCTTCAGCTGAAACATCATCACCAAGAGATTTTCTACCATTGCAAACGTCAGTGAAGCGTGTAAACATTTCAGAAATAGACTCATTTGGATGCATTGAAAAAGATTCAAAGTCTTGTCTATACATATCTAATCTAGTATCTTTAACTTTGTTAGTGCCCTCATGGGTCACTTCTAAAAGCTTCCAAATTTCATGTGAAGTGGTGCAAGTGGATACACGATTAAATTCATTTCTATCTAACCCGCAATGAAGAGCATTCATGGCTTTGCCATCAAGCTCAAAATTCTTAATATCGGCGGGGGTCCATTTGGATTCGTCGGGGGAAGACAAAGTATAACCTTGCATGACAATTTTGTAAATAGGATATCCTATGCTTCTAAGAAAGGTAGTCATGCGGGTTTTCCAATAAGTGTAGTCGGTCCCATCAAAAAATGGAGCACGACCCAATGAAAAGCCTTCGGGGGTGAAAGAGGTGGATGCCATCACAATGGATCTTTGAATTTGAAACCGTTTAAGGTATTACTCAAATTACCCCTCTGATACCAATTGTTAGGCGGAGAAAAAAACAGGAGTGATGGCAAGAGGGGGTGAATTGCCTTTTAAAAAAATATTAACAAATTAAAATCAAAGTTGAAATGCAGCGGAAAATAAAAGAGGCAATCACACAAGAAATTGATAACGGAGTTCGGCCAAAACCCGGCCTACGTCTCCGCTCCCAACTCAACCATTGAGAGATTCCTACCGCTTGCTTTTCAATGGTTTTAGCAAGAAACCCACTAGGCTTTGAGGTAGCACTAGAACCTATTACAGCTTGCTTTTGATGGTTGAGCAAGAACCCACTTGCTTTTAATGGTTTAGCAAGAACCCACTATCCTTCTTACAGGTGAAGGATAGCTCACCTATGTCTCAAGCTATTTAAAGGAAAGCTTGACAACCTTTTCACACCTTAATGGTGATGTGAAACCCAAAAGAAAGAGGGGATGAGAAATAGAGTGGTTTGTAGACACAAACCCAAATTTAAAGCTCAAAATAGATAAACAAGAAAAACCGTATTTAAGGAAGTCTTGGGCGCCTTTGATTGATTGGAGATGTGGAAGGCCGCTTCCAAGCTTCTTTGAAGGAGCTCCTTGGATGTGGATGTTGGATGGAGCACTTGAGGTTCCTTGAGGTGGCTCGCCGGAGGATTGCCGAATGATCAACAAAGTGTCCTTGGGCTTGGTTTAAGTTCCGGTTTGTGTCTGGGGCTTCCTCAGCCTTTATTTATAGGCATGGAACCCATTGGGGGCCTTCGGAGCCGTTGGAGAAGTCTTCGGAGCCGTTGGAGGCCAAAAGAGGGTTGACTGGTCAAACCCAACGGCTAGTTTGACTGGGCTACCGGCTGGCCGGTACAGCTCCACCGGCTAGCCGGTGCCTTGGCAGAGGAGAGGAAAAATGGTCCAGGCTCCACCAGCTGACCGGTGGAGGAGCCACCGGCTGGCCGGTGGGGAGATAGTAGCTAACACTATTCTGCTGGGTGCCACCGGCTGGCCGGTGACAGAGCCACCGGCTGACCGGTGGAACCTGGCAGTGGGCAATGCCTCTGCCAGGTCCACCGGCTGGCCGGTGCTATCACACCGGTTGGCCGGTGGACTGCAATTCAGTCCATTTTTGCCAGCTTTCTTGGGCCAATCCTTTGGAAATCTTTTGCCTATCATCCACAACACTTAAAAACAGGGTTAGACAAATAATAAGGTGATTGTGATCATGAAAATCAAACAACGAGGGGAACGAGAGGTACAACAGTTTCCTACATACCCAATGTAGAATACAGGGATCCACAACCACATAGTTTGGTGGTTTGGGGATTACGTATGGCTTATGGCCTTTGAAGGTGGAAGTTAGGAATCACTCCATGATGGATGGCTATAAGAAGGGGTTCGTAGCCCCTAAAAACCTCTATGAACATGTGATTCATGCTCGGTGTGAGAAACAAAAGGAAGATGTAGAACTGATGGTTATGTCACGAAAGATACTTTGGTGAGGGATGGTGTGGGGAATTCCTATAGGAGTGGCCCAGGGAGATGGATATTGGGGCTCAATCTACGAGGGGGTCCCAAAGAAGATATCATTCCACAAGAGGAGAATGGCATTCCCTACCAGTAGGGTGAGAATGATCTCACTACCATGGAGACGAGTGTTCACGAATAATTCTTGAGATGTGAGACCCCACATGCATTTCAAGGGGTGAGACTACAATTTTATTCTTTGTCCTGAAGATGATGGTGCTTAGAGGTTTAACATCCTCCATCATTGAAGTGGAGGATTCACTCTACACCCTTTGTACATACATAATAGATACTCACTCATACATTGGGAATTTAAGGCATCCACAATGCCTGAAAAGAGTTCGGTAGGGGACTAATCACTCGAGGGGCCACATTAACGTAGCAATTACAAGAATGAATAAATGTTAGTGTACCTATGCCAAGGAGCACTAGGAAGATCAACTCAATGAGGAACACAACATTAGGTACCAAGAAATAAATATGTTTAAGCTTTTAGGGAAAAAAAGAGGGTCTTGTTAAGAAGGGGGCCCCAATGAGAGGTTATTCATGAAGATCAGGTGCCTCATGGAGGCTAGGGGCTTTATAGAGATATGAGCTCTACGAAGCAGGGTTACCCTATTTTGGCATAGGGATGTGATTTGTAAAAGGAGTGATTTATGAATGTTTAATTCTTTGCAAAGACTCAAGTACCACAAAGGGCCTTCCTCCATCATGAATGTTTTATTCCATCATGAAAGTAATCCCTACATTAGGAGGAGGTAAATCAAAAAAGGGGAATGGGGTTTCCGGATTCTCTAGTTCCGTGGGGAATTCATTTTTATCTCGAGTTTGTGGTTCTAGGGGGATTCACAAAAAAGGATCTTGAAAGTCGAAATGTCTAGGTAATAATACTTATGAGGGGTGTGAGAAAACTATATATAGGCAAAGGGGACTCACAATTCTCTAAGTCACACCACGAATCCAATCATATCTCTGTGAAGAGACGTGGGATGTTTTTGATCCACAGAGACGTCTGTGATCTTTATTTTTGGTGAACACATTGATCGTTAAACCCACAGATTTGTTCATCAACTTTATTTTTGGTAGACATGGTGCTTGTTGGACTCTTTCCACCATCTGTCAATGCCATGTAAGTTCATGATGACTAGGGGATATGATAAAGTGCATCATAAGGCAGACCCTTTTGATGATATTTGGGTCATTGGAGCTTGGATTTCATCTCAACCAGCCTCTAAATTCTATGACATATCTAGAGGCACGTTTTTTTATTCCAACATCTACTAGACAGTCCATACCCAGAATTAGGTTGATTCCTGACATGCCTAGTATGTAGAGAGCCAACTAAAAATGATACTCTCCAAATTCAAGAGAAGAAACCTTACACATGCATATTTCCTAATATCACACTCAAAATATTGTATCTATCGTTAACACCCCACTCAAGAACTCCACCACTTGGCTCAAACTGTTAAAAATTTGCGTAGAAATAATGGAAATAGAGGCACCAGTATCAAATAAGTCACTAGATAATATATAATATATAAGAATAATATCACTCATTATCGATGGTCTGACCTCACTTTCCATAAGTGTAGGTTTAATTGTACCCAAATGTCCTACCATGCTTCCCTATGATGCAGTTTGACTCCCTTGAGCTTCACCAATATTCATATATAGGTGTTCTTTCCCATATGTACTACATCCACTTCATATACCTCTATGTCTAGTAGAACTCTAACTTTCATTCACATATGGAGTAGAATATCCCCTTCCCACACTATTATTATTTTTTATCTTTCACATCATTACAAATTTATCTTGTGTTCCTCCAGAACTTCTGCAGATTTACCATCATGACACATGATTGAAACTCCATTGATGGTCATGGAAATACTCTACAATAGTATCCTAGCCTACCATAATGGGGGGAAATCACTAGACAAAGTTCTTGTGTGATTGACTTTTCAACCTGGACACACTATTTACCACTGATCTAGATAATGTTCTCATAACGATGCTTCTAGATCTTAGAATATGTTCCTACAGATATTTTAGTAACAACCATTTTTCCTAAATTTTAAGCCTCTTTCAGGTTCCCCTTAACTATAAGAGTCAGATTCAACACCTCTAATACTTCTTCAGTCAGAAAATTTTCACCTGGGAATTAATTTCGCTATTATGACCTTCCTAAAATCATTTTTCTGATATAACCTCATCCACTACTGAAATTAGAGAAAAACACAGCATATCTATAAATCATCTAGCATACTTGGAGGGTCGCATGGGAAAAGTAATTTCCAAGAAGAGGGGTCCATAGGCAGAGGCCTTGTGGAGCTCGGTGGCTCTGCATGGTCAAGGGAACTTGCGAAGGGGTGTGCTTCATGAGGTGGGGTGCCCTAGCCTTAGCATGGGGCAGCAGTGCAAGTGGGGAGGTGATTCTCGAAGTGGAAGGGTGTTCGCGGAGCACTGCGTCGCGGAGCATTGGTTCCTCGTGAATCAAAGTGCCACGAAGCAGTGTGAAACACGATGTACAGAGACCCTGCCTTGGAATGTAGATCACATGTACATGAGGGGTGTTTCGCGAAGCATAAACGCTCCATGATAACCCGGGTCCCATTGGGGATCCCCTTCATTCGTGAAATACCTTAAGCTTCGCGAAAGGCATCCCTCTCGGAAGAGGGGATCAAAATGAGACAATGAGGAGGCTCCTTGCGAAGATAAAATACCTCTCGTAGCTCATGGTTCGCAGAGCAAAGGGTGCTTCGCGATTCGGGAGCTGAGAAGCCGAAAGGTCAGATCATCCGTCCGGGGGGGGCTCAGGGGGAGCTTGGTATTTATAGGCAAGATGCTCCATGAAGTATAGCTTACGTAGCATGAAGACGGCTTCGTTTGCTTCGCGGAGGGACACGAACGTCAACCGGGTTCGCGGAGGGGTACCACCTCCTTTTCTTCATGGAGGGATCATGAATGTTAGGGGAGTTCGTGGAGCATACCGCCTCTGTTGCTTCGCGGCGGGATCGCGAACTTTAGCGGCTTTCTTAGAGCGTACCCCCTCTGTTGATTCGCGGCGGCCGCGTTGCATGGGGCGGCTCTGCGCTATGGCTACGTGAGGTAGATCACGGGGTCTCTCTTTGCTTCTTTCTTTTCTTCAAATATTTTGGGGCCAACAATCTTACTATAGTACATTTGAAGGATTAGATATTTATTTCCTCAAAATTGATACTTATAACAAATCATGAACTTTTTATAGGTTTTTTGGAATTTCCAAGTGATATGTTACCATCCTAATGTGATCTGTAATTAAACAGGGATTAATATATATAAGGCTCAATATTCAATTCTATCCCAAACTGATAACATATTTCAATAGATATATTCGTATGAAAACCTATTCATCGATATTGATCTCTAAATATCTCTGATGATTTCCATCTTAAACATCTTATCGACTCTATGTTGTCCTGATAGGTTGCTAAATTTCTTTAACCTTCTACACAAATTCTTCACCTAAACCTAGTCCCAATAGATTTCTTTATCCGACTTTATCATAGAAATTTGGAGATATTCACTTCCTTATTTAGAGGTAATTATAGGTATTCATCTAATTGATCTTTTGAAATCCCTTTTCTAATGAATAACAGACCATACAATGGTTTTGAACCCATCATCTTTCGAAATCCAAAGAGCAATATTTTAGTATATCATTTAAGGATTGAATAGTCCTATTAGGATACCCATTCATATAATGATGATATGTTCTTCTAATATTTTCATTCAAATATTACTACTTAATTATCCTTTATTTTAATGTAAACCTTTGATCCTAATTGGATATAATAGAATGTGGAACTCCATGAAACACCAAAAATTTCTTTATGCTTATCTTGACAATATGATCAATATAGAAATCATCTATGGTAGTAATAAAATGTGAATACATTATAAGGTGTCGAAATAAATCACGAATAACATTATGGACTTTATATTTTTGGGGGGTTTTAATGGTGAAATCAATAATGAATTGTTTCCATTTTCATTCAGGTCTTGGTAATAATTAAATTATTCCCCTAGACTTCTTTCTCTCAATCATAACATTTTTTATACCATGAAATTTTATAAATACCCCAAATATTACTTTTCATGTTATGCCACAAGAAATACTCTATTATATCTCTATACATATTCTTACTTCTATGATGGATAGAGATTGATGAACTATGATCTTCATCCAAAAGCATATTCTATAAGTGTGGTATTAATGGGAGACTTAATAGGTTCTGAAAAATTATCATTATATCAAAATCATGGTTGAACTAATGAAAATTCCCCACCTTATCTATAGTTACACTTCTTCCTTCTACACATATATAATCCTTACATACATGGATAGTAGAACATTAAAATAAGATAGATATGACATGTCCCCTTCCTTCAGAATTTCAATATATAACTTCTATAAATCTAGATGTATTGGATCTCTTTCACTCCCCATCATCGATAAAATTTCATGATCTTTATGACTCAAAGAATCATCTACCTTGTTTGACTTCCCATGATAATAATGTATTAACAATTCAAAATCTTAAATCAATATAAACTCTCTACTTTAGAACATATTCAACTCATTATGTGGAAATATATTCTAGATGACTTTCTTGTCATTATATATATCACACCATTCATAAAATAGATATTTTCCCTATATCATTAATTTATAAATTATGTCTACTAGCACCAAATAAAGATTCATGTTACTTTTATCATTAATTATTAATTGTATAGTTTCATATTCTATCAATATATCATTATGCATTTGGAAACAACACAATATTCTCTTTGATATATCACTATAGATCACAAACCCTTATCCATTGTAAGGTAGTGTGAGTAAAAGATTACTAATCAAAATTCTTTTTAGATCCCTAAAATTTTACACACATTCATCAATATAATAGAACATAGATCCCTTTGGAGTCAAAATGGTTATAAAAATATATTTCCTTGAGAAATTTCTTACATAAAATAAATAATTTCCCTTAAAATAGAGAAAACTGCAAATATTTGTCAACATGGTTGAACATGGATATTTATCAATAAAATTTTTATTTTAATGATACAATGATATACACTCGGTTGATATTATAAGACTATATAATGAAATTTTATGTAGAAAAAGTTCACATTTGGTGAATTTGGAATACAAATTATAATTTCTCAAGGTGTTCAACATGATCATAAAATGTTCTTCATGAATTTACTTGATCTTTTAATATATAAGAATATCATTTATAAATACTATCATAAAATGATAAAGGTAATATTTAAAGACTCTATACATTAAATCCATGGAGACTTCAAGGGAATCGTTATGTCTAAAGGGAGTCACACTAAATTTATAATGCCCATACATAATATGAAAGGTTGTATTGGGTATATTCCCCTTTTGGTCCTCAAATGATGATATCAAAATTGAATATCAATCTTGAAAAAATAGTATTCTCCTTATAATTGATAAAATATCTCATTAATACAGGTTATAAGATAGATTTTATTAATTTTGAACTTGTTATGTTCCCTTAAATCAATGCAATTATGCATTGATTTATCTATATTCTTAACAAAAAATTATATTTCATCCCATAGTGATGCACTAGGGTGTAAAAATACCTCATCAAAAATCTCGTAGAGTTAATTATTCAATTCATATAACTCAATCAGGGTCATTCTATATAGGGTATTTGAAATAGATGTGTCACTAGGTATGAGTTATATCAAAAACTCAAATTCAATATTTTTAAGAAGACTAGGAAATATTTAGGATATACATGAGAACATTCCCAAATAATAGGTAGATATTAATTGTAGATTTTTTCAAAAACCATTTGAGTTAAATATTGTCTATTTATAGGTAGTAAGACCTATATAAGGGACATAATGTTTATTAGATGTTCATATTCATCCTTATATAAAAATTTGTTAATTTGTTGACTCAAGATATCAAATGTGATTTAATTATTCTATAAATTTATAAAGGATAAATATAAATAATGAAAATAATTACTCATAATCTTAATGAATTCCACTAAAGAAAAATAGCAATATTTTCATTGGGTACATTCTTATAAATAGTAACATGAAATACATACAACTAGAGGGGAGGATAACTGGGCCTTAAACACCATGTTCTTCATCTGAAATTGAAATAGTATAGGACCTTACTAGGTATAGTAGTTTCCACATAGAACATGTAATTGATATAGATAATTACCAACTTATGTATATATAATACATTGAACAATTATTGGACTATTATGTTGAATGTTATTTTCCCCCCATCAAAATATTTATTTTTCCTTAGTAATTAGTTGATATATGTATTTATTTTCCACACATAAAGTATCTTAATATTCATATTATAGATTCAACTTAGAAATTGTACCCACATTCTTGACATGTAAGAAGATGAACCTTCTTACAAATATGGTCTTTATCACCTAAACATTCTAAATGTTCAATTTCTCTCTTACTTGGTTCATTTGGATACTCACCTAGGTTCAATGTGTCAATCATACTTCAAGATATATATTAGTCAAAATACAAAGGTTCTTCATTTTAAATCTTATTTCATTTAGTTTCTCAAGATTATGTTCATTTCATTGATCATGAAATTTATTTTTTACATGATTTCTCCTCATTCCAACCATTGACTAAAACCAAAAAATATTTTATATCAAACATCAATGATCAATGTAACCAAAATTATGTTTATGAAAAAAGTCTTATAATTTCCATATTTATGACACTTTAATAATATTATCATGGGTTTTCATAGATTCCCAAACCTTATTCTTTATAATGGTTCATATATAGAATGTGAATAACCAATTAATATCCCTTGGGTGTTTCAAAATAGGTGTGTATTTGGGCCTCTTTATCAGGAACAAGGTGAATAAAGAGTTAATACCTAACCATCCTTTCTAGGTTTATAACACCTAGTTTAATATTTTCAAGATCTTCCTACTAGTTTTTTATATCTAGATTAGGATTTAATTTACAGGAAACCAAAAAATCTCAACTATACCATATCTTAATGTTGTTATCCAATACATATACTTATTCACTTATATTTCACTTATTTTTTGTAATCCTAAAATCTAAAATTACTTTACAACCATTTTATACTGATTTATGTATCTCATGCATAACATACATAAATATTGTATCATTTTAGATGAATATTCAAATCATTTGAAAACAATAGAGCCCCACCAAAAATAATTTTTTTAAATTTATATACTAGATACATAATCAATATATTTCATGAATGATCTTCAAAATATCATAAAAAGTTATTCTCAAATAGTACCCTTATTAGAAATACACTATATAATTTTTTTATAACATTATAAAATAAATTCATAAGAATGGGTGTGATAATATGAACATTAAGGGTAATGATAGGAGATATTAATCAATTATCTTGAGTGAGCACAAGATAGCCATAAGGGTATAATGACATGCTCATAACTTGTGAATGTGAAACCAAATCAGTTAATATCACTATTCCTAATTCATGGTATAAGGTTTCATCATAACAAAGGATATTATTAATAAGTGTGAAAATAATCAATAATCAATAATGATATATCTGAAAATAATTTCCATAGTCATGGTTTACTTTTAAGATTTTCATAATGGATACTATCCCAAATTGGATTAGGTTTACTCCCCATTCCATCATATCCATATTTAATGTTCACTACCAATACTATCAGAGTTGAAAAGTATAATAGTAAATTGGATTCACTCCCCATTGCATCATTTCCTTAATCCAGGTTCAATCATGGTAATATTATAGTTGAAATATTCCCTTACTAAACTACGTTCAATTCCCATTCAAATCCATATTAAATTAAACAAAGATAACCATTCATAAATAATACACTAATACCATTGTTTAATTAATAAATTTCTCATATAGCCTTATATCCTAAGGCCCTAAAGATTTAGTGTGTTAGAGACTAGCTACATAATCATCTTATTTTAAAACAACTATGAAAAAATCGTTATAATAATGATCCCTTAGAACCTATTCTATAAATTTCCCATTATATTATCATCTTCAAAAAAAATGGAATGGAAATATAATAAATTTGTGAGATCAAATTCTCAGTAAGGTAAAAACATATCATAATGTGGCAGATCATAATCATGAAATTTATCATGAGTAAAACATAAATATATTTATAAAATATAAAAATACCCTGGATGATAATTATAAAATATGTTAGAGTAACATATGTCCATAACTAGTCCATTATGTAAGCATAAAATATATCATATAGCTTAAAACACATCTCAATAATCATATAACATATGAGGATGACATATTAGTGTGGAATACACTAACAATAAGGTGTAATCATGAAAAAATGGAATTTAATTTAAATAAAATTCCTCTTGAAAATTTAGAGGATTACTAACATAGTCAATATTTCTATATATTTCTTATTAAATTTTAATGATCTAAATGACACGAGATTGTAATTTTAAGGATAAATGTCGCTTATTTATATACGGATAATGATTTATAATGAATTATAAAAATTTAATAACTATTTCTTTCTAAGACTTTTTATTAATCTTTGATATTCTAAAATTTTTCTATATCCATATTTTATCATTTAGTGTTTTATATTTTTCAGGATGAGTATTTTTTAATAGTTTTTTCCAAAATTGAGTTCAACATGATCTATGAAGCTTAAGATATCAAAGACAACTACCAAGATGTATCCAGTCACGCATCACCATTTTCTTAGTATAAATGAATCAAAAATAGGATAGGGTAGGTCATCCCAACACAAATAATTCACATAGTGTGTATCTAGTTTAGGAATGGTTTCAAGAGGACTAGATGAAAGCCCACGCGGGAAGGAGTTGGGAAAGAAAACATTTGTAGTCTAGAAGAGGAGATACTCATCTCATGGAATGCTACTCATCCTCATATATATAAGAGGTATTCGACTTAAAACAATGATGTGAAACTCCTTATTATAGGCACTATTCAAATTTTAATAAGAACACTCAAACATTTCAAAATTTCTATATTGTATTCCACGTGATGGAGATTTTCATATTCACTAGCTATGACACTACCATTCAATAGTATTTCATAGAACCACAAAGGAATATAGTGATAGTTCATGATTATATAGTCCCCACCACAATGATGAAATCTCAATTTAATATGTTATCATTAAGATTCAAGGATGGAATAGTGGTACAACATACTGAGATAGAGGATGATGGAAATTGTTATGACGTAGAAGAGATGAGAATTTTTCATAGGTAAGTTAAATTCCTGGGAAAAAATCTTCACCATCATGATGGATGGTCTGTTTCCTTCATCATTTAAAACATCCAATGAATTGATTGGGGAAATGATGATACATCTTAGTGAGGTGTGAGTTGATCTATAATTACCTTAATGTGGTGAAGTGAAACACCAGGGTAAAAAATTACATTAACAAAACTCGTAATGAACATTAAAAGAAATGTGAATGACTATAATTCAATTATTATTACCCATACATGAATTGAGGATAACTGATCGTGTTTGATGATGTTAACATTTCAGTTAGCAAGGAATGTGTCAAGGTTCTATTATCACAAGAATGAAATACTTTCTCTGAAGATAGGTCATTTGACCATGAAGAAATTTCAAATAAATGTGAAAATAATTTAGAAAAGTTAAATTAAAAGTGAATATCAGAAATATGATATTTGGAGATTGTGTGATAGGAATAGTGTATGTTTGACCGCCAAAATCCTCAATAAATTGAGGGGAAATTTAAAAATTAATTCAATATTAGAATAATGATAAATGTGTTATAAATAAGTAAAAATGAATGCATCCAGAGAGAGTTTTCAAAAAAATGGTTTCCTGTAATGTTACATTAGTTTTATTCTACAATTTATTTTATTTTATTCTATAATTTTAATCATCAAAATTTTAATAAAATTTTTCTTTCTGTATCTCAAATATTTCATTGTTACTCCCTTTTATCACATTTTATATCTTAATTATTTATTCAATGTGATATTTTATAGTAATTATCATGATTAAACAATCTAATGAATATCTTATAGGATGAATCTAGTGTTGAACAACATGTCTTTAAACAATTTTATTTTAATGTTTCTTATCTCTGTTGAGTGACTTCAGGGATGGTCTGTAGTATGTAAAGGTAACTGTGATCATTTACTAAATCTTTTTTATGTTTAATTTATTACATTTGAATATTATCCCTCTATTTCATAATTTCAAAGGAATATGCTGGATTCTTGAATATTTAGTATTTAATGGGTTTCATTTCATATTTTGAATTGGATTTATAGGAAACATATGATTTATGATCCCATAAACATACTAAATATATAGAAGGTAAATTTTTAATGTATTTAAAAAACATCAAGTGCACTATATATTCACAAACATGGTAGAATAGGATGATCACACATATGATGAAGTGTTTATAAAATATTGGTATGAGTTTATCTATGAGATTATTAATTGGTTACTTTGAGAGAATCCCATTGGAGTATTTCCTTTATTTCCAACAACATTCCTTTAATCAGTATTTCAAATATCATGTCTCATTTCGATATTTTGATTCCATAATCCAAGAAATATATTTCCACAATTTCAATAAATATAAAATAATAAACATATAATAATTTAATTATGAATAGTTAGTGACTAACTAATAAATCCTCTTAAGAGAGAAAACCCTAGTCATCCACTATGCTATATTAGGAAAGAAAATAATTGATTTGTTGCCACTTTGAAAAAATATTTCCAAAACGTTTCCACCATTGGTGAAGAAAAATATATATTTTATTCTATATTTCAAATTAATTTTGTAATAATTATTCCATTTTTTCAAAAACACGCATAAAATATTTATCCAAGATGTATTCAAATTTTAATTATTCTACATAGACTTACTAACCTAATGTGAAATAAGTAGATAAATATTTTTATTAATCCTAGTTTAAAGAGACAAAATATTTACTTTTGGAGATGAGAAATCCAAAAATATTTTTTAACTCAACACCTCCTTATTTCTATTGAGTAGGAACTGAAAGGATAAAACTTGAACTGATGGAGGAATAATCATCGCTAATAATTTTTATAATTTTAAGAAACTATAGAGGATGAGAAGGAGTTACATGAATATTTATTATCATCAAGC
Source organism: Viscum album (assembly GCA_963277665.1). Lineage (NCBI taxonomy): Eukaryota > Viridiplantae > Streptophyta > Magnoliopsida > Santalales > Viscaceae > Viscum > Viscum album. The sequence goes on from OY728139.1 coordinate 1,122,956,967, forward strand.
CTCTCTCATCCCATACAAAATGTGATTTATAAGGAATACATTCTTATTGATAATCCGATTAATTATTAACAAAATTCATATGAGTACTAGAATCACTTTTTGGACGGTAACCTAATGTATGATAATTCCATATTATTAGAAAACAATTCAGAACATTTTCACCTTTCATGGACTTGGGAAAATTCACCACCCAATTATTTTAAATTTAAGTGAAGATAGAGAAGCTTGAAAACATGTCTGTAACAATTCTATATTAGCTCCAATAGGAAATGAGAAATGAAGAAACACTTGAATCTAAACCAAATCAGGGATTAAATCATTTCATGAAATCATATTTATTTGATTCTATTGAAATTATACTAAGAATTTACTACCATAGTTTAAAATTTAAATATCTTCCCAACACATGGTTAACCTTGAATAGTGAATAAGAAATAGAATATTCACCTGATGTGGAACACACAAAGTTCCCCAAACTGATTAAACAATTATAGGAGTAAATAAATTATTCCAAGTAGATTTTCGAAAATCAATTAAGTCACAAGATTTATACTATTAAGGGGATGATTTTGATATCTATTAATTATGATTTAATTCCATTCAAATAAATTTTTTTATTTAATTTTCCATTGATAATTATATTAATACAATACATTTTTAGAAATCTATAGATATTTGGGAAGAGGACATAGAAATTGTGGTTAAAGCAAAAGAGTATGACTTAATATTTCTCCTAACCCCAACTACATGTTATAACTTATATCCAAGAATGTATATTTTTTTTAAATCTATCCATAGGATCCTTCACATCCAATGTAAAGGAATGAAACTTGGAAGAAATGTTATTTGGTGGTTCAAATAAAAAACCATCCACCTAGCATTTGAAAATGGATGATTTCTAGAATTATATTTCTATGTGAATTCTAAACATAGGTACCACCTATGGTATAAATATAACTTCTATCATTAGGTTATTTTCCTTTTTTTCTTCTATTTTTTAATTATTTTTTCTTAAAAAAAATATTATTTTTTTATTTTTTTGGATTTTAATTGTAATTTTTTAGTGTGTGTAATTTATGAGAATTAATTGGAGATTCCCCATTCAATAAATATAGTTGTATAGATCTTTTATACATTTTTTTAGTACAAAACAAATAATTTACTTGTGAAAAGACAAGGAAATAATTTTTGAATCGAAAAGGGTTTAATAAAAATCTTTGTTTGGGGGAGTAGTACCAATTTGATTAGTATTTTTCTGTTTTTATCTCCTTTTAAATTCTTGGGTAATTTATTTTTTATTCAATTTATATTTTAATATCGTCCTACATGAAGAAAACATCCATGTTAATTTTAAGGATTTCTTATAAATTTGAATTTGTTGAACTTTTTGATTATTAAGTGAGTTTTTCTACTATTTTCACTAGTTTTTTAGAACATAAAAAAGGTTTATGGATATAAAATAATTATATTCAATTATGATTATAACACGAGGACACTAGAATTTTGAATTATACATAGAGTAACATTCTTATTTTGAAATATTAAACCTTAGAGAGAAATCCAAAAATAAATTCATAAATATCATTTGAAAGTTAAGTAAAATGAAAAATTTGGGACCTCTATGAAGTTGTAAGATATTTAAGGACTACCAAAAATGAAAAAGTAGGACAAAGAAAAAATATTCAAAATTATATTGTGTATAATTATTAAAAAATAAATGGAGTTACATGACATTAATATTGAACACTAGATGAACATTGGGGTAATTAACTTATAAGAAAATAATTTGGGTTATATCAAGGATATGGGAAGTGGGTCTTTTTTATAGGAAAAATGGGAAGATTTAATTTATGATAGTTCACATGTTAAAATGTCAATACCACTAAATACCATTTTATTTAGAAACAAGTAACATTAAAATTGTCTTACCTTATGCTGCGAAAGTAGAAATGTTAGATTGAGTATGCATGATATTTTCAATTATGATGGAATCATTATTCCTTATTTTTCAATTTTGTGTGTCTATAACTTGGTATGATTATTCACTTTATTTTTAAAATTAATTATATTTTCTAGATGTGAAATAATTATGTGTGATGGAATTTAAAAAGCTAATATTTCTATATATTTCACTTTGAATTTTAGTTTTCTAAATCCCAATAAATTATTAATTAAAAGTGAATTGATACATATTTTTATTAGAAGAACGATTTTTCATCAATTGAAAAAATTGAGGAAATAATTAATTATATATTTTTTATTAATATTATAAATTAATATATTTTTTATAGTAATATTCCTTCATTTGATTATTTGATATTTTCATGAAGTTTATTTTTTATTCTTTTCCTAAAAAGTTAGGCTTAACCCAAGATAATTTACCTATGAGATATAAGGTAGTAACTAAGATTAAATTAGTAAATCATCATTTATGTTCCTAGAATGGGTGATAATAGAGAAGGAAAAGGTTGGTCGGCCCTTGAATAAGAGTGAATGCAACATGGTTTGACACTAGGAACAATATCAATAGTAAAAGACGAAGTCATGGCACAGAGAGGCACTGAGTCAAAGGACTTGTTCACTCTAGCAAAGGAACTACTCATTCAGTGTTCTGATGCAATGCCCTAGTTTATATATAAGTATCATTCCAATCACAACATCAATTTGGGACTTGTGAGTAGTGGTACTATTAAATATTTTTGACATGAAGTTGGACATTTTGAAATGTTATCATAGTCCTACATGCACTTGGGGGTTGCAATCTACACTGAATGTTCCTACCATGTTCACTAATAACATCCCATGATTTTATATTTATATTTATTTTAATAAAATATTTTTAAAAATATATTATTTCACATTTTTTCTCAATTTTTCTTTACGGGTTGGTATCCAACGATGTTTGTTCTCGAAGACAATAACACCCAATGATACTTATCTCCATGATAACTCATGGACCGACATTCCAAAAGGAATGGGATCATTGGTAAACATGTTCAATGATACTTAAGAACTCACAATGAACCATAGGATGGGAGATTGGGCTCATCACACCATTTTTTGGTGGGAATTATTACATATTATTTGTATCTATTATATATTTATGTCTATTCATGAATCCTTAATTCATTCCAATGTATGACTCCAGTACCGATAAAATAATAACTAATTATTATCAAGAATGGTTCTGTAATCATATATATGTATCCTAGGTTCTCTATCAATGGAGTATTTTTATGTATTAAGGGTTCTCCATTAATGGTATCCATTTATACAGGGATAGAATATTCTTAAATTGTTTGTCATTATGACCCTGTTTTTAAGCCATGTAGTGGGGTGATTGTGATTTCATTATCGTCTTATGAGAAGACACTTGTTTTAATGTTGGGATTGAACCCATATTAAGGGATTAATACATATCGTTAGGAACAGAATCTAAAACCTCATATTTCGATTCTAATAAACATGACACATCTCCTTTTGAAGTCATGTGATGAGGGCCTAACCATGCAATTTAACAACATAGAACATGGGCGTACTAGTGAAAGGTGTATGTACAAGGATGGTATGGGGATTAAATATAGGTAACCTAAAGGGAGACTAAGAGATGGGGTCTCCTAGGTTGGGTTATGATATTATTGGGGAGATGACCCAATAATGATGTCACTGAAAGGGCCTCCAAATGAATATGGCCCTCTGAGGTGGATGTGGGCCTACTGGGAATATTTCTCAGAGAATATTAGGGTAAATTTGGGTGTTGGGTTTGATCCTCTATGTGGGTTTATATGTATTTTAGTTAGTTAAGAATCTAATCCCACGTACTTTGGATGGGTTGGATAATACACATATATATGAGGCCCTTATGATGTTGCTTCATTGAGAATATTTCCCTTTGAAGGTTAAGCCTTTGTTTTGGGTCTTACATTGTATAAAAGTCCAATTTTCATTTGATATTGTTGGGTATTACACCTATTTAGGAGGCCCAAATGAATATGGTTGTGGATTATACTGAATAAGTGGCCCACAGGTTCATCGATATGGTCGAGGCTTACACCGAATAAAAGGCACATGTTTGGATATACTTGGAGATTACACTTCATGGGATTCCCATTTTAGTAGATATGATTGGGGCTTAAACATTAAAGGATACCCATTTGAATAATTTTTCGGATTATACTGAATAAGAGGACCATATCTGCTTGGGATCGTGTGTATTTCTTGATCCCTCCAAACCTCGAAGCCCAGGTGAGTCATGCTTGTTGTGAGAAACAAGAGGATATAATGGATTTGAATATAACTTTATACACTCTTTCTATTAGTGGATAATTCCTATGCCTAATGGAATAAGTAATGAGAGAGGGCTTTGATACCCATCTCCTCCAATCATTGTACCCTAGGATGGTGAAGAGGAGAGGACCATTGCGACCTATATAAAAGACTTGGTTATTATTACATGATGGATACCCTTAGTTGTAAGATTGCAAGTTATGTCATGATCATTTAATGAGGCATCTTATGATTGATGTTTATGTAATATCATTTTTTAGAGGAGGCGACCAATGTATAACATATAGGGTATACGAAAGTTTAAAGTCACAAAGCTAGAATAATGGAATCACTATTTAGAATCATCATGGGGGGGATGACTAGGAGGAAGATGCCCAGAAATGGATGTTGTCGGTCTGATGAAAGAGAATCCCTTTATAGTTCAACATGGAATATGAGCCAGGTGATGGGGTTCTAGGAGTTTCTTGAGAAATGTTTAAATCGAGTTACTCAAGGAATCTATGAGGAGAAACTCAACTCATATCATGACAAAGGAACCAAGAGGAGTATGTTGAATCAAGGCTATTTAGGGATTGTAGAGGAGTATAAAGACTCATGGAATTAAATGGGGTGGAATTTGGGGTTGTATAAGGAAAAACCATAAATTTCCTTGACCCTTCCTAAAAATCAGTGAGGGGTGTCCACAATGGATCATCCATGAAGGGTTTCCGCTAAGTACCAGCTATAAACAACACTACCACTGCATAGAGTATTATGCGGAGGGTCTTTCTCATAGAAGATTTAGGCAATACAATATATGTAGAAACATTGTCAAAATATTTCCTCTCTATCATTGACCGCTATGTGGGGGCATGATTCCACAACCTATCTTTGATTTCTCCTCGCTTCTTCTCCCCCTAAGTCTCTTCATCATTTTCTTAGATCCCATCTTGGGATATTTATAGATGAGAAGTTTAATCAACTACTGAGATGGCTAATCATCCGCATTGGGATTTGGGGAATTCCTTTTTAGGATCCTAATAATGATGCCCAGGTCCGTGTACCATTTTTTACATATAGGTTGAAAACATCATCTTTACCCACAAATGACCTATCATTTTTGGGGATGATCATTTTGGGATCGAAAATCACCATCAAGACCCACAAAAGTTATATTTCATTTATATATATAATTGGTATCATCTCATCCCATGAAATATTTCATTCCTAAGACACCTCATGGAATGGTTGAACGCCATATGGAGCGGTGGTCTCCAAAGCAATTTTTTCTATGAGGACCTCATATCCTTAATGGATTCCCATCCTTTTAGTAATTTTCATAAATTGGTATTTGGAATTGTTTTTACTTTATACCAAACTAATGTCATTCTTTTCTTCATACATTCTAAACTTTCATGACTCTACACTGATTAAGCATCAAACTAAAACAAATGATGATGAATTTTGTTAAGATGACTTAATAAAAAGATAGGTCAAAATCAATACATTATTAGAATAAAATATGAAACATATTTTTAAAAATTATAAAACTAATATATCCAAAAATAAATAAAAAAACCATGAACATGAAACAATAAACCTCATGGTTATCCAAGAATATTATCAACCTGATTTAAACTATATAAATAAGGAAAATAATTAAAAATACGATATCTATGTTAAAAGATAAGAAAGTAGGATTAATGATTCGGGGAATGATATTAGATTGATAGATATGTTAGTTTGGATTATATTTTCTTTCTTATTATACGATCATTTCAACATACCTACTAATTCAAGGGTATAAAAAAATTCCATTTTTTAATCTATGTCGAAAAGGGAATGAAATTGTATCATCTAGTAAAAGTATTCCCTATGAAGATCAGTTTTTAAATCATGGAAGCAAGGTATATTCTATAGCTGTTTTCCTATAACAAGAACAAACTAGATTTCATTAAGTGCATCATTTTTGAAATAATTTTTTACAGAATTTCAATCTCATTGAAATCACTATGAGATAAATCTTATCAGAATCGCCACCCGTGACAATCACTATCTCCTATCCTACCCTTATGTCTTATATGAATATTTTTAGGGGATTATAAGTAGAATAAAGGATGGTATAATACTATAATGATAAATAATTTTTATATTGTAATTATTACACGTGAATTTTACATATTTGATTTAAAAATATTATTTCTTAATATAAAATTTAACGATCTTAAGGAATTATGAATAAAACCATTTGGTGACAAAAAAATTCATTGAATTATACTTTATTTTTATTATGTCTTATTAAATAAATTGATCACTAATGAATAATGTGGAATATATAAATAATATATATAAATGATTAAATTAATGTTCACTAAAATATTTTTGCATGGCATGGGATATGAATAAATATTTTTATGTCTAAAAAAGACATTCATTATAAAAACTATTTTTATACATTATCAACACTAATATTGAAATTAATTTTTATCAATTGTAGAAATAAATTATAATAATGTGACATTCATATTTTCAATTAAAATATCCAAATTTTTTAATCATATCATTTTCATTCTTAACTTAAAAATATGATACCAAAATAAATATTAGTTAACACATCCAAAAATTAATTTTTCAAAGAATAGTTTTATAAACATTGTGTAATATGTTAATTAAACCCCTTAGATGACTCTAATATTATTAATTAACATTAAAAAAATATTAATAATAATTTAATTTTTAATTAATAGTAAATAAGAATAAAATCACTTAATGCATAAAAGACATATTTCTATAAAAAACATTTTTATATATATCATTTTTTAAAATAAATTATAATTTATTCATATTTTTAAATTGAAATAAATTAAATAGATTCCAAACATGGAATAGTGATTTCTAAATTAGGTAGTATTTTTCATCTTAGTTTTTTTAAAACAAATAATTTCCAAGGTAAATATTTAATAAAGGTTATTAAGGGTGAAAGGATGTAATTTAATGTGATTGACTTTTTTTTTCTAAATTAACATGACCCATTGACCATATAGAACATGATTTTAGGTTATCAATTCATAGTCAAATATCCCACTAACCATTCCATGCCTAACTCATCTATATTTAATATGATTATACCTTTACCCCTCACCTTACATTCATTTCCCTGGAAAAATCCACTTTGTTCACCTATAGAAGGAGCTCACTTCCACCCACATCAAGATAAACATACCCTTTTAATTACACTTGAGAACCTACCCATTTTATATTTACTATAATATTGTGACATATTTTGAAACCTTTTGTTAAAATTAATTTTTTTAACCCCTCTATTTTCGAGAGGTCTTTGAAGAGAAGATTCAAGTCATCAACATGAATATTATCCACTCCCTAAACTTTTATTCTATATTTTCTGATCCAGCCTCCTACAAATATTTTCTAACCATAATAATATAATTAAATAATTAACATTATTATACTAAATTTTTTTAATATTGTTGGATGAACCATTATTTATATTTCTCTTGTCCATTATAAAGAATGAAAATGGTACTCGTAATATGTGAAAACTACTACCTCCATGAATGTCATATTTTTTAATTAAATCCATACATAAATAATTGAAAAATAAGTATATAACAAGTAAATATAATATTTATGAAAATATTAATATTACTTCATGTTAATTTATGAATTATATTAATAAAATTAACTATAATATATCATTGAAAATTGGCATTTCTAAAATGTGCACACCATGAGGAAAAATAGTTTCCTCATTGTAACTAATATCTTCATTGGGTGCATCCTTCATCCAAATATTACAAATTTTTATCTATATCTTTTAAAACGTAAACAAATATCATAATACATTAATAAATATGATATTATAATGAAATAACATTCCTACTCATTTAGTAGTTATAGAATATTCTTGTTTTGGTCGATTTAAACACATAAAAGAACTATGTTATATATTTTTGACATGGATTTTATGGAAAACATAATATACCGCCATTTTTTCATTAAACATTCCCAAAATAAGCTCATCACCAGCTCCAACTTCATGAAACATAACTATAAATATCAAGGAATGAAAATAAATAATTATAAATAATTATTGAACATTTATTATAGTACCCTAAATAATAAGGAATGATGAAATTGGTATCAAATTATATGGATCTACATAGATATTATATGGTGTGTGAGAGACAATAAAGATCACTAACATCTGATAATGAAAATAAAAAATAACCGACTAATATATGTATAATGAATGATTATAATTTTAGAGTATAAAAGATGATAGATCATAATAATGTTATAAAATTAGTTATTAATATTTTTATATTTATTACACAATAGGGTAAAGAACTTTTGTAAATTTAGGAGTAACAGTAAGGGTTTATGTTAACTCAATTTTTGTTCATTGATTTATGAGCGTTCTTATTGAACATTATTCTTATAAGTTGGGTTAATTATAAATTATAATTGAAGTATATTTAATCAATATTATTCTTCTTGGGATTTAATTTTCCTCATCATTAAGTACTTATTGAAGTATTTTACTTTAATTCTTGTTCTTTTATGGATATCTTTCTTCAAATAACACAAAATTGTTATAAATAATACTAATCCTCTATAAATATTTTTTCCCCTATTTTTCCATATTCATTATTTCCGTAAAAAGTTTCATTTCTTATATTTAATCCAAAATATTTTTTCTCTCATGTTTTATAATTATTTATATTTTTCTATTTTCAAAATAATGTCTTATTATCCTTTTTTACGATGTGGGTTTCAACAAACGTATCATAAAATATTAAAAAGGTGTTTTCCTTTCCCCAAAATTCTATTTTATCATCCCTTATATATTATATAAATAAATATTTATATATTTTTCAATTTTCCTTTAGTGGGAATTATTTTAATGTGGTATTTTAAAAATAAATTATTTTTATGGTAGCATTTAGAAAACAATTTTCTGAATGTGACCTATAAAGTTGTCTTTTTATGATATTGTTGATATTTTTAGGAAATATATTTTTGTGAATTATTTTCCATTCCCCGCTTTATCTAAAAAATATCAGTCTAGTATTAATTTTTTTAATAATCACCCACCATATTCATTATGAAATACATTTTTTGTGATTAAATTCTTAATATCAGCTATTCTAATTTTTGGTTTAATTTTATGTGTTAAAATTTAGAAATGTTATACAATCCATTTTCATTCTTTCTGTTCATCCTGATATGTTTTATGATTGATTTTATCCTTATATAATTTTTTGGGGTTTTTTAAATCACTAATATGTTATGGATCTATAAATGGTCTGTGACAGGTTTGATTCATTAAACCCCCATGATCGGTTAGGTCTGTTGTAGCCCTGAGATGGGTGGGTTCCACTATATCCCTCTAATGAATTTGTTAACAATTTTTATCTCACATGTTAATATTGGAAAAAAATTAATGTAACTAGATATACTATCACAAATAATATTTATTCACCAATTCATTATTGGAAATAGTTTTTGATTCATGATCCACTATATGAAATAGTTTGTGATTCTTTATCCAAAAAGGGAATCAGGAAGTGATTCCTAAACAAATATATTATGAATTATATTCTTATGTAATTCCACATTTCTATGTTATGTGAATACTATAGGTCCCATAAATGATAATTATTTTATCATCTATCTTTATTATTATGCCATGGTATATATTAGATCATTTGGGGTTATGTGTTAATCTATCATGCTATGGACATCTATTATTTATCATTGTTCATTTAAATTGATATTTATCCCATAATCATGTTTTATCATATGATTATGGTTTAACCTATTGATGTAACATTTATAAATTTTCCCTTACTATGTGTTCTATCTCACTCCATATTATGTTTCTCATTACCTAATTTAGGAATTGTAGTATGGCATATAAGATTTCTGGAAGGTGGTTTAAAATGATTCAATTATAGTGAAATTTTCACAATTATGTGAGATAAGATTTTATGTAGATAATGTCTATTTAAAATAAACCATTATATTATAGTATTATGAGATTATTTTGTGGTTCAATGTTAATTTTTATGAAATATATGTGAATTTATTAAGGGTCTACACACAGAGTATAATATCTAGTTTGTAAAGTAAGTGTTTTTGGCACTAGACACAAGGTCACATGTCTATGGTGGATTTTTTGGTATTACATAAGGGTTTAGATATTTTTAGGGATTATTTTAGTTATTTTTGTGATAAGGATGAGAAGAATTACTAAAAACCCAATGTATGAGTCTAAATATATGGAATCATCTTAAAATTTTGGTAACGTGTTGAGTGTTTGGTTTCCTAGAAATTGAATCTTTGTATAGATTCTAACATGTTGGGGTGGAATATAGATCAGATTTATATAGGGGAAATAACTCTAAAATGTTTGGTTGATTATAAAAATTATCTACAATATCATTACAATTTAGAGTAATAACTACACACCTGGTTGGAAACTCTTAGTGGATATTATTTGTTTGATTGACATACTCTTTACAACTAATTTTGAATTGGTTAAAATGAATTTTATGGTGTAATATATAACTAGTTAGGATAGAAAATATATCGAGTATATGTCCCTACATATCTTATATTGAAAAATTTAGACCAATATGTTTGGTTATGAACATCAATTATGAGTTACTCTTTATATGCTTATCGTTTTTCAAAAATGTTTATTTATTTAAGTATTATTTGGTAGATCTGGTGCTCTAGAACCAACTACTTCAAACATTAGATTACATGTCTATTCAAGGTATTGAATATTAATATAAATATCATATCACATATTTATTTTTATTCAATATAACATTGATGTTATAATGTCATAGAGTGTATATCACAAATATAAGGTCATGTCAGTTCCCCGATATAATAAGTGCATTGAAATTCCATGACGATGTTCTTAAAATAGTTATATGGTTTAATAACATACTATGACATGTAAAATAGTATATAGAAAATAGGGTTAGATTACTCTTAATTAGATGAAACTTAATCTAATTTATTTTTCATATAATAATCTATAAGAAGAGATATGATGATAATAGACTCACTAGTAAGAATTATTCATGTTTTTGCATCATTGGATATTCCTATCAATCAGTGAGTGTAATGGTAATTATAATTTAAGATTATAAATAATTCATTTCAGAACTCCAATACATATATTTACCAATAAAAAACTTCGTGGAGTATAATAGATAGAAGTATAGTACATTGGGTGTATCATGAATAATATTTTTTTAATGGATAAGTTGAGGAAGGATTATTCCCTTCTATCTATATGAGAGTTTATATCATATCCCTTTGATTTAAATATAACAGGCATATAAATTTCATGTCCATGGTGTAATGATGTTTGTTTAAAATATTCAATGAATGGCATATCAAGAATACAGGTTGTTGAAACTGATGTAAAACCTGGTTGATGAGATATTAAGAGAAATCGATTTCATTGCACAAAGAGTGTCCATATGTGGTTGTCGACATTATACATTATGTTATTTCATTAGGGTTTCAAGAAAAGTCTGTAATGTATTCTTAGACTTTATTAAATCCATCCTAATTTCAATGGGAAAGAATCCAAGAGGTTCACACAATAATTGTTTCTATTTATCTTAAGTAAATTATATTTGAATTTAATTATTGTAATAAATATTATTCTGATTAACGAGGAATAGTTTTGCTCATGATTTATTGATCCCAAATATTCACAAGGTAATAAGTAAATATTTATTCATTAAAAAATAATTTATTTAGTTATAGGAATATATAATCAATGTTTATTCACACGATTGTCGATAAAATATTTAATTTATTGAATATTTAATATATATTTATTTGATATTTTAGGAATAAAATATTTATTTAAGAGAATAAAAATATTAATTATGGTATTCAATAAGTGCTAAGGATTTTAAGTTAACTAAGATCATGTCCTGTGATGAATATAAATTTACCATTTTTTAAAATAATATTTATCATTACGTGTGTTTGGGGACATCATAAAATAAAAATAGTATTCAAATAATCATATTTAATATAGTTTTTATGGATTACAATATTATTATTGGTTGAGTCTGAAATTAAATAATATTTTAATATAAACCCTCACTATATAAACAGATTTTTATGTCTATTTTGTATGTTTAATCACGAATTTATAATCACTTCACAAAATAAAATTATATTTTCAATTATTCATCCCATATTTCAATGAATGAGAAGAACTCCTTCAGGCTTGAATGGTCTTTGATTGATCAAGAACAACAACACATGATTATTGATTCATCCTGATAGCACCTAGTAATCAATCAACATCACTTGGAAAACAATGAAGAATGTGTGGATCACCACTAGATTTATTCTACACAAGTATCCTTATAATGTAATTAAGGTAGTCGAAGAATGGTTTTTTTAAATATCTTCATCAACATAATTGAGAATTCTTAATGTGGGGTAACATTTTATTCAAAACATAAATAAATTAATTATAAATTAAACATGTATAGATCCTCTATTGATGTTTTTAAAAACTCTAGGTTAAAAAAATTAATATAAAACCCACCAAAGATGCTTTAATAGTTCTTTAAGATTTAAATTATTATTAGATTGGTCACGTTTAAAATTTATAATTATTTATATGATTGTTCATATATATGTGCAAAAGTTGTTAGATATCCATTTCAAGAATTGTTTATTCATTAATATTATTATTTTAATTTAACACCCCTAACCCTAGTAGCCCAGATCCAGGGTCTTATGTTATTACATTGGAATAAGATACAAGGAATCACATCCCAAATAACTAAATCATATAGCTGTCTTTGTAAAATTGATATAGACATGATTCACATATTAAATTTTAGAATAAAAATTATAAATTATTTTTCCTAGAATATCAGTATTCCTTCAAGAATATACATTTATATCCAAAATATTATATTTCATGGATTTCTAAAAAATGAAACAAAATAAGGGTGAGCTAAAATTCTAAGTAAGATTTAAATAAATTTCAAGATATCATGAATAGATAAGATATAGTCAATAAGGAATGTTAAATAAATGAACACACATTCCATTTAAATAACCTAATAATTATGTTAAGACCAGGAAGAATCAATATATTATGGATTATGACTGAAAACACATTCTATTTAATTAATAAACTGAGATGGAAATAGATCCATTGATAATATCATATCCAAAATCTCATGGATAATAATAATTGAATTAGGAATGAAGTAAATTCTTATTTATTAGATTTCATGTTTCCCAAGAATATGATACATTTATTATAATGATATATTCTCAATACAACTTTAAACATAATGGACGCAAACCTATCCAGTTTGGATAGCTCATTTGTTTCAAAACCATTCACAAGATAATTACTGTCAAGATATATCCTCTAAATAGTTATAAATAATCAACTTACAATCCCAATATTCTTTTTTCTAAATAATTTTGTCTGATGAGATTATTTATGCATCAAGATAATATGTATAATAGGCCCCACTCATATCTTTATGTCCAAAACATTCCATATATATTTAAAAATCGACTTAATTATTGAATCAATATGTCTTTTTAACAAATATCTTTATTGAATAAACAATAAATATTTCTCAAATTTTCCCTAGAAAAAAAATTTAAGTTTATAACCTAATATATATAAATTATATACGATTTATCAAAAAAATATCTATGAAATTTAATATATATATATTTGGGGAAATTATTTTTCCATTGATCATAGGAAAGTGAATAATTACATCGAACGATGATGACTACAAAAATTAATAAATAAATTAAATTTCAATACTTTCATTGGTCAATATGATCCTAAAATATTCATATAATTAATAATAATGGTATTGATAAAAACTACACCCATTTATGTAAGAATAAAGGGTTGTTGTCAATGATGAATACAAATACCTTAAACAGGTTTTTAAAAACAACCTTGATGAAAATTTCCTTTTCATTTTGAAAATAAATTTTTAAAACATAAACCATTTTCAAAATAATTTTATTTTAAAAATAAACTTTATAACTTATAAAGTAATATTTAAAGGTAGATGAATCCCTTATGCATCTGTTTATTCATTGTGATTTTGCCATGAATTTATGGGGCTATCTGCAAGACATTTTTCACTTCTGCTTTGATTTCTCGTCGATAGCCTCCCTGTTCTGTTCGGTTCTGCAGTCTTCTACTAGTGAACAGATTAAAGCCTTGTTACTTGCTGCTGCTGTTTCAATTGTTTCGTATATATGGAAGTCTCGCAATAGGCTGATCTTCAGCAATTTCAAGTCAAGCCATCGTGATGGGATCATGATGATTCATCGATGCATCAAGCTGGCCGCTGAAAATCAAACAGGTTGCATGCATAATGATATTTCCGATTTTCTTATTCTGCGTTCTCTTGGTGTAAGTGGTAGGGAAAGGAAACCATGCATGCTGAAATACATTCGATGGATCCCCCCTATCATTAACTGGTTAAAGGTGAATGTTGATGGGGCTGCTTTGGGTGCTCCGGGTCCTGCTGGGTGTGGCGGGGTGTTCACAACCCATCGGGGTTTTGTGAAGGGATGTTTCTTTCATTATGTTGGACATGCGCATGCGATCGAGGCTGAACTGTGGGCCATGATTAAGGCCATCAGGTTTGCTGTTTTTTATGGTTGGAACAGGTTATGGCTGGAATCGGATTCCTCTGTTGCTGTCCAGATTTTGAAGGACCGATCCAGGAATGTTCCATGGAGGATGATGTCTGCTTGGATATCCTGTTTAAACCTTGCTCAAGGTTTACTCCTTGATGTTACCCATGTCTACCGTGAAGGGAATCAGGTTGCTGACGCACTTTCCAAAAGGGCCGTTAGGGAGGCTAGTTCCAGTTGGTCTTTTGTTCTTCCCATCTATTGTGATAGTCTGGCTAGGAATGACTGTAATGGTGTGATGCATACTCGGGTTTGTAAGGTGGGTCTCTCTTGAGCTGTCTTGTACTGTTTACTTTTTTATATAATCTTTTGTTGAGAGCAGGCTTCTGCCTGTCTCTCGGACTTTCTGGGTACTTTGGAAATTTTTTTACACTTAATCATAATGGGAAATTTTCTTTAATTTATTTTAAATTTTAGTTGTATTTTTATAACATTTTTAGAAAATAAGGTTTTGGATGAAAATAGTTTTCTCATTGAAGAGAAAAATTAAGTAATATTTTCTTAAATTATTTCATCAAATAATTTAAGTAATAGATAATATAAAAAAGAAAATTATACTTTAAAGTAGCATGAATAACCATAGGATACCAAAATTAAACGTATTTGTTAGGAAATAGTAAAATAATCTCCATAAAATAAAATTCATGAATAGTCAATCTCAATTAAAATGAGATTGTGAAATAAACATTTACAATGATCATAATGTTGAAGTTTGAATTAATAAATGAATCTATTATGTGTTTCAAATTAATATATAGATAAAAAATGTCACGAACTGCCTTCACAAAAAGGAGGGAAGGGTCAGCATATTGTCATGCCCTTCCTTCTTTAATTTGAAGGAGAGATAATGACCCCCGAAACCCGCCTTCAATAGGTCTTGGAGTGGCGAATAGCACCAAGGGTATAGAATCACACACTAAATGGAAGGCATTACCCTTTTTCTTATAATAGGATCGGGAGATAAGATAGTGAATCCCACAACAACACCAAAACTAAAAGAAAATTAAAGCCAAAAGTAAACCATTCCCACATGCATGTTCAAAAGTAAATGATACATGTTATAAGAACTCCAAAGATAAAGTACCAAAAGAAAGAAAAATGACAACAAAAACTACCTCAAAGGTCCGCGCTAGTATGGTCCCGCACGATCCCCGAGGTCCTCCTGGAAACCTAAAAGTAGTTTTATATACGTAGGGTGAGAATACAAGTATACTCAGTAGGGAAAAACCAAGGACTCTCCTACACAAGTGGGGGAACGTACTAAAGTCTCGTGAGAAGCAGACAACCAACAATATAAAAGAGTTCATCCATCCCACTCACCGGCCACACTCACTAAATAATGAAAGAAAGGTAATATATAGTAAAGGCACATCGATGTTTGGGTACCCCACGCCACTTTATCACTGGTTATTGAAGACATCCTATGCATCGGACCAATCCTGCCATTCTCACTGCAGTCCCACTACCACACCCCGCCCGCACACACCTGGGCCATATCCTCACGCATTCCCACTGCCAAACCCTACCCGCAAACACCTAGGCCACAACCACTATTTTCCGGCAGACACCTGGGCCACAACTGTCACATGTAACCATGCCGGTAGACACCTAGGCCAGAACAACCACCGTCATGCCCAAAGACACATGGGCCTGATCCCGAAGACACTTGGGAAACCACCTGCCCGCACACAGCTGGGCCAACCACCAAACTACCCCCGAAGGTTCTTGGTCTAATAATGGACTTCAAGCCATCACAGCCTGCCCGAAGATACTTGGGATATCCTGGAAAGGGAGAAGAAAAGAGCTAATAACCAGCCACTAATAGAATTGTTGGGAAAAACACCCTTCCCCATGAAATGGGGATGTTCGGCACTAAGTGCCCAACTTGGGTGGTGTGTGAATAAGAAACACAAAACTACAATTATATGTATAGGTAATGAGCACTCACCCATGTTTAGGTTTTTCTTTAGCCAGCTTAAAGAACACAAACAGTACCCCTGCCCACGTCACAACTCACACCAAACAAAACCCATTTGTCCCATCCTTGATTTCATGTTCAGTAATCATATTTAAATAAGTTTCTTCACCTACTTGGGCAACTAGAAAGCATAAGCACAAGAAAAGAAAAGAGTACAACCAAGGAAACCCCTAAGAAACCACCCCATGTTCCCAAAATTCCAAGAGCCGGCGATTTCTCAACAATAGAGGATCCCATCCCAATTCGTGATATAGAAAAAGTACCCACACGACCTCAAATTCACAACTGAAAGCATAACCACAGGGGTTCCCATCCCCACCCACATCACCCAGCAGTCGGCCCGTGAAAAGAAACAACCAAACCACTACCACCAACACAAATCAGTCCCATGCTGGTACATTCATATTTTTAAGATTTAACACAGTCCATGATTTCAATTTCTATGCCTCAACTGGGGTTATCACAGAAAGGATTGATCCTGATGCTTCAGTTTATTTAGCCGGATATACATGATTTAATCAATTTCCTTTACACAGCAAGGGTTCACAATAAAAAACAAGCCATTCAACATCACCAGAGGTAAGGGTTCGTTAGTGAACAAAGAAAGACCACCAACGGCCATGATTTTCAGTAGGTGTAAGCCCGCATAATTCAAAAATCAATAATCATGGAGGAAGAAAAAAATAGAGCACTATTATCGATCACATCCCTCCCAATTCATTCTTAAGAATCCGTTTATATCCTTATCAGAGCTTGGTTCATCTAATTCTACAGAAGAAGTAGCACACCCACCCCGCATGATACACAAAAAAAGAAGAGGCGGTGGAGAAATTACCTACTTCATTGATCAACGATCAAAGTTTATCCTCGCGCCATGAACAGGGGACGCGCAAAACTGCAGGGGGGTGAGGCCTTGAGCAGACGATTCGATCGGTGGTTGATCGAGAAAAAGTAAACCCAGGGATATCCCATTATTTTTTTATAAAGGCCGGGAATGGTTGAGATAAGAACGCCAAACCACGTAAGGAGCGGGGTGGTTGGTTAACCACGCGGCCCCACACGTCATTAATGGGTCTCGCGGCTTAAACCGACGCACACACACGTTACATCATTAATCATTAATTTATTAATAATTTAATTAAATTCTATTTATGGGAATTACTGGGCTTTAAAACAATATTAAATGGGTCAAGATAGAGTTTAAAAACTCAAATAGGACAAAGGGAGACGCTGCTGGAAAACCCCGTGGGGGTAGGCTAGAGCCACCGGTAGACCGACCTACCAGTAGATAGAGCCACCGGTAGCTAGACCGAGCTACCGGTAGACAGAGCTACAGGTAGGCTGCGGCTACCGGTAGACCGAGCTACCGGTAGGCCTGCTACCGGGAGGCCTACTGTTAGGTCAAACCTCACCGAGGCTCCCAGACTACCCAGAACACCCAAAGAACTAGATTTTCACAAAGTAATGGACCTCCAAGACCCCAAAACATTACATTAGATACCTCTCAAACTATTATCGTCCTTGAGAATCAAAACAACCAGAAGGAAAGAGAGGGTCCAAACTACCACCTCGAAAGATACCTCTTAGGGAGCGAACCCCATTGTTAACTAAGAACAACTTCCTATCAAGAACCACACAATATTCCATGCCAACTGCCCAGCCATGTGGGTTGGGGAGTCTCTTCCCCCATGTCATGATACTATCAACTTTGGGCAGCACCGACTCGCCCACATGTGTTTAATCGCATCCACCTTAATGCGTCCTGATTAGGGGTTGGGTCCTCCCCTCTCCGTAGCCAGGAATTTTACCACACATTAAGAGGAATGAAAAACACGTATTTCATAGCCAACAAGATAAAACGTTATACCACAACAGGTATAACAGAACATCACAAAACTCAAAACAACTCTGGGTACTGGGCACGCATCTGTGCTTCCCTCTCCCACGTACTCTCCTCAAGCCCACCATGTCTCCATAACACACGAACCAAGGGAACGGTTCACCCACAAAGTACATTCTCCTTGCGATCCTCGATCATCACTGGTCTCTCCAAAAAGGTCACGTCGTCCTCGATGTCCAGTTCTCCCCAGCCGAGGACATGTGAATCGTCGTGTTGATATTGACGGAGCTGGGACAAATGGAAGACATCATGTATCCTCAGTAGCGGCGATGGTAGTGCTAGCTGATAAGCCACTTCGCCGACCCGCCGCAACACCTCGAAGGGTCCGATGAACCTGGGAGAAAGCTTACTCCCCTTGCCGAACCTCCGTTGTCCACGCCAAGGGGATACCTTCAAGAAAACGTGGTCTCCAACCTCAAACTCCAAGGGCCTTCTCATGGTATCAGTATACGACTTATGTCGGTCCTGGGCCACCTTTATCCTTTCCCGTATAAGCTAAACCTTCTCTGTCGTGCTCTGCACCACCTCCGGGCCAAGGGTGCCTACCTCTCCGACTTCGGTCCAACATAAAGGTGAGCATCATGGTCTCTCGTACAAGGCTTCAAACGGGGCCATACCAATGGTAGATTGATAGTTGTTATTGTAGGAAAACTCTACCAGAGGAAAGTGTCGCACCCATGATCCTCCTGAGTCCAGAACACATGCTCGCAGCAAATCCTCCAAAGTTTGGATGGTGCGCTCTGTCTGTCCATCTGTCTGGGGATGGAAAGAAGTGTTAAGACGTAGTTGGGTGCCAAAAGCATGCTGCAATGCTCTCCAGACTCGTGAGGTAAATGGTGCATCCCTATCCAAGACTATGGACCTCGGAACTCCATGAAACCGCACCACCTCATCCACGTACCTTCGTGCCAAAGCATCCACTGCACTTGACTCCTTAATCGCCAGAAAGTGAGCTGATTTCGTCAACCAGTCCACTACTACCCAGATGGAATCGTATCCCCCTTGAACCTTGGGTATCCCCATGACTAAATCCATCAAGATGTCCTCCCACTTCCACTCAGGGACATCTAGAGACTATAGAAAGCTGCCTGGAACTTAGTGTTCAGCCTTCACCTGCTAACACACTAGGCACTTGGCCACAAACTCTGCCACCGATCTCTTTACTCCGGGCCACCAGAACCGTCTCTTCAGACCCTGGTACATCTTGGAAACTCTCGGGTTCACTGCTAGGGGTTATTTGTGGAACTCACTAAGAACCTTGCTGCACATCGCCTCTGGAACAAACAACTTTCCTCAAAAAAGAATCTGATTCTGACCATCCTCCGTCCATCCTTCTGGAGCATTGCTCTGGTCAACTCAGTCACGCATCACCTCGAACTCTAGGTCACCCCACGGAGACTCCTCCACTTGTTGTAATAGAGAAGACTGCACTGTCATCTGATACAGGAAACCTCTACTGCCATCCGTCCTCACATCAGGTGCAAGGCAGCCAACTCCTCCATCACCTTCCAGGCGTCTGCCGACTCTCAGACCGCATCCTTCTGCGACATATTTCTCAAAGCATCGGCCACTACATTCCCATTCCCTGAAGTGTAGGAAATCTCGAAGTCGTAATCCTGGAGGAACTATATCCACCTTCGCTGCCACAAGTTTAGGTCCCTCTGGGAGAAGATATACCTCAAACTTTTGTGATCTGTGAAGACCACAAAGCATTCTCCGATGAGGTAATGCCGCCACACCTTCAATGTGAACAGTATGACAGCGAGCTCCAGATCGTGGGTGGCATAATTACGCTCATGAGGGCGTAGCTTCCTAGACCCATAAGAGATCACCCCTTATCACTGCATGAGGACACATCCCTGGCCTTGCCCTGAAGCATCACAGAACACTTCGTATGCCGCCCCTTCTTCTGGTAGCCTCAGAACTAGGGCACTAACCAACTTCTCCTCCAGATAGCTGAAGGCTGCCTCGCACTTCTCACTCCACACGAAAACCTGATCCTTCTTGGTCAAGGCTGTAAAGGGGCTGGAACTCGAGAGAAGTTGGGTACGAACCTCTGATAGTAACCTGCCAGCCCGAGGAAACTACGAACCTCTGCTACATTATTGGGTGCTTCCCAAGAAACAACTGCCTCAACCTTTGATGGGTCCACAACTACCCCCTTCTCCAACATACGTGCCCAAGGAAGATCACTTCTTGCATCCAGAAATTGAATTTCGACAACTTTCCATAGAGCTAGTGCTGTCGGAGGACCTCCAAAACCGTCCTCAGGTGCTCCGCGTGGTCCTCCTCTGATCTTGAATAGATCAGGATATCGTCGATGAACACAACTACGAACTGTTCCAGTTACTCCTGGAAGATGGAGTTCATAAGCCCCATTAACACGACCGAGGCGTTCGTAACTCCAAAGGGAATGAATACGAACTCGAAGTGTCCATATCTACACCTAAAGGCCGTCTTCGGGATGTCACCCTCTTTTACTCTCAACTGGTGATACCCAGACCGCAGGTCGATCATCAATAACCACCCTGTAACGACCCAAATTTTTTCAATGGAAAATTCCCTTCTTATACTTATGTCATAAAAACACAAAATAATGAACTACTAAGTGATAAGTGACCTTTAAACATAATTTTGTCACCCCTATGGTTGGAATTTTAAAAATCTGACATACACGGTTGTGTTCAAGATGGTTTTTGGAGTCTAATGAAACAAAAATAATTTTTGGTGAATAGTAACCTACCCTTATGAATAGTAACCTACCCTTATGAATAGTAATATGACCCTTATGAATAGTAAATAAGAGTAACATTACCTATGAATAATAAAATAAAATTTAGACATCATAGTAAGTGATAATTTGACCTTAGTAAACGTTTTTGGTATTTTATAAGTCATAAATAATTAATTAATTAATTTAAAAGAATATTTATTCCCCTGGAATTTATTCATAAAGTATTGAATCAATGTCTAATAGTTTTTAGATAATTTTATAAGACCCTACGTAATTTTTGAAAGAACTATAAAATCAGTTTTAATTTTAAAAACTATTTTTTTAAAGTAAATTATGATTTTATTTAAATATTAAATTAATAATATTTAGAAAAATATTTTTTAAAAATAGACTTCATTTTTGGATTCTACACGTTGAAAAATGGTTGGGGTAAATTTTTGGGATTTTTCTGAGATACTTGAATTTTTGATGAATAGTGGAATCCGATAATTCACAATAAAAGCTAAATAATGTATTAATTGAGTCATCGATGATGTTATGCTGATGTAAGCCTACTTGGTTCGGGATTACATTATACAATTACTATTATTGGTCATCCAGGACTCACTATTCCTTGTCTTTGGTGAAATTAATAAACTAATCAATTTTATATTAAGGAAACCCCTCTCCCCTCCACTATAAAAGTCACCCTTCACTCCCTCTTTTCCTCACACCTCTCAAGCTCCAAGCCTTCTCTAAAATCTTCGCAAACACCTTCTCTAGCCCCTCCCCCACGTCCAAAAGCTGCTGGTTTCATCAAAAGACCATGCCTAGCTTCCTTAAAGAGGATCTCAAGAGGAGGATTCTAAAGGTAATTTCTCTCCCTCTTCTCCTTTAATTTCCTTTCAAGTTCAAGTTCCTTTATTGATCTCTCCCTACCTATATTCATCAAAATTGTTCTGTAAATCCATTATTATATATATACTATAATATTATGATTCTAATGTTATATTATATCACCCCACACCCTTTCCCTCTTCCATTTATTTTATTAAAGAGAACGTTGTTCATGAGGTGTTAAATTTATCACCTTCAAAAAATGACATGTTCTCTTCTTCCATTTCTACCTTCAATCTGGTCATGAAACCATTTTATGGTTGAACCAGAATATTTAATATGTATTATGTTCTATTTTAAGTTCTGTAAATAACCTATATCCTTATTACTAAGTTAAATGTTAAAACAAGATCGTTGTGATCCAAAAACAGCCCAAATTAACCCAAATAACCATCATTAAATTTTTATCTAATGATTCTTCCACTTGGATCTAATATAATTAACTATAAAATTATTAAAGCTAATTTAATATCATTAATAACAAGTAGTATCATTTCTTGATGTTTAACCATGATCTACCCAAACATCAATTTAACAATACAAGTGGACCGCTCAAGAAAACCATAAAAACGAACATCCCCGAACAATGTTTTTAAACTCTATAAGTCATCCAAAGGAACATAATATGAAATAATGAAACCAGAATGAACCCTATTAATTTATAAAAGGTTATGTAATTTCTAATTAATATAATTTCATTATATATGACATTAAAGAGAAGGAGGCATTCCAGTACAAGGTAAGGGGAAATCTCGAACCCAATTTTCTTCCTTCGGGTTCTCCCTCTTTCACTCCATTTTTGATATGGTTACTCCTCAAAGATCATTTTTTCATCATTTCCTTTACTTTTATGGGATATACATGTTTGTCACTGTTTTTTATGTCCATAAAAATGTTTTCCAAAAGAACTCTTCTTTCAAGATCTGACATTTTACCTCTCATTCAAGGTTGATGGTTCTTGTATCAAGTATGTTGTTCCCTCTTTATTTTGGAACCCAAAGCTTATGAATACATTATTATGAGATGAAACCCATTCCTTTCCATGGGTTATTTATGTACATTTTTGATATGTGTTCTATGTGGCAATCATGATAATGATAATGTTATGATGTGACGGGTGCGCCCGGAATTATATAGCGCAGTATGAATGTTTAAATGTGACGGGTGCGCCTGGAATTATATATCGCTCCAATTCATTGGGTAAAGTGATGAATCTCATGAGTAAATGTGAAATGATGTGTGAACATGATGATAGCTTTGTTCACAAGTATTTGTGGTAGTTAACCACTAAGACATGATGTTTCATTTTTATGCATTTCCACATTTCAAGTATACTATTTATGCTCCTCTCATGTTCATGATCTTCTTCCTATGTCATGATTATGCTCACCCCATGCTATATTGTTCTTATATATCCTCTTACTGGGCTTTTAGCTCCCCCTTTTTATGTATATCCTCAGGTGGCTACATGTATTAAGGAGGGGACAAGTTCCCCAAAGAAACTAGTGAAGAAGAAATTAAATAAATGTTTATGGTTGATGTTGTATTTGTTATGTGTGGTCCTAGTTTTCCCAAGACACTAAACCTTTGGATCCTCCATGTGTAATACTATTATGTTGTTTATCTTTGTAATGATGCAATAGTAATGTAAGAAAAGGCCGGGTCACTATAGTTGGTATCAGAGGAAAGGTTTAGTTAATTTGGGAATTAGGATTAGTAAACCCTAGAGAAAACCACTAGCATAAGAATAAGTACAAATATGCACACAAGGATATTTACCTAGGGATCCCATATGTTATGTTTTTTGTATAATTGTTTAAATGAATAATTTATTCATGACTTGTTTACTTATGCTTTGTTCTAACCTTTTCTATTTTAGAAAATGGTGGGAACCAGGAGAAATCAAGCCAACAACTCTTGCGAAGGACAATGCAACGATTGCCCGAACGACATCCCCAATGATTTTGGAGGTGGAGTTCAAAACTTCATGGCGATGCATACCCAATTATCTCAGGTTATGAATAATAACCATAATAATGGGGAATGTCCTCCTTCACCATAGAGGGAGCAACTAGCTATTGAATGTTTTATGCGGCAACAACCACCGACGTTTTGTGGATCTTCCGATCCACTAGTTGTGGAATAGTGGGTCAACTCCATGGAGAAGATCTTTTCTGTTCTTCACTATTATGAGATGGAGAAGGTGACCCTAGTCGTTTATCGTCTAGATGGAGAATATGATCAATGGTGTTCTTTTATTAAGAACACCAAGCCAAGTGATAAATTGAAGAGATGGAATGGGAAGACTTTAAGATAATGTTTCTTAATAAGTACTTCCCACAAACTCTTCTCACGAAGATGGAGAGAGAATTCATAGAGCTCAAGAAGAAAGAGGGAGAATCTGTCACAACCTATGAAGAAAATTTCACAAGGCTTGCAAGGTATGCTTCGGGTTTTATTATCAACAATGATAGAAAAATTGATAGATTCTTTAGTGTATTAAAACCACATCTTCGAAAGGCTCTTGCAATTCGAGACTTTGGGAGTTATGAATAAGTTGTTCGGTGTGCTCTCAAAGTGGAGATGGAGTTTGGAGAATGGTCCCATGGCTATGGTGATAAGAAAAGAAAGATGGAGTTTTATGCTGGTGGATCTAGTGACAAAGGTGGGAAGAAAAATCGACCCACATGCCAAAAATGTGGGAAGTTGCACCATGGAAACTTCCTCAAAGGTACGGTGAAATGCTTTAAGTGTGGGAAGGAAGGACACCAAGCTCACGAGTGTCGAAAAGACATGAAAAGGAAGGATAATGTAGCCGATGAAAGGAGAGAACCACTCGTGGTTCAATACTACAACTATAGGGAGCTAGGGCACCATTCAAACCAGTGCACTAAACCTTGAGCTCTCGAGGGTAATCAGCGCCAACAACCACCAAAGCCAAAGGAACAAGGGAAGGCTAATTCCATCACTACTATGGAGGTGGAACATGATAATGAAGTCGTACAAGGTACACTTACTATTCACTCAAGAATTCCAAAAGTCTTATTTGATTCTGGTTCTACGCATTCCTTTATATCTTACAAGTTTTCTAGAACTATAGAATCGAAGCCCCAAAACCTTGAAGTAGAGATATTTGTAAAAACACCAAGTGGTGCAATCATTGAAACCCATGTGTTTGATTCTTCTCCTATTAACGTATGTGGGAATATTCTTCCGGAAAATCTCGTAATACTTCCCTTGGTGGAATTCGACGCTATAATGGGAATGGATTGGCTCTCTTTATATAGAGCGCATATCAACTGTCGGGAAAAGGAAATATATTTTCATATTCCGAACCATCCCATGCTCCTCTACAAATTCAAGGAAGATCATGAATATCCTTTGAAAAATCCTTCAATGGTGTGGGTGTTGATTCCCTATGAAGAAGCATACCTCGCCCAAATGGTTGAGTCGAAGGAAAGTGCCAACCTTGAGGAAATGCCCATAGTAAGGGAATACGGCGATGTATTTCCCAAAGAGTTACCCGGAATTCCACCGGATCATGAGGTAGAGTTCTCAATTGAACTCATACCCGGAGCTACTCCTATCTCGAAGTGCCCCTATAGGATGGCTTCTATCAAACTGGAGGAGTTAAAGAAGTAGCTGCAAGAGCATCTGGATAAAGGGTTCATACGCCCTAGTGCATCACCTTGGGGTGCGCCAGTGCTCTTTGTGAAGAAGAAGGATGGTACCATGCGGCTGTGTATCGATTATTGCGAACTCAATAAGATCACTATAAAGAACAAGTATCCTCTCTCAAGGATTGATGACTTGTTCGATCAGTTAAGAGGAGCTCAATACTTCTCAAAGGTGGATCTTCGTTCTGGATATCATCAGGTAAAGGTGAAGAATGAAGATATTCAGAAGACTGCCTTCCATACAAGGTATGGGCACTATGAGTTTTTGGTGATGCCCTTCGGACTTACTAATGCCCCTGGAATCTTCATGGATTTGATCAATAGAGTCTTTAGACATTACCTCGACAAATTTGTGGTAGTGGTTATCGATGATATTCTCATCTACTCTAAGATCAAGGAGGAACATGAAGAACATCTAAGACCTGTGTTGGCGACATTGAGAAAGGAGAAGTTGTACGCCAAGTTCAGCAAGTGTGAATTTTGGATGAATCAAGTCACGTTCTTGGGACACGTGATCACAAGCGAGGGAATTTCTGTGGACCCTTCAAAGACAAAGGCGATTGAAGAATGGCCCAGGACCTCTAGTGTCACAGAAATCCGTAGTTTTCTTGGATTAGCTGGGTACTATCGACGTTTTGTGAGAAACTTCTCACGATTGTCATGCCCGCTAACAAAGTTAACAAGGAAGGGGGTAAAGTATGTCTGGACGGATGAATGTGAGGGAAGCTTCAAGGAGAAAAAGAGAAGGCTGATCACTGCACCTGTACTCACACTGCCGAAAAGTGGAGAAAGTTTTGTGATATACAGTGATGCTTCAAAGAAAGGCTTGGGTTGTGTACTCATGCAAAATGATAATGTGATAGACTACGCCTCACGACAGTTGAAGATCCATGAGCAGAACTACCTGACGCATGATCTAGAGCTGGCAGCTGTGATTTTTGCCTTGAAAATATGGCGGCACTACCTTTATGGTGAGAAGTGTGACATATACGCCGACCACAAGAGCCTAAAGTATATATTCACACAAAAGGAGCTCAACATGCGTCAAAGGAGATGGTTAGAGCTAATCAAGGATTACTATTGCTCTATTCGCTATCATCCTGGAAAGGCGAACAAGGTAGCTGATGCTCTAAGCAGGAAAGAACCTGCTACTCTATCCATGTTGAGGATTGAGAAAGACCCCATCTTATTGGATATGCCAAGGATGGATTTTGGAATCATAAGGGCAGGGGATACATCCTACCTTGCCCAAATGATTGCGCAACCATCCATCCAACAGAAGATTATGGAAGCACAAAGGGATGATGTGGAGATAAAAAATAGGGTGAATGCAGTAAAGGAAGGGAAGCTGCAAGAGTTCCATATCAACGATGATGGTGTGATTCGGTTTGGAATGCGGCTTTGTGTGCCATCATCACCCGGAATAAAGAAGGAGCTATTGGATAATGCACATAGCTCAACTTTCTCTATTCATCTTGGAAGTACCAAGATGTATCGTGATCTCCGAGAACACTTCTGGTGGGATAACATGAAGAAGGAGATTGCGGAATATATATCAAGGTGCTTGGTATGTCACCAAGTTAAAGCTGAGCGGAAAAAGTCCAAAGGTATGATGCAGCCATTGCCTATACCCATGTGGAAATGGGAAAATGTTACTACAGACTTTGTCATGGGTCTCCCGAAAACGTCAAGAGGAAATAATGCGATATGGGTTGTGGTTGATCGACTCACCAAGACTGCCCATTTAATATCTATTCGGGAAGACCTCTCACTTGAACAGCTTGCAAGGATATATGTGAAGGAATTGGTGAGACTGCATGGTGTTCCACTCTCGATTGTCTCTGACCGTGATCCACGGTTCACATCTAAATTCTAGAGGAGCCTTCAACATGCTTTGAGTATTGAATTAAATTTCAGCACGACCTATCACCCCTAAACTGATGGCCAGTCTGAAAGGACTATTCAAACGCTTGAAGATATTTTAAGAGCCTGATCTCTTGAATTCAAAGGTGGTTGGGATCAGCATCTCCCATTGGTTGAATTCTCATACAACAATAGCTTCCACTCGAGTATTCAGATGGCTCTCTATGAATCTCTTTATGGGAAGCGATGTAGAACTCCAACCTGCTGGGATGAAGTTGGAGAAAGAAAGATACTTGGACCCGATCTTGTGCAGGAGATGACCGAGAAGGTTCAAGTCATCCAGAAACACATCAAAGCTGCTCAAAGTTGGAAAAAGAGCTATGCTGACAATCGTCGAAGGGACTTGGAGTTCGACATTGGAGATAAAGTCTTCCTTCGAATATCTCCATGGAAAAGAGTCATGAGATTTGGGAAGAAAGGGAAGCTAAGCCCAAGGTACATTGGCCCCTTTGAGATCCTTGATCGTATAGGAGCTGTGGCATATTGTCTGGCACTTCCACTGAATATGGATCAATTTCATGATGTGTTTCATGTATCACTACTGAGGAAGTACATACCAGACCCCTCACATGTACTAAACTAAGAGGTGGTACAGCTGGAATATGATCTCTCCTACGAGGAGCAGCCGGTAAAAATTCTGGACCGAAGTGATAAGGTTCTACGCAACAAGACAAGCCACCTTGTCAAAGTGTTGTGGAGGAACCATAAGTTTGAGGAAGCAACTTGGGAACCGGAAGTGGCAATAAAGGAAAAGTACCCTCACCTGTTTGTGTAAAGTGAAATTTCGGGGGCGAAATTTCTTAAGGGGGGAAGAATGTAACGACCCAAAGTTTTTCAAGGGAAAATTCCCTTCTTATACTTATGTCATAAAAACAAAAAATAATGAACTACTAAGTGATAAGGGACCTTTAAACATAATTTTTTTCACCCCTATGGTTGGAATTTTAAAAATCCAACATACACGGTTGTGTTCAAGATGGTTTTTGGAGTCTAATGAAACAAAAATAATTTTATTTGTGAATAGTAACCTACCCTTATGAATAGTAACCTACCCTTATGAATAGTAATATGATCCTTATGAATATTAAATAAGAGTAACATTACCTATGAATAATAAAATAAAATTTAGACATCATAGTAAGTGATAATTTGACCTTAGTAAACGTTTTTGGTAATTTATAAGTCATAAATAATTTATTAATTAATTTAAAAGAATATTTATTCCCCTGGAATGTATTCATAAAGTATTGAATCAATGTCTAATAGTTTTTAGATAATTTTATAAGACCCTACGTAATTTTTGAAAGAACTATAAAATTAGTTTTAATCTTAAAAACTGTTTTTTTAAGTAAACTATGAATTTATTTAAATATTAAATTAATAATAAATAGAAAATTATTTTTGAAAAATGGACTTCATTTTTGGATTCTACACGTCGAAAAATGGTCGGGGTAAATTTTTGGGATTTTTCTGAGATACTTGAATTTTTGATGAATAGTGGAATCCGATAATTCACAATAAAAGCTAAATAATGTATTAATTGAGTCATCGATGATGTTTTGATGATGTAAGCCCACTTGTTTCGGGATTACATTATAAAATTACTATTATTGTTCATCCATGACTCACTATTCCTTGTCTTTGGTGAAATTAATAAACTAATCAATTTTATATTAAGGAAACCCCTCTCCCCTCCACTATAAAAGCCACCCTTCACTCCCTCTTTTCCTCACACCTCTCAAGCTCCCAGCCTTCTCTAAAATCTGCCCAAACACCTTCTCTATCCCCTCACCCAAGTCCAAAATTTGTTGGTCTCATCAAAAGACCAATCCTAGCTTCCTTAAAGAGGATCTCAAGAGGAGGATTCTAAAGGTAATTTCTCTCCCTCTTCTCCTTCAATTTCCTTTCAAGTTCAAGTTCCTTTATTGATCTCTCCCTACCTATCTTCATCCAAATTGTTCTGAAAATCCATTATTATAAATATACTGTAATATTATGATTCTAATGTTATATTATATCACCCCACACCCTTTCCCTCTTCCATTTATTTTATTAAAGAGAACGTTGTTCATGAGGTGTTAAATTTATCACCTTCAAAAACGACATGTTCTCTTCTTCCATTTCTACCTTCAATCTGGTCATGAAACCATTTTATGGTTGAAACATAATATTTTATATGTATGATGTTATATTTTAAGTTCTGGAAATAACCTATGGCCTTATTACTAAGTTAAATGTTAAAACAAGAACGTTGTGATCCAAAAACCGCCCAAATTAACCCAAATAACCATCATTAAATTTTTATCTAATGATTCATCCACTTGGATCTAATATAATTCACTATAAAATTATTAAAGCTACATTAATATCATTAATAACATGTAGTATCAGTTCTGGATGTTTACCCATGATCTACCCAAACATCAATTTAAGAATACAAGTGGACCGCTCAAAAAAACCAAAAAAACGAACATCCCGGAACAATGTTTTTAAACTCTATAAGTCATCCAAAGGAACATAATATGAAATAATGAAACCATAATGAACCCTATTAATGTATAAAAGGTTCTGGACTTTTTAATTAATATAATGTCATTATACAGGACATTAAAGAGAAGGAGGCATTCGAGTACAAGGTAAGGGGAAATCTCGAACCCAATTTTCTTCCTTCTGGTTCTCCCTCTTTCACTCCATTTTTGATATGGTTACTCCTCAAAGATCACTTTTTCATCATTTCCTTTACTTTTCTGGGATATACATGTTTTTCACTGGTTTTTATGTCCATCAAAATGTTTTCCAAAAGAACTCTTCTTTCAAGATCTCACATTTTACCTCTCATTCAAGGTTGATGGTTCTTGTATCAAGTATATTGTTCCCTCTTTATTTTGGAACCCAAAGCTTATAAATGTGTTATTATGAGATGAAACCCATTCCTTTCCATGGGTTATTTCTGTACATGTTTGATATGTGTTCTATGTGGAAATCATGATAATGATAATGTTATGATATGACGGGTGCGGCCGGAATTATATAGCGGAATATGAATGTTTAAATGTGACGGGTGCACCCGGAATTATATAGCGCTCCAATGCATTGGGTAAAGTGATTAATCTCATGATTAAATGTGAAATGATGTGTGAACATGATTCTAGCTTTGTTCACAAGTAGGTGTGGTAGTTAACCACGAAGACATGATGTTTCATTTTTATGCATTGCCACATTTCAAGTTTACTATTTATGCTCCTCTCATGTTCATGATCTTCTTCCTATGTCTTGATTATGCTCACCCCATGCTATATTGTTCTTATCTATCCTCTTACTGGGCTTTTAGCTCACCTCTTTTGGTGTATATCCTCAGGTGGCTACATGTACTAAGGAGGGGACAAGTGCCACTAAGAAGCTAGTGAAGAAGAAATTAAATAAATGTTTATGGTTGATGTTTTATTTGTTATGTGTGGTCCTAGTTTGCCCAAGAAACTAATCCTTTGGATCCTCCATGTGTAATACTATTATGTTGTTTATATTGGTAATGATGTAATAGTAATGTAAGAAAAGGCCAGGTCACTATACACCCTGCCCCTTTCAGTTGGTCGAAAAGATCTTCTATCCTCGGAAGAGGGTAGCGATTCTTGATCGTTAACTGATTCAGCCTCCTGTAGTCTATGAACAACATGAGGCCACCATCTACCTTCTTTTCAAACAAGACTGGAGCACCCCACGGTGACGCACTTGGTCGAACATAACCCCTCTTCATCAGATCTTCAATCTGAATCTGCAACTCCCGTAGCTCCGAAGGTGTCATCCGGCAAGGAGCCATCAAAATCGGACGAGCACCAGGCTTCAAGTATATCCCAAACTCGATATCAAGTTGAGGGGTTAGAGTCGTTACCTCCTCGGGAAAGATGTCCATAAACTCACAGACAATCCCTGGAACCTCCACCATCTCAGCATCCGCTGAATCTACTGACAACTCAGATAACAAGGAGAGGAGGGGTTCCTCCCGCCTGCTGCCCTTCTGACTGCTCCACTCACTGACGAAGGCAACACGCCGCCCACCCAAGTCTGAGAACACAACCCTTCATCATAAGCAGTCGATAATGGAACACATAGAGAACAACCAGTCGATGCCTAGGATGACATCGTATGGCTGTATCTGTAGCAGTAGTAGATCCCTGACTAACTGATGTTGCCCTATCATCAGTCTACATCCTCGACAAACATATAACAAGATGGTATGACCTTCGACTGGTGTGCTCAGCACCAAGGACACTAGAAGTCTCTAGGCATCTAGACCCAAATCACAGGCTAGACTAGGTGTAACGAAGGATTGCAAAGCTCGGGTATCGAACAAGGCATAAGAGAGGGTGCTAAACAAACTGATCGTACCTCAAACGACTTCCAGTCCTGCTGGAACTGCTGCCTCCACGGCGTGCAACTGTCCACGCCCAGCTCCTCTGCCCCTCGGCTGTCGACCACATCCCAGACCATGCCCTAGTCGAGGTCCCTGAGAAGCGCCCTAAGATCGGCCTCCTCCTGCAACGTCTGCCCTCAGAAGAGTGGGAGCTCGCTGCCCCTGGTGCTGCTGCTGGAAAGGCCTGGCTGGAAGCTACTGCTAGGGCGGGTGCTGGGAGTGTCCGCCACTACCGTACTATACTCGGTCCGGGCACTAACTCAGGAGATGTACATGGCTCCCAAAGATGAAGCACCGTGGTCCTAGGCCCGAAGGAAAAAGGCGAGGACCGGGGGACCGAAACTGAAACTGATGCGGCCTACTCCTTACTGGTCGGAACCTGGAGGGTCCTGACGCTGGAGGCCTGGTGCTGACGGACTTCCCCCTTGATGATCCTAGCTGGATCCCCTCTCGTGACACGCCTCCTAGAGCATGCATCCTCTCCACCACTTCGGCCTTCTTCTGGACCTCCAAGTACATCGGGAGGGTAAAGGGGGTAACAACATACTGGAGGGAGGGTCAGAGCGCCTCCTCTAAACGTCTTGCCCGAGACTCCTCGTCGGGAAAGAGGTCCGGAGCAAAAAGTAGGAGGTCCTTGAACTTGATTCCCAGATCCCTCACTAACATACTCCCATACTGGAGGGAGATTAGCTCTTGTCTCTTTTCGGCCTTCATCGTCAAAGAGAGGAATTCCGCCCGGAACTCCCTCTCGAAATCATCCCATGCCACCTCAGCCTCTCTCCTCTCCCCCAGGCAAAGCGTCCACCATTGACGTGCCACTCCCTGCATCTGGATGATGGCCAGAGGAACCCAGTACTTGGTCAGGGCCCAAACCAGGCTGAAACCTATCACTAGCTCCTCTAGCCAGCCTTCCGTCATCATGTTAGAGGTGCTGCCCTCATACTTCTCGAGGGTCTGCCGCTGGAAAGCCCGAAGTGTCTTCTGCCACTTGTCATCCTCCTCCTCTCGATCAGATCTATGCCGATCGTCCAAGGTAGTCTCCTTGGCCTTGATCGCCTGTACCACACATGGTCGCCTTCCAGGTGCCATAGGTGCAAGGTAAACAATGAATGACTAAGCCCAAGTAGTGCAGATTATTGTTCTTAAAGATTTTCTAAATTTTTCTTATTGATTTCAATTCCCAAAACACTCACGAAACACGAGAACACAAGTCATTATGATGCATGTACCTTTCTTATGGTCTCTACCCTGCAATCAGCGTGGCCTCACTTGGTCGTTCAGTAGTTCCAGAGTCCTTGCATCGGATCACAGGGGGCCCTAAAATCCCGTGTCCTAGCCGGTCTTCCATGGTTTAATTCACGCACCAAGGTCACCCAACACTGTTGCCCTACCATCCCATGAAACCCTCACTGTTCCTAACTCCAGACTCCATCCTATCTCTCAACCCAACCTTTGATACCATTCTATCACGACCCGCCTTCACCAAAAGGAGGGAAAGGTTAGCAGATTTCCAGGCCCGTCCTTCTTTAAGTTGAAGGAGAGATAATGACCCCCGAATCCCGCCTTCAATAGGTCCCGGAGTGGCGACTATCACCAAGGGTATAGAATCACACACTAAATGGAAGGCGTTACCCTTTTTCTTTTAATAGGATAAGGAGATAAGATAGTGAATCCCACAACAACACCAAAACTGAAAGAAAATTAAAGCCAAAAGTAAACCATTCCCACATACATGTTCAAAAGTAAATGATACATGTTACAATAACTCCAATGATAAATTTACAAAAGAAAGAAAAACGACAAAACCAACTGCCCCAAAGGTCCGCGCTAGTATGGTACCGCACGATCCCCGAAGTCCTCCTGGAAACCTGAAAGTTGTTTTATATGCGTAGGGTGAGCATACAAGTATACTCAGTAGGGAAAAACCAAGGACTCTCGTGCACAAGTGGGGGAACGTACTAAAGTCCTGTGAGAAGCAGACAACCAACACTATCAAGGAGTTCATCCATCCCACTCACCGGCCACACTCACCAAATAACGCAGGAAATGTAATATATAGTAAAAGCACATCGATGTTTGGGTACCCCGTGCCACTTTCCCACTGGTTATTGAAGACATCTTATGCATCAGATCAATCCCGCTATTCTCACCGCATTCCCACTACCACACCCCGCCCGCACACACCTGGACCATATCCTCACACAGTCCCACTGCCAAACCCTTCCCGTAAACAACTGGGCCACAACCACTATCCGCCCGCAGAAACCTGGGCCACAACAATCACACATAACCACGCCTGCAGACACCTAGGCCAGAACAACCACCGTCACGCCTGAAGACACCTGGGCCTCATCCCGAAGACACTTGGGAAACCACCTGCCTGCACACACCTGGGCCAACCACCACACTACCCCACCCGAAGGATCTTGGGATAATAATGGACTTCAGGCCATCACAGCCTACCCGAAGATACTTGGGATATCCAGGAAAGGGAGCAGAAAGGAGCTAATAACCAGCCACTAATAGAAGTGTTTGGAAAAACACCCTCCCCCATGAAATGGGGGTGTTTGGCACTAAGTGCTCAAATTGGGTGGGGGTGCGAATAAGAAACACAAAACTACAATTATATGTATAGGTAATGAGAACTCACCCAAGTTTAGGTTTTTCTTCAGCAAGCTTAAAGAACACAAACAGTACCCCTGTCCATGTCACAACTCACACCAAACAAAACCCATTTGTCCCATCCTTGATTTCATGTTCAGTAATCATGTTTAAATAAGTTTCTGCACCTACTTGGGCAACTAACAAGAATAAGAACAAGCCAAGGAAAGAGTACAACCAAGGAAAACCCCAAGATACCACCCCATGTTCCCAAAATTCCAGGAGCCGACGATTTCTCAAAAACAGAGGATCCCACCCCAATTCGTGATATAGACACAATACCCACACTACCTCAAATTCACAACTGAAAGCATAACAAAAAGGGATCCCATCCCCACCTACATCACCCAACAATCAGCTCGTGAAAGGAAATAACCAAACCACTACAACTAACACAAATCAGACCCATGCCGGTACTTTCAGTTTTATATGATTTAACACACTCCATGATTTCAATTTGTGTGCCTTAACCGGGGTTATCACAGAAAGGATTAATCCTGGTGCTTAAGTTTATTTAGCCAGATATACGTGATTTAATCAATTTCCTTTACACAACAAGGGTTCACAACCACAAACGATCCATTTAACATCACCAGAGGTAAGGGTTTGTTAGTGCACAGAGAAAAGCCACCAACGGCCATGATTTTTAGTAGGCGTAAGTCCGCACAATTCAAAAATAAATAATCATGGAGGAAGATAAAAACATAGCATTATCATCAATCACATCCCTCCCAATTCATTATTTATAATCCATTTATATCTATATTAGATCTTGGTTCATCTAATTCTATAGAATAAGTAGCACACCCACCCCGCATGATACACAAAAAAAGAAGAGGCGATGGATAAATTCCCTACTTTATTGATCAACGATCGAAGTTTACCCTCACGCCACGAACAGGGGACGCGCAAAACTGCAGGGGGTGAGGCCTCGAGCAGACGATTTGATCGGAGGTTGATTGAGAAAAAGGAAACCCAGGGATATCCCCGTAGTTTTTTTATAAAGCCCAGGAACGGTTGAGATAAGAACGCCAAACCGCCTAAGGAGCGGGGTCGTGGGTTGACCACGCAGCCCCACACGTCATTAAGGGGTCCCGAAATTTAAATCAACACACACACACACACGTTAATTCATTAATCATTTATTTTATTAATCATTTAATTAAACACTATTTATGGGCATTACTGGGATTTAAAACAAGCTTAATGGGGTCAAGATAGAGTTTAAAAACTCAAATAGTGAAAAAAAGAGGCGCTAGTAGAAAAACCCCTGGGGTAGGTGAGAGCCACTGGTAGCTGAGAGCTACTGGTGGCTGACAGCTACCAGTATCCAAGAGCTACCGGTGGCTAACAATGACTGGTAGCCGAGCTACAGGTAAGCTGTAGCCACCGATAGACCGAGCTACCGGTAGATAGAGCCACCACTAACTGCAGCTACCGATAGACCGAGATACCGGTAGACGGAGCTACTGGTAGGCTACGACTACCGATAGACCGAGCTACTGGTAGGCCTGTTACCAGTAGGCTAAGTCTACTGATAGGCCTACCATTAGGTTAAACCTCACCGAGGCTCCCAGACTACACAGAACACCCAAAGAACCAGATTTTTACAAAGTAAAGGACCTCCAAGACCCCGGGCCATTACAAAAAAGTGGTAATAAAAAATATTATAGTCAAAATACATTAGACACATTATTATAGGATTTCAAATATGATGAGAAAATAATATAACCCATTGAAAATAAATTGAGTTAGAAAATTCATTACCACTTGGTATCACTTTTGTAAAATCAAATTAGATTAAATAAATGAAATTAAAACTTAAAATACAATGAAAAATTAAGTATTCATGACATTACAAACCGAAGGGGTAGTATATTCACCATATAAAAGAAATTAGGTGCATAAAATTTTAATATACCTCAATAAAATTAAATTTAGATGAAATCCAATACCATACACTTAATTTTAGTTGAACATTCTATAATCTCATGTATAGTGGTTTTAAAAATGTTATTATCACATAAGAGAACGATTTTAATATTTATAATAAAATTATTATCATTTTATAACATTTTATCAAATGTTCTTTAATAATATTTTATATTTCATGGTTTCAGTTGCTAACTGCCTTTTTTTATCATTCATGTGTTGTCATGAATGATCAGGTTCATGAATATATTTTATATTTTAATCAACTAAAGAATTATAATCAATAAATAATTATAATTTTAATACAAAAAATTATAATTTTAAAATCAACCATGACTTATGTTTTTGATAAATTATGTACTCTATGATCAGGGAGATATAAAGTCGTACGAATGCATGGGTAACGATTCCATTTTTTAATAATCATTATGGAATGTGAAAATGTAATATAATACCTTACCAAAATAAGAATTTTATTTCAAATAAATTATTAGTTATTTAAATATATGTATAAATATATCATCTATGTGGTGTGGTGATGAAAAGAGAGTCACATCACTTCGAGAAGGTGATAGTCCACATGTACACGAATGATGTTATCATCATTAAATGTAAAACATATATTGATATTTTATGTATATTTAATGATTAATATGAAATTAATATGATAATTATTTCATTTATATAACATATAATCATTTACATTATTCATTATCACATTCTTCATAAAGATATAGTGAAAGATGAATCACATCGCTTCGAGAGGCGGTAGTCCACCATGCACACAAGCTATGTTATCATATCTACTACATAGTGGAAATTAAGAATATATATATTTTATATTGCCTCTGTTGGTATATTAATGTTTAAAATATTATATATATTCTTTATATATGTCATCATACCCAACCGTGTTGTGTGGTAATGGAAAAAAATAACATCATTTCACAAGGCAGTAGTCTGTCATATACATGAACGATGATTTAATAACTCATTTAATGGAAGTGTTGATAGTTTTAGGTCCTTAAATTAAAATAATAGCATATAATTATATTTAATTTAATTATTTTTTATATAATAATGGTTTAATAAATATTTATGGAGCTGGAAAATAAAATTAAATAAAAATGCTCGTTAAAGAATATTGTCTCTTCTTCAGGTACTCTTGATAGGTTTGCACTAACTCCTTATTAGGTTAGATTTTTATCTATAATAAGGCTTATATAATGAGATTAGTGCAGTTTATATGTTATTGTTTTAAATATTTAATTATCCAAATACGTTTTATGTTGTGAATAAGTGAGGGAAGGGAGTACCCTTTTATATTTGAGGATGGGTGGAGTTTTTGTAAAAACCAGAACATATTCACTATTGGGAGGTCTCTCTTACCTCATGTTACTCAAAAATATATTAATAATTGAGGATATGGATTATGTGTCTAATAAAAACGTCAAAAAAATTAAACACATATTTATCATTTTATTTATTAGTCTTTATCTTTTCTAAATTTTACCCTTTTAGTTTTTACCACAATAACTTGTATCTTTTTATTTACATTGGTAACTTAACCATTAAGAATTAAATTCAAATTAATATTATTAGATAATTTATACCTACTAATTCTATATACTAAATAAAATTTACTAATTTAAAATTCTATGTTTCTATATAATTAATTTCAATAAAACATATATAATGTACAAATACATAGTTTTAACCTAAATCGTGGTAATTGAATTTAACTAATTTTGTTGATTATTTAAAAAAAATTCAAATTATTATAGAATATATGTTATTTTGATTCCAAATTTTGAATCCATTTTTTCAAATTAAATTTACATATGTTGGTTTTTTTATTTAAAATTATTCCTTGAGAAGTGATGAGAAAGCATGTTTTTAAAGTTAAAATGTTAAAAAGTTTAAAAATGTTCAATATCTACATTAAATATTAAAATTATTATAATGAACCACATTAGATTAATTGATATTAAATTTAACTAATTTAACTATAAAACCAATTCAAAATATAGTTTCACATTATATATTATTTAAATGAAAAGGGCATTATCAATTAAAATTCTGTATTTTCACTATTAATCAAAAATGAAACTTCTTCAAAAAATATCAAATATTCACCATTAGATAATTTTTCTATTGCATTTTAAAAATTAATTTTATTATACAAATAAATTTTCTATTTTTATTAAAAATAAAATTTTAATTATTTGCGCAAAGCACTACAAAACCTCTTTTTATAAAACATACATTTTTTAGAAAACATTAATTTTTCTCTTAAATAGTTTTTATTTTATTTTTAATCAGTTGATAAATAATAAAGATTTATAAAATTTATATTTTTATAACATATTTAATGTCATTCGTACTCTCCATTCCAACAGAGAGATGATGCGTTTCAAATTAAATAATAAAATAAATAGTATATTATTGTTCAGTAAAAATTAGTCTTCCATATAGCGTGAGTTATTCGAGAAAATCATTGTTGTGTGTAATGAAAAATAAAATCTATTTTATATGTAACATATTCTATTTGATAAAATGGTCATATTTTATAATTTCAGTTTGTTACATTCTCCCCACCTTAAATATATTATTTCCTCTAACTTCAAACTTGATCTTGGTAATCAAGGCTTTGACATTTGAAATACCATTATGGTAAAACCCACATCGTAAAAGGGATAATAAAATATCTTATTAATAAGAAATAATGATATGTAATAATTTCATGACCCATCCCCTGGGTCCCGTATCGTGACTACTCCAAGCCCGCCTTCCATAGGCCAGGGGCTGACGATTAGCACCAAAGGCATAACTCCCTAAAAATGGGGAAGGCATTGCCTTTATAAAACGTAAACACACAAAACCAGAGTACAAGCGGAAGAAAACACTATGTAAAGCAGTAACAAGGGTGATGAAAGTACAAAGAGTCCGGAAATACAAGCCCAACTGAAAGGTACAACTACAACTGAAAGAAAGTACAACTGAAAAGACAAACAGCTGAATGGTGAAGCAGCTCCTGGATCGTCCTCCGGGTTCCTACCTGAACGGTAGGTACAAATGTCCTCCTCAGCACTCCGCGTCTATCGGTCTACTCCGTGTGTCGTCATGACAAGTGTCCACCTCCGGGTATCATCCAGTCCTCATACACTCTGCCTTGGTCAGCGTTATATGTCGTCTGCATCTAACACAAAGAGGTGTGGTCATAGCCCGTGCAGGGGTGAGTATAAAAATACTCAGTAGGGATCCCGAGTCCCTCAAGGTCTCACTAAATCCAACAAGGATAACCCAAAAAGAAAGATCTCAAATGATTACCTTTACTTAGGTATATGCCCATACATATACCTAAGTTATCATGTAACCCATCTCAATCATGAGGAGAACACAAAGTTCATTGACTCAGATCAAACTAGGATTTTCATTATCGAAACCACAACTGCTAGAGAACTCCTACTCTTTCGAGTATAGTGGCCATGTCATGACTCGGAGGCATTACTCACTAACCTTAGACTACTGAGGTACTCCTCCTGTCGTGTACCGCAGGTATGCTGCCAAACCAGGCGCTCCTCCGCGGTGGGTCCGTCGCCAAACCGGGTGCTCCCCCTAATAGCCGTCAGAGGTACTCCTCCTGTTAAGTACCGCGGTTCGGCTACCAAACCAGGCGTTCCGTCCGTTTTGGGTCTACCTCCAAACCGGGCGCTCCGTCCACTAGGATAGTCGAATCACTCCGAGTCGAATCGGTCAAGCAGTCATCAGGTCTATAGCTACGAGGTCTCCGCACTCCGTCTTCTCGTCTCCGGGAGGATACGCTCCACGAGCTTCTGGTCGATATTTCAAGTGTCACAAAGTCTCATGTCGAAGTATCAATGAGGGTTGCCTTGTCATAGGGGTCTCAAAGCAATAGACGACGCATCAATCGGACGTTCGGTCTGTGAGTTATTAGCATTTTTGTCCCTAGGGCCCAGTTGGTTTTGTGTACGAACCAACCTGACCGTCTCTCAACTGTACCCCGAACAACCATGGTGTATACTCGAAGGGACCTTTTCTCAAAGAAATTACCAGCATCGCTGACGGTTTGTCAAACGGACGTCCGGTCTGAGAGTTATTGGCTTTTCCGTTTTAGGGGCCCGGTTGGTTTTTAAGATAAAACCAACCCTACCATACTCCAACTGCATCCAAACCTCATGTGTAGTATACCAAAAGAACCGTCTCTTCAGAAGGAAACCAACGTAGTTGACGTTACGTCAATCGGACGTCCGGTC
This sequence comes from Viscum album, assembly GCA_963277665.1. NCBI lineage: Eukaryota > Viridiplantae > Streptophyta > Magnoliopsida > Santalales > Viscaceae > Viscum > Viscum album. The sequence continues at coordinate 1,122,998,369 of OY728139.1, forward strand.
CTTATGTAATAAGTGTTTCCGCTCCATGGGCCTGGTTGGTTTCAGGTTCGAACCAACCCGGACGTACACAAAATTTGTCGAAACCTTGAATGTAATATACCAAAATGACCGTATCGATCCAATGATTGCTACGCAACTAAAGGTGTGTCAATCAGAGGTATGTAGCTCATGTTATGGGCGAATGACCGAAAATGGTTCGAAAATGGGGATTTGGGCCCGGTCCGACCCGACCCAACCCACCCTGGGTCGGCTCGAACCGGGCGACCCGACCCGGGTCCGGGTTCGTCCCGGTAGGGCGTGGCCTGGCCCGACTGGTGTAGTATGGCCAGCATGCCCCCCCCCCCCCGCACCCCGGCCGGGGGGGCACTGGCTCGGCCAGCTGGCGCGACATTAAGCCGCGCCTCTTTAATTCCGAAACGGTTGAGCCATTCCGGTTCCACCTGCCACCGCCGCGGACTACTCCAGCGACGTGACACCTCTGCCGGACGCCGGCGCCGCCATGCTGGTGTGGCGCGCGGCCATCGCCTTCTGTGGACCACCAGACACGCTCTGGTGGTCCGTTTCGCCCACCGTCTGTGCCTAATATCATCTCGGGACCCGAAATCCACTGTGAAAGCTCCAAATCGCCGTTGCGGTCCCGTTTTGTCATCGCCAAACATTACGCGCATCAAGAACGATATGAAGATGGGTCCGGACTTGTTCGTTAGTCTGTACCCACCGCATTATTGGTTCAAATAATCACCCAAAAAATAAACGCCCATGCTCAAGGGTATAAATCTGATAAATGATAAAAATATACAAAAAATTCCCCTACCTAGAAATCTGGCACCGTCAGAAACTGAGGACTCGTAAAATTCCAATGAAAACAAGAAAAACAATTTCCTTGAACTTTCTGGGTGTTTACAAATAATGTCATCTAACTAGATTTCCATGTATGAGAACAATGGTGGAATGTAATAATATGGAAATGAAATAAAAAAGTAAATATTTAAAGAGAGGGATAGAGGACATTAATCACAAGAAAGTGAATGACCGATATAAAGTTAATGGACTAAAAATAATAAATCTATGATGATCTAAAGGACCATTTTATTCATAGGATATGAAGGTAATAAGATAATTTTTTTCCAATATCCTTTTCCTATCATTGAAAACTTATTTTACTATTTATGAATATATTGAATTATACTTGATATATTTGTATTTTATAAGAACAATTTAATCCTTTGGTTGTAGCTAGTGCAATATCCAAAAAAGTATTGGTTTTAAGCATGAATTGCGAAAAATCTCTTTTAATGTATTGCATGATCCATAAAAGGTTGAAAAGTATTTACATTTATCGGTAAATATTTTATAAAACCAATATGGTTTGAAAAATATATCTAATAAAATAAATTAATCGAAAATCCTCAGAAGTTACACCATTAGTCCATCATGAATATTAATTTTTAAATTGTTTAACTAATTAAATTTTTACATGGACATCATGTAGGCTAGTGGTATGTGCTAAACCCTTTTCTCCCTTAAGTTATGGTCTGAATCCATGTTCTTTTATTGGATATGATGTGCTGTCACTATTAATATTTGTTGTACTTTTTATAAAATATATTAATATAATTACTATATTGTTCCCTAAAAATATGATGCACCTCCTTGAAAAAAACATAATCGTTAAATAATACTTTTACTACTGAATTCAACATAACCCATTTTTTCATAACGTTTTATAGTATTATTTGACCATTATTACATAGTATTTAAATATAATATTAAAACTAAATGTAATAAAAAATATTAAACTTATGTCTATGAAATGAAAATTAATTATTCCTTAAATAACTTTTATACTAATTTTATTTATTTCTATAAATTTTTCCCAAATTATGTGTAATCTTGGGAGAAACCCATCACATAAAACCTAAATAGTGGTGTTTATGCCTTTGAACTTATGATCAACCATAATATCATAAACCCATAATGGTATTCATAACTCTTAAGATAATGAAGTCACATGTGATACTAAAATTTTACATAGTCCTTAGACATTTTATTATTATTTTGACCAAAATACTATTGTTAAAAATACATATACAATTTAATTCTTGGATACAAATACATAAATATTGTACAGATTTTATTTCAACATAGGTCCTTCCTTGGTTTAACATTTAACCCATATCATTCATTATCATTATATATTTAAACAATTCTTAAGGGTTTGTAAAGAAAATATGAATTATCCTAAGAATATCCCTTAATAATATCAAACAAGGTATATTTTTTTAAAGGATGGGGCTGAAGCCTCATTTATTATTAAAGCAAAGAAATTATCTCTTTTTACTAGGTAGATGGAGACCCATTACATAGCCCATAGGCCTAGTGGGCATGTAGCCCATTACATGGCCTGTAGACCAAATTTTTGGCCCAAACCCCTTTGATAAAACACTATTTTGTTGAATATTTTATTGATAATAAATGATATAATTTCCTGACATTTTGCTAAATATGTTTATTTATAAAATATTTGGGATTTGATTATTCATTTGAAAATTTGGTGAAAATTCCAGTTTTACACTTTATAGTTCACTGTAGTATTTCAAAGATAAATATTTTTATATTTATTATTTGACTTTGAAATTTTTTTAACAGTGTTCCCAACTTAATTATCTACAACTTTTATTCAGTACACTAGAGCTCAAGAGTTCATTTGGTTGTTTAAAATGGGACATGAAGTCAAAGTTCGGCTGGGATCGCAAGAATGGAGAAGCTTCTGTATTTCGGCAATAACTCCTTAATATGGGCCTGTATTGAGCCCAAATTTGGAGAGGAGATAGAGGACCCCTATCCTCACATTTTATCCTTCTGGAAGGCCGGCCAATGCACGCGTTTGTGTAGTCAAATGGGCGGTGCAATTTGGAATAAAATATTTGGCCGAATTTCCACATTCACACTTGAATCCACTTGTAACCTCTCCTCGCCTCCCCTCTATAAATTGGAGTTTTTCTCATTTGGAGGGGTGGGTACGTGCATTGGGAGATTGGAGGCAGAGGGGAATTTGTTTCACCAAAATTCTCCAACCATTGTAAGAGGGGTAGCTCTTGAAGCAAGGATCCCCTCATCAAAGCATCCTTCTCTTCTTCATTTTGTAAGGTTTTCATTTGTGTAATAAACTTCTTTGTTCTTCTTTTAATTCTTCTCTTTTCTTCTTTTTTGTTTAAATTTATTCTTCTATTAATCTTCCTCTTTGGGCTGGAATTCTTGAGTAGAAGCGTTATTGGGTTATACCCATCATAAACCTTTGCACATGCAAAACGCTTCTACGATGGTTACGCCACCCATGGAAGAGTAGTATTTTAGTAATCGATCTATCTTCTACCCTCTTCATTTAGTTATTTTGAATCATTGAGCTACTGTAATTCACTTAATATGATCCATGATTTGTGTTTTTAAATTGTAATAAACTAAGCAATCAATTTAACTATTAACACAAAAACACGCGAGGTTGGGATTTTGTGTAAATTGTGAGAGCGCGATCTTAATCGGTAATACAAGACCACGCGGGATAAATTTGTAGAGTTCAAATATAATCCCTAAACACAATTCATCCTCATTTCCAGAATGGATATGTGCCTTAATTTACCACTGACCATAAGCTAATCTTAGAACATCAATCAAAGCAGGGTGCTGCGATTGCATGTCCCGAAGATAGCCTAGGGTTAAATTCACATCATCTTCGTGGTAAAGTTAATTCTCGTTGGGTTCGGGATTTAACAAATTAAGGGATAATAATTAATTTAATGTTAATTTAAATGATAATGATTAATAATAAAGTGAATAGGTAGAGTTAGATCTATTACTCCTTTTAAATAGATTTCTAAAAAAACATCTTCTTGTTGTGTCATTTTAATCGAAATTCATTTCAAAACTAAAAACAAAAAAAAATTATACAATCTTCTTCCAGAAAACTTCTTCTAGATTCATAAACTAAAACAAACCCCAATCCTTTAAATTAGTGTTTTTATTCTATTTTATTTTATTTTATTTTTTTAGAATATCTCTAATATGTTGTTAAATTCACTTCCTCCTTTGAGAGACGACCTTGGTCCGCCACTATGCTGCACCTAAGTACCCCAAATAACACTAATCATTTGAGGGTGCCCACGACAGCGCTCTTTGAAATTGGCACCTTTTCTGGGGAGGCAAGTAATTATTTCAACCAATTAGAGGTATTTATTTTATTTTACATTTTATTCTCTTCCTCTCTTCTTTCTTCCTTCTTTACCCAATCTGATTTTTCTTCTTCTTCTTTTATTTTCTTCTACTTCTTTTTGGACCATCAACTCAAACTTCTCATTTTTATTTTACTATGGTCCACTTTCATTCTTTTCATTTTTATTTGATCTATGATAATAACTAATCCCGAAGATCTCTTAGATCTTGACCCTGAGAATAAACGTATCCTTAGGGCTCGAATCAGACACTCTCAGTCTACAGGAAGTTTCAATATTCAACCAGTTGGTGAATTCCTCTCTTTTGGAAACATTAAAATTGGAAGCTATTCAAATTCAAACATAAAAGAGGAACCAATGGCTGAAAACAATGGAAATGAACTTAATAGAACCATTCGAGAATTGGATGCACCTGATATTAACTATCAACCAAATTGTATTGCATACCCAAATCTCGAATCGGACTTTGAACTGAAATCTGGGTTAATTCACTTACTTCAAAAGTTTCATGGCCTCTCTGGTGAGGATCCCAATAAACATTTGAAAGAATTTAATGTGGTTTGCTCAACCCTAAAACCTAGAAATGTTTCTAAAGATCAAATCAAATTAAGAGCATTCCCATTTTCACTTGATGGAGCTGCAAAAGACTGGATGTATTATTTACAACCCGAAGATGTAACTTGTTGGAACGATTTGAAACGTCTTTTCATGCAGAGATTTTTTCCAGCATCAAGGACCACATCCATTCTAAAGGAGATATCAGGGATCAAGCAAGCACAAGGGAAGTCAATGTATGAGTATTGGGAGAGATTCAAGAAGCTGTGTGCAAGCTGTCCACATCACCAAATCAGTGAGAAACTCCTCATTCAGTACTTCTATGAAGGACTCACACCTATGGAGAGGAGCATGGTGGATGCCGCAGCTGGAGGAGCACTGGTGGAAAAGACACTAGCAGCCGCACATGCATTGATCGACAAGATGGCTCAAAATTCCCAACAATTTGGCGATAGAGGTACACCACATGTCAGAGGAGTACATCAAGTAAGCCCTTCTTCTCTTGAAAGTCATTTGATTTATACTAAGTTATAAGAATTGAAAACTTTGGTGAGGCAGATTGCATTGGCTCAAAAGACATCCCAACCCCCTCCTTCAAGGCCTTGTGGCATTTGCACTGAGACAAGCCACCCAACTGACTGTTTCCCACAACTACAAGAGATAGAGGATTGCACAACAGTATTCCGAGGGAGACCATTTAAACAGCAACAACAACCATATCCCCAAAAGAAGTTTGATCCATTTGCTCCAACATACAACCAAGGGTGGAAAGATCAAGCGGACATGAGGTATGGCTCTGGACAACAACAAAGTCCCCTTTTTCAACAAAACTTCCAGCAGCCTCCACCTTACCAGCAGGGTTTCCAACAACCCCAAAGGAGATTTGAAGCCCAGGCATCAACAAGCCAACAACAAGGGAATCCCCCACCAAAGGTAGATTCTAATACTGATGATCTTTTGAAGCAAATTGTTCTTAATCAACAGAATAAGCTGAAGAGTCAAAGTTCAGAGCTGAGGGAGTTAAAGACTCAAATGAGACAGATTGCCACTGCCCTCCATGAACTTGTAAGTAAGAATTCTGGAAATCTACCTTCCCAACCCACTCCAAATCCAAAGGGGAATGTTAGTTCCATCACATTGAGAAGTGGTAAGAAAATGAACAATACATCTGTACCTAACATTCCACCGGGATTCACCTCAACTCCGGAGAAGCCGCATTCCAAACCAACTGATGAGCAATACAAGTAGAAAGATAAAGGTAAGAAAAATATTGATGATGTTCCTCCTAAACCCCTTCCTTTTCCAAACAGGGTTGTTCAAACCAAGAAGATGGCTGAAGAAGCAATGCAAAAGGAGGTGTTGGACACATTCAAGCATGTGGAGATCAACATTCCTCTACACGAAGCCATTAAGCAAATCCCAAGGTATGCTAAATTCTTAAAAGAACTCTGCACCAATCGAAGATGGCTCAAGGGGAATGAGAGGATAAACCTTGGAAGGAATGTCTCGGCACTCATTACACCAACTCTAGCAATGCCAACAAAGTGAAAGGATCCCGGGACATTCACCATCCCATGTACCATAGGGTAGTTGCACTTCTCTGATGCTCTTTGTGATTTAGGAGCTTCAATAAATGTGATGCCTCACTCTGTATTCTCTTCCTTGCAGGTTGGTGAGTTGAAGCCAACAAGAGTAGTGGTGCAATTGGCGAATAGAGCTACAGCATATCCAGCGGGAGTCCTTGAGGATGTACTTGTCCGGGTAAGAGACATGATCTTTCCAGCGGATTTCTATGTTCTTAACATGAAGGATGATCAGGTAAGTTCTCGTGCCCCCATTATCTTAGGAAGGCCCTTCCTCAAAACTGCAAAAACTATCATAAATATCAATGAGGGTACACTTTCCATGGAATTTGGGGATGAAGTTGTGATATTTAATGTTATGGATTCCATGAAGTACCCCTCTGAGGACCATTCTGGTTTTGTTATCTCCCATTTTGAACCACCAAGTAAAAACTCCATGGATTTTGATTGTCCTATGATTAGGGATATTATGAGTATTGGTTCTGGTTTAATGTCTAAGCGAACTTCCACACCTGTTTCTAATGGACAAGACTCTCTAATATTTGATTTTGAAATGGAATCATATTCTGATTTTGATCATGTGAACTCTGATTGTGACATGGTTATAGAGTATGCTGATGGATTTGATGCTTTATTCTCTGATTTTGATGATGTATATTCTGATACTGATGCTCTTTGTGCACATATTTCGGCTCCTTCAATGTCTCCATCCATACTACACCCTCCTTCATTAGAACTCAAGCCATTGCCACCAAATCTGAAATACTCATACTTGTTGAGTGGTGAGAGATTACCTGTTATCATTGCTAACAATCTCCCTTTTGAACATGAAGAAAAGATTTTGAATATTTTGAGGGAGAACATCAGGGCGATTGGGTGGACCTTGACTGACATATCAGGTATTAGCCCCTCCATTTTCATGCATAGGATTCTCTTGGAGGATGGGGCTAAACCGGTGAGACAGCCACAAAGGAGACTCAATCCCACCCTCCTGGAATTTGTTAAAAATGAAGTTGAGAAATTGCTCGAGGTAGGTATAATCTTTCCCATTTCAGATTCTCAGTGGGTAAGTCCAATTCAGGTTGTGCCTAAGAAAACTACTTTTACTGTTGTTAAAAATGAGAAAGATGATTTACTTCCAATGAGGGTGCAAAACAGTTGGTGTGTGTGTATTGATTATAGGAAACTAAATCAGACCACTCGCAAGGACCATTTCCCCCTCCCATTTATTGATCAAATGCTCGAGAGACTAGCTGGGAAAAAAAACTATTGTTTCTTGGATGGATTTTCTGGATATTTTCAGGTTCCTATAGCTCCAAAGGATCAGGAGAAGACTACATTCACCTGTCCCTTTGGCACATATGCCTACCGGAGGATGCCATTTGGACTTTGCAACGCCCCAAGTACCTTCCAGAGATGTATGGTGAGTATTTTTTCTGATTTTATTGATACCTGCATGGAGGTATTTATGGATGATTTTACAGTGTATGGGTCTTCATTTGATGAATGTCTAAGTAGTTTGGGAAAGGTGTTTAATCGTTGTACTGAGAAGAATCTGGTCCTGAACTTTGAAAAGTGTCATTTTATGGTAGAGCATGGCATTGTCTTAGGGCATGTGGTGTCAAAACATGGGATAGAGGTTGATAGATCTAAGGTAGACATTATTTCATCCTTACCCTATCCTTCATATGTGCGTGATGTTAGATCTTTCCTAGGGCATGCAGGATTTTATCGGCACTTCATCAAAGATTTTAGTAAGATCGCTCTTCCTATGTCACGATTACTTCAAAAAAGATTCTGATTTTGTGTTTGATGATTCTTGTAGGACTTCCTTTGATGAGCTGAAGAAGTGTCTGACCACTCCACCTATCACACAGCCCCCACGGTGGGACCTTCCATTTGAGCTTATGTGTGACGCCTCCAACTTCGCGGTTGGAGCTGTCTTATCTCAGAGGGTGGAAGGACGTTCACATGTGATTGCCTATGCATCAAGGACATTGGATTCAGCCCAATAAAACTACACAACCACGGAAAAGGAGTTTCTTGCTGTCATATTTTCTTTAGATAAATTCCGTTCATATTTATTGGGCTCTAAAGTAGTTGTTTTTTCTGACCATGGAGCTTTGAGATACCTCCTGAAGAAGCCGGATGCAAAGCCACGACTTATCCGTTGGATGCTCCTTCTTCAAGAGTTTGACCTTGAGATAAAGGACAAGAAGGGGTCAGAGAATTTGGTGGCGGACCACATGAGTAGGCTTACTTGCACACTAGAGGATGACACCTTGGACCAGGTACCACTTCGGGACGCTTTCCCTGATGAGCATCTCTATACCATCTCAGGTACGCATCTCTGGTATGCTGATTTAGTTAACTACCTTGTTGCTTCTGAAATCCCAGCAAATTTAAAGAAACATCAAGTCCAAAAATTAAAGAGTGAGTCAAGATTTTATGTTTGGGATGATCCATACTTATGGCGCATGTGTAGTGACCAAGTCATTAGGAGGTGTGTTCCCGATCATGAGTTTGAGTCTGTTTTGCATTTATGTCATACACTTGCTTGTGGTGGACACTTTGGACCCCAACGGACAGCTAGGAAGGTTTTGTACTCTGGATTATATTGGCCTAGATTATTCCATGATGCCCATGTGTTTTGTAATTCATGCTCTCGTTGCCAACACACTGGGAACATTTCTAAAAGACATGAGATTCCCCAACAACCCATACTATTCTGTGATATTTTTGATGTATGGGGCATTGATTTTATGGGTCCTTTTCCTATTTCATTTGGATTTTTGTATATTTTGGTTGCTGTTGATTATGTGAGTAAATGGGTGGAGGCCAAGGCCACCAGGACTGACGATTCTCCTGTTGTAATGGATTTTGTCAAGGCTCAAATTTTCTGTAGGTTTGGAGTACCAAAGGCCATCATCAGTGACCAAGGGACACACTTTTTGAATAGTAATTTTGCTTCCCTCCTTCGAAAGTATGGGGTGACACACAAAACATCAACACCATACCACCCCCAAAAAAATGGCCAGGCTGAGGTTTCAAATCGTGAGTTGAAACAAATCTTGGAGAAAACCGTGCAGCCAAATAGGAAGGATTGGAGCAAGCGCTTGGATGATGCATTGTGGTCTTATAGGACAGCATACAAGACCCCCATTAGTATGTCCCCATTTCAGATTATTTTTGGGAAAGCGTGTCATCTCCCCGTGGAAGTCGAGCATCAGGCATATTGGGCTATAAATAAATGCAACATGGATTTGTCCCAAGCTGGAATTCAAAGGAAGTTGCAAATTCAAGAGCTTGAGGAGATTCGACTGTCATCATATGAGAACTCAAGGCTCTACAAGGAATGAACAAAAGCATCTCATGACAAAATGATCCAACAAAGGGAGTTTCATGTTGGAGAGAAAGTCCTTCTCTATAGTTCACGACTGAAGTTGATGCCTGGTAAGTTGCGTTCCAGATGGTTAGGTCCTTATATTGTGTCTAATGTTTTTCCTTATGGTGCAGTGGAGATCACACAAGAGGACACTGGAAGAAGCTTTACAGTCAATGGGAAAAGTTTGAAGAGATACATTGAGGGACATCCTACTGATGCAGTTTATTTTATCACACTGCATGACCCCATCATCACTTGATCACATCAGGATGTTCCTAACCCTTTCACTTTTATATTATTTTTCCTATTTAAAAATTATGCATTTCATGTGCATATATCATATCATGGGTTCACATTGAGGACAATGCAATATTTTAAGTGTGGGGGAGGGAACCTTTTAGTTTAGTAATTTCAATTGTTTTCCTTTAAAAAAACAAAAAAAAATGTGTTTTTTTTTCAAATTTTGTGTGTTTATTTTTTTTCAATTTTCTTTCTGTTTTTGAAATTATTGAGCTGAAATTATTCTCATCACAATTTGGAAATTCATATCAATGAGTGAAACAATTTTTCCCTTGAAACTAAGCTTAAATGAATGCTGAAAATAACTTTGTTTCAAGTTCAAATATTTAGTAATTTCATGGAAAGTACGCTGAATTTTGAATCCCATGACACATCTCACTGTCTTTATATTTGAAATCACTTTCCTGTGAGGCGTCTAAACCATTATTTTCATATTCTTTACATTCACCTCACTTCTTGGGAGAACCAAACCATGCTTGATTTAACCATAATTTGATCTATTCCAATCAAAACTTGAGGGTTTGAGGTACATATGTTTAAATGATGGAGGCATTTGTTTGGTATTAAAGCCCCTATTTCAAAGAATCCTTTTTTATAATGGCCTACCTTGAATATTTAATCCTTGTAGCCCTTAGAAGCCATGCACAACCTATTAGGTCAGCCACATTACAAGCCAATTTTCCATATCCAACCAACTCTTGAAGTGAAATTGCATAATCTAGTTGAGCTTAAGTGTGGGGGAATCTATCTTGTGTTGTGCCACCACATTCTGTGATACTTTGGGTGGAAAATTAAATTCTTAAGAGATGTGTTTGCTGCTGAAGAAAGTCATTATAATGAAAGCTGTGACTTTTCTGGAGCTTCTAATTGAGGTGGAAAGTTGTGCCCATCTGGAGCTTTCAAGAAAATCATGTTTGAGAATATTGAAATTTTTGATGCTGGAATGATGAATGGTGTAAACCTTTCATGAATTTTCATGATGATGGAGCTGAATTGATATTATGGGGATTGAGGAGAAGATCATATTTAAGTGAAAATTAGATTAATGCAATTTTGCTTCAAAAAGAGTCAAGCCCTCCTCATTCAGCCTCAGAATTTTTCACATCTAAATCCTACCAACCGGAAGCCACAGAACAACCCTGAAAAGTCCTCATGATAAACATATGTCCTTAACTCACATCGGGTGGTGATGTAGGAATCTATCAAGCCTATGGTGACCCTTGTATGAGTTTGGATGAGAAAGACATTGCAAAAAAAAATTGATATTTGAGTGATGAGAGAAAATTCAAGCGAGGTAAGTGTTTTGTGCATGGGAGGATATATAAAGTGGAAATATATTGAATGATATAAATGAAGAACTTGAAATAATGGTTTTTTATGAGGCATTATATCTTTTGATTCTTGGTGTGAAATTGATTGATCTCAAGGATATGTGTTTTAAAATTTGTTTTGATTTGATATTGATGTTTACTTAATATGAGATTTTGCTCAGGAGTGCAAAAGGGTAAGTGTGGGGGAGTTGATAAAACACTATTTTGTTGAATATTTTATTGATAATAAATGATATAATTTCCCCACATTGTGCTAAATATGTTTATTTATAAAATATTTTGGATTAGATTATTCATTTGAATTTTTTTTGAAAATTCCAGTTTTACCCTTTATAGTTCACTGTAGTATTTCAAAGATAAATATTTTTATATTTATTATTTGAATTTGCAATTTTGTAACAGTGTTCCCAACTTAATTATCTACAAAATTTATTCAGGACACTATAGCTAAAGAGTTTATTTGTTTGTTTAACATGGGCCATGAAGTCAAAGTTGGGCTGCGATCTCCAGAATGGAGAAGCTTCTGTATTTCGGCCATAACTCCTTCATATGGGCCTTTATTGAGACCAAATTTGGAGAGGAGATGGAGGACCCATATACTCACATTTTATCCTTCTGGAAGGCCAGACAATTCACGTGTTTTGTGGTCAAATGGGTGGTGAAAGTTGGAATAAAATATTTGGCCGAATTTCCACATTCACACTTGAAACCACTTGTAACCTCTCCTCCCCTCCCCTCTATAAGTTGGAGTTTTTCTCATTTGGAGGGGTGGGGATGTGCATTGGGAGATTGTAGGTAGAGGGGAATTTGTTTCACCAAAATTATCCAACCATTGTAAGAGGGGTAGCTCTTGAAGCAAGGATCCCCTCATCGAAGCATCCTTCTCTTCTTCATTTTGTAATGTTTTCATTTGTGTAAAAAACTTCTTTGCTATTCTTTTAATTCTTATCTTTTCATCTGTTTTGTTAAAATTTCTTCTTTTCTTAATATTCCTCTTTGGGCTGGAATTATTGAGTAGAAGCGTTGTTGGGTTATACCCATCATAAACCTTTTCACATGCAAAACGCTTCTACGATGATTACGCCACCCATGGAAGAGTAGTCTTTTAGTAATCGATCTATCTTCTACCCTCTTCATTTAGTTATTTTGAATCATTGAGCTACTGTAATTCACTTAATATGATCCATGAATTGTGTTTTTAAATTGTAAGAAACTAAGAAAGCAATTGAACAATTAACACAAAAACACGCGAGGTCGGGATTTTGTGTAAATTGTGAGAGCGCGATCTTAATCGGTAATACAAGACCACACGGGATAAATTTGTAGAGTTAAAATATAATACCTAAACACAATTCATACTCATTTACAGAATGGATATGTGCCTTAATTTACCACTGACCATAAGCTAATCTTAGAACATCAATCAAAGCAGGGTGATGCGATTGCATGTTCCGAAGTTAGCATAGGGTTAAATTCACATCATCTTCGTGGTAAAGTTAATTCTCGTAGGGTTCGGGATTTAACAAATTAAGGGATCATAATTAAGTGAATGTTAATTTAAATGATAATGATTAATAATAAAATGAAGAGGTAGAGTTAAATCGATTACTCCTTTTAAATAGATTTCTAAAAAAACATCTTCTTGTTGTGTCATTTTAATCGAAATTCATTTCAAAACTAAAAACAAAAAAAAATTATACAATCTTCTTCCAGCAAACTTCTTCTAGATTTAAAACTACAACAAACCACAATCCTTTAAAGTAGTGTTTTTATTCTATTTTATTTTATTTTATTTTTTTAGAATATCTCTAATAAGTTGTTAAATTCACTTCCTCCTTTGAGAGATGACCTTGGTCAGCCACTCTGTTGCACCTAAGTACCCCAAATCACACTAATCATTTGAGGGCGCCCACGACAGCGCTCTTTCACCCTTTCTATGAATAGTACTGCTATAGTACCCAACTACTACAGTACCCGCCTCCGCTACAGTTCTGCCGCTGCTATAGTGAACTATAGTACCTGCGCCCAAAGGGTTTTGAACTCCCATTTTTCATGTAGGATTACAAGTTGATAACCACTAAGACAAATCCAAACTACATCAAACAAGGTATATAGTAAGTCCCATTATCATGAACTATGTGATCATCTGGTCTAACCCAATGCACCTTTTCTAGAGTTATTACCCAAATCTACCTCGACACCAAACCCATGTTTGTTTTTAGTATCTAGATATAAATTTGTTTTAATTAAAAACTCCATAATCTATTACTTACCAAAACATTATGACGTTATTCTATACTTATCCTCAATGTATATCATAGGGTTATGTTCCCCAATATATGTTTTCCTTAATATTATTCCCATGTTTTCCACTGAACTTCCTCTAATAACAATTGTAACAACCCCAACCCCAATATCCCAAATATGTGGCCTTGCTTTATTAAATTGGAATAAGATACCAGGTATCACTCCCTTATGGAATGAATATTTTAGTCTTTTTGATAAACCAGATACATAGGTAACCCTTATATTACATTTGAGAATTCAAATTTAAAAATAATTTTTTTCTAGAATATAATTATTCCCTATGGAATATATTTTTATATAAAACATAGTATACTTCATGGATTACCGAGAAAGGAAAAAATAATGGTGATCTCAAATTCATAGAAAATATTAAGTAAAGTAGAGGCTATAATGAATAGATATGAAAAGTTCGGTATGGAAAGATAAATAAATCACCAAACTTCTTATATTAAAAAACATCACTAATCATTTAAGATAAGGAAGAGTCAATTTAGAATGGTAAATAATTAAAAACCATTACCATTTAATCAATAAATTGAGAAGTAAATGAATCCATAGGTAATATTATAATGAAAATATGATGGATAATAATAAATGAATACTAAATGAATGAAATTTTTAGTTTTTAGACTTCATGTTTTCCCAGGATATGATATATTTATCATCATGTTATATCCTTAAGAAAATTTTAAACATACTGGGTGAAAAAAGGTCTTGTTTGGAAAATTCATTTTTGTCAATACCTTCCAATATTCACTTACTTCTAAGATCTATCCTTTATACAATTTAAAACATATTGGTGACTAACCCAATAGGGGTTTGGCTAAAAAATATTTTCTCATTAGAATATCTATGTATTGAGTGGGTGTCTATAATGGGACTTACCCATATATTTATGTCCAAATAATTCATCATATATGGAAGATTTTATTTAATTCGTGAATATATATGCCCTTCCAATAAATATTTGTATTGAGTAAAGAATGTATATTTATCAATATTTCCCCAGATAAATAAATAAAATTAAATTTGGAACACTATATATATATATAAATGAGATATTTTATAATAAATAAACATATATATACTAAATAATATAAATATTTAGTCAAATTTAATGTCTACTGATCACTAGAAAGTGAATAATTCATAGAAAAGTTAATAAATGCAAAAATAAATCAAGAAATTGAATTTAAATACATTTAATTTTCCAAATAATCCTAAAATATCAATAGAATGAATAATTATAGTATCAATACATCAAATACCCATTTGAGTAAGAATAAATGGGTTGTTGTAGTTAATGAATAAAAAAACCTTAAAATAGTCCTTATAAAAAATCTTGAAGAACATATCCTTTTTCTTTTGAAAATTTGTTTTTGAAACAAAAAACATTTTCAAAATAATTTTCATTGTAAATAAACATTATAACTTATAATGTAATCTTTAAAACATTTTCAATTCACGAATATGGTAAATTTTGTACCTATTGTACACATTAGAAAACATTCCTTTAACATTTCCGATAAAATCCAAACATGAATTGTTTTAAAAATGATATAATGATTCCATTGAAAAACAGGTATAATTACATTAATAAATCAGTTTGAAAAGGTTGAAAACATTTTTTAAAACAATTTTCTAAAACATGGTTATGGATAAAAAAAGATTTCTAATTGAAGAGATAAATAAAGTCATATTTTTTTAAGATAAGTATTCAATTAATTGAGGTAAAAAATATTGAAAATAGTATTATTAAAAAAATAACATAAATAACTAGTGGATAATAAAATAAAATGGGTTTATTATGAAATTTTAAAATAATTTCATTCAACAAAAATTTAATAATAAATCATCTCGATTAGAAGGTGGGTGTGAAATAAACCTCTATAGTGATCATAACTCAAATTCAGAATTAATAAATGAATCTATTTTGTGTTTCAACTATAAATAAACATAAAATAAGTGAAAATACAGCATAATATATTAAAAATACATTACACATATAATCATATTATATCAAAGATGATGATGAAGTAATATAACCCAATTAATAGAAATTGGGTTATAATGTTATTTACCTCTTGGTAACTCTTAAGTGAAATACCTTTGGATGAAATAATTGAAATAGAAAATTAAAATACCATAAATAATGAATTATTCATAAAATTAAATGTCAAAGTTGTAGTATATACACCATATAGAAAACATTAGGTTTATAACATTTCAATTTGCCTCAATGAAATTAAATTTACATGAAATCCATTACCTTACAATTTTATTTGGTTGAGAAATATTTAACCTAATGTATTTTAGTTTTAAAACTTTTATTAAATAATAATATAAAAATATTTATATTTATAATATAATATATGATCCTTTTATAATATCTAATCACTCATTATTTAATAATCTTTTATTATTTTCACAGTTTTAGTTGTTAATTGCCTAGTTTTCTCATTCATCTTTTTTCATGAGCGATATATTTCTTGCACTGATTATATAGTTTCATCATATAAAAAATAAATATAATGACATAATTTCACAACCCCCTCCCCACAAAGTGTACCCCTCCTGGTCCGGCAATGTGATAAGGGAGATAATGACCCCCGAGTCCTGCCTCCAGTAGGCCCTAGGTTGGCGACTAACACCGAGGGCATAATAACACACAGATGGGAGGCATTACCCTCTAAGAGAACACATGCGGAAGAGAGAGATAAGATATAAACCAATCAACTCAAACTCAGAACTTGAAATATAAAATAAACCCAAGTGAAAAAATGGAATTTCATGAAAAAGTACTACAAAAAAAAGGGGAAAAAGTGAAAGTATCCAAAGGAAAGTAAAACAGTTGCAACCAAAAACTCGAACAGCTCCTGCAACCCCAAGCTCATAGAAACCATATTGATCTCCAAACTGCTCCAACTGACCTGAAAAATAGGTTTTATATACATAGGGTGATTATAACAGTATACTCAGTAGGATCCTCCCTGAATCCTCTCGTTCAAAAGTAAAGAAAGCATGCTAAAGCACAGTGAACAATAAGTGAAACTAACTCATCACCTAAACAGTTATACTAAGTTCCCAACCCCACCATGGATACTCTCACCATGTAATGTATACATGATTATAGAATATAATAAAGAATATAAAGGGTACCCCACTACTAATTCCCCACTGGTTTGCTGCATTGCCCCAACGTCGCACGTCCTAAGCATCTCTCTCAAAAAAGGCTTGCCCGCAGACACCTAGGTGAAGAACCACAATCTGCACCTCGTTCACCATAAAGGCTTGCCCGCAGGCACCTGGAAAAATCACCACAACATCCTCACAACCAAAAGTAACCAGGTAGTTTCTAGGAACCACCACAGTTCGCATAACGTGTATCATACGTCGGGTATTATACCTCAAGCCATTACAGCCCATACACTGAGTATGGATCCTCAAGCCATCACAACCTATACACATTACACCTATAGTAGTTTTTAAGATACTATATCCAGAATATATGTGTGTGAATAACCACAATCCATTACAGTCCTCTACACACATATATGGGGAAAACTAACCGTTGTGCCTAACGGTACAAGTATCTACCAAGAGAAGAGAGTGGGGCCAAAAGGGGTAGTCAACCATTCATCATCCCACCAGAATATTGGGGAAAACACCCCCGAGGGCTCAGAATACCCAGGGTGTCAGTTTACCTTAATGATAGGGTGGAGTAGCATATAAAAACACAAAAAGTACAGAATATACTGTATCTCACAGACACACTATGGGCATAACCTAGTCTTAGACACAACTGCAACTAACGTCTCCCCAAATCAGGGATGCTATTTCTAAGACTAGGTATCCTATAATCACACAACCATTTAAATTTCTTTATTATATTACTTCATTCCCTTTTTTATCAATTCCATTGTACGTTAATTAATTCTTTAAACATTAATTAACGATGAACAAATCCATATTAAATTTCATTAGCATCACACCCAAAGTCAATTGTTCCTTCAAAAGATTACAACCTCATAATTATGTTCTAGAAAACTCCAACCCCATGGGTTAACACCATTTAATCAAACATTCATTACAAAAACACTTTACCATATTCCCAGGCATTCTAGAAAGTCATTCTATTCTACTAACACAAGGGGATCAACAGGGTGAGTAGATGTACCACCCGTCAAGGCTTTGCTGCCTATAGGAAGAGAATATAACCATCCTCCCTAGAGAAGATAAACACGGAAAGCACGTGGCATACCCCATGCGTCTTCGCATATTTTGAAAGAAGGGTAAGCAAGACCAGCTGCCTTGAGCTGTGGGGAAAATTAAAGCAGACAATCAACCAATCAGGAACACCAAGCATCCAACAATCACATCCATCCCATTCCATCATCCCCAGTGTCCTCCCCAACACCCATATGCATAAACCAACGCATCTCTCCACTCTAGGCGTCATCCTATACAACAAACAAAAGGCCTCTATGCCCCCACATATCACAACAACCATCCAGGATCACATCACATCATAAGTAGCAGGAAAGCAAAAATCACATCAATTGGGCTCTTAGCCATTTAACATTCAAGAGGGTAACTCAGAACCCTTCAAGGAATTATCAAACAATCAAATTCTTTAATCCATCTTGAATTAATAGATTTATAATCCGTCGGTTCCAAAATCAGGAAACCTAACCAATAATCTATCACAAAAGATTAATGATGCTTACTATGCCAATTTGATTAACATCAAATTACAACAAGAACCAGATTCTTTTTAATGCCTCTTTATCTTTAGCCAAACAATTATCGATTAATCCCAATTTACATTCTTTACCAATTTCCATCAAGAACAACAGCTAAGCAAAGCAAGCATAGATATTAGACTATCTAGAAAAACAATAGGCAATAACATACGATCGATACAATTTCATTATCCGGTTCAAAATATTTGTTAAGTCAATTCTATTATCATCTAGTGGGATTAAACATGCTAACAATACAATTTCATAGAAAAGAAAGAGAAGCAATGAATCCCCTACCTCAAAGGTTTTTGACAAAAACCCCAACAGCAAAGAACGCACGAGAAATCTAGGTTGATTATCCAAGAATCCTCCTTAGATCTCTTCTCATAACACAACTAAGACCAAAACTCATTATATTTGGCATCCACAAACTTAAATCTATCCTTAACGGGAATAGATCTAAGAAACTGAGAGAAGAGGATAATTAGATCTAAGTATATCTATGTAGATCTAAGAAACCAAACAAGAATAATCACATACCTCAAGAAACCGGCTTCAATTCACCAAGAGAAGCCTTCAGATCGCATCCAAAACGCTTGGGAGAGGTTCTCCTACCTTCAAGGAAGGGTAATCCCAAGTTATGGCCACATAGGGGATTTAAAAAACCATTTAGAGGCAAAACGAGTTAGATCCACAATTTTAGGATCTAATTTATGTGCCCTCATGGTTTGCTCGCACAGTTAGACAAACCGTGCGCTAACCGTGTGGTCGCTACTGCCTAGTCAAACACTCCTCGCACGGTTAGGCCCCAAGGTTAGAAAAACCATGCACTAACTGTGTGTTAGCCACTACATCCAACACCAACCATGCATGGTTTGGCCACACGGTTTAAACAAACTATGCGCCTCCCGTGCGAAAGCTATAGCCCTTTAGTTTCCCTTAAAAGTCCACCCAAATGCACCCCAAGTCAACTTAACCTCCCAGAACACCTCTAACACTTCCTTTTCACAAAGTAACAGATTGAATAGATCCGGGACATTAAACATAATCATCATATTTATACATATTTTATACTTTTAATACCAATCATGAATGGTTTTTATGAAAATTGAAGCATGTTACAATCCTGGAAAATATAGGTTGTATGTACCCATTAGTAACATTTCCATTTTCAACGATCATTATTTAAATGAGGTAAGTAATATATTAAATTTACAAAATTATAATTACATTAGAAATTAAATATTATTTCATCAAATATATGTATATATATCATCCTCATAGTGTGGTGATGACAAGAGAGTCACATCACTTTGTAAAGGCGGTACTCCACACGTACACGAATGATGTTATCATATTTAAGTGTAAAAAAATGATATATTATCATTATAAGGTTATGAATATTTCATGAATATATTATTTATTTACTATATATCACATATAATCATTAGAAATATACCTTATCACTTTTTATGTAAATCGTTAGTGAAATACAAATCACATCGATTCGTGAGGCGGTAGTTCGTCGTACACATGTGTATCCTTATTGTGTCTCCTACGAAATTGAAAGTAAAAAAGGTAAACATGATATTATAACTCCAGATGTATAATAATTTTTAAAATATCATTTATATTCCTTATATCTTACATCATACCCAACCATTATAGGTATTAATGAAGAAACAAATGACATCGGTTTGTGAGGCGGTAGTTCGCCTTACACGGTAATGGTAATTTTGTAACACATTTTATGGAAGTGGGGATTATTAAATGTCATTACATTCACATAAAAACATTTAATTATATTTATTTTATTGATTTTAATATATAGTAAGGATTTAATGATAATTTATGTAGGTCGAGAGAGAGAGAGAAAATTAAAATTCTAGTTGAAGAATATTGTGTCTTCTTAAGTTATTCCCTTTAGGTTTCCAATAAATCCTTCCAATGTTTGATTTCTGTCCTAAATATGGATTATTGGATGAGAGGATGGTTTTTTATGTGATATGTGTAGGTATTTTCCAAAAAAAATAGGTTTTAATGATTGAATAATTTAGGGGAGTTAGTACCCTTTTATAATTGAGGATGGGTAGAATTTTCATAAATACTCAAAAGTATTCACTATTGGAAAGTCTATCTTACCATAAGTGCCTCAAAAATTGATTAATAATGGAGGGTAGTTATATTTTGATGATAAAAACATCTAATACATAAAATTGAACTCATTTTTATCATGTTATTCCTTAGTCTTTAAGTTTACCCAATTTTATCATTCTAGTTATTACCACTATATCTTGTATATTTTTATTTACTTATTCCATTTATCCTTTAAGACTAAATTTAAAATATAATTTATTAGATAATTTATAAAAAATTGATATTAATATCAAATAAAATTTTTTATATAAATTTTTTATTTATTTGTAAAATTAATATGAATAAAATGTATGTAATTTCCAAAACATCGTTTTGACTATAATCGTGGTAATTAATATTAACCCTTTTCACTTATCAATGATGTATAAAATTCTATTTCCCTTATTATAAATTATAAATTATGATGATTATAAATATTAAATCCATTTTATAAAAATAAATTCACATAAGTGGAAAAATGTAATTTAAAAGTTTTCACGTAGACATGATGAGAAAGTGTGTTCTTTAAATTGAAAATGTACTAAGGTTTAAAATGTATTTATATCTAAATTTAATATGACAATGGGAGTTCCAAACCCATGGGGCACAGGTACTATAGCAGCACTATAGCGGAACTGTAGCAGCGGTGGTACTGTTGATCGGCGGGCACTGTAGCGGTGGCGGTTACTGTAGCAGCTGGGTTACTATTCACAGAATGGGCATTAGGCCAAAAAATTGTGCCTACGGGCTATGTAATGGGCTACATGCCCATTGATCCTTCGGGCTATGTAATGGGTCTCCATATACCCATTTAAAAGAGGTATTTGCTTTGATTTAATAATAAAATGAGGCTTCGGCCCCAAACATTTAAAAAAATTATAATATATAACCAATTCAAAATTTAATTTATCATTATAAAGTATTTAAACAAAAGGTTTGTTTTCAATTAAAATTTTGTATTTTCTCTATTCATAAAAAAACGAAACATCTCAGGAAAATCCCAAACAAAATACTAAGATAATAATGGTATATTATTTTGAATAATTAAATATATTATTTCAATTAAATTTTATATATGTGGATAAAATTAATTTTTTAAATTATGTGGGGAAAGCACAATTGTGCCACGTTTAGGAAAAATAACCAGTTTTTAGAAAAACATTATTTTTCTTCTAAATGATTATTATGTTATTTATAATTATTAGATACCAAATAAAAAAATTTAAACTATATATTTTAAAATTTTACATAATCATATTCATACCCACCATTCCAATGTCTATGTGATGTCTGTTATATTAAATAATAATAATAATATTATATTTTTATTCTGTAAAACTGAGTCTTATATGTTGTGAAAGTTATTGAAGAGACTTTTTTTACATGTAAGGAACAATAATCAATGTTTTTCAATTGATATATGATATTGGATAAAATTTCCTTATTTTATAATTTTTGAGTGTTACATTAAATTAACATGCCCTTCAAATTTTACACTATTCATTCATGATTCAGAATTTCTTATGTCTAAGAATAGAAAAATAATGATTGGGGATTACTTCAGGAAGTATTATGAAATATGTATATATTAAGTAGGAGTAGATGGCCTTTACAGTGAGTAAACACTATATACCCAAGTGCAATTAACCCAGATGATTCAAAGGATATAGGGAATGACAAGATGTAATTACATGTGGTATATTTAAAACACATAATGTGTATACCAGGAAATGTGGAAGAAGAAATATCAGATTACAAGGAGTGCAGGTGGTGTACACATCGTTTAGCTTACATGGTTTTCTATTGAAAGTCATGTAAACCTTGTGATCGAATATATAGTGAAAACTACATGAGACTTACAACGTGGAGAATTAATCAAGTAAACATTGTTTAGCTAGAATAAATGACATGTAGATCATTAATTCACATGTCCAAAGTACTCACTTGGTTTTATGTGGATTTTTCTCAGACACAAAAAATGTGAGATACATGATTTGTAGCTGGATTTTACATGTTTTGTAGTCCTGTATTTGATGAACACATTGAGTTTTTTGGTGGGTTTCATAGAAACAGAACAAGAAGAATACATGAACTTTCCCTATTTACAAAATATCATGTAATATGATCAAGGAACACACTAAAGGCCCAGGATGTACTCTATTTACATGGAAACTGAGATACATAGTGTTTAACTTGATATTACAGACCATGTAGTCTGCAAATGAATGAAACAATTAAAAAAAAATATTTTATTTTCTAATTACAATATTAAACCCTTATTTGGTTTATTATCATATGTCGTGTATGATAATTTAATAACGGTTTTAGTTAATTAATAAATAATAAATTTATTAATTATACTTCATCTCTAATTATTTTTCAACCATTTATTTTCAATGAATTCCATTATGATGGGTATCTATAATAGAATTTTGATGGTTATAAAGTAAAAAAGGAATTAATTAATTAAACAATTAATTCATATATGAATTGTTATTGTAATTAAAAAATAATGAATTGAAATGATTGTTTTCCAGTATACATTTTCAAAACCATTGCATGTTTATGACAGATCATGTTCTTGAACAAGACCTGTGTATAAGTTAGAGTAATTTAATTTAACTTATTCCATGTCTTTCAAATTTTTAATTATTAAATAATATAGTATGTTCTATGAGTCATCCATACCACCATTATTATGGAAGACCTATGTGTCTGAGGTTTTTTATGTAATACCCTATAAAAATAATTTGGTTCCCCTCACTTGTGTGTGAGTTATAAATAAATTCATTTAATGGAGTATCACATAATGTGTGGAGGTAGTTCAAGATGGAACTGAAAATGGTACAAACCCAAGAGATATAAAGGTGTAAAGGTGGAATGGTTTTATTCATTCAATGGTTTACAAAAGAGGTGTTTCGTCTAACTTATAGGTTGATTTATTGTTTATTCAATAATTCAACTATTCAATAAGCTCATGATCTGGTCATTAAATTATTTATTTATTTACGTCTAATGAATTATTTATTTTATGGATAAAAGTTAGTGATCATATAAATAAATTATTTGATGTAAAAATATGGAATGTAAATTAAGAAATTATTAATAAATGTTTTATAAAAAGTTGGTTTATCACTTAAGAAAAATCCACTTAATATTAACAATACATGTAAAACATAAAACAAGATATCTTTATGCATAATAAGGAAAAATACTTCAACTAAATATTAAGATAGACTTGGCCATCCATTACTTTGTTAATGAATTGTTTAGAACTAAGTGTTTTACAGACCCTTATTGGGACACATAATTTTAACATGGAGTTATAATAAAGGTTATGGATTGACATAACCATATTATATAATGATAAATAGCCCTAGATAGACATTATGTAACTTGGAGGAAATTCTTGAAAAAAATACAAGTAATAATATTATGGTTTGGTGGTCCAATTGATAGATCAATGAGATACAAGATAATAGTTGGTAGAGACCTTCCAACTTAAATACCTTCAAGTAGCCTGTCAAACCCTTATTGGGTTTATGTGAAGGGGAATAAGGATTATTCTAACAATAATGTCCTAAAAACTAGTCATTCTGAGTCCAATGGTGAGGTGTGTTGGTACTTTATAATGTAATGGGAGACTTAATAAAATTAAATTCATTATGTATAAAATAAATTTTAATCAATTGAAGTAATAATTATATTCTCATTTAAAATTGAAGAATAAAAGAAACAAAACCCTAAAAATTGTGTGATCATTGATTAACTAAAGGGATTTCCTTACAAATAATTTTTTTCAAAAGGTACAATTATTTATACAATGAATTATTATCAGAATGTTTTTATTATATGATAGAATTTCCCATTATTATTCTTCCACCCCATAATATGATTGAAAGAGAAAAGGCTGAATACCAAAGATATATTAAGGATTCTTCCAAATCGATTTTAATATATTATCAACTATGTTTATAGAGTTTGTGACTCAATATAAATTAATGGATGATTACATTAAAATATATCATGTATATTATCTTCATAAAGAAAAATAAAGGATATAAATAGTTATGATTTCCAATTCTCTATATCCGTTTAAACTGGAACAAGGCAATCTAGCCAATGATCATGATATCAAAATTCTGGGGTATATTGACCGGTTTGAAAAATTGGGCTTTCAATTGGAAAATAAGTTTTTTATTAATATTATCTTCTCATCCTTAGCACTAATATTATCCTTATTCTTCCAAGACTAAATAAATTAAATGGATAATCCACTTAGTAAACGTTTTTCCACACATCACCAAATGGATAAGTAGTATTTGAAATCTATTTCTCTACTCTTTATGGTGAAGTTTTAAAGGATTATCTTGAAGATACCATGTATAATCTGAAGAACAAATATATTTTATTGAATCCAATAGAGAGAAAAAATATTAAAAGGTACAAGAAGGAATAAGAGGATATTTTCTTCTTATGTGGAAATAATGGACAATGGAAATGTAATTGTAACAAAATAAGTATGAAATCAATTTCAAACACTTCAGTTATATTCATGTAGTTTCTATTCATCAATTATGTATTAAATACAAAATTATTAAAACATATATGTATTTTATAACTATAAATGAAGAAGAATAAAAAGATTATATAGAGAACTCAAAAGGAGAATGGAAATGGTGATTCTAATTCCATTAAAGGGGATCTCACTATTTCTCATTTCAAAATGGATTGATTCAAGTTTTTACTAAGTGTTACAAACACATTTGTGTTAGTGTCTATATAGAAACCACATGATATTATTTTTTTGATATAATTTTTTAGGTAGTTTATTAATAAACTAATGATTTAGTTACTCTTGAATCCAAGATATACATTGTAATTAATTATGAATATAAAATATAACACTTCTCTCGAATGTGTAAATATAATTATCTATCAAATAAAAATGATAGTATTTGAATTTTTTATTTCCACTAATGTATTTTTTTCTCTAAATTGAGCTATGATATTGGATATATAAACATACTACATATCATATTTTAGATAAAAAACATTAAAATAAATGTACATCATAAAACTTTTACATTTAGTTCAACATGTCTAGGTGAACTATGGTAAATCTAAGTTTAACATTATATACTACATTATATTTCATTAAAATAATTATAAATGCTTTGTGAAGTAAATGAGTGAACTTGGTAAATATTATGGAATCTATAAGATATATTATCATAGAATATATTATCTAAGTTAATATTGGTCATATATATAGATTAAAAGTTATCCCAGATACATATTTCCTTACATACAAAAATGTCATGTTGATAGTAAAATAAAGGTCAATGGTGAGTCTTAAAAATATTGGAAATTATTTATTATACCTAACAGGGTATATTTTGAAAATTGAATAAAAATAACTAACCATATGCTAAATATATTTTCTAATGGATATCTTATCAACTATAATATGATAAAAATATATTCAGACACTATCATAAGTGTTTTTTGAAAACTATTTTCTAAAAAATGGACTTGGCTACATTAAATATCAAAATAATATGGTGCATTTAAGTTAATGATCCTATGGCCACTACAGATATTAAAATACTATTAAGATAATCTATATTTATACAAAGGAATCCAATTTCTTCTAATATAGTATGAGAATACTTAAATTATATAGGTTAAGTGTTTGGATGCACCAGATTCGGCATAGAGATACTAGACTCTACTGATCTTAGTAGGAGGAGTAGTTCAACAGACACATACATTGTAGGAATATATAACCAATGAGCTGATTTAGGTTCACCATAGTGGGTGATACACAAATTATTATTTCATAATAAAGAATTATAAAAATAAACAGAAAATGGTAATATTCTAAGGTTGAAAAGTTAGTATAATTTCAAGTAATAGGCTCCATGTATCGATATTATAGGAATCTGTTTTTTGAATACTTATATGACTTGAAACTGTTGGTGATTATTCAAGAGAGACTGGAAATGGATGATACACGATGACATCGATATATCATGGTATATTATTGAAAGGTTTAGTCTATGAATAAACTTATTCACCATACATCATGAATAATTTACTTTTTTAATTCAACATGCCAAAGTATATTTAAATGAGTATCATATCGGGATATTGATTGTAAAGGGTAAATAGTTTTTTGGAATTCTTTTGGAAGTTTTCTATATGAAACAAACAAAAGGATACACTATGGTATATGTCTACTAGTAATAACTAAAATGTATTAGTGAAACCAATAAATTCCAACAATATATGCAAATTAAATAAATATATTCATGAAAAAACCATGAATAATAATCATAGAATATTCATTTAGGAATAAATGAATGAAATTTTCGTCAAACTGGTTAGTGAGAGCGTTATAAGTTTCATGATAAATATATTTACAACATATGAAATTAATTGTTTTTTCTTACTTATTTATTAAGAGTGTGGAATGGAATTTTTCTTTGTTTGACTTAAAGTAGCTACCATGTTATGGGGAACACGATCTATTAAATAGATCTGAGTTTTATAAATTTATTCATATTACATAAATTAGCATAGTATAGAAAAATAAAATTTTAAACAACTCAATTTCAATTTTTGGGCATATAACCATTCTTGTAAAAAACTGATGGTCATTGGAAGATACTATATAAATTCATAGAATTTTATAAGCTTAAGTGCAATAAATTATGCTTATGTTCTATTATATGTAAATATATTTGATATTACTGATGGATAAAAAATCGGTCAAAATAAAGTAGATATACCATAAGTTCATAGATATAATGTTAGAACAATATAATAGTACACAGAAAAGTATAAATAGATTATTTCCTAGTTTTTGTAGAAGTGGTAATACTACTGATCAAGAGAATTAGACACATATCTTCATTTAGTTTAACTTGATATAATATCAATAATAAGGATATATTAATATGTAAGAAAAACTAATTACATCATTTGGTTTCCATAGCTATAATATTTTATAATGCTGCAGCTTAAGATGTTTTTTAGTAACATCCTGTTTGGATTTTGGATTATACAAAACGAAATAGTCATATCCTTATAAAAATAACTTACTATGGAATTAATCTGGATGTCAAGACATTGACATGGAAAAAAATATAGACACATGGTTTCTTCACAATATTTGTTTTTATTATCAAGGTAGTAATTTTGATGTAAACATATGTACCATAAAGACATGTGTCTTTACCAACCCTCATCATATATACATGATAGGCACAACATTTTTAGGCATACTCTGTGGAATAATTTTCAACACATGAGAACTAACAAGTGATTACCCGTTCTCTTTAGTACTAGTGGGAGCATGTTGGATTTGGATGCCTAAAACCAACTACTTCATATATTAGATTACATTTATATTAAAATTATTTTATATTAATATAAAGATTTTATCACATATTGATTGTTCTTATACATAAAATTTATGTCATAATGTACCTGAATATCTATCGCATTGATAATGTTATAGTATAACCCTTCTAAAATGAGAACCTTGAAATACCATGATGATATTATTAAAATAGTTTTATGGTTGGATAAATTATAATGATAGGGATCACATTATATATATTTTAAACTATGATTACTTGTAAGTGGATAAGTCATATTATCATAAAGTTTACAACTGATAATATATAAAATGTGACATTTTCGAAATAGACCCACTAGTAGGGATTAAAATAATTTAATGTCAAAGGATATTCCTATATTTCAGCATGTGTATTGGTCCTTATATTTTAATATTATTTTCAATTCAAGTCATGAATCATGTACTTAGTTTTACTAAATAATAATATCACACCATATGTTGGTGGGAAGTAGGTTACATTAGTTGCGTCACTAATGACATGTTATTAATGGATAAGTTGAGGAAGGGTTTCCCCTCTATATTTATAGAAGTTTATTTCTCACACCTTTTATTGAAAAATAAGATTTTCACAAATTCAATACCCATGGTGTAAAAATGATTATTTTAGATATTCAAATAAAGACATATCAAGCATATAGGTTGATGGCACCGATGTGAAACCTATATGATGATATATAGATACAATGGGACTATATTTCATAGTGACTGTTTATATGTGGTTGTTGATGTTGAATCATTAATTTCATTCCCATGGGGTCCTTGACCTAGTTCATGATAGGAAACTTTGACATTATCTAAGTCTACGTAATTCAAATGAGAAAGAATCCTATAGGTTTGCACAATTTGTGTTTTCATTGATCTTGATTAAATTTAATTTGAATTTAATAGTTTGAATAAATATTATTATCAAGGAAGAGGAATAATTTAATTCAATTTTTACTGATCTAAAATATTCTTAGTGTAATAAATAAGTTTTTGTTCTTTAAAAAATAAATTTATTAGTTATATGAATATATAATAAATATTTATTCACTGGATTGTGGATAAAATATTTATTTTATTTAATATTTAATTAATGGTTATTTAATAGTTTTTGAATAAAATATTTGTTTATACGAATAAATGTTTTTATTTTTCTATTAAATAAATCCTGATGAAGTTGAGTAGACTAAGATCATTTCTGATGATTGGTATTAATTTATAAATTGGTAAAATAATATTTATCATTTCATGTGGTAGATCACGCTATAAAATTATAATATAAATATTATTATCATTTGGAATCAGGTTTGGTACGTATTATAATATTATTTATGAGCCAGTAAGAAATTAAAAAAATATTTTAATCTAAACCTCGGATCAATAAATATATGGTTGTGTCTATTATGTTTGTTTAGTTCAGAATTGAGAATCATTTCTAACAACATAATTCATTATATATTTCTTCGTCATATCTTCTCAAAAATGAAAAGAACTACTTCAAGAGCGAAGGATCATGAAGGGATCAAGATGGCATAATGATTGATTAAACAAACATGAATATGAAAATCTATAGGAATCACTCAGAGATAAATAAATCATGTTCAAATCACCACTAGTGGGATGATACACATGGATCATTACAACACAATAAAGGTAGTCATGAAAGGGTTCTTTAGAATGTCATCGTCTACATTAAAGAAAGTTCTTAATATGTGGTAAATTTTTATAAAATTTATAAATAAAGTAATTATAAATCTAATATTTAAATATCATCTTTTGTGGTATTTTTTAAAATCTATATTAAAAAATTTCAACATAACATCTACAAATGGTGTTTCTGATGTTCCCAGAACCATCATTATTATCCATGAACATTCCTTTATTTAATTTAATTTATGAAACATATAAGAACTGAGTTAAAAATGGATGTTTTAGACAATATGGTAATTTTACTAATTCAAAATGAATGATACATGAGAAAAGGTGACAAATATTATGGAAATTAATAACTACTTCTCTCATGTTATTATAAATAATTTGAACATTGAAAAAATTTTAAACAAAAAAATTATAGAAAAATGGGGTTTCATTGAAGGTCAAGTGATAATGATCATAGGGGAACCAAGATCAAATTTCCAACATGTTGTGAATGCGGTAAGTACAACCCAAGGAGATGTCTCAGAGGAACTTGATAAAGTTTTATTATTGGTAAATGACATCATCAAATAGACATATACCGAGGAAAAATAAACAATTTGGTTAACATGCTTTAGGAAAATAATTTTCTTCCTAATTTACCCATAGAAATTCCATATTTTAAATTAAAGAAGTTTTGGAATTACAAAAATTGATTCCCCAAACTACGGGATAATGTGGATAATAGACCCATAAATTATCCAGGAACATTCAATCAAGGAAGAACCTATGCGAAGATTGTCATTGATATAGACCATCTTAAGTACGGTACACTTACCCTTCACTCTTGATTTCTCGATGACTTTTGGTATACTTGTTATAGTCACTCTATTACATCTACTAAGTTCTCTATGATCATAAAATCACTACCCTAATGATTTGATATTAATTTTTTAGAAAAAAATTCTAGTTGTATGATTATTACATCCCAAGATGAATTTAATTGGAATCTTCTTAATGAAATTTTCTTTATCGTTAATTTAGATAAATTAGATCTAATTTTGGGAATGGATTGGATATCTCCGTATATAAATTCTATAAATTATAGAAATAGTGATATCACATTTCATATATCAAATAAAATTATGATAATTTATCAATTCAAGGAAAATTATGAATTCCCTAGGTAAAGTAATCCCATTATATTGGTCATATTACCCATTCATAAATGTATTTTAGATCAAATGGTGGGAAATAAGATTTTTATTTGGATACATATACTATCATGGACAAGATATTATTACCAATCATAACCTAGTATGTTAAATTTATATATCACTATAAATTTTATCATGAATCATGTATATATATTAGATACACATATCTATTTTTATTATAGATAAATAATTAATATTTTGATGAATCAATTCATTTTTACAGGGATAATGTTACACCCTAATATTTTTGTATTAATTTTCCATTAAAAAATAGTATTTTGAATAGTTTGTTTAAAACACCATTCCAAACTAGAAGAATCCACAAAATAATTGTCTTTTGGTTATATATTATAATGATAGGTAAACATTAATACATTGTTATAATGTAATATAAAATATTATTAATAAAATTTAAAGGGGAATAAATCTAAAAGTAAATAAAAATACTATGAATAAAAATTCATTATTATTGTGATTCACTATGAGTATCACTACCCTAATTGAAACTATGGCTATGAGGAAGAAAATAATTTTTTTTATAGGCATGTTAAAAGACCAGAAAATATTATTAAGGATTTTATAAATGAAATATGAATGTTATATATGATCATAAATCCAAAATAGTCATTAGGGTAATATAATTGTTACAACCTAACCATTAATTTAGTAAATATAAACACAAGTAACCACATTTTTAAATATATTTATAAAAGGTAAATAAATAGCATTGGGTTATAAAAAACCTACCTTAAGAAGATAATTTTTCTAAAACATCAAGGGATGTATCTTCCTTGATGTTTTCTCTAAAATAATCCTAATCTGAACTCTTTTTATTTTATCTTGAGAGAAATAGTTTTTAAGAGACATTAAATCTCATGTAAATCTCTTTGAGATCTATGCTAGATGAAACACCACCTATTAAAATAACTACCACATATCTTACCCTTAGATATTATGAATATGTTTTTAGGGGATTTGATAGTAGTGGTTAGGATGATATAGTCACAAAATTATTAAAAAAGTTTCTATATTTTCTATTATGTGTGTCACATATATTTTTGGTTTCCATTAATTTCAATTCTTTTTAAACTTGAAATCAATATTAAAGAATTTGGAATAAAATAATATATTATTTAAGACACATTTTAAAAGAATTATTCTTTTTATATATATTGTTTATAATAAACCAATTGATAAGTATTGTATAATGTATAATATATAAATATATATTTATGTTAATTTATTAATGGTAATCTTAAATTTTTTAATTATAATGGAATATGAATAAAAAAATTACGCATAAAAGATACGGATTTTCTAACAAAATTTATTATGCATTATGTGTTCTTATATTTATTTTTTATCAAATCTAGAAATTGAGTCATATAAAACTAATATCATATTCTTATTAACAATATCCATATTTTGTTTTAAAATGATTTTCATTTTTAACATAAAATACGAGTTATAAAAACATTTATGGTAATGTAAGTGGAGAAACCACGAGAACATAGGTTTTTCACAAAAGATGACCCTTTAAATGTTTAAATTAAAAAGTTCACATGTCTAGAAATGAGTTAGTTAGAATGGTCAAACACAAAGAGCGCCTCTACCTATGCGTGTCTAACAAATTGATCTTTTTAGGTGTTGGGGTATCCTCTGATATGAATGGTCAAATGGAAAACTATACAGATGTCATCAAATGTATCTTCTATCTTTTAATATCTTACATCAACATTTCATATCCTGGAGTAGTTATCAAGAGATGGTGAGTTTCCCATGTATCACACAGCCAATATCCTATTTAAAATAGGGTTAATCTCTTCAAATAATCCATTATTACGAGGGTTCTAGCCCTAAAGGGGAGAAGATGTAGAAAGTAAACAACCTCACTAATGGATAATGAAAATCACGGTATTTTATGAGTGGAAGATGGATTCCAAGGGGATAAGATATTTCTACATCATCTTACACTATGAGGAAAACAATAGGAATTCATGGAGAATTGGATTTTTTTCCTTGAATCCCAGAATTATTAGTATCCACAAATGGGATCAGAATTTCAAACATGGAAATGTGATGAACACTCACTCTCAGGTCTAGGTTTGAATCTGTAAGATTAATTGGTTGTAATAGTATCACATGATTTTATGATAAATTTCATTGTTGATCGAAAATATTATTAGGATGAATAGAAACACAGATAACCTGAGGTTTGTACAATTTTATAGGGTTCTAGATGAATTTCACCTGGATTCCATCTTGGTTGAGGAGGTGGTTCTAACAACTCAAAATGATAACATAAAACTGTAGATTCAATATTGATGGAATCATAGGTTTTGTAAGGACTGAATCTTATTTTCCACCTCTCAATTAATTAAAATAGATCTATGTTTTTTAACTTTTATACGGTAAGGGGGCATGATTATTACACCTATCAAATTAACATTCGTAGTGGAAATGAGAATATACATCATCCCTCTACCTCTATTTGGGATCTAGGAACCACAAAAATAAAGAGAGTTACTAGGAATGGTTTAGTGTTTACCATTTTGATAATGTGGTTGTGGATTATCCTCAAATCATACATGGGGCTAACCCTAAATATTATGTATTCATCTAAAAAACACCCTCAAGATGTGGATTTGGAATTGGAATTTAATTTGATTTCCCTTCCTAGAATTGTGGAGGTGGAATTGGTTGGAAAAGCCATTAAATTTATGTTAGTGGGTATTTCTTATTTGGGAGATGATATGCATGTTGACCAAATTTTGAAGGAACTAGAGTATAGAAGAAACTCATCCAAGTTTAATGATACTACAAAAATCCTAGTGGTTTAAGTTATTTTGGATCACTCTAAATTGGTTGTTGAATCTCATATATAGAGTATTACCCTTATTGAGAATGCATAGGTGGGAACACATTAATTTTATGTTAAAGAGGAATCCACCAAAATAGGCTCTCAATTTGAGGGTCTATTTTCTCAAGATATGGATGATAATTCCTTTACAAAATAGTTCTCTTAAAAAATTTTATGAAGGGAGCAACCTAATGGTACACCTCTTGGAATAGAAAAGTATTATAAAAAATAAACCCCTTAATAAAATGTTTTAGGATAATGATGGTGAGGATTCTTATCCCCATGATGAAAACCCTGATGAGTAAAATCCTATTGTTAATAATAATGAAATGATTTGGAATAGGAATCCTAATAAGAATTAGGAAAAAGTAAAAGGAAAAGTAAAAGGAAAGAACCCCTTTATAGAAATGGAACATGAGGGTGATACTAAAATTAGAGATAGATCATCTCTCAGTCAATAAATATTTTATACTATGACTCTCAAGTTATAGGGAACTCGCCCATAGTTATAAATTTTAAACACTTTATTATAACCAAAAAAACCAATGGGGATTATTTAAAATGAACCTAAAATGAAATTGTAATACTCAAAATCTTCCAAATGGGATTCCCTTGTCTATTAGTTTAACTCACAAAACTCTTATGAAAGTTACTTATAGAATCTTTGGGTGTTAAAGTATGATAATGTTAAGATTTAGTTTGGAAATAAAAGTAATATTTGTATCTCTATATTAGTTGGAAAACAAAACACTACCATGGACATCTTATTTCTGTGGTCCTCCACCTTATATATATTAGGTGGAGGGATATTTGGTGTCATCTAATGATACTTTCTAGTGATATCATAAAAAATAAATCATTGTGGGTTATTTCAACATTATTTTGAGGCCTGATATGAAAATTAGAACTAACATTAGTAGGATTTAATCCAATGAGGTTTCCTCCAACATTGATTAATGAAGCCTCATTTATTCCCCCATTTCAAGATCCAACATCACCTAGAGCATATACACTAAATATTTGATGAAATATTGATAATTTGGTATATGATATTTCCAGGTTAATGACTGATGTGATATGATTGAGGTATATATATTCACTCTTCATGAATTTCACTATGGTCAAAGCCCTATAGTTTTTGAGATTTCCACCAATATTATCATGTCATGTACTGTCCCTTTTATGTTAAAAATTCATGGCTTATCTCTCTTGAGTGTAGGGAAGTGATCTTGAATTCTTATTTTATAAATTTATTAAGGCCATACACATCATGGGATTTAGTAAAAATAGTATCATTAGATTTTTAAAGTCCAATATCATCACTATATTTGTTGTCCCTAACACAATACTAATAGACAACATCACCAACTTTTCTCTCTAGAATTGAATAAATTGTAGTAGGAGTGAAACATCAAGTCCAAGAATTTATCCCACTATCATGAAGAGAAAAATTTCATAATAGGGACCTTTAAAAAGATGTTTTCAAACATACTCTTGAAAATGTTGGATGAGGACAAGAACTCTTCGTCGGACAAGCTCCTTCATTATTTATGGTAATACCATACCACCACACACACTACCACACAAGAGACTCCAAAGTCATTGGTTTGTGGAACTGTAGTATTATTTTAAAAATATATCTAGTTTCCCTCACTCTAGATTGAAATTTATGGACAATTACAAGATAAAGAGAAATATCAAAAGTGGATGGATGAGTTGGAATGACATGATGAGAAAGGTTTCTTACACTACAAAAACTTGAAGTTCATCAGAATTGGATTATGTGAGCCTTAAATAAAAATTTTCACCTCCACTCATTCAATCAAGGAGAACTGGTATTGGTTCTAATAAATCCAATGATACTAGGAAAGAATCCTCTAAATATGGAACCCATATGGGAAGGGACTTATATCGTATATAAAGTCTATACCAATGGTGCTTACTCACAAGCCATAATGGTTAGGGAGCACATTACACCCCCACTAATGAGTGATTTCTCAAGAAGTATATTGCATAGAGGCCTTCAGGGATTCCATGTCGACGAAATAGTATGTTAAATTAAATAGAATCTTCCATCCCTACCACATAATGTTAAATTGAATATTAGACATCCTTATTTCATGACATTAAACTTCATGAAAGACTACCTTTCCACATTACGTTAAAATTAATGGATAAATTTACTTGATGAATGATTCACGAAAGATGATCTAGATTTGTGTGATAATTGAATGAAGTAATCCTATCACTATGTGTGATTTATACCCTCAAAGGGAAGTTTTTATTTATGTAAAAAATTTGTCTTGATTTCAATTACTATAGGATATAGAGTGATTCTCAAATCTATAATCCATGGTCGAGGTATAATATAAATGAAAATAATGCCCCCTATCTGCATAAGGGTCATACGTTCATAGATAATTTTTCATTTCATGGAATAAATTTGGCTTCATTACAATTACCATAGGATATATAGTGACACCCAAGTCCTTAATCCTGGATCCAGCCACAATTCAATAATGTCCCCTTCAAATGATTGAGTTAAACCATTATAGGGAACTTTCATACAATAACTACATGTGTCTTGATTCTATTTTCACGGATATATAGTTACTCTCAGATCTATAATATCTGGTACACCCACAATATAAAAAAATATAAATAAAATATAAATTGTGTTTCTACCCTAAAAATTGTCAGACCTACACATGGAATTTCAATTTAAGAACTATGTTTACTAGATTCTTGTTCCCATATGATATGAAGTGATACCAAGATTCCAAATCCTGGGTCCAACTATGATAAAACTGAAGAACACATGTCCCCATCCTAATGTATGGGTCAAACCTGTGTAGGGAATTTTACATCTATAAAGTATCTGTGGATTAAATATTGATAATCATATGATATATAGTGATTCTCGGATCACAACTCAGGGTTCATCCTCAATATCTATTAAAATTAAACCCACCTTGAATATGGGCCAAACCTATGTGTGGAAGTTTTATAGAACTATTTTGGGATTGACTCCAAATATCATAGGATACATAGTTATTCCAAAATCCCAAATTCTAGTCCTAGGTTAAATATAATAAAAATTCCCTCTCCCCACATAAAAATTCAAGATATACAAGAAATGACGTTGATGAAACTACATGTGGCTTGATTCTCATATTATAGGATCTGTAGCATCACATGGATCCTCCATTTTAGGCATAGGAATATGTTCTCACCACTCACAGCCAATACCCTTAGTGAGAACCAAATATGTGTGATTAGTCTCTCTCATAAAAAAATGAGAATACCCCAACATATTCCCAATTATTCACTCTCGCAAGGCTCAATCATACATTCAATTGTCTCTTTTTTATCATGTGGATCATGATTAATGTGATATTATGGAACATAGAAATTCACTATTACTATAAAGATCAAGGTTAATTCTATAAAAATATAAATAAATTTCCTAGTCACACGAACTTAAATTGTACGACAATGTCTTTGTCACATGGCATTATACTACACGACATGAGGTCTTCACATTAAAAATATCATCACATATGATGATTGTATACTCAAGAGTTTCATGTTTTATCCCTTCACCTCAAAATGTGTTTAATATATGATATCATAGCCTTTAGGATACTCAAACCCATTTTGAATATTACATTTTCCATGAACCAACTTCATATCTTTGATACCAAATTTGATACCAACAAATATATTGAGTAGATAAACATATCTTCGAACCCATGGATGTTGAGCTCCCCAACTTCTGGTTCTCCCCTATAGTAAACTTGTAATAGGTATTTGTTAATCCAAATGGACACCGCTATGTTTCAAACATGAATAACTAAATACATCAGAGATTCCACATATTTTATGTATTGGTCTCAGAGGAAATCCCCCATTAAACCAATGAGTTATTATCATAAGTATGCGGAATATGGTCTGGTTCAATCATAAATGGTTGACCTAAACCCACCATTGAACGCCTCTAATTAGCACAAATATTATTAGGTTGTGATTTACATTTCACATAACCTAAATATTCAACAGGATTTAGATACTCACGATGTTACACATCTGTGTATCGTAAACATTTTCAAAGTAATATTATGACATCAATTTCTTATATGCCTTCATCCTAGTGTATATATCATATTTAGAGAATAAATTTATCTAATATAGTCATTCATCTCAATGATACATCTTAGTCAAAAAACATTAAAATTCATGAAAACAACCTTACATCCTGAAATTAAACTACTAGGAATATTTCATTCACGCATGACATTAATCTACATGACAAATTCATCCCCACTTAATGACACTAAACTATGAATACCATCATACATCATCCCTCCCTGTAAAGGACAATGAGATCTTTACCTTTTTCAACCAATGTTCAGGT
Organism: Viscum album; assembly: GCA_963277665.1. NCBI lineage: Eukaryota > Viridiplantae > Streptophyta > Magnoliopsida > Santalales > Viscaceae > Viscum > Viscum album. Next base: position 1,123,036,471 of record OY728139.1, read on the forward strand.
TGCGTATATAAAATTTTTGATCCCCTCAATCCATAATCCTCAAATATTGTATTGAGGGTGTTTAATTTCCTCAAACCATCCATGGAACTTGAGAAATTATATCATTATTCAAGGGTCCCTTGGTTTAACTTATAATATTTTCCCCTAGCTCTAACATATGATATCACAACTATCAACAAATATTTGTTTTCCTTGCATAAATATATTTTGGTCCTTGTGAGCCAAAAATCATCACAGTGGATCTCATAACTATAGATTGATTTGTTATCATCCTTGACATGATTATCAAAAACCATTAATCAGGATTTTAGAACATTGAACCATGATTTACAACATTCTCATTCTCCTTCTTGAAATGTGTTGTGGTAATTCTATCCTTGGGAATACCAATTAGGATATTGTGTTACAATACCCTCATATCAACTCAATATCCATCATGCACTTTGGTCAAATATGTGTGTCCTAAAAAATTAGTTATTGATGATCCAACTTGAAAGTCCATAAACTATTACTAAAATAGATATAAATCAATAAATTTGACAACCTATAAAGCGAAGTATGATCAAATTTTATATATCTAATCACTAAAATATTTATCTCTATAGATTAATAAAATGATATAGTGTAAATTAAAAATGGATAAAGCTCATGGGGTCCATATTATGGCCTTAATAAAAGTACAACCATGCTCATTGGATCCCCTAATACATGAAAAAGATAGAGTAAAAATTTTTCATATCTTCACCCCAACATAATGTGTTCACTAGGTGGAGACACAAGTTTTATGGTACCTATACCCTTATAGAATATTATGTTTTCCAAAAATCACATTAATATATTAAATAACTGAGTTTTACAAAAAAATTCCTCGAGTTGATATTCTTCACATAGAAACCACTAGATCTTAGGCTCAGATACTCTTGGTCCTCCCCTATAGCAAGTTGGTATCAAGGAGTGATTAATTTAAAGGGACACAACTAGGATTAAATCATTAATAAGACAATGCCTCCAAGATTTTCCCTAGAGGAGTTTTTGGTCCTTGAGGAAAGTCACCACTTAAACCAAGGATCTATTATCATGACTATGCGAAATATAGGATTCTTCCATAATCATTGGTAATCATGTACCCATAGGTTTCCACCTCCAGTTAACCCATATATCCATATACCATGATTTGAAATCCCTATAACCAAAATATTCAAGTGAAATTGACATCATCGACGTTACCTCACCATGTATTATACCCATTCTAAAATAAATAATGTGATATTATATTCCTAAACCATTTAATGGGCCACACCATGTGACCTAAAACCACATGGTCTAGGACCTAAGAATCCTATAAAAAATCTAAAATGAAATTTGGTTCTTGAACCCCTCTTAGATAAATTATGTTTCTATATCCTACTTTGTTTCCCTAACATTTGAATCTTCACAAATCATTCATGGAAATCGGAATGGAGAGAGGATCCCTCTACATGAAAATGGATATAAAACCAATGAAATCATGCATAAGGTTCATTGAACCATTAACTATAGGCATATCCTCCTTACATGAAAGGAACTCCAATCCATATGATCCCTGATAACATTGAAGTATAACTTATGATCTCAGAATGTTTCATGATCATCCCCAACCGTTCTTCCCCAAATCATTACCGTCAGTTCAAAATATTGGGTTATGATATAAATAATCCATATTCCAAATATCTGAGTATTTTTTGAATTCCTAATACATAAAACTTAATCTTAGTTAGGATATAGGGTGTCACTACCTATCATGGACTCCCAACCTTTATAATTTATACCAGAACATGGGGTATTGAAAACTTTTAAAGAATATTCATTCCTTAAAATATCAATTAAAAATAAATTGTTTCAGAAGCCATCATTGATACTCATTCTTTAGAATCTTTGAAATGATATAGGTTTCCTGAACCCTTCATGAATACCCATCCTTCCCTACTAGAAATAGATGGTTCAATCTAGATGAACTGCAACTACAGAAAAATATCTAGTTCAAGGTAGAAGAACCTAAAATACAACAACAAATGTCTGAGATATAAGACCATAAACTATACAATTAGACGGTTTGAGAAAGAAGTCCCTAAACTATAGTTGATATATAATTCAATAAATAAGACCCTAGAGGATTAAAATATATGGTTCAAGCTATAATTCCATAAACAACAACAACAGATCATTTGAGATAGAAGACCCTAAACTACAACAACATATGGTCTATAAAAGAAGACCCTAAACTATAAAAATAGTTGGATTAATATAGAAAAACCAAAATCGAAGAAACATATGGTCTAACCTAAAAGACCCAAAACGATTTCTATATATGGTATGAGGTAGAAGATCATAAACTATAGGAATAGATGATCTGAGCTAGAAAAAATTAAACTATTGCAACATATGGTATGATCTCAAAGATCATAAACTAAAAAAAACAAATGGTTCAAGTTAAAACACCTTAAACTACATTAATGGATGGTCAAAGATTGAAGACCCTAAACTACAACAATAGTTGGTCTGAACTAGAATACCCTAAACTACAACAGTAGATGGTTTATTCTAGAAGACGCTAAAATACAATAGAGTTTTATCTAGAAAGACCTTAAAAATCAAATTGAAATAGACACAGTACTCATGAATCTAGAAACACATAAAGGGTATCATGGGAAATATTTTAGTCTCTTATCACAGGATATGCACATTGTGTGATCTGGGAAATGTTGAGAATTTATGGGTTGGAGAAGGAACAGAACTTGTTATGTTGAAAACCTATAAATAGGAAGCAAACAATTACAAGTCCACGGATACTAAGACTTACACATGTGAAACTAAGGAAAAAATGTGGTCAAAATAAAAAAATAAAAAAAAGATTTTAGGGATCAATATCTATCCCTATTTAAAAAAGCAATGATTGTTATGTCTATTGACATAGGAAAAAATTACAGAACATTCCCTTTAGGGCATATTTTTACCCAAGTAATAATTTTAAACTAGGAAATCCAAGGAAAATCGGAGAAGATACATCAATAGGTATTCTAATTTCAATAATTATTCATGAGAAACTATCAAGATAAATATGTTATGACTCAAGAATTCATGACTAGGAAATTTGGTTTACAAGGTTTTATAAAAAGGATTGATGTATTTTTTGGTCTAAATGGTATCTTGATAATGAAATTCCATGCACATCATGAATAAAAGAAATATTGATAGTGACATAAAATTTTATTAGATTTTTATTCATTGATAATGTAAGAATGATGGAGGAATCTCTATAGGACAGAGTCTCTCCAACGAATCCTCATACAATCTAAGGATCATAAAACCATATTCCCATTAAAATGTTTCCTCAGCAGATTCTGTGAGATTTTCGACATCTAAATTAGGGATTCAACTATGGGAACAATTGATTAGTTGATTTAGTTTCATCCTATGAAATATTCTATGATGCTTCTTACGAAGTAACAACATCATTTTTGGCCTTATCCACTATGTTAATGTGACCATGTTTCTATAACATGATTTTTATGAGGTTTTCAATCATGTTTCAACTGAGATAGCTCATGCTGATGATGTATGATTTTAGAATGAAATTATCCAATCTCAACTATCCTAGAATTGATCATGTTTCGGTGATCAATTTCATCCACCATAGGTTGGGAGGCCTCATTCAGGACTTGTCCAGAATTTTTTTATAGAAGATGAAGCCTCACCCACTAGTACCTTCACTTAAAGGGACCTCAACTACTCTCTCATGGAAATATCATCCTTCAATCAGGAATGCATATCTATATAGTTAAATCCACCATATCTAAGGGTGAAAAATATATACCTAATATGTCTCATCCATTCATTCATCTCCTCTAAAGGGCCCTCTCAGATTAGGGTACATATATCCACAAACATATTTCACTTAATTAGTAAATGAAGTATCTTGAACTCTAAAACTAGACTTAGGAAAAATTTGGTAACATGAATATATTACCAAACTAAGTCACTAATTGAGGTACTCATACTCATAGCCCCTGATGATTTGGGTATAGAGCCAGCCACTGTGTTAGTTTATTTAGTTGGGGGGAATTCTATAGAATAAGGGACCATAACTTCTAAAACATGAGGTGATGATAGGAAAAAAGTATTATCAGTCAATAGTTCAAAAAAATGATTCTATTAGATATTCAAGATGTATGATTAATGATGTAAAAATACCATTCTAAGTTTTATCACCTTAAATGTTTTGACCCTGACCCCATATTCCGGAGAAGAGGCATCACCCTATTGTGATGAGTGACTAGGTAGAACTGCTTATGTTTTCTTTATTGGTATAGTTTTCTCTCCAAATTTAGTAGTTGTAAGAGTGAAGAAAATTTAAAAGACATAATATAAATTTAGAAATATGTTAGGGCTCTTAAGATGTTATCAAATCTTCCCAGAGATACCACCCTTAATGATAAATCCATAAAAGAATAAATTCTATCATCCACATCCTTTAAAATTGAATTTGACTATACCAATCAAAAAATCACGACCACAGGAGAATTAGCAGTATGAATTAGATATGACTATATCAAAATCTCAACGGTGTGTAGACCTTGATGAACTTGTCCAAGTGTTGGATTTTCTTCTAGGGAAGAAAATAGTAATGTACCTTTTTACAGATTTGAATGAGTTGCTAAAATGAATAATAAAGAATGAGAAATAAAGCATGTCCTTTACTCATTTATTTTGGGTGAGAAGCCTGCAATGGCATGGAGTGATTTCTTTTTCTTTTCCTCTATGAGGAAGGGTCCATAAAGTAAGTTGAGGTTGAAGGAACTGGATATGGTTCAAATGGAGTTTTATATTATGACACCATAGGAATGGAAGCCTCTTCCCACATTATTTCCATTTGACTTAGGGTTCCTTCATAATCGTTCCACTGGACATAACTCAGGTCATCTTCACTAGTCGTACCCCAAAGTGAATATACTGGAGAAAGTGGGAGTAACTAGTCTCCATTTTCCTCCTAATATACCCAAGGAGATATAGGATATGAAAAACATAGTTTTGTTTATAATATATTCACTTAAGGATTTCCATGAAATCATTATTACAACTTACTCAAGAATAATCTTTTTTTCATCATCCACAAAAACTACAATTATTCCCGGAATAATAATTTATTATAACCAAGGTGAGCAGAATACTCAGACGGTCACACTTTTCAACACCCCATCATGATCAAGATGTAAAGCCTCAACCATGGTAGGTATGACTTTAATGGTAATATCAAAATGATGATTTATTTGTTACAATACGATCATGTTTATTGGCAATTGACATAGAAAATCCTATATTTTAGTAGATGACTTATCCTCCCTCAAAATTTCCCATTTTTGAAATGAAGCAAGAAATGTCAGTCTGGTCAAGAAACCTCTTAAATGTACTTCTCTTGTTATAGTCACACTATCTAGTTCAATAGATGGAAGAAAAAAATGATTTTTTATTCCTCAGTTCATTCTAAGACATCTATGGTGTTGTTGTCTTACTAGAAGAAAGATTGTTACTAGGTCTTGGGTTAGCTTTGAAAATTGGTGGTATCCCTATGTCGTTAGGTACCTATGAAGATAACTGCTCATTTGAGTTTTAGTGGATCAAGGTTTCAATATAGCACTAGCACACAACAATATCAATGATTTTTTGTAGGAATTATACTTAATTCTGAGTCTCCTTCCAATTGAGAATCATCCAAAATTAGCAATTCACCATCAAGTTCCTTTTAAATTGGATGTTCCAAGAACCATGTAACTCTTTTTTGAAATCATCAAAATTAACGCTGAAACTAAAAGGGTGCATACCACTCATAGAAAATTATTCCAACAATATATATCTAAAGGGTTACCTTATGCATTGAAATCATGTAAGATTAACCTTTATAGCTTCCTTCACCAATGTTGATTATACTGAAGTGGGTGCCTTGTAAGGAATGAAAGAGAAGTGTTTATAGCGATACATGTGAGTCTGAATATCCCATACCTTCAAAGTGTGGGGATTAAACCAAGAAATAATCTACAATAAGGGCCTAAAGTGTGAACTATAGATATTTTTGGTGATGAAACACTTATATCTAACTAGGAGAGGCTCCATCCAACCCCATAGTATTTTGAAGGGGAAACAGACTTTGTACTGTGTGCATACCCTGTAAATTTAGTGTAGTCTATGATATATTCTGGACAGTATAGGAATGGAAAACACAATTTTCCTTCCTCCTCCCAGATAAATCACCATCGTAAAATTAGAAACTCTAACTCCAACCTTCTTCTATTATGTCGGTAGGAACCCAATCAGGTACTTTGTAAGAGAGCTAGCTAGATTAATGGGTGGGTCAACTTTGGGAATGGCCTCCCACCCCTAGTTAGTGAGTGGACCTTATTTAATCATGGTATATTAGGAACCTCAATTCCCATTATACTCTTTCAATGTGAAGAAAATTGGATTCTTGGATTTGGGTTTGAAATGAGCCTTCTTGATAAAGAATCCTTCCCATTTCTTAAACAGGACGTCCTCCCTAGGAATTGGGGTTATCCCAAGTGTTTTCCCAGGAAGTTTGATCAGCTCCTTGAAAATGGGAGGGGTTTGCTTTTCATCATCCCAAGTAGTTGATGGTGGTAGAAACTCATCATACATATCACATAAAATGGGTACATCACAAGTTTTCTCTAAATCCCAAAGGCAGATTCCCACCTTGCCATGATTTACATGAAATGTATTTTTTCCTAGGCTCCATCGACTTACTAATTATATAATTAATTCATTATTAAAATAAAAGGTATTTTGATCTCTTATTTTCCCAATACATTCTAACACTGCACTACACAATAGTGAATGTCATGGTAGTATGTTGTACCTAGAAAGGTCAGTCTTGTCCATTACAAATCTCCCTCTATAATGATGGTCCTAGTTGAGAAAACCATCAAAACATATAATTCAAATAAAATTTATGAATTACTAATCAGTACATATGATTTTCAATATCAGATTCATGATAGAACTCTATAATGTCTATTAAAATGAAATTTAATATGTATCCATTATAGTTTCTTAATTGGAAATGAAGTAGCACACATGAGAGATATTTCCTCTAAAGGTGTTATGAGTCGTTAAGGTCCAAGAAGAAGGAATGATATTTGACTAGTGCTCCATAATAAGAATTTTTTTAGGCCAAACCCTTAAGGTGGTAAAGAGTTTTAGTAAGGATATTCCAAGATTTTATTTATCATTAGTTTTGATAATTTTACCTAAGGTGACTAGATTACCATGCATTGTTCAGTGCCCTTGGTTGCAACCGTGACATTCTGATGAGCTGTTTCTATTGTGACATCCTTTCTTGAAGAAACTATTACTAACATTGATACATATGGTAGATTTGAAAGGGAACTTGTCCAAAATTTTAAATAATGTATACATCTTGGGTAGCATCATAAAACTCATGTTACCAATATAATTTTTCATGATTTCATGACCTATTACTATTTTTACGAATCATTTGACCCATGTAACACCTCATCATCACACGATCAAATTAAATACCTTCAATCTTGTTAACATACAAAGGTGACACAAGTCACATAATGATATATATATCACATGACAATACCCAAGTCCATGAGAAGTATTCGAAGTGACCCAGAGGAAAAGAATGTGTATAGTAGTTCCACCAAAATACCATTGATCTATTAGAAATCTTGTTTCAAAATTCATTAGGATAAATTAGTCACACGATCATTTCACATAGACATTTAATAGCGCAAGGTCATGCGAAAAAGTCTTATGAATCCTCATAGTGAATTGATCAAGTGAAAGATGAAATTGTGATATATATATAAATGTAGGGATCATAGTTAAAATGAACATACACTCTCTTACATATTTATAGGGAATCTCATGTAATAAAAACGTTTACCTGGAATACCAAATACCATATAAAAAACCAACCAGTGGAACACTAAGGAACTTAAAAAGGTATTTAATTTTCACAAAACTGAGTTCTTTTCCTTGTGGACCATGCATATGAGGGGGTGTTTTTTTACACCCTTAAAATGTGAATTGAAAATTTTAGGATTATAGAGATAAATGAATCATATATATTATTGGATTCTCAATGAGATGAATGGAGAAGAATAGATACATGGAGATTAGGAACTTGGGTAATAATAATCGCATGACCCTAAGGACATCATGTTAATGGGTCCAGATCTTCACATAATATGTTAATTATCCTGTGAATTCCATCTAACTACTAATCCTTATCTCATGAAGTATTCCAAAAAATAAATGATGATCATGTGAAGGCTTCTAGCTAAGTTCCCCTGATCATGCGACATATATATCAAAATATTCATGACAATCACCCAATAACTATGTAAAATAAAAGATGAAATGGTAAAACCTTCATGAGAAATGGAGTTATGTTGACTCTCATGTAAGGGGATCATGTGTTTAGTATGGATAATCGATTGATAATATCTAATCGTTGTCAGCGTGAAAGCCTCACCATTTAAAGGCCACTAGAAATGTCATGTCTATCAAGAAAAGGCTATCAAACATGTCTATTTGATCACAAGACATGCAGACAGACAACTTATGGTAAAGCACCAAAGGATTTATAAAATAAAATGTTAAAATATAGAATCATCATGTGAGGATTATTACACTGATTTTCATTCAATGTGGGTATGCACTCTGCATGATTCATGTATGACCACACAAATCCCTTCAAGATCATTTTTCATGGTTCCATAGATACACTAAGAAATTTCATACTTTAATATCATTAAGGCCTTCCAAAATATGTTATAGTCCAATGAAGGTTGTTGGTCATGTCTATTTTATTATATAAAATCCTTTCTACAGGCCATAGGTTCGATAAATATTCCAACAATGGAGTGATTATGCAGTTTATGTTTATCATGTGAAAGAATGATGATGTAATGGATGACCTATGGTAGGTTTATGAGAAATGTGTTATGTGATTCTCCATCCATCGACTCAATCCCATACATATGATTTTTTCATCATAAAAAGTTGTTTAAATATGGGTTGTAGAGGCCTAAAAATTCCTCCCTCTTGAAACAAAAAACACACGCACCAGGTCAAAGATATAAGAGTGGACTTCTCATAGAAAAGAGACATGTAATCAAAACATTTTTTCACCAGGTAATCCAGGAGAATGAGTTAAGGGATTACGTGATATTTTTATATGCCTTGCATGATCACTCTATTGATCTTGTGATAGAATTACAACATTTAAAAATATTTATGGGCATGATTTTTTCTATGTAGAATTAGTTATGGGTGGCCTAACCATCCATCCCCTCAACTAATGTGAGTTTCTATGTGTCATTGGGTATGAATCCCGAAGCATCTTGCCTTTGGAAATTAGGTATGTACCTTGTTAATGTTATGGGATCCCTTAGAATTTTCCATGATAAATGAAAATGCTAAACCTAATATGACTAATTTTACAACCATACATTAACTCCCCACAATAAATATTTAGCCCCCTATTCTCAGAGGAAACAAAAAATTTAAACCCGATGTGAACATACAAAATGAGAGATTAAATAAATCATTATAGCTTTCAGGCATCTCGTCTCCTAATACTAGAGAACCATATCATTTAAATTAAAAACAAGTAAAAAAGAAAAATCACACTAGTAAAACATTCAACAGATATATTTGGGATAGGTTAGCTAGGTCACCTATATATTGATATGACTAGTGTACACTATAAGTCCCTAAAACACAGGCATCAATGTCTAGGGAATAAAAGAATCCACAGAATGTTAACTCTCCTCCCACTTCAAACATATCCTAGATCCAAATGCATCTCAATCTAGTAATGAAACAATGCCCCATAAATTTAACCCCCTTATAATAACAAATGTACATCCCTAATAGTACAAAATCCACCTAAGTACACTAGGATCCCATGTGATTCATTTAAAACCATTTCAAAGGTCTTACACATTTGAAAACACATTTTCAAACAACATTTTACCATAAAAACCGTCGTTGAAAACCCATTTAACATTTCATTTAATAATTATTTAAAAGACACTATTCTTTTAATAAAATGATGGAAAATCAACTTTTATCAAAAACACATTTACATAGGCAAACCAATCAGTCTAGTGTCATGCCAATTCATTGGAAAATAATTTATAAAACCAATATAAATTACCTTTTATCTATCATTATCTAGTAACAAAACCACCTAACTCAAACTCGGGTCACACATCACCCACAATGGGATCCATACACCAATATTGGAGATTTAACACAAGATAAAATAACTGAGGAACTTGAGAAACCCTCATAACATACTATGTCCAACACAATGTCCACCATGTTGAAGAAGATCACACTGTAGATCTTGAAGGGACTAAATAAGAAGAACTACATGATCAAATAGTCTCATATACACATCCAAATGACACTTCCAATGCTTAGGGAAGTGATGGAACAATATAGGGAATATAATTCTTATAGAAGGAATAGCAACCAACAACACTGGTGATCATCACAGCAAAAGGATAGGGCCCTAAGTGATGAAACCCCCAAAATATTCCTAGTGAAGTCCACTTATTCAAGATGGGAGGCATCTATCTAATAAGTTAGGATTAATACTTCTAGAAACTAAAATATTTTAGTTATAAATGATTCATTGAGTGAATGTTTAAGTAACAGAGTGAAGTCCTAATGTTTTATGTACTCTAATAAAGGTATCCCATCAGGTGGAAAATACCTAAAAATAATGTCAATGCATTAAAATAATTCATTACATATATATATTTCATTCCTTAAACCTTTTTAATGGATTCTAATGGAAACAAAATCATGTCATGAACCCATTCCACGGTGTAAAAAGGTGCTATAGCTAACGCCCATGCCAATTTCCTATATAAATATCCTAGAATTCTTGAATATAAACAATGAACTATTTAGACTTTAAAAGAGAGATTTCCATTATCCAGGATGATATAATTAGGAAAAAAATTCAAAACAAATTAGAACATTCTACATAGTGTATATTTTTTCCAGAAAAATATATATCCATACAAGAACGCTTATAATGGAATAAACTACCTTATTAGTTGTAATATATCTCATCTAGAGAAAATATCATTACCCAATACAATGGAAAGTTATATTAGGGACACACATCAGCATACACAATTTATAAGAACCATAACATGAATAAAATACATAAAATGTTTCATTTCCATCATAAAACTCATAAAAGTTATCATTTGATCCAATATGAAGAAACACTTTTAATTATCATATAAAATTTAAAAGAAATGTCTTTTTCTCTTGATTTTTTTTAAAAAAATAAAATAATCATAGAATAATAAGAATAATATCTTTTTTGAAAAGAAAAATATAAAATTTTAGAATATTTAGAATAATTAATAATAGTATTTCTTGGGTGAAAAATTAATGAAGAGGTAAATGTTAAAAAACATTCTTTTCCCGCTTGTATAAAATGAATGTAAATAATGACTTGTATAGAAAACCTTAAAAAGTTTCCTTTAAAAACATTTCAAATTTAAGAAAAAACAATTAAAAATAACCAATAGTATTATTGGAATTATACATAATACAATTATTTAAATAACTAAATGATCATGTACAATAAAGAGAGTGAGTTTATAAAATTTATGGAAACGTTTTTTAGAAATATTCCTTCCCTCCAGTCTCAAAACGCTATGTGAATTATTTAACTTCATGAGTAGTAAAATTATATTCATTATTTACTTTATTAAAAATAATATTCATGTTCATTTAATTATCATTATTTATTTTATTTAATTTATTATTATTTTTTTATAGTTACTAAATTGGTATAGTTATCATATTTTGTTTTTAGGTTATTTGATCCAAAATAGTTTGAGTGTGATGACGATGGTTGAAATGGGTCATAAAATAGTTCTATAATATTTAAAAAATATTAATCATTAAATAAAAAATTATTCATTAAATAGACTTTTATAGCGATCCATATAATACATTTATGAAAAATTAAATGCATCATTCATAGATGTTGTAGTATGCACGTACACATGAGAGTCTTTTAAATTTTCCAAAAAAATGGGAATACAGAAAGTGAACATTATTTTATAATTAAATAATCATAATAATGTTATAAATATGAAATTTTTTCATTTAATCAATCATTATAACCTTCCATGTGAGGGTGTGATGAAAAATTAAATACATTATCCTTGGACATGGTAGTCCACATATACACAAGAACAATCTTTTCATTTTGATATGGATGGAAATAAAGTAGACAATTGCTATTAAAACAACACAATAACTTATAAATATAGTAAATATACTTATTTCATTATATTACTATGGTTATAAATTATTTATATAAGGTTTAAGAAGAAATAAACTTCAAAGATCTTGGTTTGAACATATACCTATTCCTTGGAGTTTCTCACTTGAAAAACACCTTTTGGATTCTTGGATTGGTCTTTTGGGAATAATACAATATATAATAGATGAATAATTATTTTTTGGAGTTATTTTAGAGTTTATTGGTTGAACTAGGTTGATCATAGTGTGTGTATTAGTGAGAATGTGATGTGCTCCTTTTATAAGTGAGAGTAGTGACCCTATTGTAAACAATCACAACTTTAAAATATTAATTTTTTTTTTCTCAAGGTCAAGTGTCACAAAGTGGTAAAATATTCAAAAATATGATAATTTAGGGTTTAAATATAATCAAAAAATAACATTTAGACGATTATTATGGATATTTTACCCCTTATATGTTAGTTTGCCATCAATTTCAATGCTTTTAACCATTACCACGATGACTAAATTTCACTATGGTAAAAAATTATGAATAAAATTACAATATTTTTTTTGAATAGTTTTAATATGATAATTCAAAATTTTTAATTTATTTTAGATGATTTAATCTCTAGTGGCATTTAAAATTACCATTAATATAAGTACACATAACATGGTGAAAAATATATTTTAGAAATTTTTTTTAAGAATAAAAATAGATTAACACCAAATTTATTTATTGAATTATACCTCATGAAGTTTATCAGATTATGAAAAAAAGGATATTTATTTGACCTTAAAACAAATTAATAATATAGGTAAATTGTTTATAAATAATTAAAGGAAAGCTTATTATATCAGAGGATAGGGTATTTTCCACTATTCACCTAAAAATCAACACTTTCTAAAAAATAATAAAAATTCAACTTTAGAAAAATTTTAAATGATTCTTTAAAAAATTAATTATATTTAATAAAATTTAAATTTCAAAATTTAAAAATTTACATTTTAAATAAAAATAAATAATTCAGGGAAAACAATTCAGATAGAAAAAAATAGTTTCTTTTTCGACTAATAAATTATTATCTTGAATGTAAATCCACAAAATATAATTATAAACATTAATACGCCATTAAAATTATTTATAATTAACATTACCAAGATATTCAAATTCATTCCCCCTATAAAAAAGTCACATACTAAAATTGTATTCATTAATAAATGTGTAAGGATATTTTTCTCTCATTAACTATACAAATTCTAATGTTTCTTCTTCAATCATATGGTTATTATATAAAACCTTAACTAGGTGATTTACCCAATTCTATAGCACATGCTCTAGGTGATCCATAATATGAAAAATATTTTCCTCAAACAAACTTTCCAACCAACTAAACAACTTCAGAGCTTAAAATATGAGATGTTTCAGGTATATATTTCTATAATAATGAAACATGGTACAGAACATGTTCTTAATATAAAAATGGATGTAAGGATAATCGATAAGAAATTGATCCCAAATTCTATAAAATTTCTTAGGGAATAATAAAACACAACTTAATTTTCCCTTTCTTCCAAAATACATCACACCATTCTATGGTGATATTTTAATAAAAAATGTGGACTCCTACTTCAAAAATAATATCATTTCTCAACTTATCAAAATAACTGTTATCACTTCCCTAAGATATTAACATATAGAATATAATCATTTTTACCTTTTAAACTATCCCTTTTATAAATTCACATAAAATTGACTTTATCTAATCGACTTCATCCCAACTTTCATGAGTAAGACCTCTATTTCCCAATAATTACTCAAATGGAATAATCAATATATTGAAAAGAAAATTATTATAATAATAAAATTAAACTAATGAAATATATTGATCACAAATTATTTGATAATCTATGGATAAATACTAGAAAATATCTTCCAATGTTTGAATTGAAATCTATGATTGTTTTTCATATTTATGGTGAAAAAATTGTTCTAAAACATCACATGGTACCCAATGACTTCTAATAACCTTTCCAAAATTTATATATAAATCTAGGATCATTATCAGATAAAATATAGAAATAAAATTTATATAAAACAAATACTAATTTATGATATTTTCTATAAATATAATTCAAATATATTTAAAATTAAATAAGAAAAAACACATAGATTAAGTAAAAAAATTAAAAATAACCCAAATCAAATTAATAACTCAACAAGTATTTGGTACTCCCACCATGAAATTCATTGATATATTATCCCATTTCAATTTAGATATTTCTAAAGTATTAAACATTCAATTTTGTAGTTTTTTTCTTTATCATAATTAAAAGTAAAACGTTTTATTGTAGAAAAAACAATTGATTTATTTATTCATTCCCATGATTAATATTCCCAATGTTCAATATATATCATGGTGTAACTAGGATGAAAAGGATATGGAGAGATGTGAGTATCATAAATTTATTTTCCATCTTTAAATCACTTGGTATAAATATCCTTTTTCAAAATCCTATAACAACTTATTTATCAAAATTAAACAAAGGAAACATTCCCTCCATTACATATTATACTTTTATCATCAATGCATGGGGATTATTCTAAGCCTTCTTAATTATTTTTTACAAAGATGAGTGTATTAATACATGATCCAAAATAGAAATGGATTCTGGAGACATGACCTCTAAATCATAATGAAATAAGCATTGACTATTGTATTATGTTCAAAATGTATCATTTCAGTGATGTGTTATCCTTTCAACTCAAAGAATCTTCTACCTTGTTAGTTTCACATAGATAATAGCAAATCATGTAATTATATTTTTTATTAGTTTCATGTATATTATTTTACGAATATTCAACTATTTTTTAGTGAATATATATAAAAAACTTTCATGTTATATATATATATATAATTTAACTCAATATAGAATATTCCTCCAAATTTTTTATGAAAACACTATCATAAAAATTTCGAGGTCATGCACTAGATAACACTTTTTATAAGGATTAAATTATTATGATTTGTATGAAAATACCCAAACATATTACATAAAAACACAACCAATGACCTTCAAATGAAGAATTATATATAAAAAAATCATCATTTTGAGTGTGAATATTTAATACCATCACATTAATAAATTCACTTTTTAATTCATAAAAATAATCATCATACTCATGTGTCCATATAGTTTAAAATTAAATTCAAGTTAATGTGGTTAGAGGTTAATATAAACAAGAAATTATCTCAAAATTTATAGTTATTAATCCATTATTCCCAGATAAATATGAATTTTAGAAAAATTAGTATATCTTGGCCTTTCTTCCACAACCTTATTTTTAGAAAAATCTATTTTCATCATACCAATAATATACTTATGGAATGAAATATTCTATAAATAGAATTATCTTTTACTAAAATTTCAATAATAATTATTTTATTTTATGATAATCATAATAATCCTTATATATTTCTCATTATCCTCATAACTTTTATAATATACGATAAGATAATCCATATTCAATAAAAAAATTCATCTAAACACTCATAGAAAAAAAGATCCATAAATATTGTGATTCAATTCTTCAACCTTAGGGAAATAACTACAAACTCATAATGGTCATACCTAGTCAAAAATGTCATCCTAAAAATATCTACATCCTATACTTTCAGTTGGTGACACCCAAAACTGAGGACAATCTTTCATAATAACTGGTCACCCTAGAGTTCATTAAATAAATCATCAATATTAGGTAATGCATACATGTCCATGATAATAATGGTATTCAATTCTCTATAATCTATGAAACTACTCATAGAACCATCCTTATTAATTGAAAAATGTTATCACCCTAAGGTGAAGTTCTTGGTTAAATTAACCCTTATTAGTATAATCTTGTAATTATTTTTTCAACTCAAATTTTGTTATAATACCAATTCGATGAGGAGGTTTTAAAATGCAAATATCGTCAAGAACTAATTTAATGGTGAAAAAAACCTCTCAATCATGGATAACACAGGGATGATCCCCAGAAAACACATCTTAATATCCATTTAGCACTAGCACATCATTAAGATAAATATTTAATTTTTCACTCAGTAGAATGTTTAGGATAACTTTAATCCTTATATTTAATCAATTTAGTAACTTCTGGATATATTATCACAAGTATAAAATCATATTTATATGAAAATAAAAACTCAAATAGAAAATTAAATATGAATTATTTATATGTGAAATATATATTAGAATAATAAACTAAAAGAATATCCATTCACAGAAAAACATCAAACTCCACTACTAGAAAGATAATAATATTTATAGCAAAAACCATTCCACTGATGATAATAATAACTATTCTATAAATATATCTTCCTTTAATATTTATAAAATTAGTTTTTTTAAAAAATTAAATATTTATTTCCTGAGATGATATTACCATTTTATTTAGAATTTCCCATAAATTAAAGAATTTTTAGATCATGGATCATAAAAGACGTTGGAATACATATAGTAAATAGTAAATATACCTATCTCCACTTAATTTAGTGGTATAACATTTATAGTATAAAATTACTTTTCCTCTATTATTATTAAGGTTTTTATGTTATCTATCCTTTGTAATTTTCAATAGAGATCAGTTTTCATAACCACCCATATCACTACAGTTAAAACACATCACTTTCAATTTTTTATCATTGGTTAGAACATTACTATTTATCTTTTCTCAATAGTAATAAGAAAATTTTCCTAGCTTATAACACTTGTAAAAATTTATATATTTTCTAATTCATTCACCAGAATAATTTTTACCAAATTTATCATGAGAATGAAGTTTAATTTTATTACATTCATATTTTCTTGATAGATGATTCCCATTATTTATAAACTAGGCCACTTTTTCTCCTTCTATTGTGAAAGAAAAAGAACTCCATATATAACTTATCAACACATATAAAATATTCCACAAAACATTTAAACTCACAATTAACCAAATCCCTCATAAAATTGGTTTCAATGTTGATTAAAATTTATCAATCCTACAATCATGGTATGGAATAAAATATAGTGATTACTTGGTTAATCTAATAAAATTTTATTCATAGGAATAAATTGAATCTTACTCCTTTTAATTTAACACAAATAATTTACTTTTATTTTTCATTTTGAAAAAAATAAGGTAAATATTTATCAATGAAACAATCATAAAATGTTATCTATTAGATGACATCAATCTCATCCATTTTTGTGGTGTATATAATAATATACAATTAGTAATATTATTCACCATAAAAATGATCAATTTATGGAGACAACTTATGATTATCTAAATATCTTAATACATCTAATATTTTCTTTGAATTGTTAATCCATACTTAAAATACCATTGGTCTATGGTTCCACTACAGTTCAGATGGTGTTTTTAGGAACTAATCAATTATGAAAATGTTCCTCTATAGAGAATTCAGTAACTATCTTTCATGGATACCACCATTAATAACCTACATAAATGGATTTAATATAATCACAAACTAATACCCTCTATCTCCAACCATTCAATTATTATAGATCAAAAGAATATTATATTCTTAATTCCTTGTTACATCATTCAACCAGTTTCCACTATGGAACACCATTATTAAATAAACATAGACTAAACATTGTAATAAGAAAAAAAATAAGGACAATCACATTATAATATTACCAGATACTAGAAACTATTAATTTTCATTTCATAAATACATTATATCCTATAAATTTATCTAAAACAAGGATCTAATACAAACTATAACAACCTAAAACATAATCAACCCATAACTACATGATTTGTAATACGAGATTCACTTTATTATATTTCCAAGATATTTTTGGTCTACAGTTTTATAGAATTATAAAAACTATTACTTAAAAAAAGTGGACATTACTTATAGTGTATATGTTTTACAGAAACATATATTCATATTTTTAAACTCATATTTCAATTTTAAAACACTTTCTTCTTTTAAGAAAATAATTCCTTATTAAACATTTATCCATTATATATTTCCTATAAATCATTATTCAAGGTTATTCTTTTTTAAAAGTGGGATGAGAAAAAAATATCATTAAGGTATATAAAAAATAATAAAACTCATTAGTTCACTGAAAAAACATGAAAATCCATATTGATATTTGAATGTTTTGGAAAATAAAAATTTGAACCCAAATAATGCTTTAAATAATCATGAAATCATCTTTATTTCCAAATTTTTTCCAAAAATACTTTTGTAAGAAATCATAATGTATAAATACAAATACTGAAAATATTTTGGGAAAAATGGGATCTCAAAGAATTTTTTCTTAAAAAAACATTTTACCTTTAGAAGATCATAAAATATTTTTTTAATCAGGTGTTGATACATTTAATTCATATAAAACATTTCTTCTAAGACTCAAAGAAACCATTGAAAACCCATATATAAATATTGGATGAATATCCGGACATGAAAGCATACAAGAACCTTGAAAATAGAATAACCTACCTTGCTAATTACTACATTTTTTACCTAGAGAACATATCATTACCCAATACATTAAAAGGTTATATCAGACCCATCAATCATTATATATTATTTACAAGAAACATTTAAAATAATGTTCCTAATAAAAATCACTTACCTAGAGTCACTACGTGCCACATACTTTATCTACCCTGCTAATAAAAATATATTAATTAGTTACTTATTTAATAATATTTTTAACTTTCATTCCATTATCCTTAATCCTTTAATTTCACTTATAATCATGTTTTATTTATTCACTAAACCATTTTAATTTAAGTAAGTTGTTTTGAGGTCGTTTGATCCAAAACAGTTTTTGTGTGTTAAAAAAAGTCAAAATGGGTCACAAAATTATTCTATAACATTTCCATATTCTTATTTATGTACTAAAAACATATCTATTCAATTAGTAATGTTTTAAACCAATCTAGGTAAGGTAGGGATGATAAAAGATACACTTTATTCATGGTGGAGGTAATCTTGAAATAAAAATAAGTAATGTTCCCATTTTCTAAATAATATGAAAGAAATAAATTAGATTGTGGTTTATATTTAAATAAAAAATGTAATAATTATTCATTTAATGCATATTTATAACTAGTTACGTGAGGAAATGATGAAAAATGAAATTCAATGTCCATGGTGGTGGTAGTTACCACATACACATGGACAACATTTTCATTTTTCTATGGATGGAAAGAATGTAGATAATGGCTTTTCCATTTAATATAATAATAATTAATTATATTAAATATACTTATTTAATTGTATTAATATGTTTATCATGTTTTTTATAAGGTTCATTAATAGTGAAACAAGAAAGATCTTGGGTAGAATATATACATGTTTCTTGGATAATCTCATTTGAAAAGAATTTAAAATCTACTTGGATTGGTCTTTGCGAAGACAAAAATATCTAAGAAATGTAAAAGTTTTTTATGGAGGTATTTTTATAGGACTTCATTGATTATGGGTTCTCAAATTGTTTTAATAGGTGAGAGAGCGAGGGGATTCTTTTATAAGTGAACGGAGTGGAACTGTTGTAAAAAAACATTGATTTTAAAATATTATATATAAATTTCTCATGTTCAAGTGGAAAAAAGTGTCAAAATGATTAATTTTATGAGAAATAAGTGTTTAAATAGACCCATATAATAAATGTTTTAAAATATTTAGAGATATTTTTGTCATTTTCATTTATTTTAATCCTCTCATTCACAGTTATAACCCTTATTTGGTGGCAATCTTTCAATATAGTTACTTATTTTAATAACATCAAGTGAAATGGTAATTATTAAATAATTTTAATTTATTGATTCCAAATAATTAATCTATTTTATAAAACTCAAAATCTAGTGTTTTGAAAAATTAACATTAATTAATTTCTGTGGAATGAAATGAAAAATTGTTTTTAGAAAATTGTGTTTTAAGGATAAAAATGAATTTACACCAATATTATTTTTTAAAATAGTTCCCCAAAAATTTTATTGGTTTATAATTAAAAAAAGGATTATTATGTGGATTTAAACCCAATTAAGAAATTAAATTTTTTAATTTTAATACTTAATAAAAAATATGGTATTTGAGATTAAAGGGATTTCCATTATTCGCCTAAAAATAATTCCTTTAAAAAAAGTTCAAAAAACTGAACTATAATTAACATTGAAATGTTGTTTTCAGAAAATAATTCAATTTTATAAAATTAAAATTCTAGAATTTATAAATTTTACTTTTAAATAAAATGAAATAATTCATGGAAAGATATTTAATTTAAATAAGTTATTTCTTTTTTTTATTAGAAAATTATTATCTTAAATGTAAATCAATAAAATATAATTATGAATAATAATAATTCAAGAAATTTATTTATAAATAACAATAGATTGGTTTTCAGACTAATCATTTGAATTCCTCTTGAAACACTTCTTATTTTACCTCTCAGGTAAGTCCCTTACAAATTTGGATGTTCTTGGTCATAAGAGAGTTTCCTAAGAAATCTATTTTCACATGGACCTTCAAGAGAATATTCAAGTAGCCAACATGAGTGTTATCCACTACCTAACCTTTTATTCTTCAAATTTCCCATACACCCCCCTTGAAAACTATTTAAAAATTAAAAATATAATAAAATCATATCCATTATTACAATTAAATTTTATTATATTATTGGAAGAACCATTGTCTATCTTTATAATATTCATTCAAGAGTAGTGAACATGTCTCTTGTTCTAGGTGTGTGCTACCTCCTCAATGAATGTTGTATTTAATTATTAATCACCACCATTCATGAATATTTATAAAAATTTATTTACTGAATGAATATTAAATTAAAGACTTGAATAATATTTTTAAGTATGATTTTTTAATCATAGTAATAAAATTAATAATAAGTGATCATTATAAATCTACCAGCCTAAAACAGTCATACCAAGAAGAAAAAATGACTCTTCTTTGTAAATAAAATATTCTTATATGACATTCTTCATCCATGACATATAAATTATGATTTAAATATTTTATAATATCTTTATTCTTATGAAATTATTATATTATAATGATATCACTTTTATACTCATCCATTCGTTATAACTTGTTATTGTTTGGGTCAGTTTAACCACCTATATGAACAATGTTATAAATTAACATGGATAGTTATGAAAACTTAATTACCTATATAATATGATATTAAAATTAAAATAATGTGTAATTATTTTTAATAATGTTATTAATAAAAGTCCAACTCATTATTAATATACAAACTGTTTTTATTAAAAATTAATGAAATATGCTCTTCAATAATTCCATATTGATGAATCTTAACTAAAACGTTCATGGAATTAAATTATATCATTATAAATCATTATAATACATCTATTACAGTACGACAAACAATATATGAATGATAAACATAGTTTTAATATATGGGGAAGGAAATTGATATTAAAAGGAATGTTTGAAACAATCATGATCACTAACATCTAATAATGAAAATAAAAAATAAACAACTAATAAATATATAATGGATTAATATAATTAAAGGATATAAAAATATATTTTTAAATATTGTTTTTAGATAAGTTATTAATATAGTTCTGATTATTATAAATAATTTTAAATCAATTTCATGAATTTAAGAGTAACTATAAGAGTTATTAGTAACATGATTTTTTATTCATTGAGTTATGATTGTTCTTATAGAACATTATTATTATCATTTGGGTAAATTATAAATTATGAATTAATTATATTTTATTTTATATTATTTTTTAGGTAATTTAAATTTCTTTCTCATGAAATCCTTCTTGAAGGATTTTTACATCAATTATTATTCTATGACAAACTTCTTTCTCCATAGAAATTAACTCTTATTAAGAAAAATGCTCATTTACATTAATTGTTATTTCTCCTCATTCATCATATAATTTCTTTCAAAAAATGTTTCATTTACTACTTTTACACCCAGATATGTATTATCTCATTTGAATCATTATTATTTCTCTTTACCTATTTTTAAAATATTCTTTTTTATCATTTTTAAAATTTGGGTTTAGAAAATGATATTTTAATAAATTTAAAATAATAAATCATTTAACTATCATGTGTTTTTTCTTCCACTAAAACTTTCCTCTAAAAACCCTTTATTTATTTTTTTATGATCAACTATTGGGATTATCATTAAAGTTGTGATTTTTTAATTAGATTTCATGTCACCTTCTTGAAAATGATTTTTGAATTTAAACTATAACTTCACTAATTAATGATATTATAGAAAATTTCTTATAGAATATTTTTTATTTCTTCTTTTCAATTATCCTATTTATCTACAAATTATCCAACTCCTATGAATTTTTTTAGAACGTCTCTATATATTTAGTTACAATATGTTCTTTCTGGGATATTAATTCATGGTATCAACAAATCTAGTTCTTGATGTCATTTTATGTTATTCTATTTTGTAATGTCATGAAGTCTATTTTATTTCCATATGTTAGTCATGAAATGATTTTTCATTGATTTTATCCTAATGTTATCTATTGGGTACATTAAATCTATTATATTGGTTCAGTATGATAATGCCCTATGACCAGTTAGGCTTATTAAATACCCTTGACATATTGGGTCTGTTATAATCTTGAGATTGGTGGTGTCCATTATATCCATCGAATGAATTGTCTAAAGCTTCATATCTACTTAGATAATAATAAGAAGTGAGTAATAATGCCTGGTACTCAATAAGAAAATGGTTTTCACGCTTGATAAATGGTAGGAAATAGTTTGTGACACCATATCTACCTTATGAAAAATGTTTAAATGCCTGATCCATAAAGGGAATTAGGATTTGATTCCTGATCCACAATGTTATGATTTACATTCTTATGTTATTTCATATTTCTATGTTATATGACAATGATGTTTCCCATGGATATTTATTATTATCTCATGTTTCTACTTTATTATTACATGGTATATGTTTGATCATATTGGTTTAAATGTATATTCTATTTATTATGGACCTCTCTAATTCCTTAGAGTTCATTAAATTAGATATTTCTCTCATGATAATTCTTTCTCATATGATTTAGATATGAAACATTTATTTAACATTTAAATATTTTCCCTTAATAAGTTTTTTTGATCACTCCTTCTTATGTTTTCCATTCCTCCTATTATAAAGATGATTATGACATATGAGAAATCTATAAATCGGTCGAGTATGATGTAATTATGTATAAATGTTTACAATTTTTATCAATAGGATCTTATGTTTCTAATCCCAAAATATAATAAACTTTTGGATTCTAGGATTTTGATCCAATTTTGGTTTGTAATGTTTAATTAATATTAAATATATAAGAGATAATCTTGGGGCTTCTCCAATATTATCAAATCCATTAGTAAAATATATTTTTTAGGACCAGACCTAGGATTGTGGTTTTATGGTGCCTCATCACCTCTATTCCATGGAACCACCATGAAATCTCATGATAGTTTATGATTAAAAGGTCATTGTAGTTATAATGGAAACACCATGAGATATTCCATGGTGGATATTATAGTCTTCATAAGTAATGGTACAAGACAAGATAGATGATGAAACAATGATTATTGTGTTGTGGTGGAGGTGAGTATGTTTCACATGGAAGTTCAAATCAGGAAACACTTATGTCTTGTGTATGGTGGATTGGTGGATTCATGTGTTATAGGGACCTATGATTAACATAAATGGATATTACATCATTATAGATGAATATTCAACACATTATAGAAGTACATTACTAGGGATCATAATAGTTTAGTGTCTTTGGACACTTGGAACAAAATATTTTAACATGGTGAATTATCTTCAATTTTTCCCACAAATATATTCCCCTATAGTACATATACATAAAACCCTTCTTTATATCTTGGGTTAAGGAAACATAAGAAAGGGGTGAGAGCATATTCTCATTAAGGTTAAACAAAAGAGATAAACATGAGAATACATTTATGATAATGTGATCACAACATTATAATATCATACCCCACATATCGAAGATCATAAACATTAATCATGTCATATTGATTGTAAGGTTATAAAACATGAATAAAAAGGGAATCATGAGAATAATTCATGAAAGAATATCAAATGAATAAGACATTGAATTTTTTTAATATACATAAGTATATAAAATCATATGTCAAGGATACCAACACAGACCTTCATAACTCATTAGTCTTGGGATAATAACATGTGTACCAGCTTTAGGCTTCATATGCCCTCCCGTGAACCCTCTAATTTTGGTCTTGGGATTCCATCATATGTATTCTATTATTTTAGGCTTTATATTACCTCTTATGTTCCCTATTGTTTTTCTATTTTGATTCCCTCTTAAGTACCCTCTTGTTTCAAGCATAGGATTCCCTATTGTTCTAATCATGGGATGCCCTCCTATGCACCCTCTTATTTTGGGCTTACGATGCCCTCTTATTTTGGGCATGATATGTCCTCTCGTGGACCCTCTTGTTTTATAATTAGGATTCTCTATTTTTTAGGCTTGGGTTTATCTCATGTGTACCCTTTGTGTTCCTAAAACATTTCTCGTTACCCCATTCATTGGGTGGAGATATAGGTCCCACCCATCGCATAGTGAAATCATACATGCATGTCCCATGTGATAAAAACATTCATAATATAATGACCCATTAAATGAGATGGGATCTATAAACATCATAACATAACCCATGAAATGAATTGGGTATATTTAACAATTCATTACATCATAACCTAAGTAAGATAGATAGTTTTTTAATCATTTCATTAAAGCTTAACCCGTGAAAGGAAGAGGGTTCCAAAATAATATAAGTCATGGATGAGAAGCAGGTTCCATAAACATAAATCCATTAAAAAAACTATTTGTAATTCCCCGACCCCAGGTACCCAGGGTTGGTGCATTATTACATAATATTGGCATGATCACAAAAGATCAATTCTCGAAAGATTGATTAATTTAGTAGCCTTGGAAACACTAGATATATTCATAAGTCTTACATTACACCATAAAGTGAAAAACAAACTACAACAACATCTTGTCTTCATATCCCCTCATACTATCCCCGAAGGTCATTCATAAAATACTTCTTCATATCCTAGATAAAATAAAACATTTAAAGGGGTGAGCTCAGATTCTCAGTAAGGATAACAATATAGCAAAAATATTCATAAATAAACATAAACATTTAAGGCAATGTATAACTAAAACAAAAGCCTTTTAAACATGAACTTCGGCATAATATGGCCAAGATAAAATGAAATAATGTCATTTACGTATTCACATAGATATTCTACTAGTCGAATAATCACATGCAATATCAATAACCACTTTAATAATAATGGAATGCAAAATTCCAGACTATCATGACCACATAATCAAGGACTTGATCCGAGACTACAAGTAAGATTTTGTAAAGGCCGTGTGACGATACACTAGTTTGTCTCATGAGACCTACTGATGCATTGAGGAGCTATAGCATGCTCCACCCGTCACATACTATGTCCAATGCATTCCTCATATGAACAGGTTTAAACATAACATAAACATTCATATTAAAAATAGAATATGAAATGTCAATACTTTCTCCATAAACCATGAATGGTATAAAAATGACACATCCACAGTAAAAAATATCACAAACCCTTCAATAAAATATCAAAGTTTTGTATCATAATAAATCAACTTCAAATAAACATAAATTCCATCAAAGGGTGTTGAAATAGATGAAATCAAAACTATTTGAGAGAAATATCTCTTTTTTTGAAATCGGTTAAAAGTCACATAATTATGAAAATATTCTTATAATATTTTAAGGGAAGCTTGGATGATTTTATAACGGCATAAAATAGCTGCACCCACCGTATAAGTTAAAAAAGACATTCTTACCTTAATTCTGTCGAAAATGTTAAAAGGACCTTGTTTGGAAAACGAAGGAATGATTCCATTATAAATATCTTATAAAATTAAAACAAGGGTATAAATGAATTTAACCCATAGTCTATAAAATAGTGAGAATGTTTTCAAATACATTTTTGAGAAACATGGATGTGGATGATAAAGGGCTCCTAGTATATAATTACATATAAACAACCACAGATAATGTAGAGATTGTGAAATAAACCCTTACCTTGTACTTTTCCTTGGTCGAGGAAAGGTTAAACTCCTGTATAATGGTGAAATAATTTTTATTAAATTATAAAATAATCATAGACATTAATATGATATCATATATGATCTTTTAACATTGCTTTGTTAATATTATATTTGTATTATCATCGTTTCAAGTGTTAACAGATTCATTTTCATTTATATTATTTGTTATGTGAGTCATATTTGTTATGGATGGGATGTATCTTATTCATATCCAGAATGATATCAAGTCCTTAAACATTATTTTTAATCATCAAATGAATATTAGTCTTGAATGGATACGATGGGGAATGAATCTCATCGTGTTCGTGGAGACGGTAGTCTGTACGTACGCACGAGCGACAATATCATTATTTTGATATTAAAATAACAAATAATTGGATGGTATATCATTTATACAGAATCATAATCCTGTTATATTTATTATTTACATGAATTACACATCATTATTTTACCCATCCAAATAATAATGTATTGAATAAAAATGACACCATGACGTGGAGACGGTAGGTCGTACATACGCACGTATGGTGACATGTCATTCAAAGGATGGATAGAATATTGAATATTGTTATAAAATATTTATAATAATATCAAAGTATATAGAAGATACTGGAGTTATTATTTTAGAATGGAAATAACAAACAAAGAAGAAGTGCAAGAAGAAAAGAACTTGATAGAGGGTGGTGAAAACATTAACTCTTCTTCGAGTTATTCCGTTTGATTTGATCAAAAGGGCTCCGTAGGTTGGATTTCTGATCAAACTAAGGCCTTTAGGTTAAAATGAGGGAAGGTGAGATGATATTTGATCAGGTTTTTGTCGATCCAAAAGGCTTTTAAGGTGTGAAATTGAGAGAAGGGGGAGTTCCCTTTTATAACAGGGGTGTGGGGAACCTTAGGAAAAGCTAGAAATATTATTTTATAATAAATTTATATTCGGTTTCTAATGGCTCCAAAGTGACTTATTTAGAGTATAAGAAGATAATGGGTTGAAAAACACCCAACTAATAGGTTTTAGATAGGTTTGGGTCACTATATTAACCTTATCTTTTAGTTATAACTCTCAGTTAATTAGTTTCACATTTACCATGTCTCTTTGTATTTTTATATTATATGGTTAATAAACTTACTATAAACTTCCAAGAGAACCCCAAGTGGTTCATTAATGATACACCTATCATTACATAGGTCTTTTGGCCGAACCTTATATTT
Organism: Viscum album; assembly: GCA_963277665.1. Lineage (NCBI taxonomy): Eukaryota > Viridiplantae > Streptophyta > Magnoliopsida > Santalales > Viscaceae > Viscum > Viscum album. The sequence goes on from OY728139.1 coordinate 1,123,064,279, forward strand.
TTAAGAATAGAATATCAATTAATAATATAATATTTGTTTTAAATACTACTCTGTGACAATTTTGACACTATTTAATAATTGATTTTTGTTAAAGTTGTAAAAACTTTCTTAATTAGAAATAAATTACTTTACTCAATCCTAACATGTCATATTAACCAATAAAATTAGTATAATTCATAAAAAGTCTCAAATTACATTTATTTGGATATTTATAATATCAATTATTTTAATATTTCATTAATTAGGTAATTACTGCATCACTATTGTGTCTTAAATAAATTAACTTATATAATGTATAAAAATTATAAATAAAATACCATTATGTAGTAAATTGTTTTATCTTTCTAATGAATATTTATAATCAAATTTATCTTTTGTATCACCCAATATTAATAATGTTTTATTTATTAAACATTGATTTTAACTCCTTTAACTCTTCTTTGAATTAAATAATAATAAATGTCCTAATCCAATCCAAGTGGACCAAAGTGGTTCATATTTTATTTATATGGTTGTTTTTGGTCTAATTATACTTATCCAATATAATTAGGATATGTGTTAGGGTAATAATAATATCAGTTTTACCTTTAATTCGCCTATTTACTTTTAACCGTGGTAAATAAAAGTAAAAAATTACTATTCACCAAAAATTATTTTTATCTTATTGAACCACATTTTACTCCTAGATATTAGCTGTGTCTCTCAGATTTTCGAAATTTCAGTCACAGAAGCGGTAAAATTATGTTTTATGTGAATTTGCAAATTCTCCTTGGAGATGGGTAAAGGACGGTGAAAAGTTCAATAAAATTTTTATATATCTAAAATTCTTATAAACTGACTCTAATGAATTACATTAAACTTATATAAGTATTATGTATCTATTTTTACCTAAAATAAATAATTATTTAAATAAAAAAATTCGGTTTTAAACTAAAACTCAGTGTTTTTTAGTATTCATCAAAAATTGAACATTTTCACAAAGATACCAAATGTTCACCCTAAGATAATTTTGATATTCCGAATCCAAAAATTAATTCCATTTTACCAAATTCAAAACATAGAAGTTTCATTTATTAACTTGAAATTAACTTTCGTTGTCAAAACCAAAAGGCGTGTTTTAAGAAACAATCACTATCAAAAGATTGACACATGTTTATGTCCAATGTCAAAGTGAATTTACTTACAATGACCAGCATTGGATTAAATAGTAAAAATATAATTTATTTGTTCTTCAAAATCATTAAAATGTATAATTTAACACTATAAATTATTTTGATTAAAAAAGTTGTTTTCAGTTAAAATATAGTATTTTCACAATTCTCCCAAATATGAAAGTTAATAGAAAAACACCAAAGATTTATTGAAACTAAATTCTTATTTCCCTATTCGAAAGAAGAATTTTATTTTTTCAAATTGAATATATAAAAATTTCAAATTTTGGATTTAAAAAAAGGGTACATCATTAAAACGCAGTAAAAGTGAATTTTTTTAAATAAATACTTCTTTTATCTGAAAAAATTCAAAGTGTTCTTACATTATGTCTATGAAACTCATAATATGGATTCCAAAATTAAAAGGATTATATATAGTTAAATATTTAGTTAATACTATTCATAACCACTTTTGAACGGCTAGTTTGGTAATATTGTGGTGAGCTCGAACCCGGTGTTGCGTATAGTGAAAGTTATTGAATTACTTTTAATAAATAACGTACTATGAAATCTTGGGGTGTTACACCATTAATGAAATAATATGAATTGTATTATTGGATCATTTCCCAAATAAATCTTAAAATCTTTCAAATAATTCCAGCATAGATGGAGAAGGATTTTGAAAGACCACATGGAGAATTTATTAAGGACGATAACCTTTCTTTTAAATTCATTTTTGAAAACATAAAACTTATTCAAAATTCATTTCATAAAAAAAATTTAAAAACATATAATGTAATATAAAAAATCATTTCAAATATTTCTTGATTAAAATATCGTTTCCATTATTGAAAACACCCTTTAAAACATAAATAACTTTCAAAAACATTTTTCTTTTAAAATAAATTTAAAAACATATAAAGAAATATTTATAATATTATAATTCATTTTACTTTGAAAATAATTTCAAAACATATAAAGAAAGTATAAAAAACATTAAAAACATTTTCCTTGAAAACATATAATGGGTTCTGAAAAATTTTAAACCACTTTTTAAACCAAAAACATTATTTAAACCTTTTTAAGAAAACATTATTTTTAAAGAACACAAATTTCCAACCGAATAGATTCCTAAATTTGAATTTTCTTAAAAAATGATTTTAATTATATTAAGTAAAAAAGAGTGAAAAAATGGTACTAATACATTAATATATCACAAATACCTAGATGAGATGAAACATCATGAGTGATCTTGAGATATGGATCATAAGAGTTAATCAATGGAAGCATAATCCTAAATAATCCGGATAAACAATGAGACTGTAACAATAAACCATTACCACTTTGGTTACTTTGACTCATAATATAAATAAGATTATAACATTACATTCAGATTGAAATATTATGAAAGAATTATATTCATGATATAACTTTTAAAAGTTCAGTATATACACCCCATATAAAAATATATGTGCATAACATGGCATGTAACTCAAAAAGGGAAACATCAGACAAAAAATACTTTACTGATTTGGTAACATTGAAATAAAAAACCCCATGAAAAGAATATAAAAATATATATATTGAAATTATAATTAATTTATGTATAATAATAATATAATAAATTCATGGTTAGTATATACACAACTAAAATAAAATTATTAGTGAATAATGCATGTATCTCATGGATATAAAAAGTGAGATGAGAAAACCCTTACCTTAAGTCTTGAATATAATAATACATGATAAAACCTCAAGTATAATAAAAATATGTTTATTATAAATAAAAAAACCATATTATTATATCAAATACCATATTTTTTTATGATTTTATATTGCCATTTTTTTAGCAATTCCATGTTAATGTTATATTTCATGTAATATCTGCTTTGTTTTTCATATATATTTTGACTTATTGTTCTTGATCCTATTACATAAATCATTTTTTACTTATTTTAATAATATAAAACAAGATTTACAAATCATATATATTTACTATATAAATATTTATAATATTATATAAAATATAGATGTATGAAATGGAATACGACGTTCATGGAGATGGTCGATTATACACATGCAAGAATGATGATTCCATTTCCTTGTCATATTCAAAGAAATGTAAATGAAATATATTTGTGTTTGTATATATAATATATTTCTAGTAGAATTAATACATAATATATATCATATTATTTTACAAAAATCATCCTTGATACATTCTATGTAAATTGTAAACGAATCACATCACTATGAGGAGGTTGTTGTCCACATGTCCATAAATGAAATTATCGTATTTACACTAAATGGAAATGATAAAGGTATGTGTGTTATAATATGAAATTAACCATAAATACATCATAAAGATCATATATATACTATAAAAATATATTTTCTACTATAATTACCAACCATGATAGTCGGTAATGAAAAACGTACAATATCGTTTTGTGAGGTAGTAGTTCGTCATACACAACAGCGGTAAGTTCATTCAAAATTAAATAGAAGTGTGTGTAAGTGCACTATAACCCTTAGAGTAAGAAAACTCAGTATATTTTGGATAATGAGGTTGTTATCCAATAATTTAATAAGAATATTTTAGGGTGTGGATAATGAAAATAAGAAATGAGCTTATGGATGGATGTTACCTCTTCATTGAGTAACTCCATTTTGTTTGCACGAAAGGGATTCCCTGGTTGGATTTCTAGACAAATTAAGGATTATAAGTTTAAATTAAGGATTTATGGAACTTATTTTAATAGGTTTTGGATGATCCAATGTGTCTTGATAGGTTTGTGGAAGGGTAAGATTGAATGCCTTTCTATAGAGGAGGAGGAGTGGCATTCTTGTAAATTCAAAAAGGTAAACAATAATATCGGGTGGTCTCTCTTGCTTTATGTTCTTCAAAATTGGAAAAAAATTATGTAAAGGGTTTGTGTGGTATGTAAAAACCTCAAAAACATAAAAATAGGTCTATTTATAGAATTTGGTTCCTTAACAACTAAGTTTCATTATTTTTATCATTTTAGTTTTTCTTAAAGTAACTAGTTTTCTATACTTAGTAATTTAACCATTAAAAATAAATTTAAGTTACATTTATTAGAAAATATAGAGAAACTAAATTATAAATATTTTACCTAATTTAAAAATTATAAATCCCATGTGTGTTGAAAATGAAATTAAAAAAACTAGAATGTAACAAGAAAAAACAATTCTTTAACGTGAACCATGATAACAATTTTTTTCCTATCTGTAGGTAAATATATTAATTTTAAATGATCATTTGGTAAAATAATGGACCAAATTTTATATTTAATGACAAATACATATCACAATTCATAATATTTTATTTAATTAATATTAAATCATTTAATAAATTATCATTTGTTATAAAATAACATTAGTTTCAATTTTGACATTATTTATTTAATTTTAATTTTAATATATATAACCATATTATAATTAAGAAATATAAAACACATATATTTTTAGCATTATATATTAATATAAAAAATAATGGACCACTATATAATTCATTATATTTATTTCCCTTCAAATGTTTTAACTATTAACTAATTTAATTAATTATTAACTAAATAATCCTTGCATTAGAGTTTGTAAAGAGATTAATGTAACTAATTCACCAATAAAAATTCTAGTTAAATTATCATGTTAAAAAACTAATTTTAATTTCAAAATAATTTTTATAACTTAAAATATATAGCTTCTTCCATACTCTAAATCTTTACAAATGTTATAGGTAAGGAATGTTTTTTTTTCTTTTTCATTACATAAGTTATTATATTGGTAACTTTCAGGGAATATTATCCAACTCATTCATAAAATTTGAAACAAGAGGGGATATTGTTGAATGATTATAATCCAATGGATTTTTTTATAGTTTCTCGATCATTTTTTCCTTAAATTTAAGGTTTAGTCCCCTGTTAAACTCAATTTTACCTAAATCACGGTAAATAATTTTAGTTACATTCACTAATGTTTTGGTCCAAAACTATTTTGATATTATTATAATATAAAAAATATATATTTATTAAGACTATGTATATAATTGTTTCCAAATTAAATTCACAAAATTAGAAAATTTATGTATAAAATTAATCATGCAAATTATATGAGATAGCGGGTTTTTTAATGAGAAACGTTCAGAAGCTTGAAATGATTTTATATCCTATTTCATTGTTAAATTTGTTCAAATGGCCTAAATTTGATTAATTTATGTACAATTGATCTAATTAAAATTAAAATTAAAATTAAAGCTTTATCTAAATGTATAAATAAATTAGATGAAAAAGGAGTTTTCAATAAAAAATCATTATTTTTCCCTATTCATCCAAAAATTATATATTTCATAAAAATCCAAAAAATTCACCATAAGATAATTTTTAAATTACTAATTAAAATATATTTTTTATCGAAATTAATTAATAAAATTGTCCAAAATTATTTTTATTATTATTCACAGAAGGACATAAAAAGCAGTTTGTCCAAGAAAATAATATTTCCAAATATATAAATTCTTTACCAAATATTATATGTTTTATCATCATTATATATAATTCATATAAAACTATTATAAACTATAATTAAAAATTCTTTAATACTGGTTATATTACTATGTTTAACAACTATTTTATAACTATGATGTTTCAATAGTTGTAACAATAAAATCTGGTTTCATAGAAACTCAGGGTTCCATGAAGCACAATCCAAGTCTATGGTGCCTATAGAACAAGCTTATATTTGTGTATTTTATAACAATATATTAACTTGGTGTACTGTACAATGTAATAATAGCATGTTTGTTTCATATTACACAAGATATATTCAGTTTTTCATTAAATGAAGAATATACATAATATCAAATTAATTCAAAATAATATTTCCTAAAATATTGGGGTGTTACATTATACCCCCCTTAAAATGAATTTATCCCTCACAATTCATCATGGTGGTCAAAGGTCTAATAGTTACTTTCATAGAAACCCACATCAAAAAAATGAATACTAAAACCTCCATTAAAAATGGGATGTTTTAAATAGAACTATTACCTAGAGTAACACTTAACTAGGTTTTTACATAGGATGACATAAGTGGAAAGTGAAAACACAAACATGGAAGATAAATAAAACTATCATGTTCTCATGGAGAGTGATAGAGAAAATGTTTTGGATAATGTTAATAATCACAAATCCATAACCCAAAAAGTATTGAAAAGGGTCATTAATATTTAAAAAATGTTGATAACTTGAAAACATTTTATTTCCATACCATTCTCTTGACATTAAATAATTTTCATAAGAAGATATACATACATGATTATGGGACATACTCTCCCTTTGATGTGCCTTGATTAATTTCCATATATTCTCTTACTCAATGAAAAGAAGGTGAATTGTTCATTCCTGAAGAATTATAATATAATGAGGTCAAATAACAAGTCATTCCATATATGTTTAGTTAGTATCATATCAAAATAGTTATCATCGGCTATCCAATAAAATAAATCCTCATATGGAGAGATAATACATTAATCTTTAAAATATCAACCAAATTTTAACAAAACCCATTCCATAAAGGGTTAACCTTAAGAACCCTCTGAAAGATGAAATCCAAAACATTTCAAATAAGGTCACTAAATATCTCAAAAAAAACTTAGCATTGATACACCAGATACCATAAACTCTCTCACGGTTGTCACCTTCAAAACATTTGAATAAATTTATAATTTATTCTCTTAAAATATGGTAATAACCTAAATTATCATGCATCCTTATTGAAAACATGCATGCATTTTTATTGCATAGATCATTAGATATATTCCTTGAAATCCTTAATCTCCATCCATTATAGCGCAAACCACTTTGTAAAAAAACCCTTTATTAGTTCTGAGGTTATTGATATTATCTAATTTACATTAGGGACATCATTAATATCTTTATCCAAGATAAACACAATTATCTCAAAATCTTGAATACATTAAAGGCTACCTTCCCTTAATTCAAAATATCACCTTTCCATTAAATCTTTGAGTTTCAAAATATATATAGTTTAATCATTCACCTTATTCTTAAACCATTACTCAAAATTCATCATCTTATTACTTAATAACCCATTTCCTATAATATTAAATACAAATCATATCTTAATGTTCCTAAACCTCCATATAGTCATGCTTCTTATGTTTAGTGAAAACAATACTATTAGAACATTTCATACCTCTAACATTTAATTTGTGTTCTATTTATATTTATAAGTATAACCAATACTCATAAAAACTTATTGATTCTATTCATGGGATATCCACTTGGGACTTCAATTTTTATAATTATAACACATTAAACATGTGAAACATTCAATTTTAACCCAATTCATTCTAGTTCCTACTATTAACTATGACCAGAAATCATAGTGTGAGAAACAATTATCAGAGAAGAAAATAACCTAATCAATCAAAAAATAACTTATATAACGCATAAATCATGAAACCCACTTCATTAATCTATGAAACCTTATGTTTATCCTAGGTTATTCATAACCATATTCTATTTAAATCCATCATGATGTTTCATAATGAGTTGCTCATTTCCTATACTATATCCCATGAAAGTTTCAAACCAGGTGTGCAGTAAGGCTCATTTTCGTGCACTAGTTCCCGATCAAGTCTAGCTCAACATGGTTTTTTTAGGGTTGTTACACCTATGTACATATGTTCTAGATCCACACCCACTTTTAGTATCTAGATAGGGATGTATTTCCTGGAAACCACTCACTCTATCCTTTACCAAAATTCAATGACATTTTCTTACACTTTAAATTATCCTTAGACTATTCCTTAGAGACATCCATAGACATATCCTTAGAAATATTCGTAGGGATATCACTAAATTTTACACATAATAGTTTCCAAAGTTTGACTAAACCCTTACTTTTATACCAACTATAGTGACCCAAGATTAACAAACATGGATATTACATCATTTTAGATGATTATTCAGCACTATACAAAATGACATGCATGAGAATTCTAATAGTTTAGTGTCTTTAGGAACATTGAAAAAAAAATTTAAATTTGTTAATGGTCTTAAATGTTTTCCATAAAAATATTACCCTTTAGTACACCGACATAAAACATTGCTTCAGAACCTAGGGAAAAGAAACCTAAGAAAGGGGTGAGATCAAATGCTCGGTAAGGGTAAACAAAATGAGATAAACATGAGCATAAGGGTATTATAACGTGATTATAACATTAGGATATCATAAACTTCATATCAAATATAATATATATGAATCATGGAATAAATATTATCAGTTCATAAGACATGAATCATAATGGAATTAGAAGCATAAGATAGAAAATCATAACATAGTAATTTGACATGGAATTTTTGGCATGCACATAAGCATAGATTGTCCTATATCAAGGATACTGATAAAACACTATTTTGTTGAATATTTTATCTATAATAAATGAAATAATTTCCTCACATTGTGTTAAATATGTTTATTTATAAAATATTTGGGATTTGATCATTCATTTGAATATTTGGTGAAAATTCCATTTTTACCCTTAATAGTGCACTGTAGTATTTCGACGATAAATATTTTTATATTTATTATTTGAAATTTAACCTTTGTAATAGTATTCATAACTTAATTTTATAAAACTTTCATTCAGGACACTAGAGCTAAAGAGTGCATTTGGATAGAGTAAATGGGCCATTAATCCAAGGGTGGGCTGGACTCGGCAGAATGGACATGGGTTCTATATTTGGGTCATATATTATTATTCAAGGATTTTATGGAGCCCAAAATTTGAGGAAAGCTCTAGGACATGATTTTACACAAATCATCCTTCTGGAAGGCCGGTCAATTCATGCGTGTTGGAGGCCAAATGGGCGGTGCAAGTTGGAATAAAATATTTGGCCGAATTTCCACATTCACACTTGAAACCACTTGTAACCTCTCCTCCCCTACCCTCTATAAATTGGAGTTTTCTCATTTGGAGGGGTTGGGACGTGCATTAGGATATTGGAGATAGTGGAGAATTTGTTTCACCCAAATTCGCCAACAATTTTAAGAGGGGTATCTCTTGAAGCAAGGATCCCCTCATCGAAGCCTTCTTTTTCTCCTTCACGTTGTAATGATTTTGTTTGTGTAATAAAATTCTTTGTTCTTATTTTATTTCTTCTCTTTTATTCTATTTTGTTTAAATTTATTATTCTATTAATCTTCCTCTTTGGTCTGGAATTCTTGAGTAGAAGCGTTATTGGGTTATACCCATTATAAACATTTGCACATGCAAAACGCTTCTACGATGATTACGCCGCCCATGGAAGAGTAGTTCTTTTTAGTAATCGATAGACCTCTATACTGTAAAGACCCAGAAATTTCAAGGAAATTTTTTTCTTAATTTTCTTTGTAATTTTACAAGAACGCAGTTTCTGACGGCGCCTGATTCCGAGGCCCGGTGTGCCCGGAATTAATTTCCGAAGTTTGGCTCGGGTACGTTCAGTGAACGAGCGAGCGGGAATTTCTATCTTTTGAACCGGTGCTCGGAATTGAAATCCGATTGCACCGATGAACTCGGAACGCCGGTAATCGCTTATGAGAACCTTTACCGTAATTGCGTTTGTGCGGGAGGAGAAGTTAATTTTTGGGGTTTAATTAAAAAAAGTGAATATAATTGTTAAATCAAATTTTAACAATGTTAAGTGGTTAACTTCTCCCATGGGAAGTTGGTGGTGGGCCCATATCCATCCAACATCCCATGTGTGGATATTTGAAAGGGTGGGGCCCACACGAACCTCCCCCACCTTTTCAAATTCCTTAAACTCCCAAACCCTCTTAACCCCTCACTTTCCAACTCCCCATTAACTCACATTCTTTAATATTTGACAACTTGATTAATTAATGAGGTGAGTTAAGTATGGTTTATTTGAATTTCAATCTTTTGAAATTCTTGCCAACACTTTGCAATTAATTAATTAAACCAACTTAATTAATTATTTTGAGTGTTTGAATTCTTTTGAATTCATTTTTCCAACATTAAAAAGAGAGATTATATTCTTCTTTTTGGGTTGGCATGAACCTTGTGGGGAGAACTAAGGAGAGGAGAAGAACTCTTGGAAGATCACCAACCTCTCGAGGAAGAACGTTCCACATTTCCGAAGAACGTGAAGCAGCACCTCCGACCCTCTTCAACCGGAGTAAGGAAGGGAAGCACCGCCGCCTACAAAGTATACAGAGGGTGATGTCTCGGCTCGACTTCACCGAGCTCTTCTCCCACCAACCTAGACGGAACGACGCCCGACCTCCACGACGCTTGTCTTCCGCGGGTCGTTGAAGAACTCCGTTCTTGAAGCCGAGGTAGGGGAATTTATTTTGGAATTCTCTTATCTTTTGAGAAAAAAACGACGAGCGCGGACCAACCAATACCGGGTTGATCCGCGGATCGTCCGATCAAGCGGTTGATGATTGAGGGTTTTTATTTATTTAATTGTTCGTGAATACAAACTTGGTGATGATCATGGATTAAAACCCTTTTTGTTATCGAATAACGCGAGGGGGTCGGACCGCACAAACACGGCCGACCCTCCTCCTTTGTTTTTCGTGATGGTTTCTTGAGGATGATACGAGAAAATGTGGTGCCGTCGCACCATGCGATATATTGCGGATGATACGCGCGGCGCCGTTGCCCGCGCTATGGAAAGAAATCCAAGAACGCGACGCCGTCGCGTCGCGTCGAAGAAAGTCAAAGGCGCCGCGGCCGGTGCAGGGCCGCGGCGGAAGGAAGCGATGTCGTCGCATCGCGCCGAACGGCATAGGTCGCGGCCGGTTCCGGGCCGCGGTGGAGCAAGATGACCGGCGGCCGGCACCGGGAAGCTGGTGTCGGCGAAGGAAGGACCGGCTGTCGCCGGTCCTTGCTGGCGAAACCGGCTGGCCAGTGCGGGCCGGCCGGGCAGTGGAGACCGGGGGAATTAATTTCCCCTGGCCGGGTCTCAAAAGCGGCCCCAATTAAGGGGTCGCGGTTCTCAAAGGGGGGGGGGGAACTTTGCCCCCCGCGCGCGGCACCCGAACGACGCCCAGGCCGCGCCGCCGTGCCGGTCTGCGCCGCCGCGCCGGACCGCGCCGCCGCGCCACCGGCCGGGCCGGGTTTTTCCGAGCCGGGCCGGGTCGTTGGGCCTGGTCGCCGCCCGGGCCGGGTCGACCCGGTTCGGCCGACCCAGGGGGGGGGGGGTCGGCCCGGGCCCAGACCCCCAGTTTCGGACCACTTTTGGTCAAATGCCCGTATCTTGGGCTACGGGCCTCTAAACGACTCGCCGTCAGTGGCAACGCGATTCTTGGATCGAGACGGTCATTTCGGTATACTATACTCAAGGTGCACCTTCCTTTTCGGGAGCCAACGTGGTTAAAACTCCATAGTTAAGCGTGCTTGGCCTATAGTAGTGATCAGGATGGGTGACCTCCTGGGAAGTTTCCCAGGGTGGGTGTGAGACGGAAAGGCCAATAACTAACAGACCGGGCGTCCGATTTACGCGCCGTCTGTTTCGTTGAATTCCTCTTGATGAGACGGATCTTTTGGCATACTCAGCCCGAGGTTTGGACGTAGGTGGAGTACGGTCGGGTTGGTTTTTGCCTTAAAAACCAACCGGGCCCCTGGAACGAAAAGGCCAATAACTCTCAGACCGGGCGTCCGATTGACGCGCCGTCCATTGCGTTGACTTCCTGTTGACGATACGGAACTTTTGGCATCCTTCACTCGAGTTTTGGATGCAGATGGATAGTGGCCGGGTTGGATCGCACAGAAATCCAACCGGGCCCCTGGAACGGAAAAGCTGATACCTTTCTGACAAAACGTCTGTTTGACGAACCGTCAGCGGCGTTGGTGATCACGATGATAAACGGTCCCTATGAGTATACCCTATGAGAGTTCGGGGTACAGTTGAGATACGGCCGGATTTGGTTCGCTCACGAAACCAACCGGGCCGCTGGGACGAAATGACTAGTAACTCACAGACCGGGCGTCCGATTGACGCGCCGTCTGTTGCGATTAGACCCCTATGACGAGGCGGTCCTTTGAGATACTTCTTCGTGGGACTTTGAGATATTTGGAGTATCGACCTGTAGCTCGTGGAGTGGACCCTCCTAGAGACGAGCGTGCAGAGTACGGAGAACGTGTAGCTGGCTGAGACCAGACGACTGCTTGACCGACTCGACTTGGAGTGAGTCGACTAGCCCAGTGGACGGAGCACTACTTTCTGAGGTTCCGACCCATGGCAGATGGAGCACTACCTGTGTGACAGTGCAGACCCGCGGTGCTCGTCCGGAGAGTACCTCAGCAGGCTACTAGGGGGTGTGCATTACTGTGTTTGGGTGAGATACCTCGGCGGGAAGCACTACTGTGTTTGGGTGGCTGGCCCACAGTACTCGACAGGAGGAGTACTTCCGCAGTCTTAGGTTAGTGAGCAGTACCTCAGAGTCATGACAGGACCACTGTACACTCCAGAGACGGAGCTCTTCCATAGTTACGGTTTCGATAATGAAAATCCTGGTTTGAGCTGAGACTTTTGACCTTGTGTTTACCTCATGATTGAGATGGGTCACTTCCTAACTTAGGTATATGTATGGGCATATACCTGGGTAGTGGTTATCCATTGATTTCACAATCCTTGTGTTTCCTCGTGATTGAGATTGGTTACTTGATAACTTAGGTATATGTATGGGCATATATCTAAGTAGAGGTTATCTGTTGAGATCTTCTTTGTGGTTATCCTTGTTGGCTTAGTGAGACCTTAAGGGTCTCGGGGTCCCTACTGAGTATCGTTATACTCACCCCTGGACGGGCTATGCCCGCACCTCGTTGTGTTGGTTGCAGACGACGGGCAGTGCTGATGGAGGCCGAGTGTTCGAGGACTGGACGGTACCCGGAGGTGGACTACACGACGAGTCAGTACCCAGAGGTGGACTACACGACGTGACGACTCACAGAGGAGGTAGATGGACGAGAGCGTGGAGGAAGCTATCTATACCTACCCTTCAGGTAGGATCCGTGGTGGATGACCAGGAGCTGCGCTATCTGTACCTACCCTTCAGGTAGGATCCGAGGAGGACGACCCAGGAGCTGCTTCCTTCTTCCAGCTGTTGTCTTTTTGCTGTTGTACCTTGTTCAGTTGTAGTTGTACTTTCTTTTGGGTTTGTATTCTGGCCCATTTACTTTTCAGCTTTTCTTTTGTACTTAGTGTTTTGCTTCCGCTTGTACTCTGTTGTGCTTGTTTTCTTTTATAAAGGCAATGCCTTCCCAGTTATCATGATTTTACGCATTTGGTGCTAGTCTCCAGCCCCTGGCCTATGGAAGGCGGGCTTGGGGTAGTCACGGCATAGGCCCCGAGGACGGTTCGTGACAAATTGGTATCAGAGGAGTTCGGTTCTGCCGCAGAACTTATGACTCTAACTTTTTCTTTCTGTGAAGCAATAGTGTTAAGAGTACCGAGTGTGGATTTCAGTTCAGGGAGTCCAGTGTTGGTGCGGGCGGCCGACGTATCCATACACCAGGACCCTGACAACTGATTTCCGACTTTGTGAAGGAAAACACTGATTGCGTGTGTGTTTTCAAAGGTTTTCCCTTAAAACAGCTCAAACCAGGTCAGCTCACCAGGTATAAACGTTTGACCGTGTCACGATGTTTCTTTCAGGATGCCATTTCACGGACGACCAGCTAGAGCCCAGAGGGATGTGCATGCTGACATCCTATCGAGCGACAAGGCTTCGGTGCAGGGCCCTCTTGTAGTTGAGGCACCAGCGGAGGCACCAGTGGTACTACCATACGTTGAGCCACCGATGCCACCAGCCCCAGCAGTAGGCGATGCACGATGCTTGAGCGCGCTGCACGAGTTCCAGCGCCAGAGGCCACCCAGGTTCCGGGGAGAGACGGACCTGTAGATGGCTGAGGTTTGGCTGGAGGCTGTGGTGAGAGTCTTCAGGCTAGTGGGGACACCGGCAGACTTCATGGTGATCTTTGCTGCCAGCCTCCTTCAGGCAGCAATAGGCAGGTGGTGGAGCCACTTTTTTCAGTTTTGCGACGGGATGACCTTCGCATGGGAAGACTTCGAGACCTTCTTCAGGGTGGAGTTTGTGCCAGTAGCTCTACACCCCGAGCGTGTACAAGAGCTTCTGCCTCTGCCGCATGTTTTTAGATCAGTAGCCGAGTCATCTGTGGGCAGTAGACAGATGATACAGAGGTCCAGGAGGACCAGACTAGCAGTTGGACGATCTCGAGTTTTAGGACCGGTGGTGCAGGGCACCCGAGGTGGGGTCAGAGCCAGGCGTGCCAGAAACGAACAATGTTACTCCTGGGGCGGGAAGGGCCACCTGGCACGTGACTGTACGACTCCTCGTACGGTTGATCAGCGGGTGTTGGAGGAGCCACTGAGACAGAAGCAGCGGCTGGTGCTTGAGCAATAGCTGAGCAGTGGACAAGGCAGTAGAGCTCCGGGAATAGGTGGATAGGAGAGGAACTAGTGGATACGTCCCTTGTACTTCTAGTTCCATTTTGTTGTTGTATTCGTGTCTTGTACTATGAGCTGCAACAATAAAAAGACACTTATCTTTGAGATGTTTTCTTTCCTTTCCTTTTGTTTGGTTGATACTGAGTGGTCCCGGTTAAACTGTTGACTTGACCCTCACTTTCGAGATTTCTACTGGAGGGGACCCAGTGACCTCACACTGATGCTGATAGTGTGACTCGACCCTTGAAGGCGAGAGTGACAGTTGGATCTCTTAGTAGTTACTTCGAGGCCTTACGACGTCATCCATGGCATGAATGCATCATTCATGTCAGGATTGACTGTATTAGGCAACGAATGTGGTTCATCCAGGGGATGAGACCGGGTTTCTCTTATCGGCAAAGAAGAAATCATAGCAGCTCTTGTGAGACTAAAGGAGGTCCAGGACATCCAAGAGAGGATGAAGACTGCACAGTGCAGTAAGAAACAGGAAACCGGTGCCAGTCTTAGAGACTCAGGCGTGTTAAAGAAGAGGAAGCTTAAAGGAGAGATGAGTCTAAGAAGAAGCAGATGTGGAGGTAGAGCTAGGAGAGCAGCATGAGGTGGTGTACATCCTAACATTGTACAACCACCCACCTTAGTTATTCCTGCCAGGCTCAGGGAGCTGGAGGGCGGAGGAAGAGTGCGGATGCATGCGGTCAAGGAGTGCGACCCAATGGCTCTAGAAATGATTCAAGGGACAGTCTGTGTCCACTACTAGCTGTTGTAGTAACGGACGTCGATGTGAATCATTTCTTTCTTTCACAAATCTTGTTCCAGACCTAGAGTTTCCGGTAAGCCGTGGACTTGACCCTCACGTCTAGAGATACCTTGGGAGGAGACTTGATAATCACACTTACGCCGACGGTGTGGTCAGACCCTCGAGGCGAGAGTTTCGGTTGAAATCTCTTGGTGACAGCGTCGAGGCCTTAAGACGTTAGTATGAGTATAGAATGAGCAATAACTGTTCATACTCAAATTAAAGTTTTTAGGAAAATGTCGGGATGGGTTTTCCTTGGTCGGTGAAAAGGAAACCCCAGGCAGCACGGGATAAACTCTTTCACGGGAGGGTGCGACCGATCACTCTTGAATCGGCCAACCTTACCCTCGTGGCAGCAGTCGTTTGAGTTCCAGTTCTAACAGGAATTGGAAACCTCTAGAGTTTGAAGATGGAGACCACGTTCTTATACGGGTCTCACCTCGACGAGGTTTATGGAGATGTTTCCAAGGCGGCAAGTTATCTCCAAGGTTCAACGGACCTTCTTAGGTCCCCAACTGGGTAGGCAGGGTGGTTTACCGCTTGACCCATTCACCGCAGTTGCACCAGCTACACGACGGCTTCCACGTATCTCAACTGAGGAGATACGTGCTCGAACCTTCGCATACTATCGACCACGAGGAGCTGGACGATGGCGATGGGGTGTCTTTCACGGAGGTTCCAATGGGGATCGAGGATCGACAGGAGCAGATCCTACGAGGACGATCGATTCCTCAGGTGCATTTTCTTTGGCAGTACGGAACCTCCAGGTAAGCACATGGGAGCGGAAGGCTCAGATGCGTGCTCTGTACCGCTTTTGTGACCCTAGTTTGTGTTGAATCTTTACGGGGACGTAAAGTCCTGAGGTGGGAGTAATGTAAAGACCCGGAAATTTCAAGGAAAATTTTTTCTTAATTTTATTTGGAATTTTACAAGAACGCAATTTCTGACGGCGCCTGATTCCGAGGCCCGGTGTGCCCGGAATTAATTTCCGAAGTTTTTCTCGGGTATGTTCAGTGAACGAGTGAACGGGAATTTCTATCTTTTGAACCGATGCTCGGAATTGAAATTCGATTGCACCGATGAACTCGCAACGCCAGTAATCGCTTAAGAGAACCTTTACCGTAGTTGCGTTTGTGCGGGAGGAGAAGTTAATTTTTGGGGTTTAATTAATGAAAGTGAATAAAATTGTTAAATCAAATTTTAACAATGTTCAGTGGTTAACTTCTCCCATGGGAAGTTGGTGGTGGGCCCACATCCATCCAACTTCCCATGTGTGGATATTTGAAAGGGTGGGGCCCACACGAACCTCCCCCACCTTTTCAAATTCCTTAAACTCCCTAACCCTCTTAACCCCTCACTTTCCAACTCCCCATTAACTCACATTCTTTAATATTTGACAACTTTATTAATTAATGAGGTGAGGTAAGTATGGTTTATTTGAATTTCAATCTTTTGAAATTCTTGCCAACACTTTGCAATTAATTAATTAAACCAACTTAATTATTTATTTTGAGTGTTTGAATTCTTTTGAATTCATTTTGCCAACATTAAAAAGAGAGATTATATTCTTCTTTTTGGGTTGGCATAAACCTTGTGGGGAGAACTAAGGAGAGGAGAAGAACTCTTGGAAGATCACCAACCTCTCGAGGAAGAACGTTCCACATTTCCGAAGAACGTGAAGCAACACCTTCGGCCATCTTCAACCGGAGTAAGGAAGGGAAGCACCGCCGCCTACAAAGTATACAGTGGGTGACGTCTCGGCTCGACTTCACCGAGCTCTTCTCCCACCAACCTAGACGGAACGACGCCCGACCTCCGCGACGCTTGTCTTCCGCGGGTCGTTGAAGAACTCCGTTCTTGAAGCCAAGGTAGGGGAATTTATTTTGTAATTCTCTTATCTTTTGAGAAAAAACGACGAGCGTGGACCAACCAATACCGGGTTGATCCGCGGATCGTCCGATCAAGCGGTTGATGATTGAGGGTTTTTATTTATTTAATTGTTCGTGAATACAAACTTGGTGATGATCGTGGATTAAAACCCTTTTTGTTATCGAATAACGCGAGGGGGTCGGACCGCACAAACACGGTCGACCCTCCTCCTTTGTTTTTCGTGATGGTTTCTTGAGGATGATACGAGAAAACGTGGTGTCGTCGCACCATGCGATTTATTGCGGAAGATACGCGCGGCGCCGTTGCGCCGCGCCGTGGAAAGAAATCCAAGAACGCGATGCCGTCGCGTCGCGTCGAAGAAAGTCAAAGGCGCCGCGGCCGGTGCGGGGTCGCGACGGAGGGAAGCAATGCCGTCAGATCGCGCCGAACGACATAGGTCGCAGCCGGTTCCGGGCCGCGGCGGAGCAAGATGACCGGCGGCCGGCACCGGGAAGCCGGTGTCGGCGAAGGAAGGACCGGCCGTCGCCGGTCCTTGCTGGCGAAACCGGCTGGCCAGTGCGGGCCGGCCGGGCAGTGGAGACCGGGGGAATTAATTTCCCCCGGCCGGGTCTCAAAAGCGGCCCCAATTAAGGGGTCGCGGTTCTCAAAGGGGGGGGGGGTTCTTTGCCCCCCGCGCGAGGCACCCGAACGGCGCCCAGGCCGCGCCGCCGTGCCGGTCTGCCCCGCCGCGCCGGACCGCGCCACCGCGCCGTCCCGCACGGCCGCGCTGGACCGCACCGCCGGCCGGGCCGGGTTTTTCCGAGTCGGGCCGGGTCGTCGGGCCGGGTCGTCGCCCGGGCCGGGTCAACCCGGTTCGGCCGACCTGGGGGGGGGGGGTCGGCCCGGGCCTAGACCCCCAGTTTCGGACCACTTTTGGTCAAATGCCCGTATCTTGGGCTACGGGCCTCCAAACAACTCGCCGTCAGTGGCAACGCGATCCTTGGATCGAGACGGTCGTTTCGGTATACTATACTCAAGGTGCACCTTCCTTTTCGGGAGCCTACGTGGTTAAAACTCCATAGTTAAGCGTGCTTGGCCTAGAGTAGTGATCAGGATGGGTGACCTCCTGAGAAGTTTCCCCGGGTGGGTGTGAGACGGAAAGGCCAATAACTAACAGACCGGGCGTCCGATTTACGCGCCGTCTGTTTTGTTGAATTCCTCTTGATGAGACAGATCTTTTGGAATACTCCGCCCGAGGTTTGGACGTAGGTGGAGTACGGCCGGGTTGGTTTTTGCCTTAAAAACCAACCGGGCCCCTGGAACGAAAAAGCCAATAACTCTCAGACCGGGCGTCCGATTGACGCGCCGTCCGTTGCGTTGACTTCCTATTGACGATACGGAACTTTTGGCATCCTTCGCCCGAGTTTTGGATGCAGATGGATAGTGGCCGGGTTAGATCGTACAGAAATCCAACCAGGCCCCTGGAACGGAAAAGATGATACCTTTCTGACAGAACGTCCGTTTGACGAACTGTCAGCGGCATTGGTGATCACGATGAGAAACGGTCCCTATGAGTATACCTCATGAGAGTTCGGGGTACAGTTGAGATACGGCCGGATTTGGTTCGCTCACGAAACCAACCGGGCCCCTGGGACGAAAAGGCTAGTAACT
This sequence comes from Viscum album, assembly GCA_963277665.1. Lineage (NCBI taxonomy): Eukaryota > Viridiplantae > Streptophyta > Magnoliopsida > Santalales > Viscaceae > Viscum > Viscum album. The sequence goes on from OY728139.1 coordinate 1,123,083,292, forward strand.
CACAGACCGGGCGTCCGATTGACGCGCCGTCTGTTGCGATTAGACCCCTATGACGAGGCGGTCCTTTGAGATACTTCTTCGTGGGACTTCGAGATATTTGGAGTATCGACCTGTAGCTCGTGGAGCGGACCCTCCCAGAGACGAGCGTGTGGAGTACGGAGACCGTGTAGCTGGCTGAGACCAGACGACTGCTTGACCGACTCGACTTGGAGTGAGTCGACTAGCCCAGTGGACGAAGCACTACTTTCTGAGGTGCAGACCCATGGCAGACGGAGCACTACCTGTATGACAGTGCAGACCCACGGTGCTCGTCCGGAGAGTACCTCAGCAGGCTACTAGGGGGTGTGCATTACTGTGTTTGGGTGACATATCTCGGCGGGAAGCACTACTGTGTTTGGGTGGCTGGCCTGCAGTACTCGATAGGAGGAGTACTTCCGCAGTCTTAGGTTAGTGAGCAGTACCTCAGAGTCGTGACAGGACCATTGTACACTCCAGAGACGGAGCTCTTCAGCAGTTACGGTTTCGATAATGAAAATCCTGGTTTGAGCTGAGACTTTTGACCTTGTATTTACCTCATGATTGAGATGGGTCACTTCCTAACATAGGTATATGTATGGGCATATACCTGGGTAGTGGTTATCCGTTGATTTCACAATCCTTGTGTTTCCTCATGATTGAGATTGGTTACATGATAACTTAGGTATATGTATGGGCATATACCTAAGTAGAGGTTATCTGTTGAGATCTTCTTTGTGGTTATCCTTGTTGGTTTAGTGATACCTTAAGGGTCTCGGGGTCCCTACTGAGTATCGTTATACTCACCCCTGCACGGGCTATGCCCGCACCTCGTTGTGTTGGTTGCAGACGACGGGCAGTGCTGACGGAGGCCGAGTGTTCGAGGACTGGACGGTACCCGGAGGTGGACTACACGACGAGTCAGTACCCGGAGGTGGACTACACGACGTGACGACTCACAGAGGAGGTTGATGGACGAGAGCGTGGAGGAAGCTATCTGTACCTACCCTTCAGGTAGGATCCGTGGTGGACGACCAGGAGCTGCGCTATCTGTACCTACCCTTCAGGTAGGATCCGAGGAGGACAACCTAGGAGCTGCTTCCTTCTTCCAGCTGTTGTCTTTTTGCTGTTGTACCTTGTTCAGTTGTAGTTGTACTTTCTTTTGGGTTTGTATTCTGGCCCATTTACTTTTCAGGTTTTCTTTTGTACTTAGTGTTTTGCTTCTGCTTGTACTCTGTGGTGCTTGTTTTCTTTTATAAAGGCAATGCCTTCCCAGTTATCGGGATTTTACGCCTTTGGTGCTAGTCTCCAGCCCCTGGCCTATGGAAGGCGGGCTTGGGGTAGTCACGGCACGGGCCCCGAGGACGGGTCGTTACATATACTTCTTCATTCATTTATTTTGAATAAATGAGCTACTGTAATTCAAATATTATGATCTATTAATTGATTTTATAATTTAAATGAAACTAAGAAAGAAATTGAACAGTTAACACAAAACACGCGAGGTCGGGAATTGTGTGAACTGTGAGAGCGCAACCTTAACCGGTAATTCAAAACCACACGGGATCAATTTGTAGAGTTCAAATACAATCCATAAACTCAATTAATCCTCATTTCCAGAGTGGTTATGTGCCTTAATTTACCACTAATCATAACCTAATCTTATAACATCAATTAAAGCAGGGTGTTGCGATTGCATTTTCCGAAGTTAGCCTAAGGTTAAATTCACTTCATCTTCGTGGTAAAGTTAATTCTCATAGGGTTCGGGATTTAACAAATTAAGGGATCATAATTAAGTGAATATTAATTTAAATGATAATGATTAATAAATTATTGAAGAGTTATAGTTATATCGATTACGCCTTTTAAATATTGTCTAAAAACATCTTTTTGTTGTGTTATTTTAATCGAACTTCATTTGAAAACTAAAAACAAAAAAAATACAATCTTCTTCCAGGAAACTTCTTCTAGATTCATAATCTATAACCAACCCCCATCCTTTCAAGTAGTGTTTTTATTATATTTTATTTTATTTTTAGAATACCTTTAAAAAGTTGTTTTAAATCTACTTCATTGTAACACCCCGAGATTTTATGAAAAATATTCTTTTTAATTTCATTAATGTCTTGTGTTATACGCTACACCAAAAGGAGCTTTCACAACACACATCTCTGACCTGGCTTGAATTACACGCAATCGCGACCTTCCACGATAGCGTGGGTTGTACGCAACACCAAGTTTCGCTAAACAACGATATGCTATTAAGATATTATTAAAACTAGGCGTTATGAATAGTAATAACCACTTTTTGAAATTTTGTAAAATGGAATTCATTTATGGATTAGGAGTATCGAATTTAGCCTAAGGTGAAATTTTGGTAATTTTCGGATAACTTTCATATTTTGATGAATAGTGGAAATTACTAAATTTTAATTAAAAACAACTTTTTCAATCGAAATAATTAATAGTTATAAATTATTAATTTGAGTGGTTTTAAAGTATATTTAGAATATATTTTTACAATTTAATACAATGTTGGACATTGGATGTAATTTCACATTTAAACCAGTTATAAACAAGTGTCAATCTTTTGATAGTTATTATCTCTTAAAAACACGCTATTTGTTGTGACAGCGGAAATTAATTATAAAATTAATTAATGCAAATTATATGTTGGGAATTTTGTAAAATAGAAATCATTTTTGAATTCGGAATATCAATTATAGCCTAGGATGAAATTTTGGAACTTTTCTGAAAACTTTCAATTTTTGATGAATAGTGAAACCACTAAGTGGTAGGTTAAAAACTGAATTTTGCATAAAACTTAATTTTACCGCTTCTATGAATGGAATTTCGAAAATCCGATAGACACGGTTAATATCAAGGACTAAAATGTGGTTCAATGAGATGAAAATATTTTTTGGGGAATAGTAACTTTTTACTTTTTTTTACCACGGTTAATAGTAAATAGGGTAACTAAGGGTAAATATGATATTATTATTACCATAACACATGTCCTAATTCTATTGGACAAGTGTAATTCGACCAAAAACAAACTTAGGAATAAAATATGACCATTTAGGTCCACTTGGATTAGATTAGGACATTTATTATTAATTTATTTAAAGAAGGGTTAAAATAGTTAAAATCAAAGTTTAATAAGTAAATCATTTTTAATATGGGGTTATACATAAGATAAATTCGACTATAAATATTCATTAGAAAGATAAAAAGATTTCCTACATGATGGTAATTTATTTATAATTTTTAGACATTAAATAATTTAATTTATTTATGACACAATGATGATGCAGTAATTATCTTATTAATGAAATATTGACATAATTGATGTTATAAACACCAAAATAAATGTAATTTGAGACTTTTTATGAAATCCACTAATTTTATAGGTTACTATGATATATTAGTGTTGATTTAATCAACTTCGTTCGAACATATAATTCTGTTATGACTTTCACAAAAATCATATATCAAATAGTGTCAAAATTGACACAGAATAGTTTTTAAATCAAATATTATATTATTAATTGTTATTTTATTCCTAAAAATCTAAGGGTCGGCCAAATGACTTAGATAAGGATATATATATTAATAATAAACAATTTGGGGTTCGTTTGGCATGTTATAGTAAGTGTATTAACCATATAGTGTAAGAAAACAAAAAGACACGGTAAAAGTTAAATTATTTAACTTAGAGTTAAATCTAATTGATAAGGTTAAAATAATACCCTAAACTTGTCTAAATCCTATTGGTTGATAGGATTTCGACTCATACCCACTTTACCTTCGAAATAAGACCCTTTGGAACCATTATAAACCGATTTTGACTTTAATATAAAATAATATTTTGAGATATTCCTAAGGTGCCCCTCTCCTCCCTTATAAAAGGGCACCTCCTCCCCCTCCTCCTCACACCAATTTGAGCACTAAAGCTCGGCCAAACCCTGCCATTTTCTCCTCTCCACTTCCCTAGAATAATCCTAGAGGTCCTGGTCTTCTTCAAAGACCAATCTTAGTTCCCTAAGTGGAGGATTCAAAGAAGCGTTCCAAAGAAGAGGTAATATCCATTACCGATCTTTTGAATTTCTTTCTTCTTCAACTTCTTCTTCTTTAGTTGTTTCATGATAAAGTAATAACATCAGTATTACTTACATACTGATATGTTATTATAAATATGAAACAACCCTAATTCACCTTCTATCCATCCTACGGAAAAATGAAATCACCGCGCGTGCGTACGTACGGAATACCGTCTCCACGCCGTGGTGTAATCTATTTTCCGCCACCACCTTAATTGGATGGGTATAAAGGTGTAATGAGTAACTATATATGATTATTATAAATTTATATTGATACTGAAATAGTATACATACACTTCAACACAATTCCACGACCATGGGAACGATATCATCGCTCGTGCGTACGTACGGACTACCGTCTCCACGACGCGATGAGATTCATTCTCAGTGATTAACCATTCATGAATGATTATAAACTATATATAATAAGTAATAATGAAATATATGACATAATAATGATACTGGATTTATGTAAATTTATATGTATGTCATCTACTTAATTCCATTCACTTCAATAAGGAAATGAAAACAGCGTTCATGCGTACGTACGGACTACCGTCTCCATGAACGGTGTATTTCATTCCATTTATCGATATTATATATATATATATATATTCTGAATATATATTATATATAAATAATGTTTTAAATTCTGGATATAAGTAATCATGATCCAAGTAATCATATTAATAATTACAAGTTAAAAACACGAACGACAAATGAGACGATTTTACCCAAAACGCTACTTTAACATGAATTTACAAAAGAACAGGTAATATAAAGTCATAAGTGGACCATATATGATATAATAACAATGAATATGATTCTGGAATAAGTCAATAACATGATTTAAATCATTATATAGGAGGTTCGGACACTTACAAAGCAAGTCGGACCTAAGGTAAAGGAAATATCACAATCTCATTTTTATCCGAGATTGTTTATTCGTAAGTATTTACTGGGGTGTATTTTATCATCCACATCCATGTTTCATCCATATGTAATATTATTTCCATCCACCTACAAATTTTTAAATCCATTTTTACCCTTCGGTGAGTTTTTAGTAATATGTATGAAAGGAATCTTTTGTCGTTTTTTGTACGAGGTACTTTTTGACTTTTCCGACAAAAGTAAGAAGAATGTTTTTCTAAAACATTATTTCCAAGAAGCTTAATTTACATGTATTCAAGTTTATTTTTAATCAACTTCTTTTAGTTTAAAATTGTATGACATGTTAAGAAAGGAAAAGTGTTTATGAAGTAGAAAGGATATTTTCCTCAAGAATGAAGTTCAAGTATTTTTTCAAAATTATTTTCCATCTAAGATAATAAAAGGGTTCTGTTTTTATCCCTATTATTACATGGATTTGATTATGTTGTGATGGAAACATTTTTATGAATTCCTTTATCTTATATGAATTGTTTTATGATGTCATGTTGTTTAAGAATCCTATTTTTATTACATGGGTTATGCGATGATGTATGATTTATGATTATGTGGCACACATAAGAAAGGATTCATTATAAGATGGGTGGGACCTATATCTCCCTCCAATGCATTGGGTAAAGATTTTATATCTCATGAGATAGACATGGCTGGAATGGTAGGTTATACCGATTCAGTGAAACAGGACTGAAACGAGGGTTACTCGATTCAGAAAGGGACTTTGTCCACTAACATAGTCTTGGAAATGTGTCTTGACTAACAAGAAATGATTCTCTATGATTATGTGTGAATGCCACAAAGTTTCATGTTTTAAGTTATGATTATTGTGATTACATTTCACTGCCATGATTTATCCCATGTTATGAAATTATGCTCTCTTTTGCAGGTTAAGATTTCCAAAAGTTATGTTCTTATGAATATGATGTGATTGATTTTTCTTTTGTTTACCCTTACTGAGCATTTGAGATCACCCTTTTATGTTTTATTTTCCCCAGGATATAAAGAAAGGTTTTGGGTAAAAAAAAGGGAAGATCTTTATGGGAGATATTGAAGATCTTTCACCACGATTAGAAGATTACGTTCCGAGTTTCCAAAGACACTAAACTATTACGATCCTTGTGTGTGTGTTTTTGTTATGTACTAAGTATTCCGCAAATGTAATGTAATGTCCATGTACGTCAGGCTTCGGGTCTCTACAGTTGGTATCATAGGAAAGGTTTAGTCAACCTTTGGAAACTAGGATGCGAGAACTTTAGTGAGATCCCTAGAGATATTTCTAAGGTATGTCTAGGGATGTCTCTAAGGTTAAGTATACATATAGGTTATAGTGCTAGAATTGCACTAACGATCTTAGAATTTAACCTAAGATGTTAGATATTGAGGGTACTCCCCCTTTACTATGTTGTTTTCCCTAGCATGATTTTTGCCTCTCACAAGATTCTTTTTGTGTTTTAGTTAATGGAGGGAACCAGAAGGAATTCGGTTAACATTGAATCCAATGGACAAATTGGTGACTATGAGAAAACAAATTGTGTAATTCCTAGAGAGAAAGATCTTGTGATTATGCCAAATCAGTCATCACGATATATGATTAACAAGGTGAAATTTAGTGGTATGACTAATTCATCAAAGAAGAGGAAGATAAACTATTATGCATGTTCGCATGTTGAGGAGCATAAAGAAAGGAAGATTGAGATTTCTAAAGAAGGGAAGAAGAACCTTGAGGAATACCTCAAATGGAGGGACCGATGTTATCTGTGTGGAGAAAAGGGTCATAGAGTGACAGACTATTATGGAGTTCAATGTCTTATTTGTGGAGAACATGGGCATTACCCAACTCAATGCCCTAACCTAAAAAGATACTTCTAAATCAAGGAAGTACTTCTTCCAGGACAATCATTGAAGTGGATGGACTGAAGTGTTTATGTATTGGTATTCAAGAATAATGTTGTTGAGGTACTTTTATGGTGTATTGAAATATTTATGTATTGGTCTATTGTGGTTTTCAATAATTTTAAGGTACCGGTAACCATGAAAAGTGATTAAAATATTTTGGAAAGTAGATAATATGCCCATAATGAAGGGATAAGGAGAAAATGAAATGTTTGACAGTATTCATGAGCTCATGATTGATATAAGGACTATGTGATATCATGGTTTGAGTATATAGAATTTTGAGGATTTTGGTATATGGAAGGTGTTATGTTTTAACTGCATTCATGTTTTCACTAAGGTATTCAAGAGAATACATGATTAAGGACTTTGAATGTTTGGAATGTGACCAAAAAAACATATCTTATGATATATGGGGATCGACGATGGTGTTAAATCTCTGGTAATCGTTTTCACTATGTTATGAGAGTGGACTGCAGTATTATGGATAAGCCTAAAGATTGGAATGGATTATGTTGGACATAAGTTAGTATTGTTTAAGGATAGAAGTTTTTTCGATATTATTGATGGGATGTTATGGTAATATAGTTTTAGAAAAAGGACAACCTGCAGGACGGGCGACAACCCATCGCGTCGGACAAGGCTGTAGGAATCAAACCCACAACCGAAGTGCGACTGGCCTTTATCGCCTACCACTGGCCTACAGGAAGTCCCTGTTTAGTGGAAACTAGTTTTATTATGTTAAGCAGTATGATATATGAAGTATAAGTCTATTTTAGGAACCATATATGATTAATCTCACTATAGAATGACTTATGTATATTTAATAACTTTTGCTTACCTTTTGTTTGAGACAGATGGAATGACCCGTCATTCTATCACATGATCTGCTAACACTTCACGAATAACAAATTCAACTTCATTTATTTAAGAGATGAAGTGGAAATTGTTCAAGGCACGAACAACAGTGAGATTGTACCAAAATAAAGTAAGTATTTATTCTAATTCAAATTTTCAACTTTAGGGAAATGATCTTGAAAACCAAAAATGTTGTCCTAGTGCCCTTATATCCGATGAATCAGATGGTACCCTAGATCATCACAAATTTATGGATTTGTGATTGTTGGCTTTTCCATAGCCATGTTCTCTACCACTCTCCATCAGAACATGATGGTTAGATTTCTCTTCCATATCCATATTTTCAGCTATGTGGAAACCCATTGATTAGTTTATTTGGGTAACCATTACGTTTCATACTTTTGTTTTTAAAGATTGGTTTTGGTATTCCTTTTTACGATGTGGGTTTCGATTAAAGAAACTTTCGAATAGTAAACCATTTACAACCCCGACGAATTTCGAGGGCGAAATTCATTTTAAGGGGGGTAGAATGTAACACCCCGAGATTTTATGAAAAATATTCTTTTTAATTTCATTAATGTCTTGTGTTATACGCTACACCAAAAGGAGCTTTCACAACACACATCTCTGACCTGGCTTGAATTACACGCAATCGCGACCTTCCACGATAGCGTGTGTTGTACGCAACACCAAGTTTCGCTAAACAACGATATGCTATTAAGATATTATTAAAACTAGCCGTTATGAATAGTAATAACCACTTTTTGAAATTTTGTAAAATGGACTTCATTTATGGATTAGGAGTATTGAATTTAGCCTAAGGTGAAATTTTGGTAATTTTCGGATAACTTTCATATTTTGATGAATAGTGGAAATTACTAAATTTTAATTAAAAACAACTTTTTCAATCGAAATAATTAATAGTTATAAATTATTAATTTGAGTGGTTTTAAAGTATATTTAGAATATATTTTTACAATTTAATACAATTTTGGACATTGGATGTAATTTCACATTTAAACCAGTTATAAACAAGTGTCAATCTTTTGATAGTTATTATCTCTTAAAAACACGCTATTTGTTGTGACAACGGAAATTAATTATAAAATTAATTAATGCAACTTATATGTTGGGAATTTTGTAAAATAGAAATTATTTTTGAATTCGGAATATCAATTATAGCCTAGGGTGAAATTTTGGAACTTTTCTGAAAACTTTCAATTTTTGATGAATAGTGAAACCACTAAGTGGTAGGTTAAAAACTGAATTTTGCATAAAACTTAATTTTACCGCTTCTGTGAATGGAATTTTGAAAATCCGACAGGAACGGTTAATATCAAGGACTAAAATGTGGTTCAATGAGATGAAAATAATTTTTGGTGAATAGTAATTTTTTACTTTTTTTACCACGGTTAATAGTAAATAGGGTAACTAAGGGTAAATATGATATTATTATTACCCTAACACATGTCCTAATTCTATTGGACAAGTGTAATTCGACCAAAAACAAACTTAGGAATAAAATATGACCATTTAGGTCCACTTGTATTAGATTAGGACATTTATTATTAATTTATTTAAAGAAGGGTTAAAATAGTTAAAATCAAAGTTTAATAAGTACATCATTTTTAATATGGGGTTATAAATAAGATAAATTCGACTATAAATATTCATTAGAAAGCTAAAAAGATTTCCTACATGATGGTAATTTATTTATAATTTTTATACATTAAATAATTTAATTTATTTATGACACAATGATGAGGCAGTAATTATCTTATTAATGAAATATTGACATAATTGATGTTATAAACACCAAAATAAATGTAATTTGAGACTTTTTATGAATTCCACTAATTTTATAGGTTACTATGATATATTAGTGTTGATTTAATCAACTTGGTTTGAACATATAATTCTGTTATGACTTTCACAAAAATCATATATCAAATAGTGTCAAAATTGACACAAAATAGTTTTTAAATCAAATATTATATTATTAATTGTTATTGTATTCCTAAAAATCTAAGATTCGGCCAAATGACTTAGATAAGGATATATATATTAATAGTAAACAATTTGGGGTTCTTTTGGCATGTTATAGTAAGTGTATTAACCATATAGTGTAAGAAAACAAAAAGACACGGTAAAAGTTAAATTATTTAACTTAGAGTTAAATCTAATTGATAAGGTTAAAATAATACCCTAAACTTGTCTAAATCCTATTGGTTGATATGATTTCGACCCATCCCCACTTCACCTTCGAAATAAGACCCTTTGGAACCATTATAAACCGAATTGACTTTAATATAAAATAATATTTTGAGATATTCCTAAGGTGCCCCTCTCCTCCCTTATAAAAGGGCACCTCCTCCCCCTCCTCCTCACACCAATTTGAGCACTCAAGCTCGGCCAACCCCTGCCATTTTCTCCTCTCCAATTCCCTAGAATAATCCTAGAGGTCCTGGTATTCTTCAAAGACCAATCTTAGTTCCCTAAGTGGAGGATTCAAAGAAGCGTTCCAAAGAATAGGTAATATCCATTACCGATCTTTTCAATTTCTTTCTTCTTCAACATCTTCTTCTTTAGTTGTTTCATGATAAAGTAACAACATAAGTATTACATACATACTGATATGTTATTATAAATATGAAACAATCCTAATTCACCTTCTATCCATCCTACGGAAAAATGAAATCACCGCGCGTGCGTACGTACGGAATACCGTCTCCACGCCGTGGTGTAATCTATTTTCCGCCACCACCTTAATTGGATGGGTATAAAGGTGTAATGAGTAACTATATATGATTATTATAAAGTTATATTGATACTGAAATAATATACATACACTTAAACACAATTGCATGACCATGGGAACGATATCATCGCTCGTGCGTACGTACGGACTACCGTCTCCACGACGCGATGAGATTCATTCTCAATGATTAACCATTCATGAATGATTATAAAGTATATATAATAAGTAATAATGAAATAGATGACATAATAATGATACTGGATTTATGTAAATTTATATGTATGTCATCTACTTAATTCCATTCACTTCAATAAGGAAATGAAAACAGCGTTCATGCGTTCGTACGGACTACCGTCTCCATGAACGGTGTATTTCATTCCATTTATCGATATATATATATATATATATATATATATTCTGAATATATATTATATATAAATCATGTTTTACATTCTGGATATAAGTAATCATGATCCAAGTAATCATATTAATAATTACAAGTTAAAAACACGAACGACAAATGAGACGATTTTACCCAAAACGCTACTTTAACATGAATTTACAAAAGAACAGGTAATATAAAGTCATAAGTGGACCATATATGATATAATAACAATTAATATGATTCCGGAATAAGTCAATAACATGATTTAAATCATTATACAGGAGGTTCAGACACTTACAAAGCAAGTCGGACCTAAGGTAAGGGAAATATCACAATCTCATTTTTATCCGAGATTTTTTATTCGTAAGTATTTACTGGGGTGTATTTTATCATCCACATCCATGTTTCATCCATATGTAATATTATTTCCATCCACCTACAAATTTTTAAATCCATTTTTACCCTTCGATGAGTTTTTAGTAATATGTATGAAAGGAATCTTTTGTCGTTTTTCGTACGAGGTACTTTTTGACTTTTCCGACAAAAGTACGAAGAATGTTTTTCTAAAACATTATTTCCAAGAATATTCCTTTACAAGTATTCAAGTTTATTTTTAATCAACTTCTTTTAGTTTAAAATTGTATGACATGTTAAGAAAGGAAAAGTGTTTTTGAAGTAGAAAGGATATTTTCCTCAAGAATGAAGTTCAAGTATTTTATCAAAATTATTTTCCATCTAAGATAATAAAAGGGTTCTGTTTTTATCCCTATTATTACATGGATTTGATTATGTTGTGATGGAAACATTTTTATGAATTCCTTTATCTTATATGAATTGTTTTATGATGTCATGTTGTTTAAGAATCCCATTTTTATTACATGGGTTATGTGATGATGTATGATTTATGATTATGTGGCACACATAAGAAAGGATTCATTATAAGATGGGTGGGACCTATATCTCCATCCAATGCATTGGGTAAAGATTTTATATCTCATGAGATAGACATGGCTGGAATGGTAGGTTATACCGGTTCAGTGAAACAGGACTGAAACGAGGGTTACTCGATTCAGAAAGGGACTTTGTCCACTAAGATAGTCTTGGCAATGTGTCTTGACTAATAAGAAATTATTCTCTATGATTATGTGTGAATGCCACAAAGTTTCATGTTTTAAGTTATGATTATTGTGATTACATTTCACTGCCATGATTTATCCCATGTTATGAAATTATGCTCTCTTTTGCAGGTTAAGATTGCCAAAAGTTATGTTCTTATGAATATGATGTGATTGATTTTTCTTTTTTTTACCCTTACTGAGCATTTGAGCTCACCCTTTTATGTTTTATTTTCCCCAGGATATAAAGAAAGGTTTTAGGTAAAAAAAGGGAAGATCTTTATGGGAGATATTTAAGATCTTTCACCATGATAAGAAGACTACGTTCCGAGTTTCCAAAGACACTAAAATATTACGATCCTTGTGTGTGTGTTTTTGTTATGTACTAAGTATTCCACAAATGTAATGTAATGTCCATGTACGTCAGGCTTCGGGTCTCTACATTCATCCTTTGAGAGACGACCTTGGTCAGCCACTCTATTGCACCTAAGTACCCAAAAAGCACATTAATCCTTTGAGGGCGACCACGACAGTGCTCTATCAAATTGGCACCATTGATGGGGATGAAATTAATTATTTCAACCAATTAGAGGTATTTATTTTATTTTACATTTTATTCTCTTCCTCCTTTCTTTCTTCCTTCTTTACCCAATCTGCTTTTTCTTTTTCTTCTTTTATTTTCTTCTACTTCTTTTTGGACCATGAACTGAAACTTCTCATTTTTATTTTAATATGGTCCACTTTCTTTCTTTTAATTTTTATTTGATTTATGTCACAAACTAATCTCGAATATCTCTTAGATCATGACCCTGAGATTGAATGCAGCCTTAGGGAATGAATCAAACATTCTCAATCTATGGGAAGTTTTAATATTCAACCAGTTGGTGAATTCCTCGCTTCTGGAAACATTGGAATTGGAAGTTATTCAAATTCAAACATAAAAGAAGAACCAATGGTTGAAAATAATGGAAATGAACTTAATAGAACTATTTGAGAATTGGTTGCACCTGATATTAACTATCAACCAAATTGTATTGCATAACCAAATCTCGAATCAGACTTTGAGTTAAAATCTGGATTAATTCACCTTCTTCCAAAGTTTCATGGCTTATCTGGTGAGGATCCCAACAAAAACCTTAAAGAATTTAATGTGGTTTGCTCAAATTTAAAACCAAGAAATTTATCTGAAGACCAAATCAAATTAAGAGCATTCCCATTATCACTTGATGGTGGTGTGAAAGATTGGATGTATTATTAACAACCCGAAGATGTAACTTGTTGGAATGATTTGAAACGTCTTTTCTTGCAGAGATTTTTTCCAGCATCAAGGACCACTTCCATTCGTAAGGAGATCTCAGGGATCAAGCAAGCACAAGGGGAGTCAATGTATAAGTATTAGGAGAGATTCAAGAAGTTGTGTGCAAGCTGTCTGCATCACCAAATTAGTGAGAAACTCCTCATCTAATACTTCTACGAAGGACTCACACCTGTGGAGAGGAGCATGGTGGATGCTGTAACTGGAGGAGCATTGATGGACAAGACATCAGCTGCCGCATGTGCATTGATCGACAAGATGGCCCAAAACTCCCAACAATTTGGTGATAGAGGTACACCACATATCAGGGGAGTACATCAGGTAAATCCTTCTTCTCTTGAAAGTCATTTGATTGATACCAAGTTGGAAGAATTGACCACTATGGTGAGGCAGATTTCTTTGGCTCAAAAGACATCCCAACCCCCTCCTTCAAGGCCATGTTGCATTTGCACTGAGACAAGCCACCCAACTGACTATTTCCCACAACTACAAGAGACATAGGATTGTGCAGCAGTATTCCCTGGGAGACCATTTCAGCAGCAACAACAACCATATCCCCAAAATAAGTTTGATTCATTTTCTCCAACATACAACCATGGGTGGAAAGATCAATCAGACATGAGGTATGGCTCTGGACAACAACAAAGGCCCCCTTTTCAACCTAACTTCTAGCAGCCTCCACCTTACCAACAGAGTTTCCAACAACCCCAAAGGAGATTTGAAGCTCAAACATCAACAAGTTAGCAACAAGGGAATCCTCCACCAAAGGTAGATTCTAATACTAATGATCTTCTGAAGAAAATTGTTCTTAATTAACAGAATGAGCTGAAGAGTCAAAGTTCTGAGCTGAGGGAGTTGAAGACTCAAATGATCTAGATTTGCACCGCCCTCCATGAACTTGTAAGTAAGAATTCCAGAAATCTACCTTCCCAACCCACTCGAAATCCAAAGGGGAATGTTAGTGAAATCACATTGAAAAGTGGGAAGCAAATGAATGATACATCTGTACCTACCATTCCACCGAGATTCACCTCAACTCCAGAGAATCCACATTCCATACCAACTGATGAGCAACCCAAGGAGAAAGATAAAGGTAATAAAAAGATTGATGATGTTCCTCCTAAACCCCTTCCTTTTCTAAACAGGGTTGTTCAAACCAAGAATATTCCTGAAGAAGCAATGTAAAAAGAGGTTTTGGACACATTCAAGCGTGTGGAGATCAACATTCATCTACTTGAAGCCATTAAGAAAATTCCAAGGTATGCAAAATTCTTAAAAGAACTTTGTACCAATCAAAGAGGGATCAAGGGAAATGAGAGGATCATCCTTGGAAGGAATGTCTCAGCACTCATTTCACCAAATCTAGCAATGCCAATAATGTGAAAGGATCCCAGGACATTCACCATCCCATGTACCATAGGGGAGTTGCACTTCTCTGATGATCTTTGTGATTTAGGAGCTTCAATAAATGTGATCTCTCACTCTGTATTCTCTTCTTTACAGGTTGGTGAGTTGAATCCAACAAGAGTAGTGGTGTAGTTGGCAAATAGAGCTACAGCATATCCAGCGGGAGTTCTTGAGGATGTACTTATCCGGGTAAGAGACATGATCTTTCCAGCAGATTTCTACGTGCTTAAAATGGAGGATGATCAGGTAAGTTCTCATTCCCCCATTATCTTAGGTAGGCCCTTTCCTCAATGCTGCAAAAACTATCATAAATGTCAATGAGGGTACACTTTCCATGGATTTTTTAGATGTAGTTGTGGTATTTAATGTCATGTAATCCATGAAGTACCCCTCAGAGGACCATTCTGCTTTTGTTATCTCCCATTTTGAACCACCAAGTAATAACACCATGCAATTGTATTGTCCTATTCTTAGGGAGATTATGAGTATTGGTTCTAGTTTGATGTCTAAGAGTACTTACACACAGGTTTCTAAGGAACAAGACTATCTAAGATTTGATTTTAAAATGGAATCATATTCTGATTTTGATCATGTGAACTCTGATTATGACATGGCTATTGAGTACGCTGATGGATTCGATGCATTATTTTCTAATTGTGATGATTTTTATTCTGATACTGATGTTCATTGTGCAGATATGTCTATTGCATCAATTTCTCCATCCATACATCACCCCCTACATTAGAACTCAAGCCTTTTCCCCCAAATCTTAAATATGCATACTTGCTGAGTGGTGATAGATTACCTGTTATCATTTCTAACAATCTATCTTTTGAACATGAAGAAAAACTTTTGAATCTATTGAGAGATAACATTAGGGAAATTGGATGGACATTGGCTGACATATCAGATATTATCCCCTCCATTTTCATGCATAGGATTCTCTTGGAGGATGGGGCTAAACCGGTGAGACAGCCACTAAGGAGACTCAATCCCACCCTCCTGGAAGTTGTTAAAAAAGAAGTTGAGAAATTGCTCGAGGCAGGTATAATATTTCCAATTTCATATTCTCAGTTGGTAAGTCCAATTCAGGTTGTGCCTAAGAATAGTGGTGTTACTATTGTTAAAAATGAGAAATATGAGTTAGTTCCAATGAGGCTACAAAACAGTTGGCATGTGTGTATTGATTATAGGAAACTAAATCATTCCACTCTCAAAGACCATTTCCCCCTCCCATTTATTGATCAGATGCCTAAGAGACTAGCTAGGAAGACACACTATTGTTTCTTGGATGGATTTTATGGCTATTTTCAGGTTCCCATTGCAGTAGAGGACCAGGAGAAGACGACATTCACCTGCCCATTCAGTACCTTTGCTTACCGAAGGATGCCATTTGGACTTTTCAATGCCCCAGGTACCCTCCAGAGATGCATGGTGAGTATTTTATCAGATTTCATTGAGACCTGCATGGAGGTATTTATGGATTATTTTACAAATTATGGGTCCTCATTTGATGAATGTATCTCTAGTTTGGGTGATGTGTTGCATCGTTGTATTGAGAAGAATCTGGTCTTAAATTTTGAAAAATGTCATTTCATGGTCGAAAAGGGAATTGTCTTAGGTCATATAGTCTCACAACATTTCATTGAAGTTGATAAATCTAAGGTAGACATTATTTCATCCCTCCCATATCCTACATTTGTGCGTGATGTTCGATCATTCCTTGGACATGCTGGATTTTATCGACGCTTCATCAAAGATTTTAGTAAGATCGCTCTACCCTTATCTCGATTGCTTCAAAAAGATATTGACTTCAATTTTGATGATTCATGCAGGGTATCATTTGATGAGCTGAAGAAGTGTCTGACCACTCCACCAATCGTACAGCCCCTGTGGTGGGACCTTCCATTTGAGCTTATGTGTGATGCCTCCAACTTTGCAGTTGGAGCTGTCTTATCTCAGAGGGTGGAAGGACGTTCACATGTGATCACCTATGCATCAAGGACACTGGATTCAGCCCAATAAAACTACCCAACCACGGAAAAGGAGTTTCTTGTTTTCATATTTGATTTAGATAAATTCTGTTCATATTTATTAGGCTCTAAAGTAGTTGTTTTTTTCTGACCATGCATCTTTGAGGTACCTCCTGAAGAAGCCAGATGCAAATCCATGACTTATTAGTTGGATTCTCCTTCTTCAAGAGTTTGACCTTGAGATAAAGGACAAGAAGGGGTCAGAGAATTTGGTGGCGGACCACATGAGTAGGCTTACTCACACACTAGATGATGACACCTCGGACCATGTACCACTTTGGGACACTTTTCCTGATGAGCATCTTTATTCCATCTCAGGTACGCATCCTTGGTATGCTAATTTAGTGAACTACATTGTTTCCTCTGAAATCCATATAAATTTAAAGAAACATCAAGTCCAAAAATTAAAAAGTGAGACTAGGTTTTATGTGTGGGATGATCCTTACCTCTGGCACATGTGTAGTGACCAAGTCATTAGGAGGTGTTTTCCCGATCATGAGTTTGAGTCTGTTTTACATTTCTGTCATACATTTGCTTGTGGTGGACACTTTGGACCCCAACGGACAGCTAGGAATGTTTTGGACTCTGGATTATATTGGCCTAGATTATTCCATGATGCCCATGTGTTTTTTAAGTCATGCTCTCATTGCCAAGACACTGGGAACATTTCTAAGAGACATGAGATGCCCCAAAAACCCATATTATTCTGTGAGATTTTTTATGTATAGGGCATTGATTTTATGGGTCCTTTTCCTAGTTCATTTGGATTTTTGTATATTTTTGTTTCTATTGATTATGTGAGTAAATGGGTGGGGTCCAAGGCCACCAGGACTGAAGATTCTCATGTTGTAGTGGATTTTGTCAAGGCTCAAATTTTCTGCAGGTTTGGAGTACAAAAGGCTATCATCAATGACCAAGGAACACACTTTTGCAATAGTAATTTTTCTTCCCTCCTTTGAAAGTATGGGGTGACACAAAAAACATCAACACCATACCACCCCCAAACAAATGGCCAGACTGAGGTTTCAAATAGTGAGTTGAAACAAATCTTGGAGAAAACCGTGCAGCCAAATAGGAAAGATTGGAGCAAGCGCTTGGATGATGCATTGTGGGGTTATAGGACAACATAAAAAACCCCCATTGGTATGTCCCCATTTCGGATTGTTTTTGGGAAAGCATTTCGTCTCCTAGTGGAAGTTGAGTATCGGGCATATTGGGCTATAAAGAAATGCAACATGGATTTGGCCCAAGCTGGAATCCAAAGGAAGTTGCAAATTCAAGAGCTTGAGGAGATTCGACTATCATCATATGAGAACTGAAGGCTCTACAGGGAATGATCAAAAGCATCTCATGACAAAATTAGCCAACAAAGGGTGTTTCATGTTGGAGAGAAAGTCATTCTCCATAGTTCACGACTAAAGCTGATGCCTGGTAAGTTGCGTTCCAGATGGTTAGGTCCTTATGTTGTGACTAATGTTTTTCCTTATGGTGGAGTGGAGATCACACAAGAGGACACTGGAAGGAGCTTTACAGTCAATGGGCAACATTTGAATAGATACATTGAGGGACTTCCTACTGATGTAGTGGATTTTATCACACTGCATGACCCCATCATCACTTGAGCACATCATGCTATTCCTAACCCTTTCACTTTTATATTATTTGTCCTATTCTGAATTTCATGTGCATATATCATCTCATGGGTTCACATTAAGGACAATGTAATATTTTAAGTGTGGGGGAGGGAACCATTTAGTTTAGTAATTTCAATTGCTTTCCTGTTAAAAAAACCAAAAAAAAATTGTGTGTTTTTCAAATTTTGTGTGTTTATTTTACAATTTTCTGTGTGTTTTTGAAACTTTTGAGCTAAAATGATTCTCATCACCATTTTTAAATCCATATCAATAAGTGAAACAATTTGACCCTTGAAACTAAGCTTAAATGAATGCTAAAATGACTTTGTTTCAAGTTCAAATATTTAGTAATTTCATGAAAAGTACACTGAATTTTGAATCGCATGCCACATCTCACTGTCTTTATATTTGAAATCACTTTCCTGTGAGGCTTCTGAACCTTTATTATCATATTCTTTACATTCACCTCACTTCTTGAGAGATCCAAACCATGATTGATTTAACCAGAATTTGATCTATTCCTGTCAAAACTTGAGGGTTTGAGGTACTTATGTTTAAATGATTGAGGAATTTGTTTGGTATTAAAGCCCCTATTTTAAAGAATCCTTTTTTATAATGGTCTACCATGAATATTTAATCCTTGTAGCCCTTAGAATCCATGCACATCCTGTTAGGTTAGCAACATTACAATCCAATTTTCCCTATCCAGCCAACTCTTGAAGTGAAATTGCATAATCTAGTTGAGCTAAAGTGTGGGGGAATCTATCTTGTGTTGTGCCACTAGATTCTATGATACATTGGGTGGAAAATTAAATTCTGAAGAGATGTTTTTTGCTGCTGAAGAAATTCATTATATTGAATGTTGTGCCTTATCTGGAGCTTTCATGACAAGTGAAGCTGTGCCTTTTCTGGAGCTTCTAATTGAGGTGGAAAGTTGTGCCCATTTGGAGCATTCAAGAAAATCATGTTTGAGAAGATTAAAATTTTTGATGCTGAAATGATGAATGGTTTAAAACTTTCATGACTTTTCATGATGATGGAGCTGAATTGATACTATGGGTATTGAGGAGAAGATCATATTTAAGTGAAAATTAGATTAATGCAATTTTGCTTCAAAAAGTGTCAAGCCTTCCTCATTCAGCCTCAGAATTTTTCACATCTAAATCCTACCAACCTAAAGCCACAGAACAACCCTAAAAATCCCTCCTGATGAACATACGTCCTTGACTCAAATCGGGTGGCGATGCATGAATTTATCAAGCCTGTGGTGACCCTTGTATGAGTTTGGATGAGAAAGACATTGCAAAAAAAATGACATTTGTGTGATAAGAGAAAATTCAAGTGAGGTAAGTGTTTTGTGCATGGGAGGATAAATAAAATGGAAATATATTTAATGATATAAATGAAGAACATGAAATAATGGTTTTTTTATAAGGCTTGATATCTTTTGTTTCATGGTGTGTAATTTTTTGATCTTAAAGATATGTGTTTTAAAATTGGTTTTGATTTGATATTGATGTTTACATGATATTAGATTTTTCTCAGGAGTGCAAAAGGGTAAGTGTGGGGGAGTTGATAAAACACTATCTTGTTGAATATTTTATTGATAATAAATGAAATAATTTCCTCACATTGTGTTAAATATGTTTATTTATAAAATATTTGGGATTTGATCATTCATTTGAAAATTTAGTGAAAATTCTAGTTTTACCCTTAATAGTGCACTGTAGTATTTCGAAGATAAATATTTTTATATTTATTATTTGAATTTGATATTTTGTAACAGGGTTCCTAACTTAATGTGATACAACTTTCAATCAGGACACTAGAGCTAAAGAGTGCATTTGGATGGAGTAAATGGGCCATTAAGCCAATGGTGGACTGGACTCGGCAGAATGGACATGGGTTCTGTATTTGGGCCATATATTATTCATAAGGACTTTGATGGAGTCTAACTTTTGAGGAATGCTCAGGGAGATGATATGGCACAAATCAGCCTTCTGGAAGGCCAGTCAATTCACGCGTTTTGGAGGTCAAATGGGCGGTAAAGTTTGGAATAAAATATTTGGTCGAAGTTCCACATTCACAGTTGAAACCACTTGTAACCTCTCCTCCCCTCCCCACTATAAGTTAGAGTTTTTATCATTTGGAGGGATTGGGACGTGAATTAGGATATTGTAGGTAGAGGAGAATTTGTTTCACCCAAATTATCCAACCATTGTAAGAGGGATAGCTCTTGAAACAAGGATCCCCTCATCAAAGCCTTCTTCTTCTCCTTCACGTTGTAATGATTTTGTTTGTGTAATAAACTTCTTTGTTCTTATTTTATTTCTTATATTTTCTTCTGTATTTTTTAAATTTATTCTTCTATTAATCTTCCTCTTTGGGCTGTAATTCTTGAGTAGAAGCGTTATTGGGTTATTACCATTATAAACCTTTTCACATGCAAAATGCTTCTACGATGATTACACCACCCATGGAAGAGTAGTTCTTTTTAGTAATCGATCGACCTCTATCCTTCTTCATTCATTTATTTTGAATCAATGAGCTACTTTAATTCACATATTATGATATATTAATTGAGTTTTTAATTTAAATGAAACTAAGCAAGCAATTTAATTGTTAACACAAAACACGCGAGGTCGGGAATTGTGTGAACTGTGAGAGCACAACCTTAACCTGTAATTCAAAACCACACGGGATCAATTTGTAGAGTTCAAATACAATCCCTAAACTCAATTAATCCTCATTTACAGAGTGGTTATGTTCCTTAATTTACCACTTACTATAAGATAATCCTATAACATCAATCAAAGCAGGGTGTTGCGATTGCATGTTCCGAAGTTAGCCTAAGGTTAAATTCACTTCATCTTCGTGGAAAAGTTAATTCTCGTAGGGTTCGGGATTTAACAAATTAAGGGATCATAATTAAGTGAATATTAATTTAAATGATAATTATTAATAAATGATTGAAGTGGTAGAGTTATATCGATTACGCCTTTTAAATATTGTCTAAAAAACATCTTTTTGTTGTGTCATTTTAATCGAATGTCATTTGAAAAATAAAAAAATACAATCTTCTTCCAGCAAACTTCTTCTAGATTCATAAAATATAACCAACCCACATCCTTTAAAGTAGTGTTTTTATTCTCTTTTATTTTATTTTTAGAATACCTTTAATTTTTTTTAAATCTACTTTCTCCTTTGAGAGACGACCTTGGTCAGCCACTCTGCTGCACCTAAGTACCCCAAAATCGCATTAATCATTTGAGGGCACCCACGATAGCGCTCTATCAGATACCTAAAAATTCCTTCATAACATTATAGTCTTTGGATAAAAACATGTGTACAAAATATGGTCTTGTGATACCCTCTCATTTACGCTCTTGTTTAGTTCTTAGGATGCCCTCTTGTGTACCCTCTTGTTTTACGCATAGGATTCCCCCTCATGTACCCTCTGGTTTTAGGCTTGTGATGGCCCCCCATGTACCTTGTTTTTTTATTATTGGGATGCCCTCTTATTTAACCTATTTTTTTTGGATGACCTATTCTTTAGGGCTTGGTATTCCCTCCCACTTACCCATTTATTTCAGGCTTAGGATGCCCTCTTGTTTCGGGCTTGGGATGCCCTCCCATGTACCCTCATGTGTCGGTATTAGGATGACATATTTTTTCTATATTGGGATAACCTCATTTGTACCCTTGTATCTCATAGAAAAATTATCATTACCCACTAAATTTGAGGGAGATAGAGTTTTGATCCATCACATAATTAAATTGTAAATGCATGTGCCACAAGATAACAAAACATTCATCATATCATGACCCACGAAAATAGGTGGTTTATAATGATCATATCATTACCCATGAAATGAAATGGTTATCATTAAAATTTCATCAAATAATAACCTATGGAAAATATATTTTTTTAACTATTTATTTAAATCATAACACATGAAAGGAAGTGGGTTCCAAAAGTGTATTAGTCGTTGATGATTCATGGGTGTCGTTAAAATTGTTACATAAAAACCTAAACTATTAAATAAATAATATTAATGGTATTCTTGAATAATGTCCAAATACTTAATACTATATATAAAATTATTATAACTTAGATGGAGAAGGATTTTGAAAGATCACGTGGAGCATTTCTTAAGGTAAATAACTCTTCTTTGAAATTGAATTTTTAAAAACAAATAACATATTCAAAATCAGTTTCTTAAAAAAAACCCTTTCAAAACATATAATGTCATAATTAAAATAATTTAAAAACACTATTGTTAAAAATTTATTTTATTCATTGGAAAACACACTTTAAAACATAAATCATTTTTAAAACCTTTTTCTTTGAAAATAGATTTGAAAACTTATGAATGAATCTTAAAAAATTATAATTACTTTTACTTTGAAAATAATTTGAAAACATATATATAAAACATCAAAAAATTTTGAAAACCATTTTCCTTGAGAGAATATAAAGGGCCATGAAATAATTTAAAACAATTTTTAAACATAAAACTTTTTTGAAAACCATTTTAAGAAAACAAGGTTTTAAAAGAACACAAATTTCCAACCGAAGAAAAAGATAATTCCGTATTTCCATAAAAACACATACATAATTTTATTAGTACAATTGAGTGGTAAAATGGTACTAATACATAAATATATCATTAATAAATAGAATATAATAAAATTCATGAGTTTTCTTGAGGGATTTATTATAATATTTCATCAATGGATGTATTATCGTAAACAATCCAAATAAATGATGAGATTGTTACAATAAACCATTAGCACTTTGGTAAATTTGAATCATACTCTAAATGAGAAAGAAAAATTAACTTAAGATTAAAATATAATTAAATAATGATATTTGTGATATAACATTTTAAAGGGTATTATAGACACGACATAGAAAAATATAGGTGCATAACATGACACGTATCTCAAAGAAGGCAACTTGAGAAAGAAATAACTTTACCAATTTGGTAACATTTGAACCATAAACCCCACAAAATAAATATCATAAAAATGATATGAAAATACCAATAAATCTAGTTATCTTTATAATATACTACATTAAGGGTCATTATAAACATCAAACAAAATAAGTGAGTGGTGAATAAGTCATGTATCATACAGATATAAAAAGTGAGATGAGAAAACCCTTATCTTAAGTCTGGACATTTTAATACATGTTAAAACTACATTTATAATAGATATAAGTTTATTATAAATACCATAAAACAATATATGTATATATAATACCATATATTATTGGTTATTACCTTATATGACCTGTTTATTTACAATTCCATGTTAATGTTACATTTCGGGTAAAATTCACTTTGTTTTTCATATACGTTTTGACATATTATTCTAGATCCTCTTACATAAAAAATGTTTTAAATAGTTAAATTATTTAAAAATTATTTATATCTCATATATATTCACTGTATAAATATTTATTATATTCTAGTAAAGATAGATATATGAAATATAATACATCATTCATGGGTAGGGTAGGTCGTACGTACACATGAACGCAGTTTCTGTTTTAATGTCATATTGATAGAAAAGTAAATTACATATATATATATATAATATAATTATAGTATCATTAATACTTCATATATATTATATAATTTCACTAAACCCATCCTTAAAACATTACATTTAAAATGTGAACGAATCACATCGCTTTGAGGAGGCGGTAGTCCATACATCCCCAAACGAAGTTAATGTATTTACACAAAATGAAAAGCATAAAGGTATATGTTATATAAAAATTAAAAAATCATAAAAAATCATAAATATAATATATATTATATATAACAAATATATCATATATAAACATAGTTTCCATCATAATTCTCAACCACGATAGGTAGTAAAGTAAAAAACAAACAACATCATTTTGTGAGAAGGTAGTTTGTTGTACACAATAACGATAAGGTCGTTACCCATTAATTTTAAGTGTGTTTAATTTTCGGTATAAACCATAGAATAAATTTTTTTAAGTATATAGAGTGTAATTATTTTATTATAAAATCATGGAATAAAAACATTTTAAGTGGTGGAAAATGAAAATAAAACAAAAGAGTATGTGGAAGGATGTTAACTCTTCTTTGAGTAACACCTTTTGGATTGCCCCAAATGGATTCTATAAAATAGATTTATAAAAACATTAGAATTATATTCTAAAATTATGGATGTTATGATCTTATTTGATGATGTACTGTGTGATAAAAAGTAGAATAAGATTTTTATGGAAGGGAAAACTTGATTTCATTTTTTAAGGAGGAGGAGTGTCATTCTTATAAATACCGAAAGGAAAACACTACTGGGAGGTCTCCTTTACCTAATGTTCTTAGAAAATAAAAAAAATAATGTATTAAAAGAGATTTACGGTCTATAAAATCTTACAACATACAAAAAATAGTGTATTTTTATATTTTTTTCTTTAACTTCTATGTTTCATTATTTTTATCATTCTAGTTTTTATTAATGTAACAAGTTTTCAATCTTATCTAATTTAAAAATTAAAACTAAATTAATTTTTAAATTATTTAAAAATATAGAACCTATAAATTATAAATATTATATCCAATTTAAAAAAATAAAAACACCATGTGTTTTGGATATTAATTTTAAAATATGTTCATGTAACGTGTAAAAACACTCCATTAACCCGAACCATACTAATATTGTTTTACTATATATGGGTCAATATGTTAATTAAAAAAGATAATTTGGTCCATTAATGTAAAATATATTCTATTTAATAACATATACAAATCACTATTCATAATTTAGTTTTTTTATTAATTTTAATTCATTTAATAAAATATCATTTATTGTAAAATAACCTTAATGTCAAATTTGACATTATTTTTTTATTTTTAATTTAATGATATCAAAATAATATTATAATTAAAATATATTCAGTTAAAAGATATTTAACATTATATATTCTTCAAAAAATAATTCAACACAGTAATTCTTTAAATTTAATTCCATTATAATGTTTTTAGAATCATCTATTTAATTTGATTATCAATTAAATAATCCATGTGTCAGCATTTGTTAAGCGATTAATGTAACTAATTCATCTGTAGAAAATATAGTAAAATTAACATGATAATAAAATGGATTTAACATTAAAAATAATTTTTATAACTGAAATAATGTAGCTAATTCCATAATCTAAATATTTATAAATGTTAAAGAAAGGAAAGTTCTTTTTTTTTTGTCTTTTTCATTACGTAAATTATTATATCAGTCATTTTTGTGGAATAATATCCCAAAAAACAAATAGTATTCGAAGCAATAGGATATATGGTCGAATTATTTTCATAAAATGATTTTTTGACAAGTTTCTAGGTCATTTTTCCCCTTAAGTTTAATGATTAGTCCCTTGTTAAACTCAGTTTTACCAAAATCATGATAATTAATTTTAATTACTTTCACTAAACATTTTAGTCAAAAACTAAGTTTATACTATTATAATTTAAATTTTATAATGATTAAAACTTTTAATTTCCATTTTACATAATTCAATTCACAAAATTTTCAAAATTAAATTTAAAAATAATCCCACAGATGCTGCGAGGCAATGGGTTTTTAAGGAGAAAGGTTCAAAGTCTTTAATTATTCTTATTTCCAAATACATTGTCAATTTTTTAACAATGACCTAAATTTGATTAATTTATGTAAAATTTATCTAATTAAATATAAATTCAAATGAAAATATCATTTCACTATATAAATAAATTAGACGAAAAAGAGGTTTTAAATTAAAATTTATTATTTATCACTATTCATCCAAAAAATTAACTATTTCAAAAAAAATACCAAATATTCTCCCATATAAAATTTAGAAATTCCTAATTAAAATATGAAGTTTGTTTTATCTAATTAAATATATGATAGTTTCTAAATATAGTATGATTATTGTTCACTGAGTGAAATAAAAATTAATTCATTTGAGAAAATAGTATTTCCAAACATTTAAAGGCTTTACAAAAAATTATATTTTTTATCATCATTATGTTTTATTTATGTAGAAAAATTATAAATAATATTTAAAAAATATTTGTTACTATTTATATTTCTATATTTAACAGCTATTTTATAACTATCTGACTTAATTATTTATAACAATAAAATGTTTTTCCATAGAAACTTAGTGTCATGTGTAACATAAGACAGGTTGGGGTTTCATTTAGAAAAGGCTTATCTTAGTGTAAAATATAATGAACGATAATCATGGTGTATCATACAAAGAAATAATAACCTGTTTCTTTCATATAACACAATCTATATTCAATGTTGGGTGAAATCCAAAATATAAAAATGATCAAATTAATTCCAAAAATATATATTTCACAGAATCTCAAGATGTTACAAGTGTGAATTAAAATAATTACTAAAACAGTTTAATAAATGATGTTATAATGTAGTGACGTGTGAGTATATCTAGCTATACCTTTACATTTTGAAGCCTCATATATGGTTAAACAAAATGATCTTTATGCATCTTGGAATGATCTTTACATGAAATGAAAATGACACTTACTTGAGTATGATTACCCTTATGTGAAATGAGGAGTATTTCATTGTTTTATGAAGTCAATATAGTAGTTTAAATATTAATAATCAATGTTCTATCATAATAAAATTAAAGGATATCATTGAAGATACATCATGTGGTGATGTAAAATTTTTGAAATCACATGGAAAGTATGTCGTTAAGGATTGGACAAAGTAAATATTGGAAATATGGTCATGTGGGAATGAAGGAGAGAAATTTTGTGGGTTTGAAAACTGAAAAAAAATCATGAATAAAAGGGATATTTATAAATAAATTTTAAGTTAGAAGATGGATAAATGTATTATAAATAAAAGTATAATGGTTGATACTAGAGACAATTTTCATACAAGAACTTTTCTATAATTTTAGATTATTTTTATTCTATAATATATTTTGGTTTAATCTATAAATTCATTCCAATTAGTTTTAGTAAAATTATTCTTTCTCAATCTCATAACATTCTATATTTATCTCTTCTCTCCCATTTTCCCTCCTCGTTCTTTCTTCACTAAGATCTTATATAGTTATGGTCTTGAGTAATTAACTTAAATAATATTCTACGGATGAATCCAACATTGAAACCAAGTTTCTACACATTTATGTTTCAATGTATCTTATTTTTTTCAGTTACTACAAGTTTGAACACTTGTGTGGGAAGATGACAATGATTCCTTAATAAAATTGTATAAGGACGAAGTCATTATTTTTCACCATTCATGTTACCAATAATAATCTTCAAGACATAAGATGAACACTCGACGATTAAGTATTGAGTGGGTTTGATTTTTTAATTTTAATCTGATTTAAATGTTTATCTTGATTGAGGATCCCTTTAATGTACAAAACGTGGAAGTGGTGATTGTACAGTGTACATGGAAATTGTTAAGTATATTATATATTCACAACCAGGGAAGAAGAGGATGATCACACATATGATGGAGTACATTTATAAAGTAGTAGGTGGTTGGCCATGATATAATAAGGATTCACTCTAGGTGATTCCCTAGGGTGAATTTCCTATATTTCTAAATGAATTAATTCTATCTAGATTTTGAATGCATGTTTCTTTTCAAGTATTCCCTTCCATAATCAAACCACTATAATTCCATTTATTTCATAAATATAAAAACTTATAAATTTAAAAATTTAATTTATAATAGTAACTGATTGACGGAAAAATATTGTCAAGAGGGCTAGGCCCATAAAGCCACAGTGTTGTGTTAGGCTAAAAATAGCTTTTATACCACACTGTGATAGGTATATAAGTGATATTGTGGCTTGTTTCATTTCATTTTTAATTTTTTCAATTATAGAGTAACCATGAAATGGATCAAGGGATATGATTTGGAGCATGGTGGTGGAGGTGATCTGCACCATGGCGGTCGAGTCCTCAGGAGGTAGTGGATCACTTGATAAAGTCACTCTATCTATAGTCCTAGGGCAGAACTATGGAGGGTTTCTAGTGTGGATCAGCACACCATAAGTCAAGGAGATTGCCTTATTTATGGTGTTTGGGAACAATGAACATACCATGGTACATTGGACAACACCATTGTGGTACCTTATATAATGTATAATTTTCCCGGTTTTATCATATTAACCCTATTGTGTTTTAGAATTTTTGAACCCTTTTCCACATTATCTCATGTTTTCAGAACAAATTATGTTCTATAGATACCATCAATACTCAGTATCCTTCTCCATTGGTTTAGTACTCTATTCCTTCTATTAAAAGAGTACTTTTTATTTTAATCTTTACTTTCTTACATTATATTTTTATTCAGTAAACTGATTTTATTTACTTAAAGAATTTTTATTTTATTTTGTTCTATTTATTTGGTTTGCTTAATTGGATATGATGATTTTATAAGAATATATTTCGAATTTTTCGATAGGATGTATCATATTCTGAGTATCATTTATGTACATGTTTATATGAATATTCAATGGAAAATCACTCACATCAGGCCATGTTAATACCCTTGAAACATTTTAGAACCTCATGGTGATTAGGAACATGCTTAGGTCTTCATGGGTGGCTGTTTTGGGTGCAATTTTGGTTCAAACTAGAATCAGTAAATTATATAAATAGTAAAAAAACATGTCTCATTGAAGACCAACCATAATTACTTTTAAATTCAATTATAAAACAATTTTAATTAAATTTATAAAATGAAACACATTATAAATTTAATCATCCTTTTATCAATGAAAAGTTCCAATGAAAATTCTCTTTAATATACCGCTCATTTTTTTCCAAATTTTATTTTAAATCATCACCTTAAATTACCACTTTTACCTTAAAATTTACCTTCAATAAAATCCCTTTTAAACAAAATTTATAAAGAAAATGTGATTTAAATTACAAAATATAACCCACAATCCCAATAAATATTTTAAATATGATATCAACACTCTTTCAAATGATGAACCGGAAAAAACGACTATAAAACTACACAGTCCTTGTTATCTATTAATTTTATGAAATTTCATCATATTTTTATGGATTTACACCATAATGTTATATTCTAGATGTCAATAACAAAAATAATTATAACAAGAACCATAATATAATACAAATTACTAAGTCATTTAGTAATGTAAAAGACACCAACCATCAATGATGATCAATAATCTACTCCAATATTTTACAATCCTCTACTTATCACTCAAGGTCAAATATCATAGATAAAACTTGCCAAATTTATAAATATAATATTTAAATTTAAATTCCCATGATAGTATTATTGTTAAAAAACTCACCAAAATATCTTATAATTCCAAAAACTAAGAGACATGGGGTATCATCCACTATTATTACCCACTCAAGCCTAAGCTACACAAAATAAAAAAATATAACATCTATTTATAAATAATTTCATTTCAAAACCAGAAAGACATAAATAAATTTGAAAAAAATTATCTCGAGAAACTTGATATGTAAAATCCATAATAAATCATCCTCAAGAATTATGAATTAACCATATTAAAAAACAAAATCAATAAAGAATATTCTTCCATTATACGATTTAATGTTTTCTATAAAACCCAAGGTCACTCCAAAAAAAATCAGAAAAGATAGAGATGATAAGTGTGGAGGACAATATGGGACAAATTTACTTCAATTAAGTGTGGAAAAGAAGCCATTAACCCCTATAAATGAAGGATAAAAGGACTAAGGGAGAGTGTTATAGGGTATCAACCTTCCCACTCTAGGAATAATCCACTAGGATTGAATCCTAAGTGGGTTTTCTAATAAAATGGTGTATTCAATATTTTCCACATAAAAACTATGAAGACTACCAATGGAACTCCAATGGCTACCATTGATCTTCTAGTGTAAGTGGAAGTTATACATTACCACTCCTCAACCTATTGTATCTGCATTGGACTACCAAGACACTTCCAATAGTCTATGACAAAACTTTTAGTGTCCCATCAAGGTTCCATTGGACCCTTCAATACAACTATAAAATAGTGGATGTGTGCATTATCTTATCCAAGATATCTAAGTTCGTCTCCAACTCAATTCATGTGGATTCTTACTATTACCACCAATGTCAAATTCCTTCCACTAAAAACAAAATTACTCTACTGTGGATTTTTGAACCAATACTAAATCTAAAACATCCACTTACACCTCTACATCCTTTATTGAATATCAAAAAATCACATATATACATCCATCATATGTGAATGATTTTACCCATCATTTGATTTACCAATACTAAAATTCAGGGGTTGTTTCCCTTGAGATGAAAGCGAGTCAAATGTATAAATGTGTTATTATTAAAAAAATATATAGATAATAAATAATAAATATGTATGATAAAATTTTTTAAAAACTTATTTCCACTATAATCAAGACTTGAAAAAACATTGAAAGTATAAAAGATCTAATGTCTATGGATTTTATTTTACACAATAAGATTCTTGGAGGGGGAACTCCCACTGATCCTTCACAAATTCACCCTCAATATTTCATACCCTTAATAGATTTATTTTTCCATTTATAAATACCTAAAATTTCTTCGAACCCTAATGTTCCCTCATTTTTCGATGGCATACCTATATTGTTTCTTTCTTCTCTAGATTATACAAAATCCTTAACCCATCATAGGAACTCTTTTTTTTCTCAATTTTTTAAGAATAACCCTTCAAAAGATGATTTTGATAGGTTTGTGTATGTTTAGATAGGATTATAGGATCATTATATCACTATTTTTCATAAACATCAATATTTTATGATTTTATTCATAGGGGAACTATATATAGATTCATCATGGTTCAACACCCCTCATTTCAATAAGGGTTTAGGATATTCCATTTTTTGGTGTCCCTATGTGTTCCACATTAAGAAGTATCCATTTACTAATTTATGGGTTTAATTACCCCGAAACCCACTTCCTTTTAATAATCCTATTATACTCAAGATGATTAAACATTTATTTGGATGGTTTTATAGCATATATGATTGATCCTAATGATTGTGTCAACATATTTCCCATCAAAATAGTGTGGATGTTGATGTCTCAAAACCTCTAATGAAATTTATCTTTGTGGATATTGAAAATTATATAATTTTTATGAAAGTATTGATTTTTTTAATATTGTGTTGACTTGTGGTCATCCCCAAACCAACTGATTCATCGATAACAGGATTTATACTAAAGATTTTCCGGTTACTATGATGGATCCCTAGAAATTGTCTACTAGGAAGACAATATGAAGGATACAGTCCCCCTATAGCTAATCAGTTTTTTTCTATGTTCTTTGATGATAATGTTTCTCTCCCGGAAAAAGATGTTGATAGGAAACTTTCAACAAGAATGAGGTGTTGTTTAAGGGAAAACCCAAGCTTTTATACATTTTGAATAGTGTCTCATTGGATGATAGCCAGTTTTATGCATTTATATTGATGAGTTTATATAGAAAAAGTCTTTTAATTAATGAGATCATTGAACATATCCATACTACATGGTATAACAAGGTGACTATGGGACTGGAACCCTATCATTTTTACAAGAACAATCAATATTCTCATAAACCTGCACTCCAAAAATATGAAAATAGAGAATTAAGAGAGGTATTTTATCATGTAATGTAAAATTCATTTTCAAGGTTTCATTCTAATTTATGAATCCACTAGTATACATATAATTTATAAAATAGTCTGTCTTCCAAAGATAAGTTCAAATTATATAATGAAGATCATCTACTTCAATTTGGAATTGAGAAGAGAAATTATTATAAGGTATTAGGATAGGCATACTATGACTAGGATAATGAGGGATGGTGGAAATATGGGTTTGGGGGGATAAAAAGGTTACTCTATGCTACTAGCTCAAATATTGGGAAAGGAAAAAATGGAGAAAATTTATATTTTATGTTAACATAGGAACATATAGTAATTACTTGGTTTAAAATTATTT
Source organism: Viscum album (assembly GCA_963277665.1). Taxonomy (NCBI): domain Eukaryota; kingdom Viridiplantae; phylum Streptophyta; class Magnoliopsida; order Santalales; family Viscaceae; genus Viscum; species Viscum album. The sequence goes on from OY728139.1 coordinate 1,123,115,775, forward strand.
GGAATTACAGGTGTAGGATAAAGATTTATTTAACTAAGGTCTATGAGTTAAAATGGGCATAATTGAGGTTTTTATTTGGGAAAATATTTTATGTGTAATAAAAATAAAACTAAAAAGTTCAAAGTTTAATTAAATATTTCTAAAAATATGTAGATATTATTAGTTAGAAATCCAGTTCATCTAATAAAGTCTTATAATGTTATCACATTCCTTGTGTGGATATGATTATACACTCAAAGGAAATAATTGAAAAGGTACATGATTCTAAAATAATTTTGGAATAGGTGGATCAAATTTTAGTTAATCTATTGGGAATGATTCCTAGTGACATTCTTAGTGGTACCTAATGAGGATCCCAATAATATTTTTCCTCCCCTCCATTTTTTATAAAGGATTAATGATATGTATGATTTTTTTTGTTAAATAAAAAGAAACCAGAAAATGAAGTGGGAAAACATAAAAATTAATATCACAACATGACACGAGAGGATATTATTAAATCAAAATCATAATGCGAGACTTTTTCTAGGCTTCCCTAAGGAGATCAGTTTCTATATTGATAGGAAAGTTGAACCTGTCTATAAAAAATTAGATAAAAGTTATTTATTATAATAAATACCTTTTAGTATTATCATTAATGTTTTCCATCATGGAACTAAATAGGAAATCCCACTCTAATATTAATATAAGGGACATATAATATAAGTATCAACATCCTTACTATGTCTTTAGACATGATGATTCATGGTGATCTTAGGGTTTTTAATTTGGATTCCCTATTTATACTAGGTTCCCACTTAGCCTCATAGTGATTTTTTGTTTTAAAATTAAAAAATATGGATTTGGATGGATAATATGGGAAATTGTGTATGAAAGATTTTTATTTCATTGATTATAAGTAAAAAATGAAGAATATTTCACTGTACTTACATGAATAATGTTTTTTGTTCTATGTACTTATTATTAAAACTTAGTTTTTATTATATGTAAATATCATTATTTATTAGAATATTCAAATATAGAATGTGTTAGAGTTGTTTAGGATAAAATATAAAAAAGTATGCTTAATTTTTATTAAAAATAAACTAATTTTGAATATTAATTAGTAGAAAGACAACACATAACTATGCACAATGAGAGAAGAATATATTTAAGCTATGAAGAAATTTGAAAGATTAATTTTCATTAGTTAACAATTAATGTATCTTTGTAATGATGTGAGATAACATATAGTGATCTATAATTATAAAAGGAGTGAAATTATTTCAATAAACACCCAATAAAATATTCAATAACATATCTTATTGAAATATGACACCATTCCATTAAAGAGAATGTGAGGTGAGGAATTATCAAAATAGATCACATTGGAATGAATAAAAAATATTATTATGTTGTCCTTAAATTATTTCCTATAGTACATTATGGGATCAATAAGATGAATCTAAATGATAAAACACCTCCCTTGACTTAAGTGGTAGTGTTTTTCCGTAAATTGAGTCGAATTTTATTAAACTATGTATATGTTGTATCATGTAATGTATATTAATGATAACATTTTTACATTCATTTTTTTATTATATATAATGGGAGTCAAAATGACAATAACCCTATAATATACATATACATATATATATATATATATTTTGAAGGTATCCATGATTGGAAAATCATCATATTGGTTTATGAAGATATGATAAGATTAGTATTGGTATGATCACATTTATGGGAATACAACCGATCACTTTGAGGATATATATTGGTAAAAATGTTTTTGGATTCACCCTCTTAAATTATACCTGATAGACTATCATATATCTTTAATTTGTGTTACATTGATGAACATTTGATATAGATCCTTAAAAATGAGGTATGAAAAGTGTATCCCTTCTAATGAGGTTTGATACATTGATATTTATCAAAATGAATTTTAGAATTTTTATTAATAGAATGTTATTGAGTATGGAACTAATAAATCAATGGGATTTGGTTGACCAATGATATCCTAGTGAACTTTTTCATCCACACTATAAGTGGGAGAATATATGTGGGTTGTCTTTAACTAATTATTTTTTTTCATAAATTCTAGAACCCATACACTATTTCGTATGAATGGTTATTAATTATATCAAAAAACACTTTTTAAAATTTATGTAAAAGAATAAGTAAAGAAAATAAATCACATTATATTTTTATAGGTTTCATTCTTGATGTAACTCATTTCATTATTGTTGTGTTTGGTGAAACTATGAGACACTGGTGATTTAATTATATCATAATTTGAATAGACATACAGAATGTATGAAACATGAACTCAAATACATCTATTTATTTATTTATAATATCCCAATGGTTTCTTTATATAAAACATATCTTATTTATAATATGTGTTCCAACCTAATTATTAAACAAGATATTCTATTCACTTCAGGATATCACTACATTAAAAGGAAATTCTTTTTACTCAAATGATAAATAATACATATTTTTATTGTTTAGTAAAATTATTAAGTTATCATATTTATAAACTATAAAATGATTGATGATTAGATATATCAAGATCCTCTATAATTGATTCCTCCTCCATAGTCCTCTTAGATACTTATGATAATATTTAACAACAAAATATCCCCATAACCTCAATGATGATATTTATTATTTTTCTTCATCTTATCCTAAATCTTATCATCCTGTTAATATTAAGGACATAAATTATTAATTAGCATTAGGTTTATATATCAATATTTTCAATACCTATTCTTCTTCAACCATTATTCTATTTGATATATGAAAAATCAACTCGAGGATATTTTAAATTGTTAATATATTGGAAACACTATATAGTGCATGGAATCATGGTCTTTATTTTTAAAACATTATTTTTAATATATGAGAAACTATTCAAATAAAATATTCATAAATGTTTTTAAATATCTATTTTTCAATTCCTGAAAATTACATAAAAATAACCCTATGAAATATTCAATGTATTCTTTACATAATTCTCCTTTTATCTATTGAACAACTAATATTTAATAAAATAAAATTGTGGTGATCCATGCAATTAAAAATCAAACATCTCTTATTGAACCCCTATAATTATCATTTAAGGGTACTTTAAAATCCATTTTTAAAATCATTATTCAAATATCTCAAAAAATATCTACTTTTTACTTCGTTTTAACAAACGTAAATACTACAACTACATTCCATTATTTGTGTGCTCACTTAATCAAAGTGATCATGATGAAATGTTCTATCTTATAGTGAAATAATCCCCTTATAATCACAAAACTTAAAAAATGGAATGAATTTTATATTATAATATAAAATTTTAATATTTACACAATTAATATCATTATAGAAGCATAAAAGTTGATTATACATTTCATTATAGAAGCTTATTTAATCGAACATAACTTCCATTGGGATCATTTATATCCATTAAAATGATAGGTAACTCTTAAATATCCTCAAATTTAATCTTATGTGATCAGTTAAAAATTGTATTTAATATTATATATCATTATATTACTCATAAAAATGATCTAAGATATTCATACATATCATATTGTGAACTTGGAGTTATTCATTCATATCTTAGTACATATCTAAAAGTCGCCTTGAAATAAATTTTTCATCTGGTTGGAGATGGTGTCCTAGAACTAACATTTTTAATACTTTATTACATGTTTTTTATTTAATAGAAGTTTTATTATCTCATTATGATTATTCATCTATATAATATATGTGTGTGATAATTTCCTTATAATATATATCAAGATGAAAGGTCATAACAGTTCAACACAATGGGGAGAACCAAAAGGTTCCATGAAATTATTCGTCAACCTTTTTTAATCCTAAATGATATTTTTTAAGGGACATAGAAAATATAGTCTATTAGTGGTAGGAGTTTTATATTAAATTGAGACACCTTATCATGGATTTCATCCTTGTAAATCACTAATATAGCGGGCTATAATAACAGCTTTGTTAATAGGAAATCTGCATTTCCATGTGTCATTTGATGTTCCCATCTACAGATTTGGGTATCAATACTTAAGAATTAAGATTCTCATTAATGGATATTTTGAATCACATACTTTTATTTATTGAAAAACCCATGATAGCGTATGTTCGCGCTTAAGTAGGATGCATTGAGTGCATTACGAGTGATGTTAAATTAATGGATAATGTGATAAATGATTTATTCCCACTGTCCATAGAAGAAATTTTATTTCTTCTGACCAATAATGGGATTGGAACTACCTAGATAAATCCATGGCCATGGTATTTGGTGAGAGAGTTCATTTTAGAAATTCAATGAATAATAAATCGAGTATATTGGATGATGGAGCCATTATGAAACCTACTTGATTAGAGATATCATGATAAAAGGTATATATTATATGGTAAATGTTCATAAGATGATGGATATAAATGTATAACTTGATACTTTCTCTATGTATGACTTATAATATTGTTACATGTTTACCATAGACATCAGGTGGTTATGCCTAATGTCCTGAGAAATAGGTTTAGATGTTCACCCAAAAATTTTATCCATAACATCAGATAAATTATATTAATAAATTTGAAAAGATATAATAAATAAAATTTATTCAGGTTTGGTTTATCACCATAATTTAATCAAGTTATATTAAAAAGAATAATTGAGTGTAATAGTTATAATAAATAATTGTTTTCATGGTTTGTGAATATAGTATTTATTAATTTTTTCAGTGAATAATTAAGTGGTATTTTATTTTTAAATAAATTGTTGTTATTAAAATATCGATAAGTGATGACAAGGGATAATAGACCATGTTTAATGGTCTGATTGGAAATGGTAAAATTTTTATATATTAATAATACTTACGCATTGAACCTGTGAAGAATTTAATAATAATATTTATATTATTATTAGTGGAAATGGGGTCAACTGAAAATTATGGAATTAGGAAAAAGTTTATTGTATATTTTTCAATACTAAACCAACTATATTAAATATCGAATTACATCTATTTCCTAAAATGAAATTCGTGCAAACAAATGATAGAGTTGGAATCTCTCAATACCCTGAGTTATATAAAGTGATCTAGAGTGGTCTCATACCCTCATTTTTCATGAAAACAAGACATCATCAAGAGTAGTCCATCTATTGAGTTTAAATCTACCATGATAAACCATGAACAACCCAAAAAATCATGGTCATCCATGCCATCACCCGGTAGTTCAACAGTGTCATTCGGAGATTACAGTTCATGTTTAGATAACCTCTAGATAGATTATACACTTGGATCTTATAGCAGAACGACATTATGATGAGATATTATTTACCATATATTCAGTGGAAGAGGAATTACAATTTGAGGTAATTATATAATTGTTGATAAATTAATCATAAATTATAAGTGAATATCCTTTTATTTTGGTTCCATCAATTAATCTAGTCAACTAATCTTTTATTTTCATTCTTCATGATGTTTGGATCATTTAAATAAATGATTATACATGATTTATTTCAAAAATTTGAGTTGGTAAAACATGAGAAGGATTCTTCTACTACACCTTTAAATTGTAAGTGGTATTATAGGGGTCACATGTTTAATTTAAAATTATTTTTTATTCATTTTTTTATTTCAATTTTTATTTATTTTACAAAAAACAAATCTATTTAATATCTGATATCATTATCTCTTTTCATTCTTCATTTTCAATAACATAACCTATAAATGGTTAAGAATTAAAAATATTGAAGTATTTGAATCACACCATTTGGATATACAAGTGGTTTTGGTAGGTCAATACAAGAATACATAGCATATACTTTTAGTATAAATTCCATGTACTTTTTTTAGTTTTGTACCTATCTCTATCAGTTTAGATCTCAAAAAATTGATATAATATATGAATTGATCATATTGGAGTGTAGATCCATATAGGATGGTATGTGGAATGAATAACTACATGTTGTGTTACCTATGTACATGATGTATAATATTTTTTATGTCACATCCATGTACACGAGGTGTCCCAAGTGTGCCTTGTATCAGATACACCACATAGGGACAGGCGATCCATGAAAATTAAGGTCACACATCATGTATATTGGATTACATGTCGTGTACCTAAATGTTTTTCATGTAAGGGAACATGTCCAAACAAAATCCGTGTGTTTCAGATCTGGGAATAAGATAATTACACACAATTTACTTTAATAAAAATTATCTAGTCTACTTCTAGATGTTATATAATTTTTTGTGAGAATAATAATTACAATTCTAATTAATACTTTTTCATTATGTCTTCTATATAACGTTTATTAGATTGTACTAACTATGTCATATATTTAAAAATTATATATTAAATTGATTTCTGTGTCAAAATTTTGACGAAAGCATATGGTTTTTTCCAAGAACACTTGTGTAATATATTAATTTAAAATGAAATTATGTTTTTAAATAATTATATATGATAGTGGATTAAGGATGGTTGGATAGAACTAAGATAAATTGAATTAATTAGATTAATTCCTAGAAAATTATCTCAATTAAATTATTAATCAATGTAATTGATTACTTGATTGAAAAAAATTATCCTTTCATGATGTGTGAATTATCATGAGATTATATCAACCATTGTCTGTGATTGGATTCTTTAATTTATTTTTGGTTAAATTATTATTTATTTCCTACAAGTCATCCCCTCTTCCTTATAATTTATGTGCCTGAATTATTAGGTATTATTTTATGTAAACCCCCTTTATCCAATATATTGGATCCCCTCACCTACGTGTGCATATAATATTGTGTAATGATGAAGATGTCGAGTGAGAGGAGGTGGTATAAGTCAAGGAGATAAGGAATAACCAATCTAGGTTATTCATAGGATCCAAGGTGGAATACTGCAACATGAACTAAGCTATAGTTAAAGTTAGTTTTCCCTTAGGTGTATGCATAGTGTTTCATCCAAAATATAAACTAACCATTGGGGAATGAAATTATAATTCCACATTAATTATATCTCTATCAATTGTATGGTTAATTATTTATGTTTGTGAATGTTTCATGATCACCTAATAAATGAATTAAAAATCATAAAAGATGGATTAAAATATAATAGGATTATTTTTAAATGTTTTATCAAACATTGTTAATCACTTAAGTAAAACCCACTTAATACTAAAAAATATGTAAAATGATAAACGATAATCATGTATAAGGGTTAAAATTCAACAATTAAAATATTATGTTAGCTTTGAATTCTACTATTAAAGTTATAATTCACCTAATAGTTCAATGTTATGGAAAACCCATGTTGGTGTGATTTCAATTATCATGTATATTTTATAATGAAGTTTTGGGTTGACATAACTTAGATTAAATCATGGGTAGAATGCTCAATTAATACATGGTGTAACTAAGATGTAAAGGTTTAACAAAACATAATATAGGATATCCGGATCCGGGAGTCCACTCAACATATTATGGAACTATAAATTCATGTAATTGGAAAGATAGACCAACCTAAGACCCTTTAAATAGCTTTTCAGACCCAATTCTAGGTTATGAGAAGAGAAATATGGATTCCTACTAAAAAATATCTATGCATCCAGATATTCTAAAACAGATGATGGGGCCCATTATGTTTCAAAAATTAGTTGGAGATTAATAATAATTTAATTAATTTTAAATTTATTAATCAATATTTTTTAATCAAAACAAGTACTAACTTTATTCACCAAATTTAAAGAAAATATAAAATCAAACAACTTTAGAAAATCATTTTGATCCATAAAAGAGAACTTCTATTGTTTTATTATGAATTGTATTATGATCAATATATATGATACACTTCCCAAAATTATAACACTTATTTTCCAATTTCATAAAGACATGGGTTTTGACAATCCTGTTTTCCATATAGTGAATTAGAAGAAGTGGAACAAGTTAAATTGGATGAACACTAATTAAAATTACAAGGCTCTATATCACCATTCATCTAATAAAAATAAGATACATAAGAAAATATAGGAATACAATTCAGTATGTTTCACATGTGGTAGGCAGGGAATTTTTTAGAGGAATTTCACCAAGACAAAGATGGAGGGGGAAGTATTAGGTGAGTTTATTATTTATTGTATTTATTTTATATCTACAAGGTTGGTATTAGATAATTACTGTGGTTATGAAATTTTTATCCAAGTATAGGAATTAAGTAAATTTCAAAATATTATAAGGGGTCAGGTGGATCTGTGATCCAATAATGGAGTGAGGCTTTCTAATCTAGTTTACATTAGAGAGTTCCAACTAAAATTACTGATAGGATTGATTTTAGTTTTAAAAAACTATAATTATGTACATATTGTTATGAATAACATTATTTACATTTATTTTTTAGATATGGAAGAATTTTTTTTCATTATTAGAATTAAAGGTTACTACTTTTATAAATATAGCATATGTTATGGTAATGAAGAATAGAATAATTATTTTTTTTTATTAAGTTACCAAAAAAAATATTGGTAATAGATAATGAAATAAATATGTGTGACACATATAACACTAAGATATGGAATCACCATTTTGGTCACATTAATGTGATGTGTTTGAAAAAGATATATCAAGATGGATAGTTATCCTATTTTGAGCATAATCTACTTGAAATATGTCATGATTTATTAAACGTTATAATGGAAAAATCACCATTTAGTTATCATGGTGAAATGGCCACATAGATTTTTGAATTTGAACACACTGATGTGTGTAAAACTTTTTTAGTAAAATATAAAGGTGTATTATCATTCTTTATTATGTTTTCTAATGACTTGAGTAGTTATGGTTTTAGATACACAATGAGGTATAAGTATGAATCCTTTGAGAAATTCAAAGATTTCAACGATGATGTTGACAATTAGCTTAGTAAGAATATAGTAAAAGATGGATTGGATCGAGGTTGCAAATATCTTAACCAATACATTATCAAATTTATATGGGTGAATGAGATTTTATCTCAACTCAATCCACCTTATACAAAATATTGGAATGGTGTTACTGGAAGGAGTAAGTTTACTTTGTTGGACGTGGTAAGGACGATGATAATCTATGCAAGCCTTACATTATCATTTTGGGTATATGAACTATACACATCATTTATCATAATAAATTGAGTTCTAAATAAAGTGTAAAATAGTATTTCATTTGAGTTATTATGTGAAATGAAACAAGTTTTGTTACAAGTGTGAACATTGAGTTAGGATGATTTTGTTATGTTTAGATCAAGAAAAAACAATCACCCAGAAAAAAATGTATATATTTATATGATATCATGAGGAAACAAGGGTATACTACCTATATAACATTTTAGATATGAAACTAATTGTTCCATGATAGAATCTCTTTATTTGGAGGGAGCGCATCCACAAGGGGGATAGTGAGAGCAATATTGACTTTGATGAAATTGATGCTCAGGATATACAAAAGATGACTTAAGAACCTATTCCACAAGAAACAATGGAATATGTTTTTTCCAAAAAAATATGTACAATGTAGGAGTTCTATAAAGGTAGGAAAATTTGAGATGGATTTCTATCTAGTCACTAATGACGATGAATAATTGTTGGGTTCAAATGATGATCGTCTCTCCTACAAATAGGTAGTAGAGTGAATTGATGCTACAAGATGGAAAAAATAAACGAATTTTGTGATGGATTCAATGTATCAAAATCAATATTTGGTTTTGATTAATCATATATTTGATGTTAGACACATTGGGTGTAAATGGGTATTAAAGAGAAAAATGGATATGGTAGGTAAAGAAAATACCTATTATGTATTTATAGTGGATAAAGGACTTATATAATGTCAAATAAATGACTATGATGAAACATTTTAATCCAAATTCCATTTTTAATTCCATCAAAATTTTACTTACCATTTCATCTTGCCATGACTATGAAGTTTGGAATGTATATTTCCAAACAAAATTCCATAATAGGAACCTTCAATAGGAGATGTATATGACACAACTAGAAGGGTTTGTGACTCCCTAAAATGAAAAAAGGTATATAAGTTATAAATATCCATTTATGGATTAATGAATGTATCTATGCCATGGAACATTCAATTTGTTGAATCCAAAAAAAATCATTAATACCAAATTGTATCCATGTGTTTACAAGGAGTTTAGTGCGAGTTTAGTTGTTTTAAAGGTAGTATATATTTATGAAATATTACTAATTGGAAACGATATAATACCCAGATAAGAGGTTATAGAATGGTCGAGAAGGTGATTCTCTATGAAGAATTTAGGTGAAACAACCTACATTCTAGGGATCAAGATTATGAATGGTAGATCCAAGAGGCTACTTTGACTATGTTGAGGAATATACATTTTCTAGATACTGGACATGTTCAGTATGGAATAATCCATTATCATATTGGTTCAAGTGTCACATGGTATAAAACTTTGCAAAAAAATGTGTCCTCAAATATAAGAAGAAGGATAGAAAATGAATAATATTATATATGATACTATTATAGGATTTATCACGTATTCCATCTTATGTATGAGTCTTGATGTTTAATATTATTTGCGCATGGTAGGAATATATCAAGAATATTCATGTGAAAAACATTGGACTAATGATAATGAAATCTGTATATATCTGAGGTGTACTGAGGATATATTTTTTTTGTGTGTAGGAGATGAAGAACTATTTATCATGGGATAAATAGATTTCAGTTTCTCAAACAGATAATAATGATCCAATGTTATTGTCAAGATATGTCTTTTTCCTCAATAGAGGAGTTGTTAGCTAAATGATTTCAAACCAGCTATTTTTTCCGATTATACTATTGAATTTGAATATATCTTAAATTCAAATGAAACAAAGGATGTATTCTAAATTCACAACATTGTACAAGACTTTTTGTATTACTTATAAGAAAATATCCTATTAAAGTTTACTATGATAATAGTAAAAATGTGGTAGCCTCAAAATATCTAAAGTCACACAAAAGGAAAAATAACATGATTCAAAAGTTTTAACTCTTCAATTGTTCTTCTAAGTGTGGTGAAGTTATGATGAGACGTGTATCGATGGAGTGAAATATGTGGGAAAAATTAAATAAATATTTATCTCAAATGAAGTATGAGTATAATGTGATTTCTAGTGGAATGAATAATTGTTTCAACTGGCACAAATTCAAGTGGGAGTCTATTGGAGTTGGTTCCCTAGAACCAATTCTTTTAGTACTTGATTACATGATTTTATTATTAAATAATATTTATTATAACATCATGATTTTTCATTTACATAATATTTATGAGTAACAAATTCCTTTGAATATAGGTCATGATGAAAGGCCATAGTAGTTTCTAACTATGATGAGAACCATGAGGTTCCATGACATTATTCTTGAACCTTATTCTATGGACAGATGATATTGTTTTATGGGACATATAAAATATATTTAATCAATGGTATGTGCCTCATAATACATCTATACACCTTCTCATTGTGTTCATTATTTATATTTTCCATGATCTGTGGTTATGAGAGTAGACCCGTTAATAGAAAATCCACTTTTCCAAGTGTCCTTGGAGGATCATATCTACAGATGTATGTATTGAGCATTAGAATTTAATATAATCATTAATGGATATCAAGACTCATGTAATATAATGTATTTGTAAAACCCATGATGATATAGTTTCAGGAATATGTATGATGTGTTGGGTGTTTCATGAATGATATTTCATTAATGGATTGTGCCTGTAAGGATTTATCCTTAAATTCTATAGATAGAAGTTTATATCTTTGGACTTTTTATGAGAATTGAACAGTTATCATAAATCTATAACCATGGTTTTCGGAGGGTGATTTTATTTCTATAAATTCAACTAAATAGACATTGTTCATATAGGTTTATGGCACCGATATGCAACCTTATTTATTAGAGATATCACGACGAGTGGATTATATTACACCGTAAATGTTCTTATGACGTTTGATGTCTTTCCACTATTAAATTCATATTTTATGGATGTGTTTGTGTATTTTTATATTCTTACCTTGAATTTTTGGTAGCTTCTCTTAAATCCACTAAGAAATATTCCTAGATGTTCTCACGCTAAGTGTATCTAAAATATCAGTTAAATAGTACTATTTAATTTTAAAAGATGGAATAAATAATATTTATTTAGGTTTGGTTTATCAGCATAATTTAATCCCAAGTTATTGAATAGAATAATTATGTTTCATAATAATAATAATAAATATTTTTTCCTTATTTTGGAAAATATAATATTTATTATAATTATCGATGAATAATTCAGTGATATTTATTTTTAAAATAAATATTATTAATTAAAAAATCGGTAAATATTGATGAGGGATAGTGTACCAATTTTAATGGCCTGTTAAAAAAATAGTATAAATGATATTGATTTATATTCTTTATTCATTTCCCATTTTAAGTATTTCATAATAATATTTATATTATTATTATAATTGGGAATGGGGTAAAATAATAATAATTGAATTAGGAAAGGGTTTAGTGTGGTTTTTTTCATCCCTAAACCTACTATAAAAATATTTCATTATATCTCATTTTTTAAACAAAATTGGTGTGGAAAATAGATAGATTGAGACTGCCTCAATTCCAAGAGAGAGACCAATACATATAGAGTTCCCTCCTCTCATCCTATCTTAAGCCAACAAGAGATCGTCAAGTGTTCTTCTTCTCTCGATAAGGGTTCTATTGTGATCAACCATGAATAGAGAAAAAAATCATGATGAGTTGTGATAGAAACGTATAGTTCTATAGTGTTGTTTAAATATTTTGGTATTTTTGTGGATAATTGTTATAGGGATTCTCCACTATGATTGTATAGTGAAATGATGGTGTGACAATATCTTATTAACAAGATCATCAAAAAATTCATAATTATAAGTTTTGGTAATGTTATATCTTCTCATAAATTAATTATAAATTACATGTGAAGAACCATCACTTTGGGTTCCTTTATTTTAATCTAGTCATGTGGAATACTATTTTCATTGGACATGACATTTTGAACATATAAAGAAATTATTACACGTGATTTATGAAGAAAATCTAAGTTGGTCATACCAACAAAGGATATTACCACTATGCTCGGAAGCTACATATCCATCCATTAATATTACATATTTTCCTTTTTTATTTTATTTTTTAAAATAGTAATATATTAAATATCATAAATAAGACCATAGTTATTCTTATTTATGAACTCCATCTATCTCACATTAAGTCAACACAACTTCATATGATTCAGCATCTACTTCAACTGGTCAAAAACACAATAAATTAAATATAGAATTTATCAAAATTTTGTAATCACTGTAGTATAATTCTCAACAAAAAATCAACAAATAATGAATCACGTTGAGTATGGTAATATTAATTTTACTACATAACCCTTTTATTATCTCTATATTATTCTCAATCCTTTAGTTTCAAGTGATTTAAATAATTATCAGATAATATAACATATTTAATATCTTAACATAGTAAAATTTCTAATCTTCAACAATCATCCTTGAATATACATCCAAATATTGTTATAGTGTTTATTCCTAAAAATGGGTTGATGAGCCTCATAAGTCCTTCCATATTCAATCTTCTCTAATAATAACCATCACTTGAATGTATTCATAGAGACATCAAATATTTAAATCTCCAAACTCCATGTAACTATTCTTAACATATTATATTCAAGATCCAACCAATATTGCTCAGAAATATCATTTAATGAATAAATAACCTTGAATTTTATCCTTCCATAATTATCTAGTATGAATTTTATGGTGTCCATACCTTTATATATATTATTTCTAACATAATTCCTTAACGAAATATTACATTAAAAACTTCTAAGGATCTTTTGAGGTATTGTTTCTTGGAAACTAGGCACGAGATACATAAATTATATAGAAAACATAAACATAAACATTATTTAATCCTATTTAATGACACCTTTATCATTGAATCATAGGTAACATTACTTGAAATGATATCTTAAAGACATGAATCAAAGGAAAAGGGTGTTAATAAATCCCAAAAATAGTTAAATAAAATAAATGAAACAAGAGTGATCATTATGGATAAAATATAATGAATAAAAATTTGGAATCATTATAAATAATTGGTTTAAAATACAAGAGAATGGTCTCAAGTATGTGATTTATATCGTTGAAATGTTACTATGACATGAAGATGAGACACTCATAAGCTATTGTAAAGGTTTATCACCATGGTTCTGTACAACATAATGCGAAGGTAGTTCACCAAGGTATCATAAAACATTAAAAATTGATGATGTTATGGTATAAAAAACATTCCATATTTAGAGATTAATTCATTACTCAATTAATTAGAGAGCTATTAGGGTACAAAGTTCATATGTTTACTTTTGTGTTTTCCACATAGATTATATATCATAAGAACATATATATTTATTTTAACTCAGAAGTATAGAATTTGGGTTTAATACATTGAAGTAACTAATAAATTAAGTATAGTAATATCTATATGAATACCCATATATGAAATTTGGGTTGGGTATACAAAATATAAAGATACATATGGGAAAACCGAAGAATGATTTTGGCAGCATAATAGGTATGCATAATAGTTTATAGAATGGTAATAATGATAGATAATGGTAGTCTATCACTAATAATACATCATTTGGATAGTTTAGGAATGATTATAAACTCATGAAATTATAATCACTTGAAAATCAATGTGCTCATTACCAAAGTAATTACATGAATAAAAGGAATGTGGAATAGAATCCTATACACGTAAAGTAGCTTCCTAATACTTGATAAGAGCTGCCTGGAACCAAAAACAATCTATGGAAAGGCTCTAAGGGGATAAAATGAGGGGGAATTCAGGCTCAATTTCTTGAGAGTGGGTAGTAAACAGAGAATATTTTGGTATATATTTCTAAAGTGCGTTAATTATTTACTAATTTCTTAAACATATATTATTTCCTCAAAGTGATTATGAACCAAAAAACCCTTGGACATCACATGATTTTAGATAAGTCATTTTCTTGGGGGTGATTCATAGTATTTTAATTATTTTTTATCAGAACCCCCTTTAATGTACATTATTTTGTAGGTGGATAAAATTGTTATTCATAATGAATTATTTTTAAATGCATAAGATATACTCTAGGTTTTGGAAGATTCAATATAGGTTTGGAAAACTAATCTTATAACATGAAAATAAAATATTTAATGACAAAAAATATTTGGTTGATAAATCATTTATATTATTTATTACCTCACTTTTAAGCCATTATGATTTCATAATGCATACCGTATTTTTATACCATATTTTACTTTGGACCCAAAAAATAAACTATCAAAGAAAAGTTTGAAAATTTTACTTTTGGAAAATTTTGACAAACTGATTTCAAAAATTACATCCATTTTATAAAAACAATTTTATAAATATTATAAATTCACATTCATAAATAAAATACATATTTATTGAAAAGTTATATTTTTTATGACATTATCAACTTTATAACCCATTGAAATATTACTTGGGACTTCATTAAATTGTATTATGATTTATATCCCAAAAATTAGTGTTTTATAAAACAATTTTTTGGAAATATATTTAATTTCATAATGTTAATTTATTATAAAAATATATCTTAATAAAACATATATATTTTACCAAAAATCATTTAATATTTTTTTATATTGATCACTTTTATTTAATTATTTTATGATATAAATTCATTGTATTTTTATTTTATAAGGTAACTAAAATATATTAAATTTTATCCATTGTTATATTTCACCAAAAATATTAAAAACAATATTTTATCGAAGTAAACACTATTTCATTTAAAAAAGAACATAAAATTTATTATTACATATCCCTTTCATATATGACCCCTTATTACAATATAATATATTCTAATGGTAAGGTGTGTGATGGAGGATATTTAATGGGGTGGTTCAACTAACATTAATCTAGTTGTGATCTCCACTAACTTGAACTTCTTCTGTAGTCGATTTTGATGGATCCCCACTTATTGAAGATCTGTCTGGGATTGGTCAAGGGAAAACCCAAGATACATTACTTACATCCTAATCTATGAAAAATGGTCCCCATAAGGCTTGATCCTACTTTTTAAGGCCATCATTGTTCACTTCTGTATCAATTATATATCATTATAATAACTTATATACAATAATTTTAACGTTAAAATTATTACCAACGGTCATAATTCCCAATAGTAATAATTTCCAACAGTCATAATTCCCAATGAATATAATTCACAGTGATCATAATATCAAATGATCATAATTCTCAATGCTCATAATGACAAATGGTCATATTTCCAAATGATTAGATATTATTTCCGATTACATACTATGTATACTAAATTGTTCTTAGACATCTATATTAATTGCTTCCCTAACAAATTTTTAACACTATGATTGATAATGAATATCATGTTCATAACACTTCTACTATTTTTTACTATTTTTATAGAATGAGTATTCTTCATGGGAGAATTATACACTATACAGTTTACCATTATGTATTCATTATTATTCTATCTTTATCTACATGTATTATTTTTTATTTTTTTCATCAATATTATAATGTTATTAAAAATGAAATTTATTAGTATTTATATATACCTATATTATAAAACATAATAAAAGAGCCATTTTGAAACATTAGTTATTTTTTAATAATAAATAGGAATTTTTTGCTGTTGTTATCTCCACCCTCCCATTAGAAATTTCTCCCTAAAAATGAGGTATTGCCTCAATATATATATATATATATGAAAATTTCTCCTTAATTTATTCATCATGAACCTATGTTTCCTCCTCAAACTTAAGATTTATCTACAAGACTTTCATTAGTCTAGTTTTCTTAATCCTCAACACTTGTTCTCTTTTATCAAGAACCTTGATCAGTTCCTATTCATATGATAGTTTGGGTTCCTATTACACACCATTAATGTCATGTATATGTGTTTTTTATAACCTATGAATTCTTAAAAATTATACATGTAAGATATCATGAATATTGGAATTATTTTGAAGTAGTGTTAACTAATAGGCCACTTCTCAAACATGCTCAAGAATCCAAAATGGTCTGATATACTATGGTCTCAATAAAACCTACTTTCCAAATTTCATGAATCCATTAGATAGTGATATTTTGAGGAACAAAATACCACCAACAATAATTTACATTTCTTTACTTATATTGTAAAAATAAAATGTTTTTTATTCTGCGAATCCTTAATATGACTCTAGATAACATGTCGTTTATCCATAGTTTCGTTAACAATGTACAACCCTAATAGTATTCCACTTCCAACTTCATCTAGTATGGTTGAGTTCTATTCCTTTTTTATATTTTAGTCTTTAATTAGAAATTTGAAGGCTCAATTGGAAACTTTTGTTTTTGGATAATTTGACATGTGTAAGATGATGGTCCCAATGACATTGAAAATAAAGTGAGTTAACAAATAACATTTTTTCCAATATTTAAATAATCCTCCCATTATGAATTTTTTTGGATGATAGACTATAGTAAGGGTCACGTGAATATTTATTTTATTCTGAAGGATCCACCAAAACTTATAAGTAATTGTAGGATTATGTTTTGAAACAATTTAAAATGGTTCTCTATAAATCCTCACTAATTATTGAATATAAAGATGAGAAAGGTTCTAAGGGGATAAATACTCTCATATAGAGATAAAATGAGAATACCTAATAAATATATCATTAGTTACCCATATGTAATTTTTACCATATATTTCTTAAAAAATGGTAGTAAAAAATACCACATTGTTGTTTTCCCGCTTCCAAACTAGTACGGCTAGTGGTTGTAGCACCTGTTTGAGTAGTTTTCACTACACCATCACTTAATGACATACTTAACATGTAGCAGTATAATAAAGAATATATTTTATCATATTATCCCCAAAATAATTATTTCATGGATATAAATACATTTAGGTTCTTCTAAAATATAAATAGAACACATAATTGGGAGTTTCATCTGCTAGTACTTTCATTAACCCTGTAATAGATGTGAAAAATATCCTTGTTCCAAACCATATCAATTAATCTTGATCAACCTTAAACTTAAGAAACATACCATTATTTATATATTTTTTCTTCTTTTGTTACTTAGGAAGGTCTATATGTACTTTTATGATCTTCTCTATTAATTAATGTTGTGAAATTATTTGAGATAGAATTATTGATTTCTATTCCTTTATAATTTTATGGATTTTATTTACCATACTTGATCAATGGATCTAATTAAATACTCATCTTGGAAATATATCTAGATTCCTTCCTACTCAATGCATCAATAACATTGTTTGATTTTCTATGGTGAAAATTAAACGACCAATCATTGTCCTTATGAATCTCTATACATATCCTTTATGTCGTTTTTAGTCAATTTTGTGTGAATATAAACATCAAAATATAGTATTTGGTGTATATATCATGCTTCCACCTATAAATATATTCTCTCAATATATTTAATAAAAATACAATTGTAGAAAACTAAAAATCATGGATAGGGTAATTTTGTTTCATTTGGATTAAACATTTGAAATTCATAGGTAATAACACTGTCATTTACATGAGTTAAGAATCCAAGTACCTTCAATGATACATCACTATAAATGAAAATTAATTCCCCATTAGAGAAAAAATTTATCGTAGGGGTACTAATCATTATACTGATTATTTAATTGAAAATTTCATTGCACTAATTTCTCCAGATAATATCAACTCCATTTCTAGTTACTCTAATTGCTAGATTATAAATTTATAAAAAATATAAAAAAAAACATTTATAGTTTCCTACTAGACCATGGGAACTTGAATCTCAATTAGTGTTTTATTACATATAATCTCCTCTATGACCTTTTACTTTTATAGATAAAGCAAGATACATTAACTGGTCACAATTTATCCCATGAATGTTACTTTTTCTAACCAGATCACACATTTACTGAATTTATAATAAATCCATTCTCTCCTCCATGTTTTAAATATTACCCTTAAATTATCCTGATTCTCCTCAATGATTTAATAATAGATATTATAATATTAGCATCCCATTAAATATTAATCAAGTAAATCTATAAATAATCTATTCATCAATTCCATAAATATTTCTAGATAATTAGTAAATCCAATATGAATAACATCAAACTCATATTGTATATATAATATTCAGAAATCAGTTTTTGGAATATATTCTTTCTTCATCCTCAATTAATGCTTCCCTTGTGAGAGGTCAATATTAAAGAATAATTAAGAACCATAAATCCTAGTCAAATAAATCATTAATCCATTGAATAGGGTATGTGTTATTCATTATGACCTAATTATGATATATGTAATCAATACATTTTTTCAATGATATAGACTCCTTATTTACAAAGATAATAACTGATCCACTAGGAGGAACACTCGGTTGGATAAAACTATTGTTTAAAAGATCATAAAGTTTCTTCCCTAAATTCACTAAATCCATATATTTTATTATATATGAGGTATTTTATATAGTTGTTCATCTAAGTATGAGTTTAATTAATAATTACACATCACATACTTTGGGTGGTCCGGTTAATTATTACAAAAACACATAAATTTATTCCTAAACAATGGGTATATCTCTTCTATTTATTCATTCTTTTTATTCTCCTTGTTCACTAATAATATAGATAATTTAGTTAATTGGAGGTAGTTGTTATTATTATATGGGATAGGATATCTCTCCTTTGAAAATAAATACAGGTTTACCCTAAAAAAAACACAAAAAAAAAATATTTCCTATACAGTTGATCATAGCATTATATTTTAGCATCCAATTGATCCATAGTATTATGTCAAATTATACCAATGGAAGGATGAACATGTTTATAGAGAGACTAAAATCACCAAATTTAATAGTGTATTTCTATATATACTTTATGCCTAAATAGTTCATTAAGAATTCTTAACTAATAACTCTACCGCTATCAGGTTAGGATTAATTTTTTTATTGAAAAGTTCAATGAAATAATGGAACACATTGTGCCAAAATCAAACAATATACTTTCTATCTTTGAGTGAATGATTAGTTTATCCACCACTGCATCATTAAATGTCTATACATTAGTCTTCATGATTGAAAAATCATAACAATTCTCCCTTTTCCACTGATGGGGTTGATGGTAATTTTCCTTTATTTTATTTAGATTTTGAAATTCATTAGTAAAATATTTATAAACCCTCCACTTGAATCATTATACAACGATTTGTAATTTCACTATATTCACCTTATCCTTTTCATTTTTTAATTGAGTCTTCACATCTCTGCGATGGTTTTGGGATATATAGTCCTCTTTTCCATATGTGTAATAATTTCCACTTCCTTTCCAATATTTCTATAAATGATTTTTCCAACACTTATTTCACATAGGTAGTTATTATTTATTCCCTTCTCTATAATGTTTGAAATTTATTCCAAAAGTTTCCTAATCCTCTTCTTTATATAATTTAGTCTACAAGACTATTATGCATCTTGAAAGTTAATTTCAATTTTTATATCACACCACACTATCTCTTCATAACTTCATAAGTCTTATAAATTCACAGCATTGAATTGATTATATATTATTACACTATATAATTGACCAATATTCCCATTAAAATAAGCAAAAAGATTTAATATTAGTGTGTAATCCTTTTAAAGTTTATTTCATAGGTTCAAAAAAAATATCCTTCACTTCATCTCAAGGAATTCCCTCTCTATTTTTCATTGATGTTTATAAGGAAAATAGTTGTTGAAAAAAAAATTACATGTTCTCACTTTATAGCTTAAACCTCATCCTTTGGATTCAAATTTATGATTAAGATCCAAAATTTACCATCCACTACCTCTATGTGGTATAATTTCAATTTTACATTATCTTTGTCAAGATAATAGATAATAAAAAATATATTTTCTCAAGGGTTTATCCATTGTTATATAATAAATAGATCAGAGGGTCCACAAAACGATGGTGTTCGTAAATGTGTGAAGGATTCAAGGTCTAGTTTTTCCTTCCTCAGTGAAGTTAGTTTCTCTACATAGTTTATAATATTATTCATAAACTGAGAAAACTATTTCGGTATCATTATAAAGTTCTTGACTTTGGATTCCCTTGATTGGAATGGTTTTAATAGCACCATCCATCATATTCATTATTGATAAAGGAACTTTTATTTCCCTCTATTTTTCTATAAGATAATAGAATAAAAATTTTAAAATGGATACTACTATCAATCTTTTGATAATAGATCTAAATGAGAATTTATTCCTAATATTTTATAATGTCACACTTCTATGGTCATATTCATTATTCATTTATAATTTCAAAAGAAAAAAAAATACTTTATAAATATATCCTTCATAATGGTTTTTAAAAACTACGTGATAAACCAAAGAATATCCAATACGAGTCCCAAACCAGGTATCCAAATGGGCCTCTCATTCATTCACTAAGTGAAGATCAAGTAAATAACCAATCTCACATTTAAGGATTATTACCCATAGGTGTATCTGTGTTAGAGGATTAGTCAACTTTGTTATCTCCAAAAAGGGATATTATTTCTATGAAACCCCACAGTCTACACTGTACAAAAATATAGGATGTTTTATTTTATTTAGACTTATCCATAGGGTTCTCACTTGTGTTTTTATCCCTATTTTTCACCAATAAAAAAACATTTCTTCAAAACCAACTATAAAATCCACTATTTTCATTTTGTATTTTAAATATAACTCCTTAAAAATTATTACTTTAATAATATCCAAGGATATTTTGAGGTTTATTATATTTGAAACTAGGTGTGTAATACATAAATTATATAAAAGTTATAAATACAAACTCAATTAAATCGGCATGAAAGGAGTTTTAATATTCCATCCTAGGTCACCTCATGATAAATAATTTCTTGGGGACATAAATATTTAGAAAATATTGGGAATAAATAACATTAAGTGATATAAAAAAGAAATATAATTTGATTGTTCATTATCAAAACAATTATTCATGGAAATAGAGCATGATTATAAATACGTGAGGTATAATATAATATAATGACCTAACTATATAATTCATAACATTAAAATGTGGTTGTGATTTGAATATGATATATTCAAATTCATATCACCAAATTTCATAACCATGGTGTCATAAAATATATTACCAATGTTTTTCAAGAATTTACTATGAAACATTACCAAGACCTACCACCAAGTAATCATAATCGTGTCATATCTAGAGATTAATTATTTACCAAATGAATTGGGGTGCTATCAAAACCCACTCTTCATAAATATGACATTATGTTTTCCACATAGATGATATATCATGAGAAAATATTTCATAATTTTGACCCATGATTAGGGAATTTTCATTTTATATAGGTAATTACCCAATCAATGTATTTATTTCATATTGATAAGAATACCCTCAATGGTATGCGTGGTTGGGTATTCACAATATAGTGGTATGGATTGGAAAATTAAGGAATTATGTCATCACCATAACATATATGAATTATATTTTTTGATATATAATTAATGAGAGTGAAAGTCAGTATATCATTAATAATACACATTTGGATAGTAATATAATTATAATGAACTCATGAATATATAATCAATTGAAAATTAAAATTCTTTTTAAAAAAGTGGATGAATAAAAGGAAAAGGAAGAAAATCCATTACTTCTAAAGTTTCTTCCTAAAGAATGATAAAATATCCATAAAATCTTAAATACTCCTTTCAAAGGATATAGAGATAGGAAATGGGGCGAAATATATTCTCAATAGATTTATATTGAATATGAATGGGAGAACATGTTTGTATATATGTTAATTTTTTTGAATTGAGAATAAATTTCTAAACATTGATTGTTAACTCTATATTATAAAAACTGTAAATCCATTGGCGTTCCCATAGTTTTTTCCCATTGTATCATCCAAGGGCGTGTCTTTTACTATTTTCATATTTTACGTGTCGAACACCGTATTATTTAGTTTATTTTGGATGTGAACAAGATTTTTATTTTTGGAACCACTTTAAGATCAAAGAAAGATCATCGTGGGGGGTGGGTGAATCAGTGATCATTACTATTTTAAATTTATTCATAAATAAACTTCAAAACATATTAATATATAGTGATATTTTAGGATAACACACCCAATATCACACTGATATATGAGAACATAGACGATTCAAAAGGTCCATCTTTAAATGTACGCAGGCTAGTCCTTGGCGTGAAATAGATTCCTACAAGATCACACTGCCAACTAGAATCATAATATGATTTCAATGAGAATGGTGTAACCCTAAAACTCTTTTTTACATGTCTTCTAACTATGAAATGGTTGATCTTTCACAAAATCTCATCCCACACTTTACAATGGTAATAATATTTTATGGAATCAATGAATACATATTCCAATTATAGATAATAATCAAGTTTTTAGATGTACTGAAATATTATTTTCTTCAAATCACATTCACAACACTACATACTACACCATTATATCCTAATTGAATCACTCTTGATAATGATAATTCTTAATGAATATTAGAAAAAATAGTTTTTACTCTCTCTCTCTACCACTCCTTACCTAATATAAACTTCATGACCAACTCGCCAAGTTGGTTTCTTCAAAAACTCAAACTATTTTCTCTTACTCAATTGAATATTTATTCACACCACAAAAATTGACTGATATTATATCTTTTATTCCATACATTTTAATCCTACAACTATCAAAATGGAGTTATGATAATTAGAATTTAAATTCTACTAAAGTCTCAAATATTTGAATTTGAAAATTCTCATTACTTCACATCATAACAGATGAATAACTTCTTGTAATTAATATCAGTTAATAATCGAATTATTCCTCATTAAAACCATAACATTTATATTACCTCAATGATTCATTATTTTGAATTAATTCATTAATTTAAATAAATTCATGCATTAATGATGTTTATAAACACCTATAAATATTCGGCCACTCTATTCACAATACAAAACTCATGATTTTATTTTCCCTTCTGTAATATTAGAATTATTCTTCTTATATCCTTGAAAATACACATGCATTTAAAGACTATATATAAATATATATTCATTCATATAGTACAAACATTCAGGGTTTCCATCATTTATGAGGAACCAACTTCCCCTAAGATCTCATTATTCGTTATTAAAAAACTCTCCTGGATAATGCACATTTTTTTTGATTTAATCATTAGAATATAGCCTAAACATCGTCCCAATGAATATAAATTTAGATATTAAAATATGGAAACATTTATTTTTATTCTATTATTTCATTAAAAATATTCTATGTATGGGACTGAATGTATAAAGAAACCACCAAAGGAGATTCTTCATGTTAATATGACTTACCATGAAGATCGATTATAGAAGAAAATCTACCATAAGGGGTTATATTAATTGTATAAATTAAATAAAAATTGACTTCATGAACAACAAGATAAACCATGTTAATTGATCATACTATGGATCGACTATCTGACCAACTATAGACCAACCACATGACTAAATATGGATGGAATGAATAAACAAATATAGATTAAATTCATATCTAAATATTGATTAATAGCATAACTAAATACAGATTAATAACATAAATGACTCTAGATTAATGACCTGAAACAATATTGATCAATATCATGAAAAACACTATATCATCCACATGAACAACTCAGGATCAACCACAACTAATATATCTAAAAATTTCAAACATTCTAGTCTTTAAACTAGAGCATATTAAATCCATCATCATCATTCATTAGAAATATCAAACACACATCAAACATGTTGAATATTTTTTCACTAGTTTTACAGATATTCTTCCATGATTTATTTTTATAACAGTTTACTAATTAAAACAATATAGGATTTATGAATAGTCAAATGGTAGAAAAATCAATGCATGACAATTCAAAATTCATATTACTATATCTTTAGTATTTGTTTTAACAAACATTCCCCTTGGATTGTATTTGAAACCAAGGAAAATAAATCACTATCATTCTTAAAATACTTCTCAATGTATCACTATTCAATGTTTCTAATAAAACATGGTTGAAATTAATGTATGACAATAACATCAAATAAATATTCCATGTTTTCATTAAAAATTATGACCTATAAACATTTTCCTTCTATAATAAAATATCCATCATCTAATCATCAATACCTCACACCTATTATTAAAACCTACCATAAATAATTTCCTAAAACCACATTCAATGGACTATTATAATATTTCATAGAAATAGAAATAAAATCTTACCCCTTTTGTTAACTCTCTCAAAATTTATATTCCCCTTAAAAACACATAACAGTGGATACTCCCCTTATAAATATTCTCCCCTTTTCTCAAATTTCAGGGTTTTAAATATAAATAAATATTTATAATGTAATTATCCTCCACTTTAGAAGCAATATCCAATGGAAAAAAATAGAGGGGATTGATCACTATACCTTATCCGTATAATAAATATGGTAGAACATTTTACATCAAACCAAAATTCTGGAATACTTATTTAGACAATGTCTTCTGAACACATCATCAATCATCTCCATTGATAGAAAATACCTAAAATTTAATTCATGTCCCTCTAAAATATATGTGATAAATTAATATTTAATAATAATGCTATTGTTCCTGGAATTCTGAATTCGATTATTTCACAAATTGATTTCAAATGATTGTCACAACCAAGAAGAAGTGGAAGCTTCACACTAACATTAGAATGTTTTATAACATCATCAAAATTATCAATTTCATTAAATGAGTTTAATAAATAAATTCAAACTCATTAGTACTTAGATTTTCAAAAATCTACTTCATAGTGTTTAAATAAACAAACCTACCACCATGAAAGAAAACAGCACCAGGTTTTCATATTCTATAATCAACACAGCTTTCCTAAACTACGTACGCATAACCAAATAGATATAAAATTACTTTTATATTATATTTCAGTAAATAATCTATTTTACCCTTTCTATACATATGAATCCTTTTTCCTATTCCAAAATGAGATTCTATAGGATAATTTTTAACATAGCATGAAGAGTGAAAACATGTATTAAGTCGGGCGAGGAAGTCGTAAAGTATAATATGATTCCAATTAACTTATTAAATTCTATAGGATCCACATACTTTCATTTTTTATATTTTTATATTTTTATATTTATATTCCCATTGGAATGGGTGTGGAAATTTGTAATGATCCATGTCACTATGTTCCATGGATTTTATAGGAAGTTTGAAATTATCATGAGGGGGACGGACATTTCAGAGAACTTGGTGTTGAACTAAGATATTTCATGCTTTAAAATACTAAAGTTGTTTCTTAGAGTTAGAATAAATCTTTATGGGTGATTAGGGTCTTGTCCTTTCATTAAAAAAGATCAAAGTATCCAGATGTATTGAAATAATCGTGGGTTATTCGATTACCCCCACTAACTAGCTGATTTCGTAAGCAGTAGCCCTACTACCCATCAAGACTCATGGGATAACTATCTACACTGGGTGTCTATTTTCAAACTATATATTTAATGTACCCTAATAGGCTAGCTAGTGGGGAGTACTATGTATAATGTTTTTAAGGGCCTTTTGGTCATTTTGTCAAAGGAGGAACCCTTTCGTTCAACCTCATTATCTTGAAATTTTGAGGTCTATTAAGCTGTATCGTTCTATTTCCCTCATTCCAAGAGATTGCGTTAATGTAGGATTGATCTAGGAAAACATTTGGTGAATTAGGGTAAGATCCTTAATGCATCATTGATCTTGGCCTCCTTTTTACTCATGTAGTATAGGATCATCATATTGTTCTTTACGAGTTATTCTATTTGAATTTTCTGGATTTTTTTATTCCTTTAGTTCTCATTTATCCTTGAATAAACTTTAATTTTAGTCACCTTAATTGTCTGTTGATTCTCTATGTGATCTAGATTGGAGAATTGGGAAAAAAATCATTCAAATCTTGAGGGATTTGTTCCAGAATGATGGGGTTTCATATCAGCATTGCTATTAGATATGACATGATAATGGAAGCATGCCTTGGTTTAGTGTTTCATTTAGGGTATATCGCTTGATGGTATTCTCTAATATTTTTATTCATTTTGATTTAAACCATCTATCATATTATAGATTTTTTGAGATATTTATTATCCCTTTGGTTTGGAAGTGCATTGGGAGTTTCATGAAATCCATTGTGTGACTTTGTGTCTAAGGTACACCACGTTGTTTAAATCAAAAAAATGTAAAATTTAATTTTAGTAAAATTTCCTTTCTTTGGTTGTCATGTGAGAGGAATATTTCTATAAATAATGTGAGAACTGTGGGACAAAAACTCTTTGGGTTGTTGGTCATGGTTTTGTCTAGGTGGTATTATTTTAAAATCCTTTTGGAAATTATGGATTTATCTTTTGGTTATATGTTCCTTATAATCATATAATTAATTAAAATTAACTTAAAATTATTTATTTAGGAGTTATTGGTTATCGGTTAGAATCACAAAATGATCGATGGAGGCCACATAGACTTGGATGGATATAGAAAAAGTTGTTCGGATTTTCTTGTATGGGGGTTGACTCCATTATAGGTAGGTGTTCCCATGTACACTATCCTATGGTAATATCCATAGTTTATTTTCAGTTAATATTCAGTTCAACACCTTGGAAAAAATATCTTTAATTCAATAATGTTCTATGATAAATGTGTATTTTCAAATTTTTTGATGATACTCAAGTCTTAACTAATTAAATGAACCATTCCTAATGTGACTAAACAAAGTGACAAGGGCCACAATAGACCCATGTGAACTGGATTTATGCTTGAAATAGATGGAAAAGTCTATATCATGTGTGTGTGTGTTTGTAGCCCTTGAGACCATGTTTTATGCTTTGATCACATGTATGTGTGTAGCTAGTGAGACCATGTTTGATATTTGATCACATGTGTGTGTATCCAGAGAGACCATGTTTTTTGTTTTATCACGTGTGTGTGTACATGAATACTGACATTCAAGATTTATATGCCTTTTTATGCCTATATTTGTGACAACACACTTGTTGTGTGATGTACTTGATGATATTGTATTCTATGTTTATATGTATATTGTACCTTATTTTGATATTTTATATTATCATTGATGGTATTATTATGGTATTCGATGACAGGTCGACCATCATTATATGACTACCCAAAGGAGGGGATTTCACACAACATATGATGATGAAGGCGATGGACCTTGATATAGGTTTTCGGTATTAAATCTTTGAGACCAGAGATACGATGATAACAGTATGGAATAATGACCTCAATTCCCAACCCAAAACCCCATTCCTTGACGTTTCTAAGTAAAAATTTCACCGAATAACATTGGTCCCTAAACCAATATTCAATTATTTTTTTATATTGAGCAACATGTTCACTAGCCTAGTGGTCTGATCCGTGTGAGAGATATGCATAATGTCATTGTCTCCTAACCTGAGAGTCATTATCCTTGTGATTTATATACAATACATGAGGTAGTATTTCAGTTTAATTTTGTTAATTAATCTAATATTACTATGTTTTGGACATCATTCAAAAGTAGTTATGATCTTCAGTTCATCATTTATTGGTAATCAAATGACCTTTGACATATGAGTGTTTGTTTATTACTTGTTCATTAAGGATTATATTGTAGGTTTTGTAGTTATATATTTATAGCTTAATTTTTGACGAGCTTTTCACATGGATGTATATTTCATTTATTGGTTAGGTACTGAAACACATTGATGGAACCCTAATAAGTTATACTCACACCCTTCTTTGGTGTCCTTGGAAGTTGTTTTCCTTATAAACCCTCACTTTCTATAGGTATAGGTTGGGTTAATGGATGAGTTTGATCAGTGAGTGGAATAGAACTCTATTAGTATGGAGACCAGGAGGAGGTGAGTCTTGGAGTCGGTTACAAAGTGTCTTCATATGTTTATTCTATTTCTATTTTTTTGTATGTGATCAACCTGGTGAGAGATCAGTGGATTGTGTTTAGTTATGACTTTTTTAGGTTTGTTGTTTCCACATTCATTCATTAAAAATTGAATGATTATTGGATTCCATGTACTTTGATTGTATATTGTTACATGTTTGGCTATATATCAGTTATTATGAACACTGATTATGGGTATAATCTCACCATGATTCCACCTTAGATCCTCCTATCTAATTGTTAATGTTGGTGTATGGGGAGGCACACCTTCTTTCATGTAGTAGTTTGACTGTAAGTCGACGATTCTTATGATTATATTACGAAATAGTCTTTGATATTTATATGGAAAAACTATTCAAGAGTCCCTTATCATACATTTTTAAAAAAATAAAAATGTGATATATATTTTTTAGTAATTTGAAAACCAAGAAACTATCTCATCCCTCTATAAATAGACATTTAAAATAACTCCTTCATGTCCTTATAAAACTTACCATACATTTACTCATTATTTTTGGAAAATACGATTCAACTATATATATAAAAACAATAAGTGATACATATATTTTATTTTGATGTAGATATTATCTTTTACTATTCATTTTATGAAATTTAACATCTCTAGAAATGTATCTGACATAGAATACAAAGATATCATGGGTATGTGATTGAGGGTTCCACATGGAACCACTCTAGGAATCCATGCGGGACTACTCTAGGATCTTGTGTGGGTCTGATGTTGTACAAGGATCCTGTGTGGGTCTGATAATGTACTAGGATCTTGTGTTGGTCTGATGCGGTACTAGGATCATGTGTGGGTCTAATGATGTACTAGTATCTTGTGTGGGTCTGTGATTTTGGATCCTTAATGGGTCTGCCTCTTAACAGAGTATGATGATTCAGTAGTTACATTTTATCATCTCTACTATTGTATCTATGATATACCAGGTTTGAGCTGATTCTGTACCCTTGTGGTCTTTACCTTCGTAGTGATACCTTGGTGGTATCTTCTGTGTGGTGTACTTGTGTGGTACTTTGCTTCATGGTGATACCTTGGTGGTATTCTTTTGTGTGATGTACCAGTGTGGTACTTACCTTCATGGTATTTCTTACTTTGTGGAACAGTTGAGATTTGGGCTTTTGAGTTGGACCCTATGTTTCCTCATGATTGAGATGGGTATACCTGATAACTTAGGTATATGTATGCTCATATACTTAAGTCGGGTTTTCAGATGTTTACATGATTTGTGGTTTATACTTTTTGGATTTTGTTAGACCTTTGAGGGTCTCGGGGTCCCTACTGAGTATCGTTATACTCACCCCTGCACGGGCTACGCCCGCACCTTGTTGTGTTTGGTGCAGACGACGGACAACGCTGAATGGGGACGAGAGTACCAGGACTAGAGGTATCTCGGAGGTGGACATTAGCCAATTAGTACTATGGAGATGGCTTTTTGAGAGCAGTACCTACCTTTCAGGTAGGATCCTTGAAGGGTGTTCAGAGGAGTTGTTTCAGTTTACCTGTACTTTTCAGTTTTCTTATACCTTCATGTTGGGATTGTATTTTGGCCCCTTTTAATTACTATACACACTCTTTTTACTATACATTTACCTATGTTCGTATATTTCTGTGTGCTTGGTTGTGTGTGTTTATAGGTTATAAAGGCAATGCCTTCCCGGTTTTAGGGAATACACATTTTGGTGCTAGTTGCTAGCCCCTGGCCTATGGTAGGAGGGCTTGGGGTAGTCACATCACGGGCCCTGGAGGACGGGTCGTGACACTTGTTCAGAAGTAATTTTCCTAGCCATATTCACCAAACACCTATTATTTTATTCAGACACACCATTTTGTCCTGGTATGTATAATGTAGTGAGTTTTTGTCAAATTTCATTTTTCTTAATATAATCTTCAAACATTCTAGTTTTGAACTCAGTTTCATTATTTGTTCAGTTATTTTTGAGAGAAAATTCAAACTCCTTTTATGAACTTCCTTGAAAACTTTTGAATGATTGTATGTCACCATACTTGTTCTTCATACAGATGATAGGATTAATGTTAGTGAATTCATCAAAAAAATAAAAAATGTACTTATATATATATGATGATTCCTCTCTCATTAGACCATATACATCTAAATGAATGAGATCCAAAGGTTGATTATATTGAATCTATATCTTTATATGATAAGAGTTAACAGTCATCATCATTGAATTATTTATATTCATTTTTAATATCATTTTTATCAATTTCCTTTGTAAAAATGTCTCTCCTTTTAAAATTAAAGGAATTATTACCCTTCATATAAGAATAACCCTGTTACTAATTGATTTTATTCTTTGATAGTTTTCTAGGATTAATGTGATATTCATTGCTGTATTATTTAGTTTTTAATTTATGATAATGTGAAGAAAAATACCAAATTCCATAAACATAATATAGTTTTAGGAAAACTTTTAATGAAACATTAATTTACTTATTCTCGTATTACTTAAAATGAAGGACATCTATTCATTAAAATTCTCCTCTAAATATAATCCAAATTTGAAAAAAAGACTCTTCTTCTTGTGACTACTTATTCTTCAACATCTCTTGAATTAATGTAGTAAACTAGATTTAAATTAAAACCTTTACATTCTTCTTGAAAATATTACATTTTATCATTTTTTACGATATTAAAATATCATGTTGGTTATCAATAGGAATATCCTTTAGATCATTTTATTCAAAATAAGAGACCTTGGAATCAAATTTTAAAACTAAGATATGTAAAATTATTTCAAAAAATATTTGGATCATTCTGTTTCTCACCATAGCCTCTAATATTACTCACACATTCATCTACCCTTGTGAAAAAACTATTAATAGTATCACCATAATTATTTTAGAAATATTCATACTTATGTCTCCAAAACTGCAAATTATCCTGTGTAAATTTACTCATTCCTTAAAAGAAATTTTGAAGGTTATACCAGATATAATTTACTCTTTAGATACCTTTAACATTAATACATTCATTATCTAATAGTGAATATAAGATATAATTCTTAACATAACCATCATTCCAAAAACTTATCTTATTTTTGTTGTTGGGACAATAACTTTATCCCAAGGAACAAATCCATTAGTTTTTACTTTTAAGACATCATAACTAATAGAAAAGAATTGGAACAACCTATCCTTCCATATTTGATAACATGACCCATAGAATGTAGGTATGCACTTACCATTCAATGATTTAAAATTATCCATTTTTGATAAAAGAAAATTTAGTAACGCCATTTTCTTGGAAGTGGAGACTTCCAAAAGCACACAACCAAAAATATATTAAAGAACCTTACTATGATACCACTTTTTGAGCCACTTGAGGATTAATTAAAGATCACTAAGAGGTGGAATAAATCGATGATATGTGATTTTTTAAATTTAAGTTGAAAAAACCATACCCTACAGTTATGATATATTAATATATAATGCTCAAATATCTAACCACACACTAACATAAGGGAACCCAAAAGATTTACAAGGTTACCCAATCTATATGATAAAGTTTGTCTTTCATTTGATATGGATTCTTCTAGGACCACATTATCTACTATAGTTGTAATGTGAGGAATAATGGAATTTTATGACCTATAAACTCACATTCCCATGTCTACCAAATATTATTTGGTTTATCCCGTAGAAACATACATCTCATAATTTACCATGATAACAACTTTTTTGGGAAACAAAATATATATCTTCCTCTTGAAGACAATTATCTAGTTGTATGATATACTAAAATATTATTCCCTTCATATCATATGTATATTACTGCATAAAACTTCTTCATAGACTTACTATATCACCATTGAAAATAATAATTTTCAAGTAATAATGGTGGCATAAACTTCCACTCCCTATCTCTCTATCCCTAATAAAAAATTCTTGACCAACTCACCCGTCTAGTTCATTCAGAACAAAAAAACACAGTATATATTCCTCACCAATTGAATATTTATTGTTAACATATAGTATTAATATTATTATCTCTTGAAATACCTTGAGTTATGTCTTCAAACTTTCAAAGTGAAATTATAATAATTTGAATTTAAATATTTCTGAAGTCTCAGATCATTGAAATTAAAAATTCTCATTGCTTCGCTTCATAAATAATGAAAAACTTCATATAATATCTTTATGTTAATCTTGGAATTAATCCTCACTAAAACCATCGAACCTATATGACCTCCAAAATTCAATAATTTTAATTCATTCATTCAAGTAAACTCTTTTTTGACACATATAAATATGTTGTATTTCCATTCATGGCACTAACCTTTGTATTTTTTTTCTTTCATAAATATTGGAATTAGTCATCTTATCTCCATGAAAATACACATGCATTTAAAAAAAAAATTTAAATATATATATATATATATATATATATAACTTCATGGATGCATTATTTGGTTACATAAATTTCCTAATTTACAATGAATTAGCTTCCCTTAAGAAATCATTCTTCTTCCTTCAAAAACTATCTCTGTATCATTCTTAATTTGTGATAATTTAATCATGGGAAAATAGGCCAAGAATAATCTTAATGAAAAATAATTAATATATTAAAATTTGAAATAATTTTTTCTCTTATAATTTTATAATAAATATTATAACTACATAAAAAACTATATAATGTAATAGTTAAGGGATTGAACTTTTTCTAAGATGAATTACCATGAGAATCAACCATAGAAGATAAAACATTATATGAGGCTTCAGTTAGAATATTGACTATATGAAAATTGACTATAAGAATGATCTTATCAATGTTTCAATCAATCGTACCATGGAACACCTATGTGAGCAACTCTAGATTGTCTGCATGAAAAACTCGAGTTTAACTGCATGTCCATCTCTAGATTGACCAGATGAAAAAATCTAGATTGACTTTTTGAACAATTCTTGATCATCTTCATGACCAACTATGGATTCAATGTATGACCACCTTTGGTTCGACCACATGTCCAACATTAAATCAACCTCAACTCCTCTATTTTAAAATTTCAAAATTTATTGTCATAAAACTAGAGCCTCTTAAAACTATCTTCATTCTTCTAAAAATATATAAAAATCACTTCAAACATGTTCATGGTAGTTTCCTACATCCGTCGACACTTGTCCTTGATTTTCTCTAATAATATAACATCAAAATAAAATGATATATTATTTATAAATTTTCAAAATGATGAAAAATCCAAGAATAACCATTCCAATTTTCATTTACTGTGTCCTTAATATTTGGCTCACAATTATTCATAAATATTTAAAAAAACATAAAATAAACATTACGTTTTGGAATATTATATATAAGATTGGGAAACTAATATTATTACCTTAAAATATGTTATTTGAATTGTAAAACACAATTTTGGTCAACTAAGACATTATCCAATTTATTATATCAATTATGTGTCATTATGATATTATAATACTTTCTATAAATTTATACTATATTTTATATTTTAGCTAAAAATTTGAATACCTGATAAAATTATGAAGAGTTAACTATCATATAATTCTAATTTGTAGATTTCAAAAATGATGTCCTTTTTATTTAAATAATTTTTTAAAAATTAAAAATTTCATTATTAAAATAAAAACATGTATTCATTAAGAATTAATAGTTTTTATAACATAATTGAAATTATATCCCTTAAAAAATACTTGGACTTTATAAAATTGTATTATCAGTTATAACCCATTAAATAGTGTTTTATAACACAATTTCATGGAAGTAGATTTTATATTGATACATTATATTTATTATAAATATATATCATAATAAAACATGTATATTATAGAAAAAAATACAATTATAACGTTATTGAATTTTTATTTTAAAAATCATTAAAGCCTTAATTAAACAACAAAAATTACAAGAGTCTAAAAGAAGGAATTTTAAATTTATCTCTATTAAAAATACTGATCAAATCCTCAACAACAGTGGTTAAATGCACACTAGAGGCTTTAGAAATACCTTGATTTACAAGTCTATCAGAAAGAGATTTGGATTCACAGTAAACATGTGTGATGATAATTCTCTTTGAGGAAAGTGTGTCAAGACATTTGATCCACTTCAAATTAATCTTCCAGGTAAGATGGATCTGATTCTTTCTAGAAGCATGTACAATAGTAGAAGAATAACTTTCAAACCAGAGATTATTCCAATTTCTTAGATGAACCAGCTCCAATTATTTTATTAATTCCATCATCTCAGCTTCAAGGGTTGTGGCATGGCCACAAGATCCATAAAATCCATCCAGCAAGTCACTATTGTGGTCACAGAAAACAATACCATATCCAGCTGGTCTAGGGTTTCCCTTTAAGGAACCATAAAGGTTGAATTTGATCCAACCTACAAAGGGGGGAGTCCAGAAAATTTCCATAGTTCCCATAGGTTTGGAAAAATTACCTGACAGATGAAGCCATCTCAAGACTGCAACGTCTTTGATTGAGTTGAGACATTGTTCAGTGTGAAACTGATTTGCACTTCAAGTCACTGCAAGAATATTTAAAATTGAAACATTGTGATTGAAAGTGGCATTGTCATGCCTACTTTTGTTTATGATTCTCTATAGATTTTTAAAGGATTCAGCATAAGGGACAAGGAAGATAATATAAATATTCTTAGAAAATTGTTCTTTTGAAATTAAGTGCAGAAAATATTCAATGTTGTTGACATGAGGTATCGAGATGCCAAAGAGGTCAAAAAATGATGATCCATAGTGAAGCATCGGTTTTACAAGAAAGGAATAAATGGTCCATGTAATATCTTTGTTGGTGGCACCAATCACATCTTGAGCATAGAGAGATACTAACTTTTTGAAGGTTGCTGTCCCCTGGCAGTTTTTGCAGGTGAATTCTCCAGAGAAGAGTGAACCGAGAGGGTTATACGCATCTTTTCAATTACTTTATTAAATTAATCATTTATTTTATTATATTGAACACTTATATTTAATTTTATTATGATATAAGTTATATGAATTTTAATTTATTAAAATAACAAAAAATAGTAAATTTCATTAAAATCTATACTCATCCACAAATATTAAAAACAATATTGTATTAGATTAAAAACAAATTAATTTATAAAATAATTTACACATTAATAATACATTTACATTGGATAAATGACCCTTTATTAAACCTATATAATCTCTAGGTGTATAGTGTGTGATGGTGGAATTTTAATGGGGTGTCTCAACTGCCATTATTCTGGTAGTGGAATCCACTAACTTAAACTTCTCTTGTAGTCCATTTCACTAGAGCCTCACTTGTTGAAGCTTGGGCATGGTCAAGGGTGAACCCCAGTGAATTTACCTCCTTCCCAAGCTATGATAAATGATATTTATAATGAATGATATAATTCATTGAGGCCATTGTTTTAGCGTTATTCACCAATGATCTCTCATCTTTACTCTTTATATACACTAATTCTAAATATGACATTATTTTTTTATTATTGTGATACTCAATTTTTATAATTCACAATGGCCATAATACCAAACAATAAGACCTAAGGGTAATATTTCCCCTTTAACAATATATAAACTCCACTATTCGTAATCATAAATATTTAATACTTTACATACCAAGGTTATGTGCTTCCCTTTACATTGTATATCACATTACTAATGCTTCTATTTATTTTAACTATTTTTATAAGAATAGTGATTTCCATGTAATAATCCAAGCTTATGAAGTTTACCATTACATATAAATTATTATTTTTTGTTTACATACTTTTTATATTCTTAGCTATTATCATAATTATTATTACATGAAGCACAAAAAAAATGTAAAAACCATTTTATGTAATTTTAATATAAAACAAATGAAAATACCCTTTATGATACAATAGTTATTTTATTAATAATAAAATGAAATTTTGAGATGCTACAAATTAGAAACTTCTTATATATCCACAATTATTCACCTCATCATCATTTTCACAGACTTGTTATACTACACTTATGATATTACTTTTCAACTCATAAAGGTATAATTAACTCATTCATCAATCTTTCCTATTCATTACAACATGATTTGTGTTAAAAATTTCTAAGATATATATCACTTAAATATCCCAATTAATTGTTTTCATCATTTTCTATATATATATATATTGATTTTATTAACTTCGGTTGAAAAACATAAAAGACTATTCATCATAATCAATTAATAACTTCAACAAAAATTGGTGTTTAGCTTCCATATGATATAATATGAAGTCATAACCCTCAAAAATGTTTTTACTAAGTGAATAAAAACTAAATTTATGGGCATGTTATGTAATTATATAATATATTATCAACATAGTAATTAAAAAAATTATAATCTATATTATATTGAAATTATCCATGTCTCCTCCATATTCTCAATTTTAAGGATAATGGAAATTAGAAATTGGATATGTGGTGGGTTATATCAAACCAAACACATTTCTAATAATGGTAACTATGTTGTTTAGATTTATACCAACATTAATTTATTATAATTAATTACTTCATTGATATGACCTGATCATAGAATACATACTCATTTAATCATTGTATGCGAATATTTGTTATATATCACAATAAATCACACACCAGAAAAAATAGGTTTAGTGTATTTGAGTACTAGATTCCTAACCATATTATTTTAAAATCATTACTCAAAATCACTAAAAATTAATCTATATAAATGGTAAATATATATAAATATTACACATAATACTCTTCTTTACTTCTTGTAAAATTAAAACCTAATAAATAGTCAAACACAGATGCTATGTAAGGTTAAATATAAGATATGAAATTAAAAGTCCATAATTGAGTATAATATGAACATGTAGTTATGAGAACATAATGTTACTTAATTAACATAACATAAGAACATATTACCCAATAAAACATATACCATAATTCATGAGTTATGATGTAAGTATTTTGGTTTAACATAAGACATGAGTCATAAGGGTGTGGAAACATGAGTAAATAATCATGAACTGTGAAAACATAACATATAAATTTTATACAAACTACTTTAGTGGATTAAGGATTTGGAATATACATAATCATAAAAAATCATTCCTTATAATTAGGATCACTTCCAAGACCATCATCACCTTGTGGAA
The DNA here is from genome assembly GCA_963277665.1 of Viscum album. NCBI lineage: Eukaryota > Viridiplantae > Streptophyta > Magnoliopsida > Santalales > Viscaceae > Viscum > Viscum album. The sequence continues at coordinate 1,123,154,086 of OY728139.1, forward strand.
TGAGTCACAATGTGGATTTACTTCACTCCCCAATCCCTTAAACATAATTGATAGAGTAATTTTTGGGTCTGGGTATAATATATAGTCCCTATAAATGATGAGATATAATTTTTAACACAAATAATTTGATGAATATATAATTTTGGTCCCACTGAAAATAGAGTAGAAAATGTACTATATGGGTTTTGGTTAAATCCCCATTCTCTACCAACTCATGAGATAGAAAGCCCTACCAAATTCATTGGAAGAAATATAATTTTAGGGCCACCCATCACAACATTAATGACTATTTATATTTGTTCTGAAAAAAATTTATTTCATTTATAAATAAACTATAAAAACATAACCCATAATAATTAAAAAAATTAGATATTTTCACAATACTTGATCATAATCTATCGAACTAATGAATATGGATAGATTCACCAGATCATATCACTAGTGATACGTAAAGAGAATTAAATGATTTTGGTATACATGTGAAACACATTATAAGTGAATTAGAAACATTAATTGGGAAATAAATATAAATATAATTTACTTTTTATTAACAATTATTTTAGAATGAAATAATTTATAAAAAACAATTTTATAAAAAATGTGAATGTTAAAAAATTGCTATGGAAAACAATAGAAACATGGAAAGGAATATTTTTAATGAAAATAAAATAAAAAGGTTATAGAAAGCGACAGTATGGAAAATGTTAATTAATATTCCTTTACTAATTTTGCAAATAATGTAAAATTTAATATAAATTGACCATAAATAAACATATATGATTGTATAAACAGTCTATAAATCATATGAAAAAAATTATATGGTAAAGAATTATTCCAAACAAAAAATAATAGATAAGGTTAGATTCAAATATAGGAATCCCATCTATTTAATAGTGAACCAAAGGAAGATGAAATTATAAGAATATACTTAACACAAAAATCAAAATAGCAGAAGAAAATAGATGGGTTTTTATATGTAAACAATATACATATTCCCAAAATTTATATTTATTCATAGAAAATATCAATTTCAATGTGATATTATAAAGAAATAATTCTAAATATTGAAAATTTTAAATAAAAAAATATTAAAATATATAGCCTAATATAGATTTTTAAAACCCATTAATTATGCAAAAACTATTATCAAATCCTTTAATGTGATAGTATAAACACCACACAAGATTAAATAAGTGGTTAATGTGGATCATATCTCTATAATGGAAAATTGAGAGAAGAAAACCTTACCTTGGATTCCCTCTTGGTTTAATATACTTTAAAATATTGTATAATCAATTTAGGTTTAATTTTTATCTTTATAAAACATATTTATATTTCAATTAAATTATAAAATTCATTTACAATTTTTTGTTAATTATTATTTTTGTTCTATGGAATCATTGGTATGGAGGTTATAGTGTGTGCTCCATACTGATGGATTAATGACTTTAAGAATATTTATGAAGATATAGTATATGTGTTCGATGTAGTTTCTAAGTCCAATATTCATTTTATGATATTTATTATGATTGTTCATAAGGGGAAGTTAAAATACCCTTTTTTGAATTTTGATTTAGTAAAAATAATTTATTTCTTTAATTAATATACTTATATATATATTAACATTAAAAAATTATTGAAATATCATAAATACATCAATATCACATCATAGTTTAGAAATATAAGTCCTTTAAATATTTTATAATGGTAATGTTATATCATCATTTATGTTAGTGGTAAAAGCTTCCCAAACAAGAATATGTTATAACAAATGAATAAGTACAAAAAAAGAGTGATGATAATATAATTTTTTATATGCATGATGATATTAGTATTATATAAATATAAAGTATACTGAGATTTGGATGAATTTAAAATGATAAATTAAATTAATGTAATGAAAATAAACATGTTATATACAATGATAGAATCATTAATTCCCATAACACCTTTCTTTAGAGTAATGGAAATAAGAAACCTTATGACCAAAATTTACCAAACACACGAGATAAAATTATGTGAGGATGTTTTTGAAGGTATTTAAGATAAAAATGAATGATATAATTAGTTTGGAGAGGTTATTAGAGATATTCTTTTATAGGTGATAATGATGGGAATTTATTTGAAAATGTCAGTTAAGTAAAGGGTGAATATGAAATCATTTGGGAGTTAATTGAATTATATAAAAAAATGTAGGTGGAAATTGTTTAATTGACCACAAAAAATGAATAAGGTTTTATAAAATGATTTTATATCATTATAAATAACAAAATTTCAATACATGTCAATTTTACCCATTTTAAACACATTTTTCCTTGAATAATTATTTACCATATAAATTATTTTTTAATAAAAACATATCATGGTCGATAATACCTGATTTAGGGGTAATAATTTTGAATTTGGATTTTATTTATTTAAAATATATTTATAAATATGTTTAATTATTCTTTTAAATGATAATATAAAATATTTTAAAAAATATATTTTTTAAAAATTAAATATTTTATTTCTAAAATTCTGTATTCTTTTTATAATTATCATTAGAAGTATGGTCTCAATGGTTGTAACGACCTTATATTATTGATACATTAAAATATATACCATGTTCTATAACTTGTTTTATATTCTACACATAAAATAAAAACCCCAAAACAAATAAATAAGACATTATTCATAAGGCTATAATATACACTAATATGGTATACACTTAATATTTATTATCCTCAGAATGTAAATAATTAGAATGAGATATTATTGAGTATTTTATGTTTAATAAAGTCATATTTATTTATATTATATATTTTATTTTAAATAGTTAAATCTAAAGAAAATTATTATTTAAATTTTATAATTTAAAATTAATTTTTGAATTCATCAAAAAAATATTTAGTATATATTTTAGATATTTTAAAAAATCAATTTTTAGAATAATAGTAAACAATATCGATTTTTATAATATCGTTAGTTTTATATGAATTATACTTTTTTAAACTATATTTGATATGAGAAATATATATTTATAAAGTTAAATAATGCATTTCAAATTACAATTTTCTATTTATAAAACCCATGAATATCATTTTTTTTAAATAAAGTAGTATTTTATATAAAAAAATTATTTATTTCTATAATTAAATTTACACAGGGTGAAATCTTGGTATGAATTTATTTTAATTCCAAAAAAATATAATTTAAATTTTTTTAATTTTTTTATGCTTTTTATAGTCAATAATATTTATAATTTTTTCATATAGATAAACATTATACTTAAAAATACACTTTTCTAAAAAACTGGTTTTTTCGTCTTCTATACACTAACATTAAGATAAATTTCCATACAAATAAAAATTTAATTTTATGAATGGATTATTATATTTTAAAAAATAATTTTATTATTTTTTTATATTTTCAATTTATTTTTTAGTTATATAATTAAGATTATTATAATTAACATTAATTATCAAGATAATGGTGAAAAAAATATTTTAAAAATATTTTTTATTAACATCAAGGAAGTTATATTAGATAAATTATATTTAAATACTTTAAATAATTACAATGATATTATTTATAAAATCATAAATAAATATATTAATTCTCATTTAATTGGAAATCTACACTAAATCAGATTAAGAATCCTTAATGGCCATAGGTAATTTTTAAATTAAAAGAGTATTTCTAAAAATTATCTATTTCAAGTTAAGAATTAATATTATAATTTTCAGAAACTTAATTTTATTAAATATATGTAAAATTTAGTTCCATAACACCCAATTTTTGTCATATGGTTTATTTTTTAGTACTAATAAAACATTAAATCACTTTTCTAAAAAGTAGTTACCTTGTTTAAAAGAAAACGAATAAAATGTAAATACATAATGATAAACCCCAATAACATGACAAAAATATGTTTAGGAAATTTTAGTTGAGAAATAACCAACCCAAAAACACCAAAAAAATCAATTTTTTTAATTTGCTTTTGTATATTTTCATGGAATTATTGAAAAATGATTAGTGTTTCCAAAAGTCCCCATTTTCTCCACTTAAAAAGGGATATAACATAAACCTTTCAAAGAGAAACCTATCCATAGAATTACGCCATGAAAATATAACATTTTAATCTTCTTATAACCTTATCCCACTATTATAATACTTTTTCACTCATAATAGGCCTAATCCATTCAATTCTAAGGAGTTTTCCATGGAAAAATCAAGTCTCCAACGTAAGTATTATCTACTTCGTAAGTTATTCATCTTAAAATTACTCTTCCAAATACGTTATCACTATAGTAATATTATTATTAAACTATAATTGGAATAATTATATACTTTTATATTAATGTTACATCCCTTATTTCTTCTTTTCCAAAAACTTATAAAAAAGGAACATCAATCATGCATATGCTTGGCCCACCGCCTCCATGAAGAACAATTTTTTCATTTTTCTAATTGTTTATAATTATATATACAAAAATTTTATAATATGGGTAAAGCCATAAAAACATAAACATAAAATCATTATTATTATCTTATAATGATATTATTTCAATAGTAACACATCCTTAACCATACTCATTAATCGGGTTAAAGTGTGTTCAAGTTTGGGTGAGTTTAACTACAATAATGAACAATGGTATGAAACATTTTTATATATGTATATTGGAACATGAAGACAAATATTAGTAAAATATAATATTATAATAAATATTAGTATATTATTATCTAAATATTATATTAAATATTTAATATATTACTAATGTATAATTTCTATTTGCTAAATTTATCCAAATAAGTTATTATCCATTCAGATTTCAAATATAATAACCAAAAAGATATAGAATTAAATAAAAACAGGTTAAATCAACATAAGTTATATAATTCATTTTATTAAATTATATATCAATAATGATTTTTTTATCAAAATATGGGTAAGGATATCAAATTATTAAACAAGTTTAAAATAGTAAAAGTTATTAACACTCGGTTGTCATAATACACTATAACTAGTTAATGTACTCCTGATAAATATAATAATAAGGATTATTATAGGGTAATATATATTATTATGGTTATATAATATGATATTTATGTACTTATGTCTAATTTAAAGGAGGTTATAGTTTCATTCATCATGAAAGGAAATAAGGTAAGAGTGTTTATCTCAGACTCCTATCTTTGAGACATGTTTTTTTACATAATGTCATTATTTTAATGGGTTTAATAATACCAGTATTTCATATTTTTATCATAAATATATTATTTTTCATGATATTAAATTTTAAATTTAAATTTATACCTCTCCTTGGGTTTTGATTCAAAATATGAAAATGCTCTAATGATTTTTCATCTTAACATCTCCCTTGAGATAAGTTTGGACATTTTACACTAATTTTTTATTTATATAGGGTATATAATTCCCTAGAATGGATTTTTGAATAATAAATTATTTATTTAATTTTATTTATATAACCATATTATTTTCAATCTTCCAATCACTTTTGATTCAAAATTTACTAAATTCTAAATATGTTTTTGTGACTCAATTCACTTCCTTTGGTAATAATATCTATTTTTTTCTATTATACTTCATGATTGATAATTTATTTCCTACGATGATTTTAGGATGTATTTACACATTAATTTTTAGGTAAATTATTTTTCAAAAGAATTTATTATTCAATTATGATTCTATTTTTCCATTAATAAAATTTGGTTAAGAATATTTCACATTTCCTTTAATAGATGTTCCTTCCATATATAATTTTTTACTTCCCAACAATGTTATCCTTTTCCTAGTGTAATCTCATATTTTTTTATCCCAATTGTCTTTTTTCCCTTTTATTCAATTTAATTATAAATTTTCACCATATTTTTATTGATGTGTATTTTTAACATGGTTATTTTAAAAAGTTCAAAATGTTTTTCCCTCCATTCAAAATAATATGTTTTATCATCCACTCCAAATTCTATTTTTATTATATTTATGGATTTTTTGAGGTGCCATTATTAAATATAATTTTTCAAATTAAAAGTTTTCTAATTATTTCACTTCCCCTTTATGAAAACATTATACATTTTTTGTTTCTATTATTAGTGATTATATTTAAAAGTAACATTTTTCAATGTATTTTCATTTTCCCTTTTATAAAACATTATATTTTTCAATTTTAAATTATTATAGATTATCTTCAAATTTAAAAGTTTTCAATGTATCTTTTGTTATACTTTTTCAAAACTTATTAATTTACAAGGATATTTTAGATTAATTTTTTATAGAATTATTTTAAAAATCTACTCACTTTCCCATATAAAAGTTTATTTTCAAAAATAATTTTCACTTTGAAATTTATAAAAAAATTTGTTTTGTGAAAACTTTTTTATTTTCACATCAAATTTTACTCCATGGTTTATCTCCCTTGATTTGATGTTTTCATAATTATATATATGTTATTATGTTATGAAACATTTTTGGAAATATTGTTTTGATATACTACGATTTCTTATGTATATGTTATGCGATATGTTTAGGAAACCCATTTTTTCTATGGGATATTTAAATAATGAAGATTATTACTTTAATGTGGAATGTATATGTATGGATGATGATGGTTGGGTTCCATTATATCCTCCAAATTAATTTTCACAATCTTATATCTCATGAGACATTCAGTCTTCGACATAATGAGTTTGTTCACACAACCATGGATAGGATATGTTTTCTTACATTTTCAGGAATGGACATAATGAGCTTGTTCACATAGGTATGCACATTATGGTTTTTCTCACACAAGTTTTCCTATGATTATGGTTATTCAACATTTTCATGTTTTTCAAAATGATAATCCACCTTTCTTTATTGTTCATCAAGTTATGCTAAATTTTCAAGATACATGTCATTTCCATCAAATTCCATGTGTTCAAAATTTATCAAATTTTTAAATTTAATCCACACTTTTATGTTAGGATCACATGTTATATGTTTATTGAGATGTTTTTTGTGATAGGTTATATCTTTTTGGGATTCCATTATGAATTTGTTTTATATATTATGTTAATGAAACATGATTTATGGTTACCATTTTGGTTCTTTGGATCATTTATTATGATATTTATGTCTTATTCATGTTTTCCTAAATTATATGATATATTTTTTTTCTTATAGAGCTTTTGAGATCACCAATTTATTATTTTTTTTAAATACATATGTTATGAAAAAGATTATATCTTTTAAGATATATAGAATAGGTTATAAAGGATAATGATTTTGGATAATCATTTACAGGTGTTGAAAAATAAATTTTTTATATTGTTAGTCTCCAAGTCACTAAGACTTTCAGTCTTTGGGATATGTGAAATATTATGAGATATAATATTTAAATCAATAAATTATTATACTAATTATGTAATTTTTAGCAGGGGTCACTATAGTTGGTATTAAGGCAGAGTTTAGTTATTTTTTGGATATTTGTTTAGTTTTTTGGACATTATTATATGGATTAGTGTAGTTTTTTTACTTAACTATGGTTATAGGGTAAGGGAACCTTATTGAAACCGCTATAGATGAGAATAATTATTTGATGATATCCTGAAATGTTGGTAAATTATTGAGTAGATGGTTTTCCTAGAAATACATCCCTGCGTGAATACATCAAGTGGATATGGTTTTGGAATAGACGTGAATAGTGTTAATAACCCTAAAAAGAGATTGTTAGGTACATCTTGGACATAATTCTATTTCATGTTGATAGGATAATTACTAAACATCCATTTTGACTAACTTAGTGGATATTTTTTAGTTTTTCATATGCTCTTTTCAAATTTGTATTAATCATTGACTTCCTTTTTACATTGAGGGTTTACGCTAATAGAAATAGGATATCCCAGCATAAAATGACCCATATAAAACTAAGATTAATATAGAATAAATTAAAGAAACTATGGTCCCACATGGAAATATAAAATAACAATATGTTCTAAGTTTTAATTCCTTGTATTATTATCATAATTCCTCTATATTGTTAATTCTTTTACTCATGTCAACTCCTTTTATTTGAATAATGTCTAGAACTAGAAGGAAACATGGGTGGGGGGAATGTGAAGAATGAATCAATGAAAAACCATATGGAATTAAAAGTGGAATTAGAAAAATTCTTATTATTCTAAACCGACTATCATGGAATATGATTAACAATGTGAACATAGTCAAATTACCAAACTCCCTGAAGAATAGATAAAAAGAGTCTCATGAAAGGTCAGCTGTCGTACATGATGAAATAAAAAATACCCAAATTTTAATATGTTAAACTAATTTAAAGAAGAAATAGGTGAAGTTCTTTAGTGGACATGAAAATGATTTACTTGTGGTAAAGGAGTACAATGGGAATAAAAATGTTGAGGTAAAACACAGTGTCCAGTTAACATGAGTAAAAAATATAGAATTCATCCAAGGGAACCACTAAATATTTAATGTCTAATTTGTGGATAATTCATGCATTATTCAAGTCAATGCCCAAATTGAAGGATTATTGAGGATGGTAGAAATCTATAACCTCATAGAATTAGGAGGTAATAAAATCCTACATGATGATTATTAATGAAGAGGATAGTGGTAATTATGTTTCACTTACCCTATACCTCGAATTAGTGTATGTATTCTTGTTCTATTAACCCTATTATATCATTGGTATTTTGTAAAAAACGTCATGTATATAACCTCATTTATTTATAATTTCATGAAAACATTTAGTGGTTTGATTATTATAATTTTTAATTTTCACATCCATTTCATGATAATAGTCACAAATAATTTTATAGTTCCTAAATATATCATAGTAGCCAACATATTGGTCGTTCTCAAGGACTTAGTGTCAAATTTTTTATAGACTCTCCCAAAAAAAATTCTTATTAATTTGAAATTAGTAAATAATACTGTAAAATCATTTAGAAACAATTATAAAAATAACACATGAGGCGGGAAAAAAATAAAAAATAAAAATCAACTAGAATCTAAGGAAAAAAGATAAGAAGAATGAAATGAAAATAAAGGAAATCATCAATAAACTTTCCTAAATCAAGGTCGAACCACTCATCAACTAACTTTAATTGATCTATTGTGGATTAGATCATTTCTAAACCTTACTCATTGGATTCTCAATCTCTCAAGTCACTCAACTCACTCGCCAAAAATGATGATGGCCTATTTTTGGAATCTATTATAGTACATAAATACTCTCAAAAAATAACGGAACTGGCTAATCGGACCATTGTAACAATGAATACCTTCCTCGATGAAATGATATTTAAGAGATATTAAATCAAAAATCCATTCCCAAATTCTCTCTAAAGAGATATATAAATATAAGTGAAATAGAGTAAAGGGGAAAATAGTTTCAAACTATTCCCTTATATGTTCATTCTCTCACTTCACAAATTACAGAGTCGTAGTCTTCCAAAGGAATGGAATATGAAATATGATTAGCATGAAGTTTGTATCTCCATATATAATCTTTTTTTAATTCATGAAGTCAAAAATCTAATTTAACCATTCATAAATAAATTTTTCATATCACAACACATTTAGTAATAAAAAAACATTCAAAATATATTTAAAAACAAAATAGGGAAACAATTTAAGGAAATAAGGGTTAAGAAAAAAATTATCCCATTTCTAGTGGAATTAAATTACATAAGTGGAGACATTCTCTTTTTAGAAATAAAAAAATAGGAAAGTGGTGAAATATTAATAAAAATGGTAGTTAAATCCATGTGACATTATTTTAGGTAATTATCATAAACATTCAATGAAGTTCTACTGTAAATAGTTTACCTCTCATAATGATACATGATTCCAATCAAAGTTTATTTATTCCATTTAGTGACCATGATCATGCACCCAGATGTTCTCCACAAGGAATGATATAGGGATTTTATTTCATGAATATTTTATAGATAATACCTTTATTATCCCATGATAACCTTTTTCTTTACACTTAATTGTGTAATGGGGGTAGAAAAAAAAGAAATAGACACAAAATTAACTTTTAAATTATCATTTATAATTTAGGAAATTAGATTTTCTCCCCATATTCTTATTATTTTCTAAACTTCTAAATTTCATAGTTTTAGTGTGCTGGATAACATTTAAATTGATTTTCATGTTCCTTTGCATATATTTGGGAACCTCCCACTAATATTTTGTGGCTTATGTAGTGAAGAAGTTGATGTTACCCTTATGCACAGATGCAATAAACCTAACGTAGTGTTCCATTATACCATTATATGATTATTTCCAACCACTAATCCAATGATACTACCTTTATGTATGGGAATTATAGACTTATGATAATTCAATGTCGAAGCCTTCTATTCTTACTACTTGGGACCATCTTAGTTCTCAGGTCTTCACTTTATCATTGAAATATGTAATCCATGAACATTATTTGATAATATTTTATTTCACCTAATATATTCCTCCTTCCAAACTAAGTGTTTCAATTTTAGTTTAAATCCATGGGATTGCTTCATCATCAAAATAATTCACTTGTAAATAAAGAACACATAGTGAAAAAAAATCATTAGTAAAAAATGAATTTAGATACCATCTTTAGTAATTCATAATTCTAGGGGGAATTCCTTATAATGTATTTTGGAAAAGATTGATATTATTTATTCAAAACTCCTTATCTCCTTTTACATTTATAACTTATTTTATCACAAGTGGATCAAAAATAGTTCATCAAGTTTTCTTGTTCTCCCTTATATTTGATTCATCTTCAACAAGGCTTACCTCTACTCATTGGGGTCAGCATCCCCCTACTTAGTCTCCCCTTAAATCGGTTAACAAGCTAAATAACCCTGTATCTTCTTCATCAAACTATGAATCCTTACGAATCAACAACATTGATTGATCTAGTGATGTTAAACACTTTGGTTTTTTCAATAGTGGTGGAATCATTTTCCTTCTCCAATAGGTATTGGATAGTCTCCTTTGATGAATTAGTTTTTCTTTAATATACAAGATACTAAAATATTTCGTAAAAAGTTGAGATATTTCAATATTTTCATTTAATCATCCAAAATCATCCATTTATTGGTGAAGTAAATAATAGCTTTTTTTATTGTCTCAAGATAGTTTCATATGATTCCTATTGTAGAAAATAAGTCGCAAAAAGGATACATTGTTGTAGATTGAGTAACAATTATCATCACTTTCCATTTTTTATTCGATGTGTTGGGGAGAGGAGCTCACGGTAAAATATTTTTTTACCTTATGGTTACTTAATTGAATGTGAGTTTTCTCTTTGGTAATTTTAGCACGGATGATTTCCTAGTCTTACAGTAAGTTTAATTACAAGTTTCGCCACTTATCTTTTAACATGTAGTCAATCCAATTTTTATTCATGAGGTAGCTTGAAATTTTTATTGTATGGTCACCATAATTTTTTAAGAATTGTCAATTATATTTTTTCTAGTTTTAACTCGGTCATGAATGGTTTTCTGGTCTTCTTGTTAGTGGAATTATTGGCATGCTAGGTTAAAATCACATCTTTTAGTCACTTACAATTGTATTATAACTTGAATTTTGGATATGCGGTCACTTTAAAGGCTCTACATTATAACTTAAAATATTATTCCTTTGGTCACTTACATTTATAATCATGTTCAATTAAAATATTATCAATCTCGATGGTTGAGATACAGTGAAGTAGTTACATGAAATTTTCCCATGTGATTTTTTAACTCTTTTCACCTCCCTTCATGTGGTAGGTTCCTCATGGTCAGTTTAGTAATCATGTGAACACATTGAAAAAATTCCACATGACCTAGAAAAATAGTCTTCACAATTGAATGAAAATATTTAAATATAAAAGAAAAAATGAAATCATTTCATTTTCAAAAGTCAAAATTTCCCAAAATATATTTAATTATAATGTATGGAATCATGGAATAACTAATTTAAAAAATATAGAATCATTAGGAAAACATCAGAAACTAATTTACAAAAAAAAGTATTTCAAAAATTAAAATTAAAAACATAAAAATATATCAAATAAAAACCTAAAACACACATCCTCACAAGATATTCAACTACATTCATATTTCAAAATGATTGAAACAATATTAATTATTTTCATTCAAAAGTATTATTTTGATATCATTAACCCCAATAAATCCCAAATAAATGAATTTTAAAAATATACATAAATAAAATACACATAAATGTACCTTATACATATTCAATTTCACTCCCAAACTACTCAATGAATTTTATTTAGTTACAATGACTACTACAAGAAAGAAAATATATTTCCTAGATTCAATTGTACATAAGAATAACGGAAATAATAGATCCCCCACTACTTGAAATTTTCATTCGTTTTGTGTGATAGACACCCACTACCCTACTTTGACAGAAATAAATATTCTAGTGCAAGGAGTGAAGAAAATTGATATTAAAGCGGAATTAAATTTATAAATAGAAGAACTACTATATTCACTCTCTCCAATGTTCCTCAACAAATTCTCTACTTTACACTTCATTGATACAACTCAAAATTTTTCCTTATAAATAAATTTCCCCTTTATTCATTTGAGATTAGTATTCTTGTAAGAACCCCAGTTTTGAGCCTGTAAGACTTTGAATTTCTCTTCATGTTATTCCAGAGCAGGGCGTTCTGACGGCATGCGATTACAAGCCCCAGTGTGGCTGGAATTAATTTTGGCATACGTTCACACTGGGTGGGCTAAATAAATAGAATAACTCCTTAACGGTAGCTCGGATGGGAAACCCGAGGGCACCATTGAGTCCAAAACGTGTCGTTTACCCTGGGAGGGGTATAATTTTCATGGGCGCGGGCCAACTGGGAAAAACGCCCCCAGGGGCATTTTTGTAATTTAGCGGTCTTGGGCGTCGAATTTTATAACTTTTGAACAGAGGATCAGATTAAAATTTCAAGGATTTCATTATGTTCAAGGCATGGCATTTACCCTAAGGGAGGCCTAATCCCGGCCCTGACGAAAGTTCGAGTACGGGCCGACGAGCGGGTGGTTAAGTGTGTCTTTCTATTTAAACACACCACCCACCCTCTTCACCGCTCCTTGGACGTTATTCCCTGGTGAAAGGGCTCTCAACGGGAATCCCACCTATTTTCTACCACTCTGGAAAGGCACGGTGGCTCCGGCATCCAAATCGTGAAGCGTCGGGCAAAGCCCCTCGAGGTAGTCTCGTGTTTTTATCTTTTTCATTCTTGCAATTTTATTCAATTTAGTTTAGTCGCATCGAATTGTTGTCCGATCGTCGAGCAAAGCCCTTGGTTTTTTAGGACTCGATTTTATCTTCACAGCCACCCTTTCGGATCAAATTTTGGAGTCCCGGGGTGGCCCCAGGTAGTTTTCCGGCCAAATATCCCTTTTTCCGGTTGAACCAGGGTGGTCCGGCGACCTTGGGCGGTGGCGCGGCGTGGGTTCCAGCGGCGGCGGCGCACTCCGGCACATTGGTGCCAGGTGGACGGCTCCGGCTCCAGGTGGTAGCGCGGCTCGCAGGTGGTGGGATCCGACTCTAGGCGGCGGCGCAGCTTGCAGGCGGCGGCGCGGTGCTTCGAACGGGCGGCGGGGGTCGTCTGTGTAGACCGAGGTCGCGGCGCGACCCAGCGGTGGGGAACCAAGACCCGCTGGAAGCGGGTATCCGCGTAGACCGAAGACCAGCCATGAGGGCTGGTAGGCCGAGGCGTGGACCTCGGGTCCACGGCCGGCCCGCGTGGCTGAACCGCAGGCTGGCGCTGCGAAACGGGCCGGCCGGCGCGGGCCGGCCCAAACAGGTCAGACCGGGCCGGTCCGGCCCAAGAGGCTTGTCCCCTTTGGCTTTGGACACCCGTAACTATCGCTACAGGTGTCCGTTTTACACGTCGTCTACGGCAGGGTAATCCTCATCTCGAATAGTAAGTTTTGAGGTGGTTTCGAGGATTTTTAATTCCCGTGATGGGAGCTCGGTGGCGCGTCACGAGCGTTAAGTGCTACGCCGGGATTCTTGTTTTGGTTGGCGCAGACACATCTGAGGTCCGATTTTAGCGTCGTCAGTGATGATGCGACCCTGGCGTCGAGGTGGAGATTTCCAGTATGGTTTCTGGCGTTGAAGTGGGAGTTGAGAAATGGGCCCTACGTGCCGTCTTTGAGATGTGTGCAGCATTTTTGCGCCTTTTCCACCAGACGTCCGTTCGGGGCATATGAGTAGTCGTTTCTGTATGTTTTTCTGATAGCATCGCGGTGGTGTAGTTCGCCCGACGAGTATCGGAGCTGGGTTGCGGGCCCCACATGGGCCGGATACGGTGAATACTACCATATTCACCGGTTGTCCGTTTTGGGCGAGAAAGTAGTCTATCTCACATGTTTTTTCATGATAATTGCAACGGTGCAACCTGTTTGGGCATGCAGAGCCTCCGTTGAGATCATGTTAACGTGGGGTGGAGATCTTCTTTTTACGCACTCCGAACCAATGCACGATAGCATTGATAGTGACACCTGGTGATTTCAGTAGCAGTGCGGAGCTATCAGGATGATTCAGGGTCTACCCTCCAGCAGGGCTGGGCGGTGGGTCACTCGACGACACCTTAGGTCTACACTCTAGCAGGGCTGGGCAGTGGGTCATCTGTCGACATGTTCTATGTTTACCCTCCAGTAGGGCTGGGCAGTGGGTCACCTGTCTTCTTGTTCCAGGTCTACCCTCCAGAAGGGCTGGGCAGTGGGTTGCCTGTCGACGTGTTCCGGGTTTACCCTACAGAAGGGTTGGGTAGTCGGTCACTCGTCGATTTATTCTAGTTCTACCCTCCAGCAGGGCTGGGCAGTGGGTCGCCTGATGAGTTTATAGGGTTTACCCTCCTGCAGGGCAGGGCAGTGGGTCACCCGCTGATGTTTCAGACTCAGCCCTTCTCAGGAGGCTAGAAGGTGACTTTTTCTTCCGTGACTATCAGACCGAGACCCTGATTGTGTAGATCAGTGGTGTGATAGTTTTTAATGTTACCTAAGGACCCACAAGGAAGAGGGGTACTTTTCCCACTAAGACGTGTCCTTGAGATGCGACCTAAAACCGTGCGGGCGAATCAGTGCTGCCCAAAGTGGATGGTATTGAAGTGCGGTGATTGAGCCCCTCTGACTTGGGTCTCCTAGGGGAACGAGACGAGATGCTGGGCTTTGAGGTTGGATTTACTTGGAACTAATGTTGACTTATCATGGGCTGAGCTTGGAGTTGGAGATCCTCTTACACACTCGTTTGGGTTTCTTGTTGAGCATATATACATACATATATATATATATATATATAATTGGACCCTACTTTCGTTTCCACTCCCTGGGGTCCGTGCCTACTTATTTCTGTCGGGTGGAGCTGCACTCTCCTTACTAAACTTTTCTATTGTTCTTGTTAGTCTACTGCTCACCTCAGTAGTGCCTACTTTTGGCTCCCATGAGATTTTGGGGAATCCTAATGAGTATCTTTATACTCACCCCTGCTGGGGCTTTGCCCACACCTGGTGTGCCTTTGCTGATGATGGACAGGTCGATCATGACTACGTAGGAGCGTAGAGGTCACAGCGGTTGGAGCAGTGTACCGCGGTCATGCTAAAGTATTCAAGTGGGAGTCTATCCAGTTGTCTTATTTTGTTCACATGTTACCGGGATGTGGCATCTTTGTTGTTGGGCGCGTGTTTTACCTTTTTACTTTTCAGTTTACCTATCAGTACTTCCATCAATTGAATTACTCATTTTAGTTGTTGATGAACGACTGTGGTTGGGATATAGTTGCCTATCTTTTGGTTTCCTTTTTACTCTGCACTACTGCATCTTATGGTTTGGGTGTGTGTGAGTACAGGTGCATAGGCGAAGGCCTCCCTGAGATTGTTACGCCTTCGGCGCTGGTCGCCAGCCTCTAGCCTATGGAGGCGGGCTTGAGGTAGTTGCAGCTCAGGACCGGTAGGGTCAGGTCATGACAAAGTGGTATCAGATCTATTTCATTCCTTGGATCGTTGTTCGGACGTCCCTAAACAGGAATTGGTTGGGTTTTATGGAAATGATATTGACGTGTCTCGAGAGAGGCTCTCAGGCCAGGGAGTCCAGTAATGGTATGGGCGGCTGACATATCCATTCACCAGGACCCTGATAACCTGCTTGTTGACTCGGCATGCTGAGACATGTTGCAGGGAGTTTTAAAACATGCATCCCATAGGAATGAGTCTTTGACCGTCTTTGTTTGAGTCAGATCCCCTTTGTTATTACTATTATGTATATATATGCTCATCTGATCGTGGTATCCCTTGATAATTTTCAGGATGCCCCCATGATGGCAGCCAGCCAGGTTACCCTCTCCATCTCGTGACGATGATATGGCGAGTGACGAGGCGTCAGTTCAGGGACCCTCACGTGATCCCCTTCCACCCAGTGCTTCAGCAGTATCCCCTACACCTGAGGAGCGGTAGTTAATACCGTCAGCTCAGGACGAGGTTGCGCGTAGATTGAGCGTGCTTTGAGACTTCCAGCATTAGAGGCCACCGAGGTTCCATGGGGACCCAGATCCCCAGGTGGCAGAGGATAGGCTTGAGTTAGTGGCATGACTCTTCAGGCTGGTACAGACCCAAACAGACCATATGGTGGCCCTAGCCCCCAGTCTTTTCCTTGGGACAGCTGGGCGATGGTGGGATCTGGTGACGCAGACCCGTGACGAGTCATCCCTCACATGGGATGGCTTCCTGCAGCTTTTTCGGGAGGAGTACTCCCCCTCGTGTTTGTGCTCCATTCTGATCCAGGAGATTATGGAGCTGAAGCAGGGAGGGATGTCCATGTCCTAGTACTCGGCCTGGTTCACTGATCTTACACGCTACTCACAGGACATGATCCGCGACAGCTACTTCCGGGTATGGAAGTTCGAGCAGGGTCTTCACAGGGAGATCCGAGCTACTGTGGTGCCCTTATGCATCCCCACTTACGCCTGGATGTTGGAGAGGGTGCTTGTGACCGAGAGATTACTGGCCGAGGGGCACCAGATATCAGGACCTAGCAGGGGTCATTTTAGAGTAGAGTCTTCAGCAAGCAGACGACAGAGGGATGGGCCTCAGCCGAGGACGCCCTTCCGTGAGTAGACCCAGGGCCAGGGTCGCACACCGCAGTGGCGCCGTAGGGCGCCAGGGAAGATATGAGAGAGCTAATTCTATGCTTGTGACGGACAGGGTCACCTATCACGGGATTTCCTGACCAGGCATACAAATCAGCCCTGGTAGGTAGAGGGTGCACCATAGAGGCAGTGGCAGCACCGTGACCAGGGGTCACCTAGGCAAGGACCCGGCGGTACTCAGGGAGGCAGTGCAGGCAGGGCGACATGACCAGGAGGTGGGGGACGGCATTTTGAGATCCCCCCACTGACACTGCTGGGCGACCCACACCAGGCTTAGGGAGCTGGTGGTAGGGGTCGTGGGTAGCTTCAGGCCATGGGTGTTTGAGATACTCTAGCGCACGAGATGGTTCGAGGTACGATTTTTGTTTACTCCACACTTACTTCGGTACTAGTAGACATGGGAGCCAACCATTCCTTTATATCACTGATGTTGGTACGAGATTTGGGGCTTCCAGTAGAGGCATTGACACCTACACTTAGCCTGGTGATTCCTACGAGAAGTGCCTCGTTGGTGACTTTTATCTGTAGATAGTGTGAACTTTCGTTAGGGGGAGGGAGTTTCACGTGGGACCTTCTCGTCATCACGATGGAACCTTACGACGTCATCATGGGCATGGATTGGCTTTCTATGGTTCACGCTCAGATCGACTGTCATCATAGAGGAGTCATAGGTGAGTTTTCTGATGGGATGAGGTTCACCATCCTTGGTGAATGAGACCTCGTGGCAGAGCAGATAGGTACTCTGAGTAGGATACCCCGACCTTTTTTGCACCAGCTGGCAAGCATGGCTCTCAGAGCAGCAGACGCTACAGGCGCCTAGATCCCTACTGTGGTAGAGGACTACATGGACGTCTTTCTTGAGCATGTTCTGGGACTACCTCCGAGGTGAGAGATGGAGTTCTGCATTGACTTGCATCCGGGGACTGCTCTGATATCTTGTGCAGCATATCGGATGGCTCCCACAGAGCTTCGAGAGCTATGACTTCAGTTTGATGACCTTTTTGAGAAGGGATTCATCAAGCCTAGTGTGTCCCCCTAGGCAACTCCAGTTCTGTTTTTGAAAAAGGAAGATGGGAGTCTATGGATTTGTGTGGATTATCATCGCCTGAATCAGGCCACGATAAAGAACAAGTACCCTTTGCTGAGGATCAACAACCTCTTTGACCACTTGTGAGGTGCGAAGTGGTTCTCAAAGATCGATATTAGATCTAGCTACCAACAGTTGCGGGTTCGTGAGGCTGATATCCCGAAGCTGGCCTTCTATTGTCGATATGGGCACTACGAGTTTCTGGTAATACCCTTTGGTGTGACAAATACCCCTGCCATCTTCATGGATTTGATGAAACAGATTTTCTAGCCTTACTTCGACCAGTTTTTGGTTTTCTTTATTGACGACATACTCATTTACTCGGTGGAAGAGGAGGAGCACGCGGAGCATTTGAGGATGGTCCTAGACTTACTTCGAGAGCACCAGTTGTACGGGAAGCTCTCGAAGTGCCAGTTCTGGATTCACGAGGTTCACATTTTGGGGCACGTCATTACGGAACATGGTTTGGTTGTGGATCCCACAATGACAGAAGCGGTGCTTCCTTGGGAGACACCCAAGAATGCATCTGATGTGCGGATTTTTCTTGGGATGGAAGGGTACTACATGAGGTTTGTGGAGGACTTCTCCAGGAATTGTATCCCTTTGACTGCATTGACACGGAAGGGGCGACCGTTTACCTAGACTGATCAGTGCCAGAAGGCCTTCAAGGAGTTGAGGCAGAGTCTGACTAGTGCACTAGTGTTGAGGTTGCTAGAGGGGGGTGTTGAGCTCGTCATATATTTCAATGCTTCAAAAGCTATGCTCGAGTGCGTGCTGATGCAGCATCGGGTAGTGATTGCATATGGGTCGAGGTAGTTGAGGCCCCATGAGCGGAATTATGCAACTCATGATCTGGAGCTGGCATCAGTAGTCTTTGCCTTGAGGCTATGGAGACACTGCCTTTTGGGTGAGCATTTTGTGGTCTACTCAGATCACCAGATCCTCAAGTATATCTTCACTCAGAGGGATTTGAACCTAAGGCAGAGGTGCTGGCTAGAGTTTCTGCAGGACTATGATTTAGAGATAGTCTATACTCCAGGGAAGGGCAACATAGTAGCAGATTCCTTTAGCAAAAAGTCTCAGGCTCATCTAGTGCAGGAAGCTTCAGAGCAGTTGGATTCCCTTCTTCTGACCTTGGTGGAGCAGGATGGTAGAGCTTTTCTACAGTCGATGGTGTTAACTCCTTCGCTCTTTGAGCATGTGAGAGAGTCGAGGCTGGGAGATGTCGATAGCGAGGTACTGCGTGATCAGATATCCAAGGGCAATGCACCCAATGGGTATTCTGAAGAAGGGAATCATAAGATCCTGTTTCAGGGGCAAGCTGTAGTATCAGTGGATATGCAGGAGGAGGTGATGTGGGAGTTCCACACTTCTCCCTTGGCTGTAAATCTCGGTGTGGGGAAGATGTCCTGAGACCTTCGGTAGTAGTTTTTGTGGTCTGGCATGAAGCGGAGTCTAGCCGTGTTCATTTCTCGGTGTCTTACCTGTCAGCAGGTGAAGGTAGAGCACCAGGTTCCGGCAGGGTTGTTGCAGCCCCTTGATATCCCGGAGTGGAAGTGGGATGGTGTATCTATGGATTTCTTCATAGGGCTTCCACGCACAGCGAAGGGCCATGACTCCATTTGGGTGATAGTGGGCCAACTCACGAAGTCGGCACACTTCCTTTCTATCAGGGAGCAGAGCTCGGTGGAGGGTCTGGGATAGTTATATGTTCAGGAGATCATCCGTCTTCATGGAGTACCCTTGACGATCGCCTCCGACTGTGACGCGCGGTTTACATCACGATTATGGCGAGGCCTACATGAGGCATTTAGGACTCAGTTGCGGATGAGTACAGCTTTTCACCCCCAGACTGATGGGCAGACTGAGCGCACTATCCAGGTGTTGGAGGATATGGTCATGGCGTGCATGTTAGACTTTGTCCGGAGTTGGGAGGATCACCTGCCCTTGGTAGAGTGTGCATATAACAACAGTTACCACTCCAATATTTCCATGGCACCTTTTGAGGCCCTCTATGGGAGACCCTACAGGTCACCCTTGTGCTGGACGAAGGTTGGGGAGACCTCCCTCATGGGCCCAGAGTTGGTGCAGGAGACGACAGAGAAGGTGCAGGTCGTTCGTGAGCGGATGAGGATGGCTCAGAGCAGACATAAGTCCTATACAGACTGACGTCGCAGGCCCTTGAAGTTTGAGCAGGGAGACCATGTCTTTTTGAGAGTCTCAACACAGTGTGGAACAAAGAGGCTCTGCTGGGGAGTCAAGCTGCCCCTGAGGTTCATTGGACCCTTTGAGATCGTGCGCTGGGTTGGTGAGGTCGCCTACCATCTCGCTCTACCCCCGCAGCTGGAGAGAGTTCATGACGTCTTCCATGTGTCGCATCTGAGGAAATACGTGCATGACCCCACGCACGTCATCGACTGGGGAGAGCTGTACATTGAGGACGGAGCCACCTTTGCAGAGAACCCGGTGGCGATTGAGGACCGTCAGGAGCGAACCCTACGTGGACGGGCCATTCCTCTAGTTCGTGTCTTGTGGCAGCACGGGAGGGTGTAGGAGAGCACCTGGGAGCGGGAGATCCAGATGCGGGCTCAGTACCCCGAGCTATTTTTGTAGTTTTGTTTTTACGGGATGAATAACGTGAAGGAGGGAATGATGTATGAACCCTGGTTTTGAGCTTGTACGACTTTGAATTTCTCTTGATGTTATTCCAGAGCAGGGCGTTCTGACGGCGTGTGATTCCGAGCCTCGATGTGGCTGGAATTAATTTTGGTGTACGTTCACACTGGGCAGGCTAAATAATTAGAATAACTCTTTAACGGTAGCTCAGATGGGAAAACTGAGGGCACCGTTGAGTCTAGAACGTGCCGTTTACCATAGGAGGGGTATAATTTTCACGGGCGTGGGTGAACTGTGAAAAACGCCCCCAGGGGCATTTTCGTAATTTAGAGGTCTCGGGAGTCGAATTTTATAACTTTTAAACGGAGGCTCAGATTAAAATTTATAGGACTTCATTGCGCTCAAATCATGGTGTTTACCCTAAGGGAGGCTTAATCCTGGCCCCGACGAAAGTTCAGGTACGAGCCGATGAGTGGGTGGTTAAGTGTGCCTTTCTATTTAAACACACCACCCACCCTCTTCACCCCTCCTTGGATGTTCTTCCCTGGCGCAAGGGCTCTCAACAGGAATCCCATCTCTCCTCCACCACTCCGGCAAGGTGCGACGGCTCCGACATCCAAATCGTGAAGCGTCGGGCAAAGCCCCCCGAGGTAGGCTCGTGTTTTTATCTTTTTCATTCTCGCAATCTTCTTCAATTTAGTTTAGTCGCATCGAATTGCCGTCCGATCGTCGAGTGAAGCCCCTGGTTTCGTAGGGCTTGAGTTTATCTTCACAAAGATCCTTCTGGATCAAATTTTGGCGTCCCGAGGTGCCTGGTGTTGCCCCGAGAAGTTTTCGGGCCAAATACCCCTTTTTCCGGTGGAACCAGGGTGGTCCGGCGACCTTGGGCGGCGGCACGTCGTGGGTTCCAGCGATGGCAGCGAGCTCTGGCACGGTGTCGTCTGGCGGTGGGCTCTGGCTCCAGGTAGTAGCACGGCTCGCAGGCGCCGGGCTCAGGATCCAGGCGGCGGCACGGTTCTTCGAACGGCCGGCGGGGATCGTCCGGGTAGACTGGCGTCGCGGCGCGACCACGCGGTGGGGAACGGAGACCCGCTGGAAGAGGGTCTCGGCGTAGACCGAAGACCGGCCACGAGGGCCAGTCGGCTAAGGCATGGACCACAGGTCCACGGCCGGCCCGCGCGGCCAAACCGCGGGCTGGCGCTGCGAACTGGGCCGGCCGGCGCGGGCCAGCCCAAACCGGGCAGATCGGCCGGACCGGGCCGGTCCAGCCCAAGGGGCTTGTCCCCTTTGGCTTCGGACACCCATAACTATCGCTACGGGTTCCCGTTTTACATGCCATCTACGGAAGGGTAATCCTCATCTCGAGGAGTAAGTTTTGAGGTGGTTTTGGGGATTTTTAATTCCCGGGATGGGAGCTCGGTGGCGCGTCACGCGCGTTAAGTGCTACGCCAGGATTATTGTTCTGGTTGGCAGGGACACATCCAATGTCCGATTTGAGTGTTGTTAGCGGCGATGCGACCCTGGAATCGAGGCAGATATTTGAAGTATGATTTTGGGCATTGAAGTGGGAGTTGAGATGTGGTCCCTACGGGCTGTCTTTGAGATGCGTGCAACGTTTTTGTGCCTTTTTCACCAGACGTCAGTTCAGGGCGTATGAGTAGTCATTTCTGTGTGTTTTTCCGATAGCATCGCAATGGCGTAGTTCACCCGACGAGTATCAGAGCCGGGGTGCGGTCCCCACATGGGTCGGCTACGGTGAATAGTATCATATTCACCGGTTGTCCGTTTCGGGCGAGTAAGTAGTCTATCTTGCGTTTTTTTCGCGGTAACTACAACGGTGCAACCCGTTTGGGCATATGGAGCCTCCTTTGAGATCATGTTAACATGGGGTGGAGATCTTCTTTTTACGCACTCCGAACCAATGCACGGTGGCGTTGATAGTGACACCTGGTGATGTCAGTAGGAGTGCAGAGCTATCAGGATGATTCAGGGTCTACCCTCCAGCAGGGTCGGGCACTGGGTCACCCGACGAAACCTTAGGTCTACCCTCCAGCAGGGCTGGGTAGTGGGTCGCCTATCGACGTGTTCCGGGTTTACCCTCCAACAGGGCTGGGCAGTGGGTCACCTGTCGTCTTGTTCTAGGTCTACCCTCCAACAGGGCTGGGCAGTGGGTCGCTTGTCGACGTGTTCTGGGTTTACCCTCCACAAGGGATGGGCAGTGGGTCACCCGTCAATTTATTCCAGGTCTACCCTCCAGCAGGGCTGGGCAGTGGGTCCCCTGATGATGTACTAGGGTTTACCCTTTAGCAGGGCTGGGCAGTGGGTCAACCGCTGACGTTTCAAACCCATCCCTTCTCATGAGGCTAGTCGGTGACTTTTTCTTCCATGACTACCAGAGCGGGACCCTGATTGTGCGGATCAGTGGTGTGACAGTTTTTAATGTTACCTAATCACCCACAAGGAAGAGGGGTACTTTTCCCACTGAGAATAATCCTTTAGACGTGACCTAAAATTGTGTAGGTGAGTCAGTGCTGCCCCAAGTGGATAGTATTGGAGTGCGGTGATTGAGCCCCTCTGACTTGGGTCTCCTAGGGGGACGAGATGAGATGTTGGGCTGTGAGGTTGGATTTACTTGGAACTGATGGCAACTTATCCTAGGCTGAGCTTGAGGATGGAGATCCCCTTACACAATCGTTTGGGTTTCTTGTTGAGCATATATACACACATATATATATATATATCTATAATTGGACCCTACTTTCGTTTCCACTCCCTAGGGTTCGTGCCTACTTATTTCTATTGGGTGGAGCTATACTCTCCTTACTAAACTTTTCTACTGTTCTTGTTATTCTACTGCTCACCTCATTAGTGCCTACTTTTTTGCTCCCTCGAGCTTTCAGGGCATCCTACTGAGTATCTTTATACTCACCCTTGCTCGGGATTTTCCCACACCTGGTGTGCCCTTGTAGACGACGGACAGGTCGATCGTGACTAAGGAGGAGCGTAGAGTCACAGCAGTTGGAGCAGCGTACCACGGTCGTGCTAGAGTATTCATGTGGGAGTCTATCCAGGTGTCTTCTTTTGTTCACCTGTTGCCGGGATGTGGCATCTTTGTGGTTGGGCATTTGTTTTCCCTTTTTACTTTTCAGTTTACTTGTCAGTACTTCCAGCACTTTACTTACTCTTTTTAATTGTTGATGCAAGACTGTGGTTGGGGTATAGTTGCCTGTCTTTTGGTTTCCTTTTTTACTTTGCACTACTGCATCTTGTGGGTTGTGTGTGCATGAGTACAAGTACTTAGGCGAAGGCCTCCCCGAGATTGCTATGCCTTCGGCGCTGGTCGCCATCCTCTAGCCTATGCAGGCGGGCTTGAGGTAGTTGCGGATCGGGACTGGTAGGGTCAGGTCGTGACAATTCCCCTCACCTTAATGAATTCATTTTAAAAAAAAATGAACATTCTTTCAATTTTTTCCATTTAGGAATGAGTTCATATCATTATGAAAAATGCTTATTGATTTTGAAAATGTATTTATTTACACAACACATCCAATACCCTTGTCTTAGAGCTTCATTGTGTGATCCCAATTAGTCATTTTACTCAAATTAATGGGACATAAATTACTCTTGCTTGAGCTGGCTCCATGAGGTAGTCCATTCCACTAGGGATATGTTATTAGGTTCTAGATAAAAATTAATGTTTCCTTAATGAATCCGTTTTTTATAAAAAAAATAAAAATAAAAATTCCAAAAAAAATCTTACCTATCACACTTTCATTCCTAGTTTTAAAATATTATATTCATAAAAAAATTAAAAAACATCACTTAGAAATAAGGCAACCCTAACAACATTAGAATCAGTGAAATCCCTCACATCAAGTGTGATATGTTTTCCCTAGTTAGGAAACATTATATTTTTATTTTGAAAACCTAGATACATACCAAAACAATGATTCCATTTAAGGAAAAAAGATCAAATTTTATTTTCAGACATCCTGAAATGGTACATAAAAGAAAGGTATATTGGAAACAATTGTCATGTTTTTGATTTTCACAGAATATCATCATAGTTTAACATAATTAAATACCCCTCTCTCCCACAATTATAGCCTATCGTTTTACCCAATTTTGAAATATATAGTGGGAGAAAATTTTCATTCAATGTAGTTTAACATAATCTAACAATACATTAGTTCATAGTATGTTAGAAGGGTTTCATGAAAGATCAATTCATTAGATTACCTCTAATCTAATCAAAGCACATTTCATGTCTTTTAACAGTTCATGATATTTAGTTTTTGTAAATAGACAAAATAATTTCAAAACAAATCTCAAACAGAAACATGATTCACAGTGAGGAAACTATATTTTTTTGGGGGTTCTTATCCATATATGTTTTTTGGGTCAATTTTTTCTTTTCAAACTCTAGACACCAAAAAGAAAGACACATAGTTATGTGAATAGTATCAAAAAAATTAAAACACTAAAACATAATTCAAATCATCATGATGCACGAAAATATAGAATGATTTTTTTTATTAAAAGTATTACTCCCTTGGATGTGGAAAATTCTCATTTTTATGTTTATCCACAAGTATCCAACCTTGGTTTTCATTTTACAAGATCCATGGTTACTCGGTTTTTGTTTATAAAAACGTTAATATATTAACAAAAAAAGTTAAACCATTGAAATTCAATGTGTCATGAAAACTATTTTTAGTTTTGGTGTTTTGATCTGGTAAGAATCCTCGCATAACTCATCTTGGCTATGAAAATTAGTATTATTCATCTGTGGTTACTCATTTATCAACTCATTAACACTTAATAATAATAAAATATAGATTCACATACTAGTTATCTCTTATAGGATGACATCAAATACTTATATAAATAAAATTGAAATTAAATTGGACAAAAAAAGTAAGATAATCCTAATATTACCCCCCCCCCCCACAGGGTGTTATTTTTAGACTATCCAAAGCTAGCTAGTCTGTGATTCAAACCCAATCTGAAGGGGTTTAAGTTCTTATTTAAGAACCACCATGTTCTATTATTTTTTACTTTAGTACATTGTTATTTATAGAGTATCCCTTGTAAATATTTCTTGAATTCCTCATCTAGGAAATGATAAATTTTATGGAACAATAGAAAGGGAAAAATATATTGGTGTACCTACCATCTTCTTCACTATTAAGGGTGGTGTGAATTTTTTTCATATTTTAAATCCAGATTTATACTCTTCATAGGCATCATTAGTAAAAATAATTTTCTATTTTAATATTGAAAAGTTTTGAACATCTTCTTTAACACTCTTTCACATTAGAAAACACTCCTCTTGTTCTTCGCAGGTGCATCCTTCTCCAAACTCTAACAGAAATCAAGAAGTTGATTTTTTACAATAACTACAGTGTATGAAGAAATATTTAAAAAAAATCAATATAATCAAAGTAAAATAAAAATATATATTCATCCATGAAAGTTTCAACTCCTTTAATGTGACCATCTTACTTTTTTTCAAGATTGAATAGTACTCAAGGGAGTAATTATGAGTCTAGAGTGAGTCAGTCAGCCTCCTAAATATTCTCTCTAAAACAGAAAACCTTAGGTGTGGTGTTTTATAATGTAAATTAGAGGATCTATTTTATCTAATCAACCTATTTAATCATGGAAAATTAGTAGGTGCGTTAGTCGTGAGAATGAAAATTAGAACCTGAATGAAACTAACAATGTTTTCCAACTTTTTTAATATTTGCATGTCTTGTCTCATGCCAGTTGTAACGCCCCGACCCTAGTTACCCAGAGTCGGTGCATTATTACATAACATTGGAATGATCACAAAGGATCAAGTCTCTAAAGACCGATTAGTTTAGTAGTCTTGGAAACACTAGATATATTCATAAGTCTTACATTACAACATAAGGTAAAAAACTACAACAACATCTTGTCTTCATATCCCCTCGTACTATCCCAGCAGGTCATTCATAAATTACTTCTTCAAATCCTGGGAAAAATAAAACATTTAAAGGGGTGAGATCAGATGCTCAGTAAGGGAAACAATACAGCAAAAGCTTTCATAGATAAGCATAAACACTTAAGGCAATGTATAACTAAAACAAAGGCCTTTTAATATTTAACTTTATCATAATATGACAAAGATAAAATGAAATAATTCCATTTACTTATTCACATGGATATTCTACTAGTTGAATAATCACATGAAATATCAATAAAAACTTTCATAATGATGGAATGCATAATGCCAGACTATCATAACCACGTAGCCAAGGCCTTGTGCCAAGACTACAAATAAGATTTCGTCAAGGCCTCTTGCCAGAAGATTGACAGTTGTTTATGTCTAGTTTAAATGTGAAATTATGTCCATTGAACAAAATTGTATTAAATGGTAAAAATATATTCTAAATATACTATAAAACCAGTCAAATTCATAATTTATCACTATTAATTATTTCGATTTAAAAAGTTATTTTTAATTAAAATTTAGTAAATTTCACTATTTATCAAAATATGAAAGTTATCTGAAAAGTACCAAAATTTCACCCTAGGCTAATTACGATATTCTGAAACCAAAAATGAAGTCCATTTTGAAATATAAAATGTATAAAATTTCAAAAAGTGGGTATTACAATTCATAACGGCTAGTTTTATTAGTTGTGATGTGTGTTAGAACTTGAAGTTGCGTACAACACTCACTACTGTATTATTCAGTGAAAAACATACCGTGGAAGCTTGGAGTGTTACATTCTCTCATCCTTCAATAAATTCCATCCTCAAAATTTTGAAAATTGGGCTTGGAAATATAATGGAAAGTCCCACATCGGAAAAAGAGTCAATAAAACTATCACTTTAAAAGAAAGAATGAGAAGTACAAAGGTCACCCGAGATAACCTATACTAGGATTCTATGTAGAAAAACATGGATATGGATGATAAACAAAGTTTCATGTTCTGATGGAGAGGGATAGAAAACATGATCAGGAGAAAGTTAACAATAAGAAAACAACAAACTTGTGATGGGACAGACGGTCATTAGTTTCCCAGTAGGAAAATTAAACTGACAACATTTTTATTATTATTTTTAAGTTACATTACATAAAGATGATGAATTCATTTCTGATATTGACTTCAAACATAAAGAGATATACTTAATTTTTAAGTAAATTTTCATTCTTTAATAAATTTCTACTACTAACTCATTTTTAAACGATGAGTATTCCAGAAGACATGGTCACACTAGAAGAGCTACAATAAAATTCTTATAGAATCACATGATCCATGAAGAATGGACTATATATTTACCTTTTTTAGACATTAATCAAAACCAAAACGGTTAGTATAAGATCTGATGATCCCCCAAAAGTTTATTTCATTAGAGAAAGAAACACTAATCTTAATTTCTAAAATTAAACCAACAATACCCCAAAGTTAAATAAATAGCATTCAAGAAAGAATTGTCTTTAAAATCCTTTAATAAAATCCAAAATAATATTGAAACTCAAAACTTATAGGAATTTGGTTTTGTAGTCTTCCACGTTTAATGTTATCTCCAAAAGATATCAATTACTCCTAAAGTCCCATAATTAAAAGTAATTAACCTAATAACATATTCTCTATTATAGGTTAATAATTTACATAAATACCCCAAATCACTATAAATCCACAATAAAAACATAGACAAAAATCCACCATTACTCCTCAAATGAAACCCCATACTATTCTATTTTCCTTGAGCATATAGTGTTCTCTACAAAGTGAACATCTTCCAAAACAACATTTATCACTTAATCACCAAATAAATTTCCTATACTAATGGTATTCATTTGATAAGACATAAGATCCCCAAAAAAGTTATGATTGATCAATAATATCATTTAACTAAAAATAATAGTCACACTAACCAGGGACTTCACGTAGTCCAGTGGTAGGCACTAAATCCCAATCGAACTTTGGTTGTGGGTTCGATTCCCACAGCTTTGTCTGACACGACGGGTTGTCACATGGTCTGCGTGTTGTCCTTTTTCGAAAACTATATTTTATAACATTTCCAAAATAAGATAAATTCCTCAAAATAACCATAAAATAATTTAGCCACAAATTTTATATCATACCTTGCATTTTCATCCCAAATTATAATAACTTGTAATTGCCTCAAACCCAATGATCATATAAAACCAAAAAGTTATTTATAAATATATCCACAAGAGAAAAGATAATTCATCCTCAAATATCATTCTCACATGGAAAAATGTAGGGTTACAAATATAAGAGGAAATTATTCCAATGTAAACCCATCAACAAGGAGCACTAATACTTTTTAAATATTTCT
This sequence comes from Viscum album, assembly GCA_963277665.1. Taxonomy (NCBI): domain Eukaryota; kingdom Viridiplantae; phylum Streptophyta; class Magnoliopsida; order Santalales; family Viscaceae; genus Viscum; species Viscum album. The sequence continues at coordinate 1,123,183,290 of OY728139.1, forward strand.
CCAACTATTTATTTCCACATAGATTCTTCTTTGACCAAGAAAATATCCTTTAGAATAGGGCATTCACTCGGGTAATGGTCAGGTCCCATACATTTACGGAAAATGACTGTAAATGGATTCTTGGGACCATTTTTATCTTCTTCTATAGTACTCCTCATTTTTCTTCGGCAATTATTCACTTTATGTCCTTTCTTCCCGCACGTAAATAATTTCTTTGTCCCATTGAGACACTTTCCTAGGTGTCTCCTTCCAAATTGCCTGCATGATCAAAATTGAGGATTCCTTTCTCCATGGTATCCACTGTTGGAGCTCTTATCATTCATCACCTTTCTCTTCTTTGTTGAGTCGGGGAATTGATTAATATATATTGTTGATCATATTTTTGGAAAATTGATTTGGCATGAAGACAATATATTTCACGCCTATAATCATTCCATTTTTTTGCTCATTGTCACCACTATTACCACCTTGCAAATCATTTTCAAAGTCACTATGACTTCCTTGGAATCCAGCGATTGACTAAAATCAAAAAAGAATTATGTGAGTAACAGTAGTCATAAAATCATTTAGAGAATATCATGTCCCAATATTCTCAATTTGAAACACATTAGGATTAACCAAGGTCATTTACTCTCATCATATATATAATACTTGAAATCAGTTTGTAAAGAAAATGTAAATTATCATAAGCATATCCCCCGGGAGTGTTGTAACCAAGAGTGCAGCAAGGCCCGTTGTTTTGAACTAGTTCCCATTCGATTCTAGCTCAAAGCGGTGTTTTTGGGTTTTACCCCTAGGTATATATGTTCCAAAGCCTCCTCTACCTGCTCGTATCAAGACATGGATGTATTTCTCTGAAAACTCACAAAATCACTACAATACCAAAGTTCTAGGAAGTTCTTCTATACGAATCCTCAAAGTCTATCTTAGGGAAATGTGATCTAATCAGAGTTTATCTAAATCTAGCTCCCAAGGTTTGTACTAAACTTCCTCTGATACCAACTATAACACCCCAAACCCAGTTACCTAGAGTCAATGCATTATTACATAACATTGGCATGATCACAAAGGATCATGTCTCGAAAGACCGATTAGTTTAGTAGTCTTGGAAACACTAGATATATTCATAAGTCTTACATTACATCATAAGGTAAAAAAACTACAACAACATCTTGTCTTTATATCCCCTCATAATATCCCTACATGTCATTCATAAATTACCTCTTCAAATCCTGGGAAAAATAAAACATTGAAAGGGGTGAGCTCAGATGCTCAATAAGGATAACAATATAGCAGAAGCTTTCATAGATAAGCATAAACACTTAAGGAAATTTATAACTAAAAAATCTTTTTAAACATTAATGTCAGCATAATATAAAAAAGATAAAATAAAATAATTTCATTTACTTATTCACATGGATATTCTACTAGTCGAATAATCACATGCAATATCAATAACCACTTTCATAATGATGGAATGCGTAATGTCAGACTATCGTAACCACATAGCCAAGGCCTCGTGCCGAGACTACAAATAATATTTTGTTAAGGCCTCATGCCAAGACACTATTTTGTCTCATGAGACCTACCTATGCATCGAGGAGCTATAGCGGGCTCCACCCATCACTTACTAAGTCCACTGCATTCCTCATATGAAAAGGATGAAACTTAACATAAACATTTGTATTAAAACTAGCATAAAAAATGTCAATAATTTATCCACAAACCATGAATGGTATAAAAATAGCACATCCACAGTCAAACATAACTCATTAGATACAATATAGAAGATTTTATTGTATCAGATTAACCTCAATCGAGAATGATGAAGGATATTGACATAGATGAAAATAATCATCAAAACTATTAGGAATAAATATCCCCTTTTTTCTTGAAATAATTTAAAAGTCACACTATTTGTCAATAATCCATTTAAAAATAGATATTTGAATCAAAGTGTCCCATACCACTTTGAAACTTTTAAAATTAATTTTAATTTTAACACTTTAATGTCCATATAAATAAATCCTTAAAACCATTTTTAAAACATGGACATTAATGAGAAAGATTTAGAAGAATAAATCATTAAAACATTTAAAAATGTTATTTTAGTTAGAGTTTCTAACCAAAAGAGAGAAACTTGAATACAAATAATTGAGGTAATAAAAACATTTTAATATCATGTTAATAAAGGGATTCATTATATACTATGTCAAAGTGCATTATATACACCATATAAAAGTGATTTGGTGTATAACAACAAAGAAGTATCAATGGGATGTAAATTGAGATTAACTCTCTTATAAAGACTGTATCCTTAGGTTAAGGATAAATCAACGACATAATTATGTGTGACAAATATAAAAACAATCAGAGGACATTCACACATATTCTTGTAAAAAACACCAATGAATTGGATGTTTAACTCAATAAATGGAGATTGAGTTAAAATTACTCTTATCAAGTTCATATCGAAGACTTGCGAATTTATCAATGGAGTTATTATCTGCATCAAAATTATATCCACAGAAAGGTGAGTGGAAATTATGACATAAGAAAATGAATAGTGGTTCCACACATAATCTTGGAGTAAAATAATCAATGAAGTATGCGTAAATCCGAATGAGTGGAAATTGAAATTTCAAATTCCCTTATCAATTTGGTAACTTACGAAACATACACCCATGAAATAAGGATCATACAATTATGATATAAATATCCATAAATTAAAGTATATTACACATTGAATAAAATCATGGGCAGTACACACACCACATGCAATAAATAAGTGGTGAACAATGGAAATCTCACAGAATTAAAAGTGAGATAAGAAACCCCTTTGTACTTTTTCCTTGGTTGACGGTAGGTTAACCTCTTGTATAATGCTGAAATAATTTTTCTTTAATTATACAAAAATCATTTACATTAATATGATATCATATATGATCTTTTAACATTGATTTGTTAATAATATCTTAGTATTATCGTCGTTTCGGGTGTTAATGAATTCGTTTTCCGTTATATTATTTGTTATGAGAGCCATATTTTTTTATGGATGTGATGTATCTTATTCATATACAGAATGATATAATATCTCTAAAAACTATTTTTATTCATAAAATTAAATTTAGTCTTGAATAGATATGATGGGGAATGAATCTTATCGCGTTCGTGGAGACGGTAGTTCGTACGTACGCACGAGCGACAATATCATTCTTTTGATATTAAAATAATATATAATTTTATGGTATATCATATATAAATAATCATTATCATGTTATATTTATTATTTACATGAATTACAAATCATTATTATACCGATCCAAATAATAATGTTTTGAATAACAATAACACCACGACGTGGAGACGGTAAGCCGTACGTACGCACATATGTTCACATGTCATTCAAAGGATGGATAGAATAATGAATATGGTTGTACCATATTTATAATAACATCTCAGTATAAAGAAGATACTGGAGTTATTATTTTAGAATGGGAATAACAATTAAACAAGAAGTTGAAGAAGAAAGGATCTTGAAAAAGTGTGGTGAAAACATTGACTCTTCTTTGGGTTCTTCTTTTTTATTTGATCAAAATGGATCCATAGAATGGATTTCAGATCAAACTAAGGCCTCTAGGTTGAAGTGAGGGAAGCTAAGAGAGTATTTGGGCAGGGATTGGCTGAACAAAAAGGCTTTGAATGTGTGAATTAGTGATAAGGGGGAGTGCCCTTTTATAAGAGGGGTGAGGGGCACCTTTAGAAAAGCTAGAAATATTATTTTATAATAAATTCATATTCAGTTTATAATGGATCCAAAGTGGATTATTTAAATTTTAAGGTAGGGATAGGTCTAAAACAACTCAACCAATAGATTTTAGACTGGTTTTGGTCATTATATTAACCTTATCTTTTAGTTTAAACTCTTCGTTAATTAGATTGACATTTACCATGTCAATTTGTATGTTTATATTATATAGATAATAAACTTAGAAAATACATCCTAGATACCCCCAAGTGGTCCATTAATGATACAAATATCATGATATAGTTATCTTGGATGAACATTAGATTTTTAGGAATTTAATATCAATTAATAATATAATATTTGTTTTAAAAACTCTTTTATGTCAATTTTGACACTATTTAATAATTGATTTTTGTTAAATTATTAAAAACTTTATTAATTCGAACCAAATTCATTTACGCAATACTAACATGTCATATTAACCAATGAAATTCGTGGATTTCATCAAAACTTTCAAATTATATTTATTTTAACATTTATAATACCAATTATTTGATTCTTTCATTAATAAGGAAAATACTGCATCATTATTGTGTCCTAAATAAATTTAATTATTAAATGTCTAAAAATTATAAATAAAATACCATTATGTAGGAAATATTTTTATATTTCTAATTAATATTTATAGTCTAAAACACAACATATATAACAATATGTAATTTTTTTTTCTAGAAGATATATGCTTATGTCAGTTTTGTATTTACTTTTACTTAATTAATCTAAAGTGTCATTATCACATACAAGTGGATCCATGGGATCCCAAAATTGACCCAAAGATGCCCATGGTCGGACATGTATCAACCAATAAGGTTAGGACACATTTTAGGGTAATTTATTATAATTATAATATTATTTTTTACCCTTATTTACCGGATTTACCCTTTAACTGTGGTAAATAAAATATTTACCGAAGTAATTATTCAAAATGTCTAAAAATAAAAGTTAGCTATTTAAACAATTTGGAAATACTGATTCCAAATATGGAATCCATTTTTTCAAATTCAAAACACAGAAGTGGCAGAAATTAATTTAAAATTAATTCCAGTTGTTAAAACAAAAAGCGTGTTTTTAAGAGATAATAACTATCAAAAGATTGACAGTTGTTTATGTCTGGTTTAAATGTGAAATTATGTCCAATGACCAAAATTGTATTAAATGTTAAAAATATATTCTAAATATACTTTAAAATCACTCAAATTAATAATTTATCACTATTAATTATTTCGACTAAAAAAGTTGTTTTTAATTAAAATTTAGTAATTTTCACTATTCATCAAAATATGAACGTTATCCGAAAAGTACCAAAATTTCACCCTAGGGTAATTATGTTATTCTGAATCCAAAAATGAAGTCCATTTTTAATGATAAAATTTATAAAATTTCAAAAAGTGGGTATTACTATTCATAACGGCTAGTTTTATTAGTTGTGGTGTCTATTAGAACTTGAAGGTGCGTACAACACATGTAACTGTATTATTAAGCGAGAAGCGTGCCGTGGAAGCTTGGGGTGTTACACCAGTCCATAAAAAAGACTTCAAAAAATAAATCTTGCATATCCAATGGTAGTTTAGAAGGCATTTTAGTATCAAATGTTGATAACTCCAGCTTCTTTTTTTTTTGTTTCCTTTATTTTTTTTCTTCTTGGTAACTTCCTAGAATTATTTTAGTGGGTTGTTGTAGTTATACCTTTATATTTGTGTCATCTTGATACATGTTTTTAAATTTATGTAATTTAATATTTAAATTAGAATCCATAATATTCTTTTTTGTAGTTTCCCTCCCCTCTTCTTCCTTTTTTATTTTATTTATTGTTTTGTAAAATTATATTTCATTTGATGAGATACAACCCTTTCCACAATAGATAACTCTACATATTATTAAATTTGTTAAACAAATCAAATAATTCCATATCCTCATAAATTTATTAATTTGTAGATTATTAAAATAGTGAATATAAATACAAATCATTAGTGTTCATAATGTTTTTCTCTATTATTTATATTTTTTATTCTATAAAAAGATTGAGAAAAAATAGAAAACTCACAACAGATAAAGTTGTTTTCATAGAAATTGAGATAGTTTTATGAGAAGATCATTTTTATAAAGATAATAAAAAATAAATTTATGTTACCCTAAATATAGAAAAATGTCCACCTTAGGGGTCAATCTCAAGGAAGCGGTATCGAATTCTATAGTGACTCTCTCAAAATAATATTTTAATTTTTATATATTTCAAAGAAGTAAATAACCACATGAAATCATTTAGAAACAGTTATCAAAATCATAAAGAATGTGACCAGAGTAGAAATAGTGAAAATGAATAGTTAATATAAAAAATGAGAAAAATATAATTAAATAAAAGTAATTCAGTAAGAGACAGGCCCAGATCTAGGTTGATCCACTCCTCAGCAACCTTTCATTGATCTCCAGTAGATTAAATAATTTCTCATGATCACTTATGGGATTATAAATTTGTTTATCCACATAAAAGTATTTCCCAAATGATGATAACCTGTTTTCTTAATCTATTCTAATATAGAAATACTCTCACAAAATGAAGGAATCACCCAATCATACCACTCCAACCATAAATTTATTCCTGGTCAATGTTATCTTTATGAGATCTTAAATTAAAAATCCATTCCCAAATATACTCTTAAGTGATATGTGAATATAATTATAAAGGGATGAAGTTGGGGATGGTAAAAACACATAAATTTTATGGTTATTATCTCACTTCACCCTATATAAATTCACTATCCAATAGGACTAGGTATGTCAAATGATGATCGTCATAAAGTTTGGATCTCTAGGAATCATCATGTTTTTCTTCCAAAATATGGACTTATATGTCGTCCCTTTATTTTTGGAATTCAACTATCACAACACATTGAATATTATTATTTTACATTTAGTATGTATTAAAAAAATATAAATAGTGTTACAATGGAAAGAAATGGGGGAGAATAAAAATATCCTCTTTTATCTAGCGTATTTAAATTACTAAAGATAAAACCTCATATTATTGAAAACAACAATATATTAGCAGTTACATGTTAAACCAATAGGTAGTGAAATCCAAGTGACACCCTTTCATGTTAATGTCATCAAATTTTTTTAAGACCCTATGAAAATAGATGACCTCACATAGTGAACCATGTGTCCCTTAAAATGTTTTTAATTCTAGGAACTTACCAAGATCCCATAACTAGATATTCCCTACAATGAAATTTATGGGGTTGTGATCACTATAATATTTTATCATTCATTTATTCCTTCCATTTTCCACAATCACCTTTTAATTTTTACCTATTATTCAAATTTGAATAGAAAAAAAGAAATAGACATGAAATTGACCTTACAAGATTCATTTCCAATTTAGAAAATTAAATTTTCTCCATGTGGTCCACTTCTTGCATAAACTTGTATTTTTATGAGTTTTATGGTATTTTTGAGCAATTAAATTAATTTTCACGGGATTTGGAATATATTTAGGTCTCACTCAATAATTTCATAGGTCATGTGTAGTGTAGTAGTTGATATTTCCTATATGCACATATGTAATGACCCTGACGCAGACAAAAAGTTCAACATTTACATAAGTTTTTCCATCCTCACTTCCAAACGCATCCTAAGATGCAATACTTATTCTTGGACATGTAATCCTTACACAAATGCATTGTTGGGTGATTATTTTTTATGTATGGTAATGTATAAGTTCTCAAGTATTATCTTCCTTATTCAAACTAAGTTAGGTTGAATTTCATTTGATCATTTTTTTCAGGCACCTCATGTATACCTCCTTCCAATCTAAAACACATAGTTTATGGGAAAATTCAATGCCAACATAATCTTTAAAAACATTCACTTATAGATGGATTAAATTCCTATCACAAGATTATTTATTAGAAATTGAATTTATATCCTCATATTCACCAATTACTCAAGAACTGAGGACTTATTTGTGTTCTTGATGAACTAGATTGAAAATATTCAGTCTTAAATCTACATATCATTTCTCATATTTCACTTAGTGTAGATCGAGTTGTTTAAACACTGTTTGTAAATATTATTTAGTCTCCCTTATAATTGATTCATCAATAACAAGTTCATTCTTTACTCAGTAGTATTTTCATATTCTTACTGAGACATCCCTTTAATGGGATAATTGGTGAAACATCTTAGTATGTCCTTCCCCAAACAACAAATCATTGTGAAACATCATCTTTAATGCATCTGGGGATGCATGGAAAATTTGTTTTTTTAATAGAGGTAATATTGATTATATTATCTAGCCAGCAATTAATTTTCACCTTCACTATATGTTTTCCCTTAATCTCATTGAGTATGAGTGATTTCATCAATAGTATAAGAATTGGTGGATCTTTGTTTCATCATGGAGCATAATCCATTGATTGGAGAAGTCATGGTATCTGTTTCTTCAATAACCTAGTAGATTCAAATGATTTATCATTTGAAAACTTAAGTAACTTCGAGGATTCACTATACTATCTTGAGTAAAACTTAAAATCACATCCAATTTTTGAATGTTTGTTTAGGAGAAGAGCTCCTTAAGGCTTATATTTTTACCTAATAGTAACTCAAGTGACCATGAGGTTTCTCTATAGTAAGTTCAGCATAGTTGCTTTCTTATTCTTATAATAAGTTGAATTTATAACATAACTACTTCTCTTTTAACATGCAGTCACTTATATTTTTAAAAAATTTGTTATTGAGATCATCATATTGTAATCACTTGAATTTTATTGGAATGATCAATTGTATTTTTCCTTATGTTAACTTAGTGATCCATTATTTCATAGTCTTTTTGTAAGTTAAATTTAATTTATGGTAAGTTGAAATACTCTATTTCGATCACATTCAATCACATGATCACATGATTTTTTTTATATGTGATCAGTTGACATGCTCTCCATGGTTAATTAAAATTTTATTATTGTTGTATATTAATTATATGTTCACAATCATATAAAATATTCTTCATGTGAAAGGTTGAAATTTAGTGGTGTAGCCACCTAAATTTTCACAGGTGGTTGGTTAACTGATTGTGCCTCCTTTTGTGCAATAGGTTGCTCATGGAAAATTAAGTGATTATGAAAACCTATTGAAAAAAATCCACAATTTTTAAAAAAACACAAACATCAAAATTGAATGTGAATATTTGAAAATAAATTAAAACAAACAAAAAACAATTCATTTCAAATTCAAAGTATTCCATAAAATATGTTTAGTTATACAGTATGTAATTATTGAATAATTTATTAAGAAAATTGGTAATCATAAGAAAAAATTTGAAAACAAAATTAAAGAAAAATCTTTCTTCATAAAAAATATTTGAAAATAGAATCAATATTAAAATATCAAATAAAACCCCAAAACACACATCTTCACATGTTATTCAAAGTCTTATTAATTTAACAAATATTGAAAAAACATATATTTTTCATATAAAAAACACATTGATATTAAGAACTCTATTAAATCCCCAATATTTATTTAAAAATATATAATTAAATAAAAAACCCATCATTTATGGAATTAATCATTTTTTAAAGCATAATATCATTCTCTAAAATAAATCCGTTCAATTTTCAAAATCGAATCGCTTTCTTCACTTTGATGCCAAAATAATTTCTGTAGTGGGGAAAATACAGTCTAAATTTACATTGAATATCAATTAGTTCATGGAAAATTTTGAATTATCTAAGAAGAAAACTAAATCCTCACATGGTCCATGATACATATTTATGAGATATATTTCCATTGAATGACAAGGGAATAAAAGGATTTTTTAGGCATATATATTATATTGAGGATCATATCAAATTATTGATAATATCTTAACTCTAATAATATTTTTGACACCATTAACTATTATTTCAAGTAAATTATCATTAAATTTTGGGGACACAATTTATTTAGGGGTGGTAGAATGTAATAACCAGGGATTTTGGATCCTTTAAAATACATACTATATTCTACAACATGTGTCACATACTACATAAAACATAATTAATCCACAAAATATAAAGAATAAATTATTAGTAAAGACATAATAAATACTAATATGGTAAACCAGTAATATTTATTACCTTATGATGGTCAATAAATAACATGATACGATATTTAAAAGGTTATTATAAATAAAATGTATTTTCATTATATTTAATATTTTATTTTATAAAGATAAATTTATAATTTTTAGAATTTAAATTTAATTAATTAAAAAAAAAATTGAATTCCTCACAAAAAATAATCTTAGGTTATATTTTTTTAGATTTTTATAAAATATAGGATTTTTAAGGAAGAGTGAAAAATATCTATTTTTCTAATATCATCACTTTTATATGACATAATATATTTTGAAATAATTTTGTATATAAAATATATATTTATAAAGTAAAATAATTCGTTAAAAGTTAATATTTTCAATTTATATAACCCATGAATATCATTTTAGAAAATCATGTAATATTTTATGAAAACTATTTTTCATCTATTTCATAAATTGAATTCGCACATTAAGAAATTAGGGTTTTGATTAATTATAATTTCACATAACTTATATATAGAGAATTATAATATTTTAATATTATTAGAATAAATAACACATATAATTTTCTCCTATACATTAACTTTAAGCTTTAAAATACCCTTTTGGAAAAAAAATTGATTTTTTCACATTACATGTGCTAATGTTAAGATTAATTTCCCTAAAAATTGAACGTTAATTTGATAAAATGACTAATATTTTATATATTAATTATCATATTATTCAATATGGTAAATTTCCTTTTTTGTTATAGAATTTAGATTATTATAATTAATACTAATTATAATGACAATGGTGAAATAACTATTCCAAAATTATAATTTTACTAATATCAAGGAATTTACCTCAAATTAATTAAATTGAACTACCTAAAATAATGAATTTAATATTATTTAAAAAATAAAAAATTAATTTATTAAAAATAATTTAATTATAAATAAATACTAAATAAGATGAATAATCCATAATGGTCAAAATGTTATTTTTCTAATAAAACGGTTTTTCTACCCAATATCTATTTTAATTTAAAGTAAATATTTATAATATTTTGAAATTTAATTTTCAAAAATATAGGTTAAATTTATTTTCATTATTTCCATATTTCTTATATGTGTTATTCTATATTTTTAATGAAACATAAAATTACATAGCTAAAAACTAGTTATCTAGTTTAAAAGTAAGAGTAAAATTTTTGTATTACATGGTAAAATCACAATAACACGCTTAAAACAAATTTTAAAATAATTGGTTGAGACTGTATTGACTCAAATGTACCTCACCCTCCACTTTTTTCCATTTTTGAGCCACTAATACTTGAATAGTGTCATGAAACTATTTAAAAATGTTGAGTGTAACATCCCAAGTAAGTAATGAGTAATAGATATTTTTATCTATGTCTATTAATGAATTAGATAGTGTTTTAGAGGCTTAAAATGAAAATAAATCCAATCTTAAGCATGTAATACACTAATATTTTTAAAAGATTGTTTTACTGCCTTTTGATGAAAAACCATTTTTAAATCTATTTTTTGACAATTTTATAAGCTATGTTTGTCAAAATAAACTTATTCTTTAGGATTGGGACATCAAAATTTACTTTGTGTGAATTTTTGGTATTTTTCAGACAATGTTCATTTTTTAATGAATAGTGAAAAATACTGCATTTTACATCAAAACTGATTTTTAATCTAATTTATTTATATGATTAGATTACCTTTTGAATTGGTTTTGAAGTTAAATTAGAATATATTTTTACCATGTAATCCAATGGTGGTCATTGGAATCGATTTCACTTTGAAATTGGACTTAAACTGGTGTCAATCTTTTGATACTTATTATTTCATAAAAACATGCTATTTGTCATGAAAGCGGGAATTAATTATTAAATTAATTAATGTGACTTATATGTTTTTAATTTTTTAAAATAGACTTCATTTTTGAATTCTGAATATCAAATATTTCTTAGGGTGAATTTTTGGTATTTTTCTGAAAAACATCAATTTTTGATGAATAGTGAAACCACTAAGTGGTACTTATAAAAACTGATTTTTCGTTTAAATGAAATTTTACCACTTATGTCTTTTGAATTTCAAAAATCTGACATACATGGTTGTCATTAAGAAGTAAAATGTGGTTCAATGAGATTAAAATAATTTTTTGGTGAATAGTAACTCTTAAGTTCCTAATCGCGATTAGAGGTAATTAGTGTAGTTTAAGGTAAAAATAATGCTTTAATAAAATGAGATGAGCTTGATGTTGGATCTGAATCTACAGATTACACACAAGAGGGGGGGTGAATTTTGTCTTTTCAAAATTATTACAATCCCTTCAATTTAGACAAATTTTGTCCACTATGCTTTAGCACGATTAAATATGCAGCGGAAAAAGTAAAAGCATGAACACACGGATGTATAGTGGTTCGGGGAACAGAAGGCCCCTAGTCCACTCCACCAACGCTCAAATCCACGAGCTTGGCGATTTTCACTATCTGGTCCTCGTTTCCACAGACCTATTCACAACTGAGTACAGGCAGTTGACACCTTTACAAGTTTCAGGCAAACACAGCCTTCCTGGTTCAAACACGAACCCACACAGCTTAGAACGAGAAGCTGATCACTCAAAAATAAAAAGGGTTTCGATAAAGAAAACACTTCTCCAGTTGTTCTTCACAATTGCAACAGAATGAAATTGACAGTAGATAGATCGTCGTCTTTAGAAAATAAAGATCTGTAATCAAAATAGTTCTGAGTCGATCCAGTTGCAATAGATATTACAAGAAACTTCACAACTTCAGCAGCAGTAGATTCACAACAGATAGTCGATGTAGAACACGTGAATCTTCTATCAAGATCTTCTTTCGGTAAAAAAGATTTTACACTTCTTCTCGATCACCAGAAAAGAACGCCTTCACACAGTCTCTCTGTTTCTTGCTCGTCAAAAGATCAATCTATTTATTTTTCATACACTTTCCTGTGTATATATATATATCCGAAGTTTCCAAGATAGAACATATATATTCAAATCTGAGAAAATCTTCCGCATAAATAGATCCATGAAAATCTCCTTTAGATTCGCGATATTAAATAACAATAGAGCCGTTGTAACTCCCCTGAAGAATCGTCACAAAAAGCTCCGTTTAAATCAATCATTAATCCGTTGAAAATCGTCTTTGATTCAGTCAAAGTCATACTTAAGAATCGGCTCGAAATCTGCTTAATAATCCGCCTGTTTGACCAATGCAAAAGGAAATATCGTCTGTCAAAAATATCCCGACGCCAAACGTAGGGTTGATGACGTGGCTCCAAACGTAGGGTTCACAAACGTAAGGTTCAGAACATAAGGTTCAGAACGTAAGGTTGAACATACATACTTTCTCTTCAGCATTCAAACGTAGGGTTGATCATCCATACTTTGTCTTGCTTCAACTCTCCAAAGAACGTACGGTTGATTATAAAAGTAAGGTTGATGATCCATACTTTTGAGAAACAAACTCAACACTGAAAACTAACGTACGGTTTCTCTTCCATACTTGTCCAACAACAAAAACGTAAGGTTCCTTCCAGACGTAATGTTCTTCTTCCATAATTTTCAACAACGTAAGGTTCATTAACCATACGTTTCAAAATAACGTAAGGTTCCTTAACCATACGTTTCTTTTAACATAAAAAGTAAACTTTTCATCCATACGTTATGTTCATCAACGTAGGGTATGAACAGTGATTCCAGTACGCGCTAAAACTGATCTCACGCTACAGTGATTCCAGAACGCGCTAAAATTGATCTCGCGCTACAGTGATTCCAGAACGCGCTAAAATTGATCTCGGAATAAATGAAGTATGAAATCTTGTTGTATGAAATAAATAAATAAAATAAATTCCTGCAAAATACTCAACGAAATAATTAGTAAATAATTAAGGGTATTTGTGAGCATCAAAATCATCATAAAGAGACAGAGTACTATTTAAAATAATCTCCCCCTTTAAAAAACATTATTTTGAATTGTTTGAAAACAATACATTGCTCAACAATCTCCCCCTTTTTGATGATCACAAAACCCATAAAATAATAGAACTAATTTAATTGCAATCTTTATTGAAAAATTAGTTTTATAAAATTTTAGAATTTTGAAAGGATTAAAACAATATTTAACTATAATAAAATTTCTCTCCCATAAAAATAAATTTTCAGCTAAAAATAGATAAAAGATAAATTTCGTATATATCCAAATTCTCCCATATATCCAAATTTCTTCATAGGAAACAAATGAATTTAAATGTTGTGTTTATCCAAATTCTCCCCCTTTTTGTGATATCAAAAAGAATGAAAAATTACGGATTTGAACACATTCAATATTGCACTGAACTATAAGTAAATGCTATAATTAACTGTCTATGAATAAGTGAATTTGTTATACTGGCTAACTCAATCATAAATCAATAAACAACAAAACAAAAAAAAAGTAAGAAAAGAATTTTCATTCACAAGCTGTTATATATAAACGATTGTGATATACAGAGGAATAAAGGTTCATAGATAAGACAGAGAAAAAAGGTGTCTATCTCCTTTGAATCGCGGTCTTGATCTCTGTAAACTGGTCTCTGAGCCTCTTCATCATCCCATATCCTAACTTGATGATAAGATCTCTGTTCTCTTGAGTCATATGAATATCTTCAATCAAATTAACTCTGAAAAACTCATGCATTCTTTCTTCTTTTTCAACAAAAAGAGCCAGTTTTTCTGATAACTGATTCAAAAGAATTCTAATCGGTTGCTCTCCAGATGTCAACTGATCCACTAAAAATTTCTGATTATCTAGCAAAACTGAAAAAGGGGCACTATTACACTGAAGATCGTGTAATCTGTCACTCATATTGCTCATTGCTGCAGTAATTGCTTGAAATCTCCGAATCAAATCAGGTGAAGAGCCTGATCCACTCACAGCACTGTTTGCAACAGACTCAAATTTATTCTCCATGTAAATCTTCAACTCAGACAAATCATCTTTCTTTACCATCTCTGATTTTAACTGATCAACAGCATACAGCATATCAGTCTTAAACAAATCTACTTCCTGTCTTGAAACAGTACATTCTTTCAGCTTCTGAAACTTCAACTGCTCTAAGTTCAGAGAATTTCTGAGACTGACATTCTCAGATTCTAACTGAGAGATACGCTTGTATAACTCAACAACTTCTTCTTTTCTCGAATCAGGGGCACCCTGTCCTCAATTCTCATGTTCAGAATTAGGTTGATGAAGCAGGGCAAGGGGTAAGGATCTGCATCTGACTGTTCTTTGTCCTTGTCCTGACAAGGTTGATCCACTGAACTAGCTTTTGAAGCCTGAAACTCTTCCACTGAAAAATCTTCCTGAAGTACCTCTGTATTAGCTTCAGAAGTATGTTCATCATGAACAGTAGTCTCTCTGACTTCTACTGATTGGTCAAGAACTATATTTTCATGTAAATCTTGAGGTCGGTCCACTTCTTCACCAGGAACTGCCTCCATAAGTTGTTCTTGTTGAATTACTTTTTCAACACCCACAGTAGCAGATTGAGGTTCTTTTTGAGTTTCTGTTTGAGCTGCTGGTTCCTCTATCGGTGCAGTCTGCTCCACAACATCTTCTCTCACAAATGAATAAGAAATTAACGGTTCAGAGGATTTCAAGGCAGGGGAGATAATTTCATCATCAATTGACCTCTTCCTTCTAGATTGAAGTCCTTCTTGACTTCTCTCTTCCTCAACTTCCTCCATCTCAAAACGAATTCTCCTTGCCACTGTACTAACTCTTGATTCTGCTTGTCCCTCCTTGGACTTAGCCGGTTGAGCCTGAGCACTCTCTGAGTTTTCCTCAGCTCCAACAGGTAAGAGTTTTCCTTTAATTGTGCTCCAGAAGTATCCTACTTTCCTCAAAGTTCCAGCATTAAAAACATTATTGTGGTGACATTTCACCCCAGCATCTACCAATCTGATCATTCCTCTTTTAAACAAAAACAAAGAAATGAACCTTCCATAAGGGAAAAAGGTCATTCTTGCTTCACTCTGACAGCAGTAACTCAGATATCTTATCATAAACCGAGGAAAATTAAACTTAATATCACACATCAGAAGATACATTATATACATGTCAGGGTATAGGATTTTCTCCATCTCAGCCATTCTTGGTGCTAAACCAGTCTGAACAAATTTTACCAAAATTTTCTGATCGGGCTCCAAATCCTTAATAAACATCTTCTTTATCACTCTGGTTCCAAACAGAAAAGACATAATGTCTTCAGACTTATGTACAGAATCTCCAATATTCCGTAAATCGAAATGAAAAACTCCTTCATGAGGGAAGTTAAGAATTTGACTTATCTCTACAGATGATATTGAAAAGTCCTTATCCTCTATTTGAGCCAATAAACTATCCTCTGTATCTCCAAGTCTAAACTGAACAGTTCTAAAGAAATGTCTCATTTCTGCCTCATATAGAAACTCAGAATTTGCACTATTAAAAGCTTGCTCAAGGCTTTGAAACGACAACGCTTGCTTCAATAGTAAATTAGTTTCAAACAGCCACTCTAAATCTATGACTTTACCTTGAAGTATTTTCCGACTAACTACCTTAGGTTTCTTTGCAGCACTGCTCTCGGCTTCATCTGGACGCTTAGTCTTTGCCATTCTAACAACGATTTCTGAAGGTTCGTAAGTTTAGGGTTTGAAGATTCAGAAAAGGGTTTTGGAGCAGATGTGCGGTTTTAGGTTTTCGAAAGGGTTTCCGAAAAAAAAAGGTGAAGCAGGTTAGAAGGTGAAACGGTTCTGACAGCCTTGATTCCCGTGTAATCACTAATCATTACTTTTATTTAAAACAAAATAAAATTACTTATAGCGGGAAACAGAAATTAAGCAGAATTCAAAAACAGAATAAGATTTTAAAAAAAACTATTTAAAATTAAATAAACCTAACTCCCCCTTAATAAATTCAAACCTTGCCGTGGGAAGTGGTTTAGTAAAAATATATGCTAATTGATTTTCTGTATTTATAAATTCTAAAAATATATCCTTTTTTAACACATGATCTCTTAAAAAGTGATGTCTTATATCAATGTGCTTAGTTCTAGAATGACTAATAGGATTTTTTGAAATATTAATTGCACTAGTATTATCACATAAAATAGGTGTATTATTGAAATTTAATCCAAAGTCCATAAGAGTGTTTTTCATCCACAACACCTGTGCACAGCAACTACCTGCAGACACATATTCTGCCTCGGCTGTTGATAGGGCAACTGAGTGTTGTTTCTTACTAGACCATGATACTAAAGACTTCCCTAAAAAGTGACATGTTCCTGAAGTACTCTTCCTATCTAATCTACAGCTTCCAAAGTCAGCATCTGAATATGAAATTAAATTAAAATCAGAGGTTTTTGGATAAAGCAGAGATTGATAAATAGTACCTTTTAAATATCTAAAAATTCTTTTAACAGCAGTTAAATGGGATTCTTTGGGATTTGATTGAAATCGAGCACAAAGACATACTGAATACATTATATCTGGTCTACTAGCAGTAAGATATAACAAACTACCAATCATACCTCTATATAACTTGTTGTCCACTGATTTTCCAGTTTCATCCAAATCAAGCTTTATATTAGTACACATAGGAGTTGTAAATGGCTTGCTGTTTTCAAGTCCAAATATCTTAAGTAAATCAGTAATGTATTTGCATTGATTTAAAACATTTCCAAAATCTTTTTTAAATATTTGAAGACCCAAAAAGAAATTTAATTCTCCCATCATACTCATTTCAAATTCTTTTTGCATTAATTATGAAAATTCATGACAAAGAATTTTATTGGTTGATCCAAAAATTACATCATCAACATAAATTTGAACCAACAAAACATTATTTTTCACAGTTTTCTTAAAGAGTGTTGGATCTGCCAGTCCAACAGTAAAATCATTTTTCAAAAGAAAAGAACTTAGTCTTTCATACCAAGCTCTAGGTGCTTGTTTAAGGCCATAAAGAGCTTTAGTAAGTTTGAAAACAGAATCTGGTTTTTGAGAATTTTCAAAACCAGGAGGTTGCTCAACATAAACTTCCTCCATTAAATAACCATTTAAAAAGGCAGATTTAACATCCATCTGAAATAATTTAAAATTCATATAAGATGCATAAGCTAAAAGGATTCTAATGGCTTCTAACCTGGCTACAGGTGCAAAGGTCTCATCATAATCTATTCCTTCTTCTTGATTATATCATTTAGCTACTAATCTTGCTTTATTTCTAGTTATTATCCCTTGATCATCCTGTTTATTCCTAAAGACCCATTTAGTTCCTATTACTGGATAATCATGTGGTCTTTCAACTAATTCCCAAACCTTATTTCTCTTGAACTGGTTCAATTCATCCTGCATTGCTATTACCCAGCTCTCATCATCTAAGGCTTCTTCTATGGTCTTAGGTTCTTGTTGGGATAGGAAAGCAGAGAATTCAACTATGTTTCCAAGGTTTCTTCTAGTTTGAATACCAGTCTCTAAGTTACCTATCACAGATTCTAAAGGGTGATTCTTTAAGGTTCTAGAATGTCTAGGCATTACATTCAAAGGTTCTTCAGTGTCATGTTCTTCTGAACTGGACTGAATTTCTTTTATATCATTTTCAAAAACATTCTTTAAATTCTCAAGTCTCATGTTTTCATTAGAATCAGGTTCATCTATTTGTTCTATCCTTTTCTCAAAAGGATCAGATTCATCAAATTTCACATGAACTGATTCTTCAACAATCCTTGACTTTTTATTATAGACTCTATAAGCTTTGGAGGTTGTAGAATATCCTAAGAAAATACCTTTATCAGATTTTGGATCAAATTTACCAAGATTATCTTTGGTATTCAAGATGTAAACCTTGCATCCAAAAACTTTAAAGTAATTTACTTTAGGTTTTCTGTTATTCCATAGTTCATAGGGTGTCTTTTTCAAAATAGGTCTTATTAAAATTCTATTCATTATATAACAAGCTGTATTAACAGCTTCTGCCCAGATATATATAGGTAGGCTATATTCATTTAACATAGTTCTAGCCATTTCTTGAATAGTTCTATTTCTTCTTTCTACAATCCCATTCTGTTGAGGTGTTCTTGGAGCAGAGAAGGTGTGTTTAATACCCATGTTTGAGCAAAAGGAATTAAATTCCTGGTTCTCAAATTCTCCACCATGATCACTTCTCAATGAGATTATATTAAAACCTTTTTCATTTTGAATAGATTTACAAAAACCTTCAAATAAACTAAAAGCTTCACTTTTAAATTTCAAAAAGAAAATCCAAGTAAATCTAGAATAATCATCAACTAATACATAAACATATAATTTACCAGCTAAACTTGCTACTCTTGAAGGTCCAAACAAATCCATATGGATAAGTTCTAGAGGCTTAGTTGTAGCAACTTTATTAACAGATTTGAATGATGATTTGTGTTGCTTGCCAAGCTGACATGCATCACAGAATCTGTCATTTTCAAATTTGAGACTAGGCAAATCAGAAACTAAATGTTTCTTAGATAATTTATGTAAAGCATATATATTGCAATGACCAAGTCTTCTATGCCAGATCCAGGATTCACTTATATTAGCAGTTAAGCAGTTTACTTGTTGTTTACACAAGGAATACAAATCCAAAGTATAAACATTATCAGTTCTGGGTGCTCTAAACTTAAACACTTTATCTTTAGAAACAGTACAACTATTGTTAGTAAAATGAACAGTGTATCCATCATCACAGAGTTGAGAGATACTTATCAGATTGTGTTTTAACCCTTGTACATAAAGTACTTTGTTGATTGAGAATGTCTCTGGATCTCCAACTGTTCCAATACCAATAATCTTTCCTTTGGCATTGTCACCAAAGGTGACAAGTCCTCCTTCCTTTCGAGTAAGAGAATAGAAATTAGCTGAAGTTCCACTCATGTGTCTTGAGCAGCCACTGTCCATATACCATATTTCTTTCTTTCTTTGGTGACCTGCTACCTGCAAAGACATTCAAACAAATTTCTTTGGTACCCATATTTTGTTGGGTCCAGGAGTGTTAGCAAGCAGTGATCTGGGTATCCAGATTTGCTTTGTTTTCTTAAAATTGATTGAATCATATAGATCATTGGAAATATAAGCTTTCTTAATTCCACATATTTGAGGTTGTCTTAGAAAACAGTTTTTAGCTATATGACCTTTTGTTCCACAGAAGTTACAAATAACCTGTTTAGTGCTAGGAACAAAATAATTTTTGTATAACTTAGGTCTTTCTCCTTTACTTCCAATTCCAAACCTTTCCCTTTTAATTACAGTTTTTCCAAGTATCTCATTTAAGGTGTTTTCTCCTTTTGTAAAAACTAATGCAGCCTTTTTATAAGATTCTACTTCATCCTGTAGAGTTTTTATTTTTGATTCAAAATTAATTTTATTTGAGTCAGCAGAGTTGTATTTGTCAATTAATTCCTTATGTTGTTTTAGCAAAGTATTTATCTCATCTGAAATAGCTTTATGAAAGTTCTTTATAGATTTATATTTTTTAAATAATGAGTCATACCTTTCTTCAAGCATGTTGCAGTAAGCTGCACGTTTTTTATTTGAGAAGCTTGTTTCAGAGTTTGATTCATTATTTGAGTCAGAGGAGTAGTATGAGTGTACCTCATCAGTTTCAGCCATGAAACACATATTTGCTTTTAAATTGGCTTCCTCCTTCTCTGATCTTGATTCAGAAGAATTACTTGAGTCTTCAGAAACACTCCAAGTAGCTTTCATAGCTTTCTTGTCTTTCTTCTCATAATCATCTATTTTGAAGAATTTCTTCTTCTTTGCATCTTTCAATTTAGGGCAATCCGGTCTGATATGTCCCATCTTTTTGCATTCATAACATCTCACTTCCTTGCTATCCTTCTTGAAGGATTTCTTGAAGTCTTTCTTCTTACTGTAGAACTTTCTGAATTTTCTGGCCAGCTGAGCCAGTTCTTTATCCGAATTTGAAGAATCAGAGCTTTCTGATTTAGCACTTACTTCTCTGTTCTTCATATTTCTATCCTTTTGTTGAGAAGTCACTTTCGAAGCAGTATTTTCCCTTTTATATAGACTTTATGCTCATTTACCTCATCTTGCATTTCAGCCTCGTACATCATCAATGTACCAATCAGCTCTCTCATAGTTAGATCTTTAACAGAAGTTGATTGTCTGATTGCTGCAGAGATTCCATTCAATTGAGTAGGAAGTACTCTCAGTACCTTTAACGCTTGATCAGCCTGCTTGATTGGTTCTCCTAGAGCTGTTATATTATTGACAATTTCTGTCAATCTTCCATTCATCTGAGTGATGCTCTCTCCTTCAATCATTCTGAAAGTATCGAATTTTAATTTAGCAGTTGCATATCTAATCTGTCTTACATTATCTATTCCTTCATAAGCAACAGCTATTGTTTGCCACATTTCATATGCTGTCGGGCATTGAGATACTCGGTTAAATTCATCCGGTCCTAGACCACAGATGATTGCATTCATAGCTTTTGAATTCATGTCATACTCAGCCTCTGTAGCAGCACTCCATGTATCGGGATTTTCAGGAATTTCATAAGGAGTCAGAATCTTTGAATAGACTTTGTAACCAAGATTTTTCAGATAAATAATCATACGTGATTTCCAGCAGCCATAATTATCTCCATTAAAGTAAGGTGCTCTGACCATTGACATTCCCTCTCTCGTATCAGCCATGATGTACTATGTATAATCTTTAAATACTTCTAGCTTGATAAGACTTTAAAAATAAGAAGCTCCTCCTCTGATACCAATTGTTGGATCTGAATCTACAGATTACACACAAGAGGGGGGGTGAATTGTGTCTTTTCAAAATTATTACAATCCCTTCAATTTCGACAAATTCTGTCCACTATGCTTTAGCACGATTAAATATGCAGCGGAAAAAGTAAAAGCATGAACACACGGATGTATAGTGGTTCGGGGAACAGAAGGCCCCTAGTCCACTCCACCAACGCTCAAATCCACGAGCTTGGCGATTTTCACTATCTGGTCCTCGTTTCCACAGACCTGTTCACAACTGAGTACAGGCAGTTGACACCTTTACAAGTTTCAGGCAAACACAGCCTTCCTGGTTCAAACACGAACCCACACAGCTTAGAACGAGAAGCTGATCACTCAAAAATAAAAATGGTTTCGATAAAGAAAACACTTCTCCAGTTGTTCTTCACAATTCCAACAGAATGAAATTGACAGTAGATAGATCGTCGTCTTCAGAAAATAAAGATCTGTAATCAAAACAGTTCTGAGTCGATCCAGTTGCAATAGATATTACAAGAAACTTCACAACTTCAGCAGCAGTAGATTCACAATAGATAGTCGATGTAGAACACGTGAATCTTCTATCAAGATCTTCTTTCGGTAAAAAAGATTTTACACTTCTTCTCGATCACCAGAAAAGAACGCCTTCACACAGTCTCTCTGTTTCTTGCTCGTCAAAAGATCAATCTATTTATTTTTCATACACTTTCCTGTGTATATATATATATCCGAAGTTTCCAAGATAGAACATATATATTCAAATCTGAGAAAATCTTCCGCATAAATAGATCCATGAAAATCTCCTTTAGATTCGCGATATTAAATAACAATAGAGCCGTTGTAACTCCCCTGAAGAATCGTCACAAAAAGCTCCGTTTAAATCAATCATTAATCCGTTGAAAATCGTCTTTGATTCAGTCAAAGTCGTACTTAAGAATCGGCTCGAAATCCGCTTAATAATCCGCCTGTTTGACCAATGCAAAAGGAAATATCGTCTGTCAAAAATATCCCGACGCCAAACGTAGGGTTGATGACGTGGCTCCAAACGTAGGGTTCACAAACGTAAGGTTCAGAACATAAGGTTCAGAACGTATGGTTGAACATACATACTTTCTCTTCAGCATTCAAACGTAGGGTTGATCATCCATACTTTGTCTTGCTTCAACTCTCCAAAGAACGTACGGTTGATTATAAAAGTAAGGTTTATGATCCATACTTTTGAGAAACAAACTCAACACTGAAAACTAACATACGGTTTCTCTTCCATACTTGTCCAACAACAAAAACGTAAGGTTCCTTCGAGACGTAATGTTCTTCTTCCATACTTTTCAACAACGTAAGGTTCATTAACCATACGTTTCAAAATAACGTAAGGTTCCTTAACCATACGTTTCTTTTAACATAAAAAGTAAACTTTTCATCCATACGTTACGTTCATCAACGTAGGGTATGAACAGTGATTCCTGTACGTGCTAAAACTGATCTCGCGCTACAGTGATTCCAGAACGCGCTAAAATTGATCTCGCGCTACAATGATTCCATAACGCGCTAAAATTGATCTCGGAATAAATGAAGTATGAAATCTCGTTGTATGAAATAAATAAATAAAATAAATTCCTGCAAAATACTCAACGAAATAATTAGTAAATAATTAAGGGTATTTGTGAGCATCAAAATCATCATAAAGAGACAGAGTACTACTTAAAATAATCTCCCCCTTCAAAAAACATTATTTTGAATTGTTTGAAAACAATACATTGCTCAACACTTGACACATGTCCTGCCCTCATTGGATGTGTCATGGCCGACCAAGACAATCCATGGGTCAACTTGGGGACCCCATGGAGCCACTTTGGTTGGGAAATGACATAAATAACTTTTTATTTAATGTAAAAGTAAAAATGACACAAACATGAGATGTTTTACTAAAACAATTTTTACATGGGGTTATAAAGATCAGATTTTGGATTATAAATAGTAATTGGAAATCTAAAGAGATTTCCTACATCATAGTATTTTTTTTATAATTTTTAGACTTTAAATAAATTAATTAATTTATGACATCATGATGATGCAGCGATGACCTCATTATTTAACGATTTAAATAAAATGGAATGATAATGTAAAATCTAAGACCTAAACATGGACAAAACCTATTGGATGGGTAGATTTTGAACCCCTATCACCTTATCCTAGAAAAAAATCAATGTGGGACCTCTTAAATCCGAATACCATTTTAAAATAAAGTGACTTTTCTTTACCTTCCAAGAGTGCCCCTCCTCTCCTCTTATAAAAGGCCCCCACATCTACCTCCTTACCCACACTCCCAAAGCCTTTGGCTCGGCAAAACCCTGCCCATTTTGGCTCTCCACATACATATCTTACTCCTTGAAGCCTCACTTTGGGCAGAAGTCTTCCCAAGGAAGCCTTTGAGCTCAAATCTAAGAGAGTTACCCGATTTTAAGGTAATGTCTTCTTTTGAGTCCTTTTGTTTGATTTTGCTTCTCCAACCCCTTAAACTCTTTTTGTTATTTTCTTTTGTAACAACTCTAGTATCCTCAATATACTAGTATGTTGTTATAAGAATAATTCGAGCTACACTTACACACACCTACATCTAATGGTTAAAGGACATACTGTTTCTGTGGATGGTGAATTTATGCCTCCCTAAACGATGATTGTTCAACATTCTTTTAACACCTTCAAAGGTGGCCATTAAGATGTAACTATATTTATATATGATATATAATATGTTTATGTTTTCCTTAAGCTTTTGTATTTTTCATTTTGGGCATACCTTTATGGTTTCCATTATGGGTAAACGTGATATCTTCATTTAAAGAAGTGCGGACTACCGCCCTCTCAAAGTTATTTGATTTGTTAAATACCATATGTGGGACGTATAAAGGATGGAACTATGATATTATATATGATATTATACTAGAATTATAATATACCTTTATATCATTATGATTCCATTCTATAAAATACGAATTAGAAATGAAAGTAGCGTTCATCCGTACGTACGGCTTACCGTCTCCATGAACGGTGCATTTCATTTCTTACCTTTAAATGATTATGTAATATTATAAATGCATGTATATACTGAATATATATGATATATACATAATGATTATAATTTTGGATATAATGGATACATGAACAACATGTAATTATAAAGGGTTTATTTTTTACTCAAGTACCAATGATCGTTAAAACGACCGTTATTAACTTAAATAATTACATAGTGGTCATGACATGGAAATAAGTGATATAAAAGGAATAATGAACATTAAAAAGGTTCTTAAACAAGTAGAAATTAACTCAAGTTTATTATTCAGGAGATTAAGGAACGACCGAGTCAAGTCGGACCCGAGGTATGGGACTTCGTCTCAATCTCCTTTCATTGAAGCATATTTTGTTTTATACACAACCTTCTTTTATACGATGTATAAACCCCTTTGAATTTTACGTTTATCCAAAAGGAATCTTTTTTATACAAATCGTTTTACTAAATGACAAAAGGGAATGTTTTTGTCGTACGTATGTGGTGACAATGACTTCTCCACCGCCGTGACCATTATTTGAGTATCGGCTTCCTCTACAGGCCATACCTTTTTTTTAAGAAAAATAAATACCATGTTTTACTTTTCTTTTATTTTGGTATTGAAAATGGTTTTCATAATGTTTTTATATCAATGTCTTGTATTGATATCTTGTGATTGAAAGGTGTAAATTTTATGTTTCCTTTATGCATGTTTTATGTGATACGATTATGTTGAGGTTCTTGGTCATTATTATGAAGACGGGTGATTCCGTGATAAACTAAGAGCGGGTGAGCCCGGTATAGCTCTCCAATGCATTGGGTAACGTGAAGGAGTGAAACCTTAAGGTTTCTCTGAAGAGATGTAGGGAATATACTGTGATGGGTATTCCAAACGTAACCAAGAGGGTTACTCCCTACGTAAGAATGTTATGAATGCCTCAAGTTACCTTTATGTCTTATGATTTCTATGATTTATTCATGATTTGATGAGGTATGTTGAAGTACTTATGTCTTATGGGTAAATTATGATTTCATTCTTATGTATATATGTACCCATGTTTCCTTTCCATATGTTTTTATATCCCTTACTGAGCTTTTTATGCTCATTCCACGTTTTTTTGAAATGTTTTTCACAGGTCAAGGGAAAGGTACATGATATGATGATAGTGTCAAGGGAGTGTCAAGAAAGAATCCATATTTTATTTTAAATATGTTTCCATTGATGGGAAAGAAGAATATTATCTTTATGTAACCACTTTGTTTATATGTGGAATGTAATGAAAATTTTATGATCTAATTCTCTAAAACTCTAAACTAGAAAAGATCCTCAATGTGTAATCTTTTAATAACTCAAGATTAAGTAAGGTTTAAGGCTGGGGCCTTATAGTTGGTATTAGAGGTCGGTTTAGATAACTTTAGGAGTTAGAATTCTATTAAATGATTATCCAAAAATATTTTTTTTATGGTCAAATTGTAGTGATATAGTATTTGAAGATTACCATGATGCTTCATCCAAGACATGTTTGTTCAGAATGGTTTTCCTCAGAGGAAACAGGGAACCATTGCTAGGAAGGCATGCAGAAGGAAATAACCTTCCGAATCAGCATCCTGAGATGGTCAGAATTGGAACTGAATAGTTTGTTGCAGTAATGGCGCAGTTGACTCAAGTGATAAATGGTGGTGGTATCCATACAAGAGATCAGCCAGATCAACCGCAGAGGAACATGTCAGTGGTGGAACATTTCATGAGGCAACATCCCCAATCATTCAGAGGATCATCTGACCCTGTGCTAGTTGAAGGGTTGATTAAAGCACTGGAGAATATTTTTGATGTCATGGGGTGTTCAGACAATCAAAAGTTTAGTCTTGATATTTATCGTTTGGAGGGTGAAGCAGATCAGTGGTGGTCGATGGTTAAAAATATCAGGTACGCTGATGAGATTGATGCTCTCGACTGGGATGAATTCAAAGGTATGTTTCTTGAGAAGTATTTTCCTAAGGTTGTTCGAATTAGGATGGAAAATCAATTCTTGGAATTGAGGCAAGAGGAGGACTCAGTGGCTGCCTATGAAGAAAGGTTCACTCGATTGGCAAGGTATGCTCCAAATTTTATCCGAGACCTTGATAGTAAAATCAATCGTTTTTACTCAGGATTAAAGCCAAAATATCAAAGGGCATTAGCTTCTCGTGAGTTTAAAAGTTATGAAAAGCTTGTTCGATGTGCTGACAAGGTGGAAATGGAGTTTTCCGATGATCAAGTGTTCTATAAAAACCAACATAAGAAGAGACTGAGGTGGAAGGAGAAAGGTAAGAATTCTTCAAAAAATACTGACGGTAAGAAAACTTAGTTTCCAGTTTGTGATAAATGTGGAAAAAGGCATGCTGGGGAATGTGTTCTGAATTCTGGAAAGTGCTACCGATGTGGTAAGATATGACATAAGGCTCATGATTGCACTGGAAAAGATCAGGGTGATGGTAAGACCAAGTCTGATTTACAGTTAGTGAAATGTTATAAGTGCAATGAGATGGGTCACTATGCAAACGAGTGTCTGACAAAGAGCGTGGGTGATGGGAAGAAGTTACACTACAAGAAGAAAGGGCTAGTGAAATCCTTTGAAACTACTTCAGCAGATGTCGGGCCATCAAATGAAGTTGTTTTAGGTACTTTGTTTGTTTTTTCAGATTATGCCAATGTGTTGTTTGATTCGGGGTCTACACATTCTTTCATCTCTGAAACCTTTTCTAGTAAAATGGGAATACCATCTCAAGAAATGACTCCTGAAATTTTGGTAAAAACACCTGGGGGAAATGTTGAGGCAAAAAGAATTTATAAGAATCTTCCTATCCTTATCTGTGGAAAGAACCTACTTGAAAACCTTATTGTTCTACCTCTAGTAGAGTTTGATGTCATCCTGGGTATGGATTGGCTCTCTATTTACCATGCTAAGATTGACTGTAGAGCTAAAGAAGTTTCTTTTCAGAAAGACTTTCAATTTGTGTACAATAATGAACCCTTACTGTTGATAACTTATCAAGATGCCAAGAAACTTGTAAAAGATAGAAATGAATGTTACCTTGCACACATCGTTGA
The DNA here is from genome assembly GCA_963277665.1 of Viscum album. NCBI lineage: Eukaryota > Viridiplantae > Streptophyta > Magnoliopsida > Santalales > Viscaceae > Viscum > Viscum album. The sequence continues at coordinate 1,123,211,124 of OY728139.1, forward strand.
AAATAAAGGAACTGTTCAGATTAATGATGTGCCAGTGGTAAATTAGTATCCTGATGTTTTTCCTGATGAGTTGCCTGGAATAATACCATATCGGGAAGTTGAGTTTAATGTTGACTTAGTTCCTTATTCTAAGCCAATTTCAAAACCCCCTTATCGAATGGATTAAATTGAACTTTTAGAGTTGAAAGAGAAATTGCAAGATTTATTAGAGAAAGGTTTCATTCGACCTAGCACATCACCATGGGGTTCTCCTGTTTTATTTGTTAAAAAGAAAGATGGTTCAATGATACTTTGCATTGATTATAGAGCCTTGAATAACATCACTGTTAAGAACAAATATCCTTTTCCTCATATCGATGATTTGTTTGATCAGCTCCAGGGAGATCAGTATTTTTCAAAGATTGACTTGAGATCGGGGTACCATCAGCTGAAGGTAAAGGAAGAAGATGTTCCGAAGACCGCGTTCCGTACAAGATATGGCCATTATGAATTTTTAGTAATGCCTTTTCGGCTAACCAATGCACCTGCTATATTCATGGACTTAATAAATAGAATTTTCCATGAGTTCTTGGATAAGTTTGTGGTGGTTTTCATTGATGATATTTTGGTGTTTTCTAAAAGTAAATAGGAGCATGAAATACATTTAAGGGTTATCTTGCAAACCCTAAATGAAAAGAAACTGTATGGAAAATTCAGCAAGTGTGAGTTTTGGTTGCAACAAATTTCTTTTCCTGTGTCATATTTTTTCTAAAGATGGGATAACTGTTGATCCTGAAAAAACAAAGGTTGTTGAAGAATGTCCAGGACTCACAAATGTAACTGAGATTCATAGGTTCCTTGGTTTGGCAGGCTATTACCGAAGGTTTGTTAGAAATGTTTCACGGTTATCTAGTCCAATGACTAAGCTAACTCGGAAGGGTGTTAAGTTTATCTGGACAAAAGAATGTGATGATTGTTTTCTGGAATTGAAAAGAAGATTGGTGAATGATCCAGTTTTGGCACTACCTTCCAGGAATGGTGAGTTTGTTATATACAGTGATGCTTCATTGAAAGGACTTGGTTGTGTCCTAATGTAGAATAATCAGGTAATTGATTATGCTTCACAACAGTTGAAAACTCATGAGGTAAATTACCCTACACATGATTTGGAATTAGCTGCTGTTGTTTTCGCTTTAAAAATTTGGAGGCATCATTCGTATGGAGTAAAGTGTGAAATATATACTGATCAAAAAAGTTTAAAGTATATATTCACTCACAAAGAGTTAAACATGAGACAGAGTAGATGTCTGGAATTGATCAAGGATTATGATTGTACAATTCATTACCATCCGGGAAAAGTAAATAAAGTGACTGATGCTTTGAGTCGAAAAAGTAATGCTTCATTAGAAATGTTGAATTTGGAACGTGATCCTTTGGTTAAGGATTTGATGAAGTTTGGCATAGAAGTTGTTGGTGCAGGATGTTCTTCTGTTTTGTTTCAGGTATTAGTGAAATATTCTCTATCAGACAGAATCAAGAAAGCACAAAATCAAGATAGCGAGTTGCAGAAAAAGGTAGAGCTGGTTCAGAAAGGTAAGTTGCCTGAATTCAACATTGATAATGATTGCGTTTTGAGATTTGGGAAGAGATTATGTGTGCCTTGTGATTCACAGTTGAATAATGAGTTGTTATTTGAGGCTCATAGTTCCTCATTTTCAGTTCATCCTGGCAGTACTAAGATGTACAGAGATCTACAGGAGTATTACTGGTGGGATTGAATGAAAAGGGATATTGCTGATTTTACTGTGAAGTGTCTGACTTGTCAGCAGGTTAAAGTAGAGCGGCAGTTACCGAAAGGGATGCTTCAGCCTTTACCAGTGCCAGAGTGGAAATGGGAGAATATATCCATGGACTTTGTTGTGGGATTACCGAAGACATATCGAGGTAATAATGCAATCTGGGTTATTGTTGATCGCTTGACTAAATCTGGTCATTTCCTTGATATACGAGATACTTTTTCCCTAGATCAACTTTCCCATTTGAATCTTAAAGACATAGTCAGGTTACATGGAGTTCCTTTCTCCATTGTATCTGATCGTGATCCCAGGTTCACTTCTAACTTTTGGAATGGCCTTCAGAAGTCGTTGGGTACTGAATTAAATTTTAGTACAACTTTTCATCCTCAATCAGATGGGCAGTCAGAACGAAAAATTCAGACCTTGGAGAATATGCTACGAGCTTTTTCGATGGATTATCAGGGAAGTTGGGACCAACATCTTTCTTTGGTTGAGTTTTCATATAATAATAGTTTTCATTCCAGTATACATATGGCACCATTTCAGGCATTATATAGGAAGCGGTGTCGAACTCCAGCTTTCTGGGATGAAGTGGGTGAAAGGAAGTTGATGGGACCAGAATTGGTAGAAGAGATGGCAGAAAAAGTTCAGCTGATTCAAAAGCACATGAGAACAGCTCAGAGCAGGCAGAAGAGTTATGCGGATAACCGGAGGAAGGATCTATCTTTCGAGGTAGGTGATCATGTTTTTCTCAAGGTTTCTCCTTGGAAAAGTGTGATGAGATTTGGTAAGAAAGGAAAGCTGAATCCAAGGATTATTGGACCATATGAAATTCTGGAGAGAGTCGGATCAGTTGCATACCGGGTGGCTTTACCTCCGAGTTTATCTCAGGTACACAATGTTTTTCATGTTTCGAATTTGAGAAAGTATATGCCAGATCCATATCATGTTTTGAGTCCAGAGGTAGTTCAGCTGGAAGAGAACCTATCTTATGAGGAACTATCGGTCCAGATTCTTGACCACATGGAGTAAGTGTTGCGGAATAAGGTGAGTAATCAGGTAAAGGTTTTGTGGAAAAACCACATGATGGAAGAGGCAACATGGGAATCTGAAAATGCAATGAGGGATAAGTACCCTCATTTATTCGATAAGTAAATAAATTGCGAGGACGCAATTTTCAAAAAGGGGGAAGGATGTAACATCCCAAGTAAGTAATGAGTAATAGATATTTTTATCTATGTCTATTAATGAATTAGATAGTGTTTTAGAGGCTTAAAATGAAAATAAATCCAATCTTAAGCATGGAATACACTAATATTTTTAAAAGATTGTTTTACTGCGTTTTGATGGAAAACCATTTTTAAATCTATCTTCTGACAATTTTATAAGCTATGTTTGTCAAAATAAACTTATTCTTTATGATTGGGACATCAAAATTTACTTTTTGTGAATTTTTGGTATTTTTCAGACAATGTTCATTTTTTAATGAATAGTAAAAAATACTGTATTTTACATCAAAACTGCTTTTTAATCTAATTTATTTATATGATGAGATTATCTTTTGAATTGGTTTTGAAGTGAAATTAGAATATATTTTTACCATTTAATCCAATGGTGGTCATTGGAATCAATTTCACTTTGAAATTGGACTTAAACTGGTGTCAATCTTTTGATACTTATTGTTTCATAAAAACACGCTATTTGTCATGACAGCGGGAATTAATTATTAAATTAATTAATGTGACTTATATGTTTTGAATTTTGTAAAATAGACTTAATTTTTGAATTCGGAATATCAAATATAGCTTAGGGTGAATTTTTGGTATTTTTCTGAAAAACATCAATTTTTGATGAATAGTGAAACCACTAAGTGGTACTTATAAAAACTGATTTTTTGTTTAAATGAAATTTTACCACTTCTGTGTTTTGAATTTCAAAAATCCGACATACATGGTTGTCATTAAGAAGTAAAATGTGGTTCAATGAGATCAAAATAATTTTTTGGTGAATAGTAACTCTTAAGTTCTTAATCGCGATTAGAGGTAATTAGTGTAGTTTAAGGTAAAAATAATGCTTTAATAAAATGAGATGAGCTTGACACATGTCCTAACCTCATTGTATGTGTCGTTTCCGACAAAGAAAATCCATGGGTCAACTTGGGGACCCCATGGATCCACTTTGGTTGGGAAATGACATAAATAACTTTTTATTTAATGTAAAAGTAAAAATGACACAAACATGAGATGTTTTACTAAAACAATTGTTACATGGCGTTATAAAGATCAGATTTTTTATTATAAATAGTCATTGTAAAGATAAAAAGATTTCCTACATCATAGTAATTTTTTTATAATTTTTAGACTTTAAATAAATTAAATCATTTATGACATCATGATGATGTAACGATGACCTCATTATTTAAGGATTTGAATAAAATGGAATGATAATGTAAAATCTAAGACCTTCACATTGATAAAACCTATTGTATTGGTAGATTTAGAACCCTTATCACCTTATCCTCTAAACACATCAATGTGGGACCTCTTAAATCCGAATACCATTTTGAAATAAAGTGACTTTTCTTTACCTTCCAAGACTACCCCTCCTCTCCTCTTATAAAAGGCCTCCACCTCCACCTCCTTACCCACACTCCCAAAGCCTTTGGATCGGACAAACCCTACCCATTTTGGCTCTCCACATCCCTCTATTACTCCTTGAAGCCTCATATTGGGCAGAAGTCTTCCCAAGGAAGCCTTTGAGCTCAAATCTAAGAGAGTTACCCGATTTTAAGGTAATGTCTTCTTTTGAGTCCTTTTGTTTGATTTTGCTTCTCCAACCCCCTAAACTCTTTTTATTCTTTTCTTTTGTAACAAATCCAGTATCCTAAATATACTATAATGTTTTTATAAGAAGGATTCGAGCTACATTTACACACACCTACATCTAATGGTTAAAGGATATACTGTTTCCGTGGATGGTGAATTTATGCCTCCCGAAACGATGATTGTTCAACATTCTTTTAACACCTTCAAAGGTGGATATTAAGATGTCACTATATTTATATATGATATATAATATGTTTATGTTTTCCTTAAGCTTCTGTATTTTTCATTTTGGTCATACCTTTATGGTTTCCGTTATGGGTAAACGCGATATCTTCATTTAAGGAAGTGCGGACTACCGCCCCCTCAAAGTGATTTGATTCGTTAAATACCATATGTGGGACGTATAAAAGAAGGAACTATGATATTATATATGATATTATAATGGAATTATAATACACCTTTATATCATTATGATTCCATTCTATAAAATACGAAATAGAAATGAAAGTAGCGTTCATGCGTACGTACGGCTTACCGTCTCCATGAACGGTGCATTTCATTTCTTACCTCTAAATGATTATGTAATATTATAAATGCATGTATATACTAGATATATATGATATATACATAATGATTATAATTATGGATATAATGGATACATGAACAACATGTAATTATAAAGGGTTTATTTTTTACTCAAGTACCAATGATCGTTAAAATGACCGTTATTAACTTAAATAATTACATAGTGTTCATGACATGGAAATAAGTGATATAAAAGGAACAATGGAATTGAAAAAGGTTCTTAAACAAGTAGAAATTAACTGAAGTTTATTATTCAGGAGATTAATGAATGACCGAGTCAAGTCAGACCCGAGGTATTGGACTTCGTCTCAATCTCCTTTCATTGAGGCATATTTTGTTTTATACACAACCTTCTTTTATACGGTGTATAAACCCCTTTGACTTTTACGTTTATCCAAAAGGAATATTTTTTATACGAAGCGTTTTACTAAATGACAAAAGGGAATGTTTTTGTCGTACGTATGCGGCGACAACGACTTCTCCGCCGCTGTGACCATTATTTGAGTTTCGGCTTCCTCTACAAGCCATACCTTTTTTTAAAGAAAAATAAATACCATGTTTTACTTTTCTTTTGTTTTGGTATTGAAAATGGTTTTCATAATGTTTTTATATCAATGTGTTGTATTGATATCTTGTGATTGAAAGGTGGAAATGTTATGTTTCCTTTATGCATGTTTTATGTGATACGATTATGTTGAGGTTCTTGGGCATTATTATGAAGACAGGTGGTTCCGTGATAAACTAAGGGCGGGTGATCCCGATATAGCTCTCCAATGCATTAGGTAACGCGAAGGAGTGAAACGTTAAGGTTTCTTCGAAGAGATTTAGGGAATATACTATGATGGGTATTCCAAACGTAACCAAGAGGGTTACTCCCTACGTAAGAATGTTATGAATGCCTCAAGTTACCTTTATGTATTATGATGTATATTATTTATTCATGATTTGATTAGGTATGTTGAAGTGCTTATGTTTTATGGGTAAAGTATGATTTCATTCTTACGTATATATGTACCCATGTTTCCTTTCCATATGTTTTTATATCCCTTACTGAGCTTTTTATGCTCATCCCATGTTTTTTTGAAATGTTTTTCACAGGTCAAGGGAAAGGTACATGATATGATGATAGTGTCAAGGGAGTGTCAAGAAAGAATCCATGTTTTATTTTAAATATGTTTCCATTGATGGGAACAGAGAATATTATCTTTATGTAACCACTTTGTTTATATGTGGAATGTAATTCAAGTTTTATGATCTAATTCTCTAAAACTCTAAACCTGAAAAGATCCTCAATGTGTAATCTTTTAATAACTCAATATTAAGTAAGGTTTAAGGCTGGGGCCTTATATTGAGTGTTTCTAAATGTGCCACTTCTCTCATCTTATAAAAGTATGACACATTAAAATTTAAATTATACACTTATACTTCAAATTAATACTTAAAACTTTTAACTTTTACTCTATATATGACCTTATCCTATATACATAATCCCATAGTCACTCATAGTTATCTTAATAACTTCAATTCCAAAAAAATTTCCAAGTAAAATTCAAGTATCCAACATAAGTATTATCTCCTTAAGTTTTCTTCTTAATTTTAGTCTCTAAAATACCTTAACATAGGAATAATATGAAATATTTTATACCATTATAATACTATTTTGTGTTATATTAATGGTACAAACATATTTATTCTTTTCCAATCACTTAGAAAAAAAAGAATGTAAATTGTGTGTGTGCACAGACTACCTCCTCAACAAAGAAGTATTTTTGTTTTTTTTCTTATTTTGAATAACTTATAAAAAATATTCTAATATGCATAAAAATAAGAAATACATAAATATAGTATCATTATTCTTATGTTATAATAATATTATTTTAAAAGTAACACATCGTTAACCATACTCATCAAATGGAAATACCATGGTCATGTTTGAGTAGATTTAACAACCAATATTAAAGATGTTTTGAAACTATATTATGGATTAATATGAGAAAATGAGAAATAATATTATTATAATGAAATAATAAAATCATGATTTTTTTATGTTTTTTGAAATATTATGATAAGAACTTAAGTTATTATTCAATTATAATATTTGTTCACTAAAATTAATTAAAAAGTAATTATTAATTTGGTTTTCTTATAACATAACAAAAAACATATGGAATGAAATGAGAATATTTTGATTTAATATAAATTATTTACTAAACAATATTAAATTAAATATTCATAATTATCTTTATATAAAATAATGGGTAATGATTTTAAAATAATTAAACATGATAAAATAAAGTTGAAATTATTAACGAATGATGGTCAAAATACCCTATAACAAATTAATGTTGTCATGATATAAAAATATATTAAGGATTGTATGAGGGAAAATATTAAGAGTAAAGTTTATTAATATGATATTATGTTTTTATATATGTTTTACTAGAACATAGATAGTGATCAACTAAGAAAGGAAATTATGTAAGGCTTTTCATCTCAAACCATAATATGTGTGACATGTTGGTGTTATACACCATGTTTTCATTTCGATGTTTTAAATACTACCAATAAGTCATATTTTTATCCTGATTGAATTTTTTTTCAGGATATAAAATTTTATATTTTAATTTCTACCTCTCATGGGTTTTTCATTCTAGAGATGAAATGTATATAACTTTTTTTCACCTCAACTTCCCTTCATTGAGACATGTTTTTATATTATACACTATTTTATGATTCATATGGTTTATATGCTGACCAATAATTTATTCTGGCATATTCCAGTATTTAATTCATTGAATTTATAGAATCATATTATTTTCAAGCCTCTAATTACTTTTAATTAAAAATTACTAAAATTGTGAAAGGTTTCTATGACTTAATTCTCTTCTATGGGTAATAATAACTCATCTTTGTATATTATCTTTCATGACTAGTCTATTACAACAAATAATTATTTTGTGATGTATTTTTAATTATTTTAAATCAAATTCATCTTCCACACCAAATTTTCTACAATTATTATTTTACTATTTCATTAAAAAGTATTCTTGTTATGAATAATTAATATTTATTAACATGTATTTCAATTACCTATCTATGTTTATACATCTAACCATTTTTCTCCTAACACTAGTGAAAACCCAATTTTTCTATCACAATGATACTTTTTATCCACATTTTTACAATTATTAAAGGTTTGTTATATTTTTAATGACGTTTGTTTTCCAAATGTTTATTTAAAAATGTTCAATTGTTTTCCATTCTTTAAAAATAAAATGTTTTTTCATACCTTCAAAATCTTCATTTGATAACATTTATACATTTTTCATGGCTTAATTATTAAATGTTGTTTTTAAAATTAAAAATTTTCAAGGTATTTCACTTCCCTTTTTTGAAATCATTATTTATTTTTCAATATTAAATTATTATATACTGTATTTAAAAGTAAACATTCTCAACATATTTTCACTTTTCCTTTTTAAAACCATTATGTCTTTAAAAACTTTTCATTGTCAACAATTATTTTGAAAAATAAAAATATAAAAATCATTTTCACTTCTCCTTTAAGAAATCTTATTTATTTTAAAGTATCTCTTATCTGGAAATTTTATAATAGCTTTTTCAAATAGTATTCTCATTCCCTTCTCAAAAATGAGTTTTGAAATTAATTTACACTTCATCTTTTATACCAATGTTTAAAATAGTTTTGTGGAAAAAATGTATTTTCACTTTAATTTTGAATCCATGTTTTACTTCCCATGAAGTGATGTTTTGATCATCATATATATGTTATTGTTTTATGAAACCTTTTATTAAATGATATTTTTATACGATGTTATTTCTTAACATCATGTTATGCCACATGTTTAAGAAACCCCTTATTTTCCATTGGGATATTTATCTTTTTATGATGATTATTTTATAGTATCAGACATATGTATCTATTATGGTGAGTGTGTTTATATAACTACCATTAATTAATTATTATAATATTATATCTCATGATATAGTAAAACATAGAAATAATTATTGTGTTATCACAAGTGTGGTAATGATAATTTTTCTCACATTTTTAGGTTTCGAACCAATGTGTTTGTTCACATAATCATGTGTATAATGGGTTTTCTGACACTGGTTTTTCTATTATTATATTTATACCACATATTCATTTTTTTCATAATGGTATTCCATATTTCTAATTTTTTAATCATGTTATGTTAAATTTTCATGGTGAATTTTATTTCCATGAATTTCCATGTTTTCATGATTCTTTCTCTTTATTAAATGTATTAGACATTTTTAAATCATTATCGTATGTTATATGAAAATTTATATGTGTTTGGAGCTATTTATGTCATTCATTAATCATTAATTATCTATTTAAAATCAAATGTTACCCTAACATGTTTTATGATTATCATCTAAGTTATTTTAATAATTTATTGTGATATTTATGTCTTCCTCATGTTTTACATCATGTTGTGATATTTTTTTCCCTTACTGAGCATTTGTGCTCAACCCTTTCTTATGTTTTAAAATTTCCATGTTATAAATAAGATTATTTCGTGAGACATATATATAAAAGGGTCTAGAGAAGAATGTTTATGGATAAAATTTAACAAGTTATATAAATTAGGTTATTTATTTAGCTAGTCTCCCAGACACTAAAACATTCGTTCATTGGTATGTGCTACTAGTTGTGAGATGTAATATTTAAATCAAAAGATTATTTTCCTAATTATGTCAATATTTCATGGGTTTCTATAATTAAATATCATGAAGATTAAAATTTCAACATCGTAGTAGTCTTATTTAATTTTTGTTTTTATACCTTTAGTAATTTTACTAATTATGTTTCATTTAATTGTTTCTAAATGTACAATATTTTGTATTGTGATATTATAACATAATGAAATAAATCATTTTCCATTTTAATTTTGTGTTGTGTGTATCCCATGTTTTGGAACATAGTATTCATTTAAAATAAAATACATACTAAAATCATGGGATGTTACACTCTACTCCTCATAAAATAATTTGACACCTAATATTTTGTTACTCTAATGAATAAATGTATGTAATTTTACCTCATTATTTCATTAGTTTGTGTGGCTTCATCTTTGATATTATAGTTTATCTGGAGAACATTTACCGTGTTAGTGATAATAATTCATTTTAATTTATCTCTATGGTCCAAAGTATCTATTGGGTATTCCTCGTAAGTGAGATGTTTTTCAATTGGTACAACCTATTTATTTATTAATAGTGAACGGTAAGGAAGATACTTCTTCATAACCAACAAAACAAACACATCATGCACATGGGATAGGTTTTATATAAGGTAAAGATATAAAAACATTCATCCCCACTTGATACATTATTTTTAAATGGATAATATATCTAGGGTTCAACTTTACCTACTTCATGAAACTCATAAACCTCTTCTAGGGTGATGTTCAATAAAATACATTGTTTCTTACAAAAAATTACAAGTAACACTGATCCAAAAGGATAATTTTTCCACATTATGTAATTTTAATATTTCATTGAATTCTTTGACTCTAATTTTATATTTTTTGATAAAAAAATTAGTCCCCATATATTATTCCCCCTATATGTATCCCAAAATGTTTGGGTTATCCACCTCTTCCCATATAGAGCCTCATATGGTGCCATTTGAATGTTATAATGGAAATTATTATTACATGAGATCTATAATAAGGGAAAATGTTAATCCCAACCTCCCTCAAAATTCATAGAGTAGGATCTTAGACTGTATTTTTGGGTTTCAATGGTCCTTTCATATTGACTATTAATTTTAAGATGACAATCTATAATAAATATCATCTTCATATCCAATTATTATTAATGAATTCACTCAAATGTAACGGTAAATATCATTTCTATTTTAAATAAAATCCAAATTTATTGACCATATAGCATTACCACAACCTTATATATATATCATATAATTAATATCTAGTGAAAAAACTTCTCTAATATCAATTAGATTGGATGACATCATAAATATACCATGTAGAACTTAACTGAATGTATGTCCATTAGAATTCTTGGGAATTAATATGATGAAATTCATAATGATGTTATCTCATTTACATATAAGTATTGGTAATGGTTTCATCATTACCTTAAATTTATGACATCAAACCAAAAAAAATAAGCATATAAGCCTAAAGATATATAGTAAGAAATATCCCACATCATGTTGTTCCACAAGTAATATATCCTAATATCTGTATAAGTATTTGTTATTTAACGATATATTTATAAAGGTGGGATATTTGTTTCATCAAATTGATCATTTTTTAATTTTAGCATTAAAGGTAAACAAATTCATTTTTTGAATATTATAATTTCATAACAATAAAGGTTGAATGATAGAATATTCCTTACTTTATTCTATGGATTTATATTATCTTTATATCCCTCCTTGATCATCACATGGATGCATAGTTGACTATTCATTTGGGAAAGAAAGTATGTATCCCCATCCATTATGATTATATGGTCCACCATTTTCAAATAAATGAATATTATTTCCATTTAAATTCTTATAAAGGATAAGATCGAATTATTCTTTCTTTTGAGAGCATCCTCCACCTTTTTCATTACTAGTTTTATAATTTACTGATGAGTAATAATCTTTCATCAACTCCAACCATCTCTTTTGTAACATGTAAAAATCCTTCTTTGTGAATATATACTTTATGATTTCTTTCTAATCGTATATATATATATATATATATCATAATTTTTAAAATAGGGATAATGTCTTCATATCTTTAATGAAAATATATTATCTACTTGATCTAAATCATTTGTCGTGTAATTTTTATTGTGATCATTTAATTGATGTGTGTCATAAGATAACAACATTTTTTATGAAGAAATGTCCCAATAATTTATTTTATTAATCAATATGTATCAAAAACCCATATCCGCTTCAAGGTTGTGTGAGTAAAAGTGTAATAACTATCCTTATCTAGAGTTCCATTGAATTTTATTCACATTCATATATCTAGAAAAACTGAATCCCTTTCATGTTAACTTGCTTATGTGATTTCACAGTATTGATAGATGATTCACAAGACATTGGTACTATCTAGACACTCCAATAAAATAAACATTATCTATTACCATGATTGGTCTATTCCATTATTCAATTACCACTTTCCTTGAATTATCCACAAATATACCATCTCATATGATTACTATACCCAAGAATGATGAATTTTATATAGATAATTCACACCTGATAAATTTGGAATGTAATTTATCCTTTCATAAGTTCATAATAATACTTGAATTTTCTTAATGATAATTCTTATTCCTAGAATATGTGATAATTTAATCTATAAAGTCTAAAAAAATTGATCAAGTTATTCTACAGATAATCAATCCAATGGATCCATGTGCAAAACAGGTGATTTTTTTAGTATGAATTTCAGCTTTATGTATTCATATTATCCATATCTTATATATAAGGAACCTTTGTTACATACTATATTTTAAACCTTAATTGATGATATCTAAGTTTAAGGTCAACCTTTGATTAGTATTGATTCCATTACACTGATTGAAATATTCAATGAGATGGAGTTGTTGACACTTTTTAATGACTGTGATCTTTTTAAGTTCATGAACTTAAATTTACATAGTATCTAAATTGCGACACCTTCAATTAAATTGATAACAATTGGGGTTTATAATAAATTAATTTTAGTATAACATAGGTTATATAAAGTTTGATCCTATTATTCTTTATAACCTAATACCCAAAAATGACTAAACCTTCCCTTGATGAAAACTGAGTTGACCTAAGCATAGAATACAAACATATTACATCATTTTATATGAATATTAATTAAATATCATAATAATTCACACCCCAAAAAATATAGTATTATTACCTTTGGATACTAGGTATATAACTAACTTATTTTATATACATTATTCATCATATCCAAAAACTGGTCCTCAAACATGACACCCCTCTTTACATATTACATATAATAATCCTTTTCATTTCATAGGTAGACAAAACATAATAAAATAGGTAGTTCAGATGCTCGGTAATGGTAAACATAAGTGATAAAAATGAAATATATCAAGTGATAATAAAATGAACATGTGGGTATGAGAGCTTAATCAAGGTTCATAAAAATAATAATAAAATAATACCCAATAAAACAAAGATCATAAATCATGAGTCATTAAAAATGTATTTGGGAATTATAAAAGGAAATATCCATAAAAATATGGAAATTTGAGTAAATAATCATTAGTCATAAAAATATAACATATAAATTTTTTATAACATACACTGGAGTCATAAGAATGTGGAATATAGATATGAATATAAAATCATTATTTATATTAAGGCTCACTTCTAATACCATGATCACAAAATAGATAGAATAACATAGTAGATTGGTTTCACTACCCAACCCCTTTAAACATAATGGATAGATAAAATTATGGTTTGGGTTTACTCCTTATTCCATGTCTTCTCAGGAGATATAATTCTTTACCCAGTGCATTTTATGGTTATGTAATTCTGAGAACATCCATCACATTGTGGAAAGGTTCACTCCCCATTAACTATATTCTCATCCAATATACTTCTTTAATGAATGATTTATATGGATATATAATTCAATTCCAAACCTTTATATAATCAAGGACTATATATTTGTATTCCTCATGATCAGGGTCTCATTGATAAATCAACCATATTATACATAACCCATGAGAAATAAATAATTTTCATGAATCATTCCAGAAGACATGATCATAATTAATCAATAGAAATAATTTTTATAGTACTATTGGATCATATCCATGGTGAATCATATGAATCCTTAAAGGACATTGAAATAGATGAAAAACAAATTATAGGAGAATTCTAAAATACATTTTAAAAATCTTATTAAATAACCTTTAGTTTTTAATATCTAAAATTTTAAGGAAAAATAATTTCTTAACTAATAAATTTATAAAGAATGAAAATTTTAATAAAAATATATTTTTAATACTAAAAAAATTTTGAATGACAGATTTGTAAATAACATTGAAGAAAAAATCAAGAGAAAGACAAAGTGTATAAAATGTTTAAAAAATTATTACTTTCATAACATCAAAAAACTTAAGATACAATATAAAATGTACATAATAAATCATATAATTAAATATAAAGATATTAATAAAAACATAGAAACATGCACATGGATGAGAAGAATTCCAAACTAAAAATTAGTAATAATTTGGTCTCCATATAAAATATTTCATCTGGTTGAATAGTAAAAAAAGAAATTAAATTTTCCAAATAATATGTAAACACCAAAAATAAACATAGTATAAAAACTTGATGGGGTTTCAGTGAGAAATATTATTAAGATTCTATAAATGGAAATTTATTCAAATAGAATCCGAACTTAAAGTTGATAATCAAAAGAAACCCTTACTGCATTGGTAATGTATGAATTAAATGGTATTTAAATAGTGAAAATAAGATTGATTTAAAAATACATTTAATTACATTAAAACTATGATAAAATACATCCAAGAGAAATAATATGAACTGAAAAAACAAAAATAATTTTGAGTATGGAGTATATCTCAATAAAGGGAAATTGAGATAAGAAACCCAAATGATGGATTACCACATAATTGACATTCTATAACCACTTTATAATATATTTATTATTACTAAACATATTTATAATTTATTTATTTATTATTTTTTTAATTTATATAAGTCATATATAATTTCTTATAACCCATTTATTAATCACACTTTATTAAAATTAATATCCATGTTTTAATTGTACACTTTGTTCTATGTCAGCTTCGGTGTGGTTATTTTGATTCATGATCCTTGATCATGGGTTCATAACTTATATAATATTCTTTAAGATGTATTATATGTTTATTATATAGTTCTGGATTCTAATAGACATTTTTTACAAGTTATGTTGATGGTTTGTAAAGAGCAGTTAAAATATCATTTTGTTAATTTTCTATCAATATAAAAAATTATTTTTAATGAATATTATTATAAAAATAAATATTCTAAAAAATATCATAAAAGAATAATTATTACAATATATTAAAAATATTTATTTTTTCTTAATCATTCATGATATTAATATTATAGTATTGTTCATGTAGGTTGTAAAACTGGCCCATAAAAGAATGTTTTGAGACAAATTATTGAGTAAGATCATAGAGAAATATTATGATAATATCATTTTCAAGAAGAAAAAATTGAAGCTAATATTTCAAAAATAAATTTTATAATATTATTCAGGAATATTTTATTTGAAAATGTAAATGGATGGAATAAAGAATAACCTTTGACTTGGATTGAAAGAATCACTCATTCTCATAACGTCTTCCTTCAAAATGAAGAACCCGTGCCTTTTTCTTATGACCAAAGGATAGAAAACAATGGATTATATATTAAGAGAGGGTATATTGGTAGGGATACAAGATAAAATCAAATAATAGAAATAGTTTTAAGTGTGTGGAATAGATCTCCTTTTATGGGTGAAACTGAGGGACATTTCTTTGGAAACATGAGTTAGGTAAATGGTAAAGATTGAATAATATGGGAGTTAGGTTATTTAGGTAATTAAATTATGGTGAAAATTTTAGTATTAACTCCCTCACATAATAAAAGACCATTATATTGAATGGAAATCGTTATAATTATAAACATATTTGATTTGTGTCATTTTTAACCACTTTTAACACTTTTTACCTTATAAATTGGTTTCCAAGGTAATTACATTTTTGGTAAAAAATATAAGATGACCCCACTTTCCTAATTTCTATGTGTTTATTTCAAATTTTAAATCTATTTAATGTAGTATTATTTATAAATATAAAAATTTTGAAAGTTAACTGTTAAATGAAAACCTAAAATATATAAGAAAATATTTATTATAGAAAAAGAGTTTTTTAAAACATTAACTATTATTATTAATATTATTTATCAATTAATAATTTAATTACTGTTAATTTATTTTTTTTAAAATAAAAAATATATATTTTAAAATCTTCCATTAAAAATGATTTATGTAATATATTAAATTAAAAATATACAACACTGAAAAAATCATTAAAAAATAACCCTAAAATTAAAATTTTCTCATTACATACTATTATTTATCATATAACCATTAAATGTTATCACTAAATTGGTTCCCAAAATATTTATTTAAATTTCTTTCACACTTGAAATAATTATTTAATAATACTTCTACTACTAAAAATTGTTGTCATAGTGGGTTCCCTAGATCTAACATTACAATACATTTGATTACCATGTCGTGTATATAGATAGTTAAAAATAATTTTTTCTTACCATGATAGCATACAATTTTCTGCATCCACTATTTAATAGTAATTTTCATAAATTACATATTGTATTATAATTTTATTGGTGATACCAGGATATAATTAGAACCATGAGATACTATAACATTAATATTAATCATATTCCAAATGGTCTAGATATAACGTACAGACTAGAGATAGTAGATTTTTTACTATCAGGTGTTTGGGATAAAAACCATTGAGACTTCTTCTCATGAATTTCACACTTGTTTATCTCTATTAGTGATATCATGATGACATACCCTTCAATAGGAACACCACATGTTTTGGGTTTCATTGGGTTTTTTCCATCTACGGACATGTGTATTGGTCTCCTGACTTGAGATCATTACCAATGTGTGTCATTTGATCGCATACATTGATGTAAGAAAAAAATCATGAAATTGGAATCATGGTTAGTTACCCTATGTTGGGTGTGTTTTTGGTGGTATATCATTGTTTGAATGGTCAATAAATGATTTTGCACTTCTAGGTTGAGGAAGTAATATATATCGGGCCATGATGATCGGGATGGTAGTTCCATCATAAGACCATGGGCATGGAAGTCGAGGGTAAATCCATCCAGTTAGATCAACAAATAATCTGTAAAGAAAAGGATGATGACACGGGTGTGCATCCTTATTTATGATATATTAAAGACAAAGAGATTATATTGCATAGTTTGTGTTCATAGGATGGTTGTCGTTGCTATGACTATCCTTATCACTTTAGGGGTCACGATAGGTTTATAGATCCTACTCATTTTCTATGAATATTTATGCACTGCTATTGAGATACATGCCAAGAGGTTCACACACAATACTGTATTCCAGAATCATTTCTATTTAGTTGAATAAAAGTTTTAGACATTGAGGTACCCACCACTAGGGTGAGGGTTTTGTACAAGGATATACGATCACAAAAGAAATAAATACATTCATATTATTCAAGTTAAGAATAATTGTTGTTAAAAATATTTAATAAATATATTTACAAGTTTTAATGTAAATACATTAAAATATTAATTTATTGAATATTAGTTCAAAATATTTATGGTTTATTTAATAATTACAGAAATAACAAGTCAAGTTAATGAATCAGTTATTATCATCTAATATATTTATTATATTACAATAAAGTGATAATAATATTTATAACTTAGTACAGTAGTCAAAACTTTTCTTTTATTGGATGTTAGTTATTTGGGGGGTTGGGGAGGCAATTCTGGGTAATTACGTAACATGCTATAAATAAAAGAAGAAAGGCTCACCCCAGAAACTATTCACTTCATCTCTCTTGCTTCTTCTCTCTCCCACATTCTAGAGAGATACGCTCTAAATCCATGAGTTGGGATCGATATTCCTCTCATACATCACAAAAAAGGTAATGTGATGATCATTGGAGCATCAAATGTAGTTTTGGATCTCCGCATTAGCACTCAGAAATTGATGATTAGGGCTACCACGGTTTCTTGAATTTCATGTCGATAATCTAGAAGAATTAGGCATTGGATTATTTGAGCAGCGATCACCAACTATGAAAAAATTTTGAAAGAAGCTTCAGATCCAGCTATTTATTTATGGATTTATTTTGTCTTTAAGATTCTTCATGTGTTAAAATCAGTTTAAAATAGGGAAACACTTCACCAATGGTGATTATCTCATGTCGTTAATCAGTGGAAAAAAATTTAAAACCTCATCAATCAGGGCTTCTGATACATGCCTAATACCAAAAATTGGCATCCAAGTAACACATGAATATTTTAATCCTAGTAAAAATTTAATTTGCATTAAATATAAGAAAGGGAATCACTCTGATCCCAATGTCACAGATAGTGAGTAAATTCATCATAGGATTGAAAACATACAACCATATAAAGTATTAAATACTGTTTGAAAATAAATTTCTATGGTTTATTTTTTGGATAAAAAATATGTGGTTTTAACCCAATGATAGTAATCATTGAAACCATTTTTAGTTCAATATAGTTTTCTTGTAAATTTATCATCAATCAGAATAGTTTTTTTGGATCACAAAAAGAATTCTTCCATATTTTTTATAATAAGTTTTAAAAAAACAAAGTGGGGAGGGTTTTTGAAAAATTCCAAAAACCGTACAATGATTTTAAAATTAAGAAAAAAATTGGGTATCCAGACTTTCTCAGGACAGTAGATAAAACCAAAAAAAATTAAAATAAGGAGGGGGCTGGTGGGTATAACATGATTTTGAAAAAAAATAAAAGAAAAAAATAGGGCATGTGAGGGGTCTTTCATTTGTGTCCCCTACTTCCCATTGGATAGCACCTGACCGCTACCATATAGATGCTCAGACACCACAGCTACCCCTCCTATGCCTGCCTTATTCCTCCTCCTCTCACCCTCCCTCCCAAATGACAGATACCTCATTCACTTCGAGAAGTATCACCAAGGATCACCAAATCCCCCTTCTCTAATCTCACAAGCCGACACACCAACCCTGGCTCGACATGTTTCACCATCAGACCTCTAGTCTACCACCACCATGTTCAAGAGGTTCTGCCTTTACACCACCTTATGGCAAATTTTGTGTACAGGGTTTTTTAATGGGTTAAAGGGTTTAATATTTTGTTAAATGGGTCTCTTGAGCACCACTTGGAGTGGCGCTCAAGAGAGTTGAAACCGGAACGCCACTTGAAGTGGCGCTCCACCAATTTGGCGGAAACTTCTTTCAGCGCCACTTCAAGTGGTGCTGAAAGAAGCTATGGAAACCGTGCAGCGCCACTTGAAGTGGCGCTGCTGGCTTCTTCCAAATCAATTCGGCGCCACTTCAAGTGGCGCAGAAACACCCCCCAATCCTATAAATAGGACCCTCGCCCCACCCACATTCCTCACTTCCTACCCCTTCCTCTCTCTCTCTCTCAAACTTCTCTCTAAAAATATTTTTTGTTGCTCTGCGTTCTTCGGTTGCTCTATCTGCGTAGCCTTGCTTCTTCGGTTGCTCTGCCGGTGTATCTACGTCGTCACAAATTTGAGGTAAATCTTTCTTTAAATTTATTTAATATTTTGATTTAATAATTTAGTTGTTTAATTTATAGAATAAGTATATAATATTTGTATTTTTTAAATAGTATGGTTTTTTTAAATGTAATTAGATAATGAAATGATTAGTTAGTTAATTAATTAATCATAATTAGTTGTTTAATCAATGATAATTAAGTTATTAATTAATCATAATTAGGTAATTAATTAATTGTAATTAGGTTATTAATTAATCATTATTAGCTAATTAATTAATCATAATTAGATAATTAATTAATCATAATTACTTAATTAATGAATCATAATTATTCAATTAATTCATTATAATTAGGTTATTAATTAATGGTAATTAGGTAATAAATACTCATAATTAGTTAGTTAAATAATCATAATTAGTTAATTAATGAATCATAATTAGTTAATTAATTAATCATAATTAGTTAATTAATGAATCATAATTAGTTAATTAAGTAATCATAATTAGGTAATTAATTAATCATAATTAGTTAATTAATTAATCATAATTAGGTTATTAATCCTAATTAGGTAATTAATTAATCATAATTAGGTAATTAATTAATCATAATTAGGTTATTAATTAATCCTAATTAGGTAATTAATTAATCATAATTAGGTAATTAATTAATCATAATTAGGTAATTAATTAATCATAATTAGGTACTTAATTAATCATAATTATGTAATTAATTAATAATAATTAGTTAATTACTTAATCATAATTAGGTAATTTGTTAATCATAATTAGGTAATTAGTTAATCATAATTAGGTAATTAGTTAATCATAATTAGGTAATTAGTTATTCATAATTAGGTTATTAATTAATCAATATTAGCAACTTATTTAATCATAATTAGCTACTTATTTAATCATAATTATCTACTTATTTAATCATAATTAGGTACTTAATTAATCATAATTAGCTACTTAATTAATCATAATTAGGTACTTAATTAATCATAATTAGTTAATTATTTAATCATAATTAGGTAATTAGTTAATCATAATTAGGTAATTAGTTAATCATAATTAGCTACTTAATTAATCGTAATTAGCTACTTAATTAATCATAATTAGCTACTTATTTAATCATAATTAGCTACTTATTTAATCATAATTAGCTACTTATTTAATCATAATTAGGTACTGAATTAATCATAATTAGCTACTTAATTAATCATAATTATGTAATTAATTAATCATAATTAGTTAATTAGTTAATCATAATTAGGTAATTAGTTAATCATAATTAGGTAATTAGTTAATCATAATTATGTTATTAATTATTCAATATTAGCTACGTAAGTAATCATAATTAGCTACTTAAGTAATCATAATTAGCTACTTATTTAATCATAATTAGGTAATTAGTTAATCATAATTAGGTAATTAGTTAATCATAATTAGGTAATTAGTTAATCATAATTAGGTAATTAGTTAATCATAATTAGGTTATTAATTAATCAATATTAGCTACTTAATTAATCATAATTAGCTACTTAAGTAATCATAATTAGCTACTTATTTAATCATAATTAGCTACTTATTTAATCATAATTAGCTACTTATTTAATCATAATTAGGTACTTAATTAATCATAATTAGGTACTTAATTAATCATAATTAGGTACTTAATTAATCATAATTAGTTAATTAATTAATCATAATAAGGTAATTAGTTAATCATAATTAGGTAATTAGTTAATCATAATTAGGTAATTAGTTAATCATAATTAGGTAATTAGTTAATCATAATTAGCTACTTAATTAATCATAATTAGCTACTTAATTAATCATAATTAGCTACTTATTTAATCATAATTAGGTACTTAATTAATCATAATTAGGTAATTAGTTAATCCAATTAGGTAATTTGTTAATCTAATTAGTTAATCATAATTAGGTAATTAGTTAATCATAATTAGGTAATTAGTTAATCATAATTAGGTAATTAGTTAACCATAATTAGGTAATTAGTTAACCATAATTAGGTAATTAGTTAACCATAATTAGGTAATTAGTTAACCATAATTAGGTAATTAGTTAATCATAATTAGGTAATTAGTTAATTAATTAATGATAATTAGTTAATTATTTAATCATAATTAGGTAATTAGTTAAACATAATTAGGTAATTAGTTAACCATAATTAGGTAATTAGTTAATCTTAATTGTGTATTTACTTAATTATAATTAGTTAATTAATTAATCATAATTAGGTTATTAGCGAAGTAGTTATATTATTCAGCGAATTAGTTATATTAATTAGCGAAGTAGTTATATTAATTAGTGAAGTAGTTATATTAATTAGCCAAGTAGTAGTAAATTGCTTATGGAATATACCTTTGCATTACATTCTAGGTATGATAATGAATTTAGTTTCCAATCTACCTTGACCTCGGTTACTAATTGAAGTTATGAACTTGAATTTAGTAGTTCAATATATTTTTTGCATATTAAGTGTTAGAGTTATCATGAAATGATTGCTCTCTTGAGTAAAGTATCCCCGGGTAGAGGGGCTTTGGGTCAGATCACCTACTTTCCTGGAGGCTTGCCTTGTCTAGGAAAGTGAATGGGGTTGGCTATCTGTCGCTCCGGGCTTACTCATGTGGAGACTTTCAATTTCATATAACTCTATGCTTTTTACGTGACGTGTTCATGTACCTCATGCATATAATGCATGTGGATATGTATAAATATATTTGACTTCTATTTTTGGGTAAGTAACACAAACTTGTGGGTTGTGTAAATAGTTACACATCAATATGGTTTGAACATATTGATTTGGTGGAGGGATTAGGATTCAAACCTAAATTACTAGAAGCATGCATACATAAATTGATTCTTTAATCATATTTAATTAATAACAATGGTTTCTTTTAGATAAAAAAGATGGTCGCCGCTTATATTTATTGCAACGGTCAAATAATTGAGACAAAACAAGGATGTAGTTATAGTATACATCCAGAAGCTGTTGCGATGCTTGGAGGATGTACTAATTTGGAAGCTGTGCAAAGGAAAATTCATCGGAGGTTAAAACTGGCGAGGAATCAAGTGATAGAGTCCATCACATTCAGACATCTCCAATTTATAGATAGGTTTTGGCTTGTGCCCTATCCGGTAAATGATGATGATGATTGGGAATATATACTTTCATTGGTTAAGTATATACCTGAGAATCAAATGATGGAGTTGTATGTCACTCTAGCTACAATGGAGGTTCCATCAACATTGGAAGTTGACCCATCTCAAAGTCATGAGACTATGTCATATGCTCCTTCACATCAGGACGTTCCATCAGCATCAGTAGTTGTTCCATCATTTCCATCAGCCACAGTTTCAATGGATAGTCCTCCACATACTTTAGATGCATTGGTTGATGAATTTGAGGATGATGACAATTTTGAACAAGATGAAGAGGAAGTTGAAGTAGAAGAAGAACATGCGGAAGATCAGTCTGTACCAACTCATGTGAGGTTCAACCGACCATTGAACCATCCTCCACTATTGGCTTCATGGTCGACTGAAGGCATGAATCGCTTGCCGGAATTGGATTATTCAGTTATTACTCCCAGTTCAGAATTTCCAGGAATCATTGGTGGCACAAATCGAGTGTCAGATAACGGTGTTCTATATTTTGGCAGAGAGTTTGAGAGGAAAGAAGCAATGAAAAATGTGATAAAACAATATCACATTGAAAGACATTACTCATATGTTGTAGAAGAGTCAAAGATATCTTACTATTTGATCCGTTGTGAAAAATATGAATCGAACTGTCAAATGAATCTGCGAGCTATTATTGATAACACTTTTCACAGCTGGCGCATCACTAGATTTACTCCACACACTTGTGTGAACCCAAGCTTGGCACAGGAATACTCTTCATTAGATGTTGAGTTTGTTTCAACTATTATTGTTGAAATGATTAGAGCATGTCAAGACGTCCCTGTGTTTCTGGTCATTGAGCGAATAAAACAACTTTTTGGGTATCAAATCTCTTACTGGAAGGCATGGGCAGCATGACAAAAAGCTATTGTGAAAGTGTATGGTGATTGGGATGACTCATATCGAGTTTTACCACAACTGTTGGAGCTTCTACGCCACAATAATCGAATAGTCTATCGGTTACATACTTTTGAATATGTTAACCAACATAACAAACTTGACCGCTCAATGGTTGTGTTTGATAGATTATTTTGGACATTTTTACCATGTGTGGCGGCTTTTAGACATTACAAGCAGTTCATACAAATTGATGGTACATTTTTGTATGGAAAGTATACAGGAACTTTATTGATTGCCGCCACACAAGATGGAAATCGAGCCCCTCTGCCTATAGCATTTGCAATTGTGGAGAAAGAGAACTTCTCATCATGGAGCTGGTTTCTGGCATGTCTCTGAGAGTTTGTTACGGATGCAGAAGGGATTTGTCTTATTTCTGATCACCACCGTGCAATCAAGGAGGCGATACAGTCTGAGGGTCTTTTGTGGAGACCACCCTATGCCCATCATCGATACTGTATTCGACACATTGCCAGCAATTTGAGAAAGAAGTTCAAGAATGAATCGATGAAAAAGGCAATCTTAAAAATTGGTATGAATATCCTTTTCTGTTAAAATGTTTTTGTCATAGTTATTTTCATAACTGTTCAGATGACTGCTTGTATGATAGCATATGAGCCTCAACAACAAAGGATGGAGGAGCGTCTTCAAGATATCCACAGAGTGAATCCAGAAGTGTATGATTACATGATGCAAATTCCAAAGCAGAAATGGTCATTGGCATATGATGATGGGAGGAGATATGGTCATATGACGACCAACATCGTAGAATGTATAAATGGAGTTTTCAAGGGAGTTAGAAAACTTCCTATCACAGGTAAATACAAATATTTGAATATATGTTACTCAGAAGAGCTACTATTATAATATAATATTTGTATGATGTCGTAAATCTAAATTTCAGGGTTGGTACAATAGACATTCTATCGTAGTGTAAAGTACTTTCTGGAACGAGGAAAGAAAGCTGAAGAGGGCTTGAACAGAGGAATGCGCTATGGACACCATTTCCAACATGAGCTAGATACAGTTCTTCAGGAGGCCACAACTTACCGTGTAACTACATTTAATCGTCCAGAGCAACGATTTGAGGTCACTGAGCCTGGTGATGCTGTGGCATGTAGTAATGGTCGTGTGTGAGTTGTTTTATTGGAGAAGCGTTACTGTGATTGTGGCAACTTTCAGGCACTGAGATATCCATGCGGCCATGTGATTGATGCATGTGCTTACGTACACGTATCTTGGGAGCAGTTCGTTGATCCGGCTTATCGACTCGAGAGCATCAACTCCTGCTACAGTACTGTGTGGATGCCAATCGGGGAATATCAGAATTTTCGGCTGCCTGATGACACACCGACGCTTCTACCGAACAACAATAGACTTCGACCTAAAGGGAGGCCAAAGTCGACTCGTATTGGGAATGGGATGGGTTGGCCTAGTGAACATCCAGCTGGACGGCGGTGCAGCATATGCCGCCAGGAAGGTCATACGAAGACACGTTGCCCTAGACACATAGGGAAATCATCTAATGGTTAAAATGAATCACGTACTCTATCAGTTACTGTAAAACTTTGTACATGTAATTATTTTTATCATTTCACCATTTTTAATCATATTTGTTTTACTTGTAAATAGGGTAATTTTTGGAAAATGTACCACGATTTCACGTGTCATTTTTTGTCGAACGATCAACATTACATGAGTAGCTTTAAAAAAACAACACCAAATCAAAAAAAGGAATGTACCTGTATAAGAAACCAAAACCATTTGAACTATTAAATGAAAATGTCATCAGTTTTTTATAATGAAAGATGAACTTACAGTGACTACAAAACAAAAACGAGGAAACTCTGAACGTCTTCACCCCAACACCCCAACACGGGAGACAACAACTAACCCAATGTGTTTATGCTTCTTTCAAAATTATATGATAAATTTCATATCAAACATGATAAAAGTCATAACTTACATGAAATTAATGTTTTATTGTTTGCACATTCAGATGGAGCAGCCACTTTTATTTGGCCAGGAGACACACGTGTCGCGCGATGTGTTGGCGCGACGACCTGTTAGACATCTTCATGTTCGGAGAGTGCACCGTTTCCATCATGAGGCACCGCCGGCAGCTATTTGTCCATACCTTAGACGTGCAGGCTTTTATGGAGTCGCTATGTGTGACTTCAAGACCATCGATGTCACGAACCAGCCCGGGTCGACCCTGAACCGGGCACCCGAGCCGGTCCGCGGCAAGTCCCGAGGGGCGTTCCCGATCCCCATGGGATGGAAACAAGTGCCGGGCATTGAAACTTTAATCGTTGGGAACGATTTCAGCCCAAACTAAAAACAGGATCGAAAGAATGAATATAAACTAAACAAACTGACAAACACTAAAGACATAAACAACTACACCACGACATACCTCCATGTGACCTCGCGGGTCACCACCCAACTACAACCAACGTCGCTCCCACACTGAGCGACTCAAGCAGGAGAACCTGGACAAAAAGGAACCTGCAACTGAAAAGGTAAAAGATAGGCGTGAGCACAAAAGTACCCAGTAGGTGAGCCCCACAACAAATCCCAATGCACTTCCAGTAAATAAAGAATCTACCTATTTCAGGTTTGAACTACAATGTATAAAAGTATGCTTTTATAATGTTTCACTTGAAAAACTAAACACGAGCCATTACCCTTATTCCTTTCCAAAAGTTGAATTTCTTTTCATTGGTTCTAAATTCGTTCCGAATGATAAAGAAGTGTTACATTTTCAGTTTTACCACACAAGAGAAAAACACATTTTTTTATTTGAAAGCCATTTCTGCAAGGCAACTAGTACAAGCTGTAAAGAAGAACTGAATGTAACAAGCAGGAAAGAAAACAAGTGCAAGTAAAAGTAAACAGTCAAGGAAAAACCAAGTGACAATAAAAATAAACCAGAAGTTATCAGCAATAACCATGGGCACACACACACACTCACACACTCACACACACACACACACATACTCACACACGCACACACTCACACCCAAGTGGTCCCCCGTATGCCGACGGAAGGTACCACGCCAGAGATGGTAGAGCACTATGGGTAAATCCCCTAAGGTTTATCTAGCTCGCGTGGGACCCTAGAACCTCGTGTCTCGGTGAAACGTGGCTTAGAAGGCCACGACCCTCAGAAAACGTGGCTTAGAAGGCCACGACCCTCAGAACACGTGGCTTAGAAGGCCACGACCCTCAGATATCATATGTTTAGTTAGTGTTGCAATCGTCAATCCAGCTAAGTGAAACAGGGACGACACCCATCCGGCTCACTAGCACACTAGTTCTAGTCCGCCCACCTAGATACCCAGGGTTTTCCCCATGTGCTCAAACAAGTTTCACATTCACATAGTATGTTTCTTCCTCATATCGCAGGCCAAACAAGATATTGCACCCAAAAGTCACCATTTCCACACCCAAACAAGATTTCAAAACTCACGCATGCCAAAAATACCTTTCTAGAAATATAAATGTCATTACCTAATCATTTCGCAAAAACCCCTTTTTGGAAACACTCAAACAAGAACATAAACAACTTTCACAACCCAGAAATCATTTTTTTTAAAAAAAAAGGGATGACACACGCCATTTCATTGAAAACCAGAAACGCACTTAGAATTTTATTTAAGAAACTCAAATCAGCATCTTAAACCTGCAACACATTTGTTTCACAAGTAGAGTCACTTTCCAATCACCAAACGCACCCCACTTTTATCAAGAGCCAAACGGGCCTTTAATCATTTTTTTGAAGGAACACCATTTCCCAAATGAAATCTAAACTTTTGTTCGCGTAACAAAGGAAAACACCTTTCATCAACCAGGAGCCACACACAAAGTTTCCAAAACGAGTTCAAAGGTCACACGACATTTTCTCTAATCAAGGTTCTAAGAAAACACCATTTTCCATGAACAATACATCTACAAAATTACACACGCCAAAAACATTTCAAAACACAATTTCACATGACTTTCATTATTCAGGAAGAACCATTTAGCAATACTATCATGGAAGCACAAAACTAAATCCAAGAAGAACATTTTCAATGAAACGCTAGAATTAAAAACGGCTTTTATCATCAGCAGATCACCATACTATAAAAAAACTACTAAATATTCTTTTAAATTTACTGAAATTCAATAAAAGGCAAGGAATAAATAAATTCTTAATTTAAAGGCGAGTGCAATGGGAGACCTACCTCGAATCGGAATGACGAATGACACGGCCCAAGACTCCCGTTGCGAAAATGGCGCATCGAATTGCGCCGTCAAACAGATCCTAAAACAGTAGACCGAAAAACGGGTGTAACGATCAGTAATAATAATATAATAGCAGTAACCAATATATAATGTTAATATCAGTATTAATATAATAACAATAATAATATAGTCGTAACAATGACAATAACAATAATAATATAATTAGCATAATAATAATATATCAATAATAGCAATAATAATAATATCATAATATTAATACAATAATAATAATAGGAACAATGCCAATTTAATATAATCATAATATATTAATAATATAATAATGATAATAATATAAAATAATGTCAACATAATAATATTAATAATAATAATATAATGACAATAGCATAATAATAATAATAATTTAATAATAATAATAAGAATATCATAACATAATAATAATAATAAAAATAATATGATAATAATTAAAATAATAACAAATATATTAGTAATAATAATAATAATAATAATAATATTAATAATATGTTAGTAATCATAACAATAATAATAATAATAAGAAATGTTAATATTAATAATAATAACAATAAAAATAATAATAATAATAATATAATAATAATAATAAAGTAATATTAACATAATAATAATAATAAAATAATATTAACATAATAATAATAATAAAACAATAATAATAATAATATAATAATAATAACATAATTATAATGTTATTAATATGATAAAAATAATTAATCGTTATAAAATTAAAATTAACAAACAAACAAAAATGAAAAAGAAAAAAAATAAAATAAACTTACAGCCTGGGGGGGGGGTTCGCGCGGGAGGCGGCGGAGCAGGGAGGCCGGGACGGCGATGCGGCAGGGAGCGGAGCGGCGGTCGGGCGCGGGCTGAAGGAGGGAGGCCAGGGCAGGGGTGTGTGTGCCGGTGCTAGGAAGGAGGGGCGCGGCGGTCGGGGTCGGCGCAAGGCGAGAGGGTGGAGCGGGCTGGGAGCAGCAGGGGAGGGCCGGAAACAGGGAGGCCGGCTGGCGGAGGAGACCGACGCGGCGAGGTCGCAGGCCGGAGGTAGGGGAGTCGGACAGCAGGGGGGGTGCGGCACGGGACATGGTGGAAGAGAGGTCGGGCGAGGGGGCGCCGGCGGCGGGAAGCAGGGGGCGGCGGTGGTCGGTCGTGCGGCGCGACGAAGGGGGAAGCGGGGGACGCGGGGTGAGACGGGATGGGGACTGCCCGTGGGAAGAAGAAAAAGAAAAGGGGAGGGGGAAAAAAATCCTAGGGTTTTACACATATATATATATATAAGACAAAACATAATAATAATAATAATAATATACCAGAATTTAATACAATAATTAAGATAGTAATAAAATACTAATAACTCATACTAATGTCATTAAAATCATCAACCTCTTTAATAAAAATAATAACCACAACTTTAATAATAAAAAAATTTCATCATAAAAACATTAATATTTAAAACGTATGGCAAACGCACGGTCACCGCTAGCAATGCGGTGATCGCGCACCGGCGCGAAACCGCCCACACGACTAAATGACAAGGATAATAATAATAATAATAACAACAACTTAATAAACATTAATAAAACCAATAATTATAATAATGAACATATATTTATGTATAAAAATATATATATATATAAACATATATAAACCAACTTATACAAACATTGATAAATATATATATACACATATATATATATAACTGTGTGTGTGTGTGTGTATACAAACATATATATAACATATATAAACATATATATATATATATATATAAACATATATACACATAATCATACAACGTTAAAACATATTTATTTATAAACATATATGTATATATATATATTCACATATGAACACATTTACACATGCATATATATGTATACAACGTTACCACATAAAAACATAACGTTAAAACTGGATGACCGTACGGTATTCGCGCACCGTACGGTACCCAAGCGAACTGCAAGTGGGCTACGCATGCCCAAGTGGATTGCGCGTCGTAAACTTACGGTTTCCGCGCACCAACCCAAACCACAAACTCATCCCACATTAAAAATTTTAAACCGGGACTCACCCGCACTTACGCAAAAACACCCAACGCCAAGAGAAATAAAATAAATAAAAAGACTAAAAAAAAACGGGTGTGACAATTCTCCCCACCACAGACACTTTCTGCCCCCAGAAAGTCAGCAGGCCAAAAGTCGATCAAGATTTAAGTCCATGCCCCAACGGAACTAAAGGAACCAGAGAGAACTGAGAATCTCGGGGATGACCTTACTCAGCACAGGTCACACCTGACCGATTCAAGAGAAAATTGGGGTCCGAGATTGAGGGGAGAACACGAAGGGGTTCTCCCCACCACAAGAACTTAACTAGTGCAGAAAAGTTGACCATCTAAATAGAAAACCCTAGGAAAGGGGGGTCGACGCGGGAACTCCCAACCAATTCAAACCAACTCTTATAACACGATTACTACAACACCTCTGTCGAAACCTTGAACCCACGACTAGAGTCAACAACCTTCAACACCTGGGAAAAACCATAGAAAAACATTTAACCATTATCAAATTGGAGACATGATCCACCGAAGTCCACAAACATAACCACATCGACAACCTAACTAAAACGAGGTCAACCCACACGAGAGTCAAACACACTTTTACGAAGAACACACGATTTAGAATATTACATTCACACGACAAGTCCACCTAGATTTATCATAGAACAAGTCCATCACCACTTTATAGAAAAACTACGCATTTACAATGCTGTTGACACTTCAGTAGCAGGAAAACAAGTATGGAAGAGGTTTCTAATTGCTTCACCGTCAACACGGAAGACAGAACTTGGACCAAGGCTTCACAACCCTGGGGACTCCTGACTGTGCGCGAGCTTCACCCCGAGACTTGTGGCTGGGGCTCTGATGGCTGAAGCATCTTCTGCCTCACAGTCAGGTACTGACATTCTCCCATCGCAGCTTCCTCTTCAAGCAACGCTTCTTGCAAAACTTCTCCAGATGACCCAGACAACCACAGCGATGACACGTCTTCGGAGGGTTGCGACAAGACGACATTAAATGCCCGAAACGACCACACTGAAATCATACCATCGAACGTTCCGATGAACTGGAAGCTGGAACCAAAGGGGATAACTCCTTAGGAACAGGTATCTCTGGCGCCTCTTCCTCACCAGAGGGGGAACTCTTACGAACAACAACAGGGGACGCTGAAGTATTAACCACCCGCACACCAGAAACTAACTCAGCCAAGAAAGCTTCCTCCACCAGCTTCTCGAAACAAAGGTCTTTATAAGGGTGGACTCGCTCCATGATCTCTGGACGAAGACCCCCAGTGAAAATAGAGGCCTTCATGAGCTCATGCGACGCTACCTCTAGAGAAAAGGGAATCAGTTCCTTGAAATGGTCAACTTATGCCTTCACCGTCCGTTGACCTTGTTGAATATGCACAAGCTCTCTATTTTTCTCCAGCTTCACTTCCTCAGGTACAAACCATTGGATGAAAACAATTCTAAAGACATCCCACATCATTTCAACTTGCGTTGATGATGGGGTAACCATCTTCCACTGGTCCAGAGATGGACCCTCGAACAACTTCATAGTTGCACGAACCTTAACATTATCGGGAGTTCCCATCCTTCTAAAAACATGCTCCACTTTCTCGAGCCATTTCACTGCCTCTAACGGACCCTGATCATCATGGAGAATGGACAAAGTTTAAGAAGGAACAAAAACTGGGCATGACTCATCCGAATCCTTAGAGACCTTTCTGGGCGGCATTTCCTGAGCGATATATAAAACTCAAAGCCAAAACCAACATCAAATCGAAGCAACATCAATAAAAGCGTCTTCATCAAAAACAGTCAGCACAAGGACCAAACAGATACAACACAACTCAAAAAAAAATCTCCTCTTTAAAGTTCCCTTTTTCATTTTAGATTTCAAAACTACCCTTTCTCAAGATCACTTTCCAAAAACCAATCCACTTCCAAACCAAAAACTTTCCAAAACCATTTTCCATTTAGAACCAATTTAGAAAACAAAGTCAAGCCTTTAACTTCAAATACACACCCAGGTAATCTCATGAACCGTTGCACATGTCTTCATCCACATTCCATTCATACGTGCATCAACACACACTTTCCATGCATTCTCACACATGTGAAAACGTTCATAAAGAGGAACCGAGGTTTCAACCCAAATCATTCTTATCCAATTCCAAGAAAACAACAGATTTCCAAATCAAGAGATTTCAGTTTTAAAACCCACTTCATACATTTAAAGTCCTTTTAAAAGAAACCAGTCCAATTTTCAAAAATCCTTTTTCATTTCAAACAACGCACTCACACAAACCAAAACAAAAGCAGGATCCAAATTTTCATCAACCACTGAAGTGAGAGACTAGTAGTCACGCTCAACCTGACGACATGGTAGTGGGCCATGTCCCAAGTCAGCGTCGACCACTAGGAAGAATTCAAACCACATACTCGGACTCCACATGGGTCACTTCTCCATGTGAAATCACGATGTAACGTCGGCTTGCCTCCATTGTCATCTCTCAATCCAAGACAAACCAGAAAAGACAAGGACACAATTCCCAAACTACCCCTGGTAACTCGAGGATCAGTGCGAGCAAGAGTTCGCGACGCTCTTCCCGCACCTACCCTTCGAGTTCCGACAGTCCTAATCTCCTTCTACCGGACAACCCAAATAACAAGAACCACCTTTGATACCATTTTGTCACGAACCAGCCCGGGTCGACCCTGAACCGGGCACCCGAGCCGGTCCGCGGCAAGTCCCGAGGGGCGTTCCTGATCCCCACGGGATGGCAACAAGTGCCGGGCATTGAAACTTTAATCGTTGGGAACGATTTCAGCCCAAACTAAAAACAGGATCGAAAGAATGAATATAAACTAAACAAACTGACAAACACTAAAGACATAAACAACTACACCACGACATACCTCCATGTGACCTCGCGGGTCACCACCCAACTACAACCAACGTCGCTCCCACACTGAGCGACACAAGCAGGAGAACCTGGACAAAAAGAAACCTGCAACTGAAAAGGTAAAAGATAGGCGTGAGCACAAAAGTACTCAGTAGGTGAGCCCCACAACAAATCCCAATGCACTGCCAGTAAATAAAGAATCTACCTATTTCAGGTTTGAACTACAATATATAAAAGTATGCTTTTATAATGTTTCACTTGAAAAACTAAACACGAGCCATTACCCTTATTCCTTTTCAAAAGTTGAATTTCTTTTCATTGGTTCTAAATTCGTTCCGAACGATAAAGAAGTGTTACATTTTCAGTTTTACCACACAAGAGAAAAACGCATTTTTTTATTTGAAATCCATTTCCGCAAGGCAACTAGTACAAGCTGTAAAGAAGAACTGAATGTAACAAGCAGGAAAGAAAACAAGTGCAAGTAAAAGTAAACAGGCAAGGAAAAACCAAGTGCCAGTAAAAATAAACCAGAAGTTATCAGCAATAACCATGGGCACACACACACACTCACTCACACACACACACATACTCACACACGCACAGACTCACACCCAAGTGGTCCCTCGTATGTCGACGGAAGGTACCACGCCAGAGATGGTAGAGCACTATGGGTAAATCCCCTAAGGTTTATCTAGCTCGCGTGGGACCCTAGAACCTCGTGTCTCGGTGAAACGTGGCTTAGAAGGCCACGACCCTCAGAAAACGTGGCTTAGAAGGCCATGACCCTCAGAACACGTGGCTTAGAAGGCCAGGACCCTCAGATATCATATGTTTAGTTAGTGTTGCAATCGTCAATCCAGCTAAGTGAAACAGGGACGACACCCATCCGGCTCACTAGCACACTAGTTCTAGTCCGCCCACCTAGATACCCAGGGTTTTCCCCGTGTGCTCAAACAAGTTTCACATTCACATAGTATGTTTCTTCCTCATATCGCAGGCCAAACAAGATATTGCACCCAAAAGTCACCATTTCCACACCCAAACAAGATTTCAAAACTCACGCACGCCAAAAATACCTTTCTAGAAATATAAATGTCATTACCTAATCATTTCGCAAAAACCCCTTTTTGGAAACACTCAAACAAGAACATAAACAACTTTCACAACCCAGAAAGCATTTTTTTTTTAAAAAAAAGGGATGACACACGCCATTTCATTGAAAACCAGAAACGCACTTAGAAATTTATTTAAGAAACTCAAATCAGCATCTTAAACCTGCAACACATTTGTTTCAAAAGTAGAGTCACTTTCCAATCACCAAACGCACCCCACTTTTATCAAGAGCCAAACGGGCCTTTAATCATTTTTTTGAAGGAACACCATTTCCCAAATGAAATCTAAACTTTTGTTCGCGTAACAAAGGAAAACACCTTTCATCAACCAGGAGCCACACACAAAGTTTCCAAAACGAGTTCAAAGGTCACACGACGTTTTCTCTAATCAAGGTTCTAAGAAAACACCATTTTCCATGAGCAGTACATCTACAAAATTACACACGCCAAAAACATTTCAAAACACAATTTCACATGACTTTCATTATTCAGGAAGAACCATTTAGCAATACTATCATGGAAGCACAAAACTAAATCCAAGAAGAACATTTTCAATGAAACGCTAGAATTAAAAACGGCTTTTATCATCAGCAGATCACCATACTATAAAAAAAACTACTAAATATTCTTTTAAATTTACTGAAATTCAATAAAAGGCAAGGAATAAATAAATTCTTAATTTAAAGGCGAGTGCAATGGGAGACCTACCTCGAATCGGAATGACGAATGACACGGCCCAAGACTCCCGTTGCGAAAATGGCGCATCGAATTGCGCCGTCAAACAGATCCTAAAACAGTAGACCGAAAAACGGGTGTAACGATCAGTAATAATAATATAATAGCAGTAACCAATATATAATGTTAATATCAGTATTAATATAATAACAATAATAATATAGTCGTAACAATGACAATAACAATAATAATATAATTAGCATAATAATAATATATCAATAATAGCAATAATAATAATATCATAATATTAATACAATAATAATAATAGGAACAATGCCAATTTAATATAATCATAATATATTAATAATATAATAATGATAATAATATAAAATAATGTCAACATAATAATATTAATAATAATAATATAATGACAATAGCATAATAATAATAATAATTTAATAATAATAATAAGAATATCATAACATAATAATAATAATAAAAATAATATGATAATAATTAAAATAATAACAAATATATTAGTAATAATAATAATAATAATAATAATATTAATAATATGTTAGTAATCATAACAATAATAATAATAATAAGAAATGTTAATATGAATAATAATAACAATAAAAATAATAATAATAATAATATAATAATAATAATAAAGTAATATTAACATAATAATAATAATAAAATAATATTAACATAATAATAATAATAAAACAATAATAATAATAATATAATAATAATAACATAATTATAATGTTATTAATATGATAAAAATAATTAATCGTTATAAAA
The DNA here is from genome assembly GCA_963277665.1 of Viscum album. NCBI lineage: Eukaryota > Viridiplantae > Streptophyta > Magnoliopsida > Santalales > Viscaceae > Viscum > Viscum album. Next base: position 1,123,246,646 of record OY728139.1, read on the forward strand.
TTAAAATTAACAAACAAACAAAAATGAAAAAGAAAAAAAATAAAATAAACTTACAGCCTGGGGGGGTTCGCGTGGGAGGCGGCGGAGCAGGGAGGCCGGGACGGCGACGCGGCAGGGAGTGGAGCGGCGGTCGGGTGCGGGCTGAAGGAGGGAGGCCAGGGCAGGGGGGTGTGTGCCGGTGCTAGGAAGGAGGGGCGCGGCGGTCGGGGTCGGCGCAAGGCGAGAGGGCGGAGCGGGCTGGGAGCAGCAGGGGAGGGCCGGAAACAGGGAGGCCGGCTGGCGGAGGAGACCGGCGCGGCGAGGTCGCAGGCCGGAGGTAGGGGAGTCGGACAGCAGGGGGGTGCGGCACGGGACAAGGTGGAAGAGAGGCCGGGCGAGGGGGCGCCGGCGGCGGGAAGCAGGGGGCGGCGGTGGTCGGTCGTGCGGCGCGACGAAGGGGGAAGCGGGGGACGCGGGGTGAGACGGGATGGGGACTGCCCGTGGGAAGAAGAAAAAGAAAAGGGGAGGGGGAAAAAATCCTAGGGTTTTACACATATATATATATATATATAAGACAAAACATAATAATAATAATAATAATATACCAGAATTTAATACAATAATTAAGATAGTAATAAAATACTAATAACTCATACTAATGTCATTAAAATCATCAACCTCTTTAATAAAAATAATAACCACAGCTTTAATAATAATAAAATTTCATCATAAAAACATTAATATTTAAAACGTATGGCAAACGCACGGTCACCGCTAGCAATGCGGTGATCGCGCACCGGCGCGAAACCGCCCACACGACTAAATGACAAGGATAATAATAATAATAATAATAACAACTTAATAAACATTAATAAAACCAATAATTATAATAATGAACATATATTTATGTATAAAAATATATATATATAAACATATATAAACCAACTTATACAAACATTGATAAATATATATATACACATATATATATATAATTGTGTGTGTGTGTGTGTGTATACAAACATATATATAACATATATAAACATATATATATATATATATAAACATATATACATTAATCATACAACGTTAAAACATATTTATTTATAAACATATATGTATATATATATTCACATATGAACACATTTACACATGCATATATATGTATACAACGTTACCACATAAAAACATAATGTTAAAACTGGATGACCGTACGGTATTCGCGCACCGTACGGTACCCAAGCGAACTGCAAGTGGGCTACGCATGCCCAAGTGGATTACGCGTCGTAAACTTACGGTTTCCGCGCACCAACCCAAACCACAAACTCATCCCACATTAAAAATTTTAAACCGGGACTCACCCGCACTTACGCAAAAACACCCAACGCCAAGAGAAATAAAATAAATAAAAAGACTAAAAAAACGGGTGTGACAATCGACCATCATTTGATAGCTGCGTTGGTTGAGAGATGGCGGCCAGAGACACACACATTTCATCTCCCAGAGGGGGAGATGACTATTACATTAGAGGACATCGCCTACATGCTGGGGTTACCTATCCATGGAGATGCAGTTACGGGGGCCAGTACTGGCGATTGGGTTGCAGTCACACAGAGGCTGCTAGGTATTGACGTCATCGGCGCACGGGGTGTCCTCCAGGGTTTGCGCTTGCGAATGAGGTGGCTCGATTAGCATTTCGACGTCATTCCAGATGATGCAGACGAGGAGACGCTTCTTCATCACACACGTGCATACATTTTGCATCTGCTCGGAGGCATGTTGTGCGTCGACTACTCCACCGCTTTGGTACACATGATGTACCTCCCATTACTTGAGGATCTGGATCAGACTGATACATACAGTTGGGGATCCGCTGTATTAGCACATCTGTACAGATCTCTCTGCACCAGTTGTCAGGCCAATTCACATCAGATTGCAGGTTGCATGGTGTTAGTACAGATGTGGGCCTAGGAGCATTTTCCACGCATCGCTCCTCGAGTTGTCGCACCGCTTGCACCAGAGCTATTTCGGGACTGTCCTTGGGGACGATGGTATGTCTACGTCATTACTTTCGGTTATTTAGTACTTTTGTTATTGTTTTTTATAAACTTACTGTAGGTTACTCTTTTTTCACCAGGTGGAGTCAGTCTCAGATGTTTGCACATACTATGAGACATAGTGTGCACAGCTTCAGACAGATATTCGATGCTATAGTGCTGGCTGATGTAAGTTAAACGGTACTTTTTTGTAGGAAAATTTGTTTTGTTATCACTATTTTAAGTTATTTCAATATAATCTCAGTATAATTATCATGCTACTATATGACTTATTTTTTGAGTTTACATTTCAGGTTTCATGGACTCCTTATACAGGTTATTTCTACGCATCACTTCCACTATACTGCACAGCTTTGACTGGAGATCGTGCTGTAGTGGTGCCACTCATTCACTTCTACATCGTTGAGTGGAACCAGCCAGACCGGGTCATGCGCCAGTTCGGTTTTATACAGCATATCCCCTTGGCACCACGACAGTCTACCGAGTTACATTTGATTGTGCTTATAGGTAGACAGATGACAGACTAGTGGCGACATCATGCATCTTATATCCAGCTTTGGGACAGGCGTGCCCGATTCAGTATCTTTCCACAGGGATATATCACATCACACTCTCATTTATCTGATCAGGGGGATTATGCACACTGGTATCAACGCCACACCATCATGCACCTTACACGTCAGGGGATTGGCATTCATCGATTGGTATGTTTACTAAGATTTATTAATTTTGTTTAACTCATTTTTGATGTTAATTTGATTGTTATTTCATTTGCAGGCAGACACCATTGGTCAGCTTGCACATTCCACACAGCCTCAGGAGCATGCATATATTCTACGGGAGGTAGTTCATCAGGATGTGGTGGCTCTATTGGATCATCTCCAGTTGATACGTGATAGTTTTTTTTTTTGATGAGGAGCCACAGATATATCCTGATCCATATCTTCAGGCAGAAGCACCTGAGGATGACGATGTCCCTGCTATGCCTGCTGAGGAGGATGCACCACCACCGCCGCCGCCAGCTGGATGACAGAGACGACCACATCCGGAGGGGCAGAGGCGACGACATTGACATCCGAGAGCGGCTCCTGCAGATGTCGTCGCACCACAGAGAGACGATCCCGCCCAGCCGACTGATGATTTTTCACAGCAGGGAGACGCTTATATACCGCATATGGCGTCTCTGCAGACTACTATGGACTTCGATCTGGGTGCAGTCACATAGCTTATGGCGGCCCCCTCTCCTCCCGACGAGACCTTCTTCAGTACCCCATTTCTACCATTTATAGGAGCTTCAGAGCCATATGTCACCCCATATGATTTTGGGGCATCCTCACATGATTTTGGGGCATCCTCACATGATTTTGGTCAGTCCTCTACACAACATCATGGGGAGGCACCAGAAGCACCGGAAGAGGAGGAACCTGCAGAGAGGACACCGGAGCGACACGAACGTCGGACGCGAAGAGGACGTGACATTCAGACACCGCGTTGTGGTACCGGGGGGCATCGTCGTTGATGTTTTTGGATGTAATGTTGTATATATTAAAAAACTTATTCACTATGATAAGTAATTGTTGTTTAAGTTGAATAACAAGAAAATCAAAAATATATTAAATACAAACTTATTTCAATTAACTATTAAATTATAAAGTACATGTAAAATATAAACAAATTTTGTCACTGCGACTTAACCATTAATAATTAATAATTATAATGACAAATAATAATTAATAATTATATTACTAACTACTTAATTATTGTATATCAAATAATAATGTTTTATAGACGTTCAAAGTCACATAGTTGAAACATTTTTAAGTTTCAACTTGGTGGTTTTGAAAGCCTATAAAATATTTTCTGTCGACATTTTTTACGTAATTTTTTTATTTTCATCTATTTAGTATATGTTTAATCCATGTTTTAAGTTTCATTCATACTGGTCATATGGATTATGTTTTATAGACGTTCAAAGTCACATAGTTGAAACATTTTTAAGTTACAACTAGGTGGTTTTGAAAGCCTATAAAATATTTTCTATCGACATTTTTTACGTAATTTTTATATTTTCATCTATTTAATATATGTTTAATCCATGTTTTAAGTTTCATTCATACTGGTCATATGGATTATGTTTTATAGACGTTCAAAGTCACATAGTTGAAACATTTTTAAGTTACAACTAGGTGGTTTTGAAAGCCTATAAAATATTTTCTGTCGACATTTTTTACATAATTTTTTTATTTTCATCTATTTAGTATATGTTTAATCCATGTTTTAAGTTTCATTCATACTGGTCATATGGATTATGTTTTATAGACGTTCAAAGTCACATAGTTGAAACTTCTTTAAGTTTAAACTAGGTGGTTTTGAAAGCCTATAAAATATTTTCTATCGACATTTTTTACGTAATTTTTTTATTTTCATCTATTTAGTATATGTTTAATCCATGTTTTAAGTTTCATTTATACTGGTCATATGGATTATGTTTTATAGAATTTCAAAGTCACATAATTGAAAAAAATTTAAGTTTCAACTTGGTGGTTTTGAAAGCCTATAAAATATTTTCTGTCAACATTTTTTATGTTTTTTCCCATCTATTTATATATTTTTAATCAATGTTTTAAGTTTCATTCATATTGGTCATATATATTATCTTTTATAGCGTTCAAAGTCACATAGTGGAAACATTTTTAAGTTACAACTAGGTGGTTTTGAAAGCCTATCAAATATTTTCTATCGACATTTTTTACGTAATTTTTTTATTTTCATCTATTTAGTATATTTTTAAAACATGTTTTAAGTTTCATTCATATTGGTCATTTAGATTATATTTTATAGGATTTCAAATTCACATACTTGAAACATTTTTAAGTTTCAAGTAGGTGGTATTGAAAGACTATATGTTTAACAATATTTCAATTTTTTTATAAATAACTTCTTATAACTACGTAAATATATATATGTACAAATATATAATTATAAATATACAAGTATAACTATAATTACAATATAATTCTAAATATAATTATAAATATAATTCTCCACACACACACACACATACATATATATATATATATGAATATTAAATATATTTATAAATAAATTTTAAATATATATATAACAATATTTTCAGAATTATATATTTTAAATATATTCATATTCATATAATTATAAATATTTATATATAAAGATTAGTTTATAATTATATAATTACAAACATATTTTTTATTTAAAAAATATATATAAATAGATTTATATTTATAAATATTTATTTTTAATTATATATATACGTAATTATATTTATACACACACATATAATTATATATATACATAAATATAATTTCATTATTATATAATTATAAATATAATAATAATTAATTTATCATTTTTAAATACATATTTATAAGATTATTTTTAAAATTTTATTTATTTATTTTGAAATTATTTATTAAAAAGAGATGAGGTGGAAAAAAAATTAAAACAAAAAAAAACAAAACCATAAAAAAAGGTGGCAAAGCGCCACTTGAAGTGGTGCTAGCCACCCGAATTGTTCAGCGCCACTTGAAGTGGCGCTCAACAAACCCATAATCCTAAATATATTAAACCTAGACCCATTTAAAAAAACCCCATCCCCCTAATTCCCCCCCACCTTATCTACATGGAATCATCGTCATTTTTCCATAGCCAGTTCAAACCCCAAACAATATTTATCCTTGATCTGGTGCCTCCCTTATTCACCGGGCACCCACAGCTACACCACCACTTCACTCTCCTGCTCCAGATGCCGCCTAGGGCCGAGATGTCATGGATCATACTTTTCTAGAGATCTAAGCAGCTAGAAACCCATTGGCTACGATCATTCCTCTCATAAAATGGTTTCCAGACCTACCCATAATTTTTTCTTTCTACAACTCTTTTATACTATTGGCTCGAAACCCACACATCAGCTCCTCCCACTTCTTCAGTCTTCTGCCTAGGATATTTTCACTATTCCCCTTGAATACTATCAACCTTAGTGCACCCTCACCTCTGATGCATCATCTTTCAATTGTGTTTTCCAATGTCTGTAATATATCCGTTCATCCTCTAACCCTGTTGGACCAAGTAGCCACCTACCACAATCGCAGGTCGGCCGATCTGCTATTGTAGGATGCTATGGGAGACGAAATATACATGTTATTTAGCGACCTTGGTCCGCCCCAAAATTGGTCGAGACGGTTCATCCCAAACCAAAATGGTTCTTATTCAGACCTCGTGGCCCAGAACACCCTTTCATAGGGTCTTTATAAACCGGAATGGGCCGATGTGGGTTCATGCCAACCCATACAGTCCATGGTCGAGGTTTTCAAGGTATATATGACTTTAATATAATCAATAATTAATTAAACATTAATTCTTTGTTTTAAAAAATAATTTTATTAATTTCAGTTTTAATTAATTTAATTTTCTTTTTTAAAATTAAATTAATTATTGCGGCCAAACTATGAAATTTGTTGAATTAAAATTAAAGTGGATTTTAATTCAATAAAACACTATCAGAAAATGTTTTTAATTCAAGATTAATTTTTAATTATGTATGTATTTTAATATTCTAGTTAAATAAGTATCAACATGTCGTGATCCATAGACCAACCAATATATTTTTGTGTGCATTTTTTAATTTGAATAATTTATTTTTTAAATGGTTACTTGTAATATATATTTTAATAAATAGCTATCTATGTTTCGTCTATGTGTCATTATTTGTATTAGTTCTTGTGTGTCCAATTATGAGTTGTATTTTATACTCCCAAGTTCCTCTCACCTACAAGAAAGTACTTTTGCGTAATGATGATATGAGCATGTGAAAAACATCACGCAATGATATATAGACATACCATATTGGAGCTTAATGCATTTGATGGCCATACACTGCAACATGAGTCGCAAGTGATGCAGTTCAAGGTATTACCCATAGGGTATGGTTGAATAATTATTTAATCAATAGATTAACCTCTTGTATTGTATCATGATCACTTCATCATTGTATTTTTTCCTTGTTTATTATTTTTGAATTTTTAGTTTATGCATGATCAAATATAATAATAAACAAACATTCATAGATAAAATGAACATGTAAAGCGATGAATTTTTCTATTTATTACATATTCATTAGTGAGTGAAATAACATATAAAATTCTTGTGAAATATACAATTATTTCTTTATTCAAATAAAAATAATAAAATCCTCAAATACATATTATGTCATATCCCACTTTCATCATTCAATTATTAAAAAAAATTGGTGTTTGTGGTGCTCATCATGCTAAAGCTGACGATGCCTCTTATTACGGGGGAATTCTTATGAGAGTGGTTGGTTGATGTTACTATGTTGGTTGTATGGATTAACCAAATATTACTTGATATAATTTTATATGAAATCATTGATTAAATTATGTTTTGATTTTAGAAGTTATGACTTCACTCAATATATCAAGGAACTGCAAGTTAATGAGGTTGGCCAGTCAAATGCCTACTTTAAACCCTCCAAGTAGTGGTGTAGCTATATATTGTAGACTATGAGAGGTGGTTTTAGGATCCTTGATGCTAGAATATGCAATTGATAGAGTATTATCATTCTATCATAGAGGGTTCCTATAATTTGATAAAATAGTGGGAGGAATTTAATTATTTAATGAATTAATAAAAATGCCTAAAACATTAATCAAGAAAAAGGAAATAATCTGTTAAATTTTATTTCTATAGAAAATGGAAATTTATACCACAATAAATATTGTGATATATAATAGAAAAATAAAATTTTCATACCAGCACCTATTTCCAAGAGTAGTACAAGTGCTTGCTCACAATACAATGAAATAAAAAATTCAAAGTTCTAGTGTCCCCAATACCTATTAAGTTACCTCAAGAAGCGACGGTGAGAAATGTGATTATAGGACACTCATGTGTCAAGAATATTATAGGTATTTCATAATTCTATCACCAGTGTATCATGCTAGTTACAATCACTATATCATGACAATGGTCATATAACATGATGTCCCATCTGTGAGAAGTCTACAATGAGAAAGTGAACCATGATATGAATAAGTTGATGATTACATCGGTATGTGTAAATTGAAACATGTATCAATACCTTTCAATGGATCCCCTTATCATATATTTTTCCCCTGATTACTCCAATTTAGTCTAGGGTTATAAAAACAAGAAAAATGAAGTAAATGCATCATTACCTTTTCGGTATTGTTCATCAAGTAAATACGAATATAAAAGACAGTTTAATATTTAATTATTATGGAGAGAAAACTGAAAGTAAAGGAGAAAGTCCAATGAAAATTAGTGCATGGAAAGTAAACCAAAAGTCACATTCGTGGTGTTTTTCAACAAAAGTGGAATTGATGTGAAGTTATTTATATCACATATCAGAAAATAAAACAATGGAATTGTAAATTCAATAAATTGAATTAAAGAATAAATTAATCACTTCTTCTTTTGGTATATTCATCACATAAAATAAATGTTTCAATACTACTTCTTGGGTATTTAATGTAGTATACCTATATCCTAATTGTATTGAAATACTGTTACAAATTATAGATACATTACTAGAAATCATCTGTATTCTCCAAGTTGTTGATAAAGGGTGATTCCTAAGTCAGCAGTGATAAGTACAAGAATTCTATATTTCCAATGTAATGATTCTTATAATACTATAATTGAGTTAACAAAAACATTGATCTCACTTTTCATATAGATATAAGGATACATTATTCCTAGTTTAGTAATGAATTTTTTATTGTGGTATCTCATATTAAATTAATAGTTCCCAAATAATTTAATTATTTGGAATAAGGGATGAAAATTAAAAGTATTACTTTTATACACAGTTGTGGAAAGATAATTGTTTATTAAGTAATACTAAATGTGTATTTCCATTATATAACCAGTTTAGTATTTAGGATCGGTAATGATAAACACATTTGGTATTATCGACACCTTTAGTTGGTACAGTGAAACCTTTAGAGATAAAGGTATGCCATAAATATTTAGAAATTAGTTAATCTCGAGAGCATTAACTATTCGAAGAGTAAGATAAAGAATTATATACCTCATAATATTCCTTCATATAATTAGGGAATGGTAAACTGAATTATATTCATTGTCAGAAGATATAAGTTGCTTCATGCCATCATGAAAAAGAACATCTTCACTAAACATTCATCGATCAATATAATGTATCATGTATTAATTACAAAATGCACATTACCTTATCCAAATCATGGTATTTATGTTAATGAGGAGGATCTATGATGAAGTTTTATATAATAAAATTGATCAAAAAAATGTTTCATGGAGTAATTCCTAAATTAACAATTTATACATCAAAGTTATGATGTAAGGATTATACTTGTTATAACTTGTAGTAACTTCCATTATATTTCATGACATACTTTGTAAATAAATGTGATATTCCATAACTATATTCCAACTATAATGACAAATGGATATCATATGAGTCATAGTATGAGTTAAAATCCATTATTCCATAAGGACGTGTGTTTGGATGCAAATTGTTTTTAGGACACAAACAAACATGCATCATGAACAAACACATTGTGAATCTAAATTAATTATCCTAACTGTTTCGTAGGATATTACATAAATACCTAAGATATAAAAGTACTAGTCAAGTGATAAACATCATTTATATATAAGGGTGTACATCACGATTAGAGATAGTGAGAGAAAAATTAAATTGAGTTTAGTAAATTCTTGAGATGCACATGTAGTTGTCATAGGAATAAGTTCCACAAGTGTATGTGGAAAAGGAATATCCAAGAGACGCATACTATGTAGGAAGGTTAAAACTATAGTGATGGTTTTTAATTTACCATGGCTTGTGATCTATTATTCATTGAGAATAATAGTTCCTAAAAGTTAGCAGTATATAGAAATTATCTAAGATTGACAAGACCAATTGAAATTCAATAATTTATTCCTTGTATTAAATTCAAAGGGGGTTATTATTTTGAATACTATAGTGGGTATTAAAATGAGATTATACATGGATGGTATGAGTACAGTACCAATATGGATTGATTGGTTACACCAAGTCATTATGCCTAAACCCATTAGAATATTACCTTTCGTAGCTAATTTATATTATCATTATTTTGATAATTGCATGTCATGACCATCAATCATTGATGTTTTCTATTCAATGAAACCAAAAAGGGATTGTAATTTAACTAAATGCTAATACAGGTTGCAAGTTTGGAAATCTGGTTTAGGTTTGAAAAAAGAAACAAGATCATATAATATTCATTTGGAATGGATTAATGCCATGTGTTTACTAGAGGTTAGTGGGAGCGCCTATTTTTTCATGTAAAATATGTTTGGTAACATATGGAAAATATTTATTGATCATCTAGTTAGTTAAGACTAGGATAAACTTTATTCTATAGTGATTAACTTAAATTAGAAACCTATATTCTAGGGAACAAGAACTATTGAGGTAGATCTAAGAATTTCTTAAACCTAGTAAATCATACATATAGTGACATAGTACTGAAAAATACAATCTAGAACAATTCAAGAGAGAATTTTTACCAATATCAGATGACATGTATCTCTCCTAGTTTACATGTCCATGACAGGGGATGAGATTAACATGGTGAGTTTAAATCCATATGCTTAAGAGATGGATAAATTGTATATTCCATGATATGTACATAATTAATATTTCTAAGTATGATAATATCATTTATATCTAGGAGAAATGAATGTGGCATAGTCAAAACTATCTGATTATACTTCTGCAAGTACAAAAGATATATACTAGGTAAGTGGAGAAGAAAATAATACTAGTTTTTAGGCAATTAAAACATGTCATCCTTAGATACATATGATTTAATATTTTAGTATGTCTAAGGTAATGATAGATACAAGATTTTATAATCTAGTGGTATCAATAACTACAAATACCAAGTATGTTACAACTTCTAAGAAAGCTAAGAATCACTTTAACATGATGATTATTTCCAATGCTTGGAATCACACCTAGTAAGTGAAGTGTTATCATAATGTAAATTATAAAAATATTAATTTCCAATATGTAAAATTATGATAGTGGGAAAAAGTGATATAATCATGGATACCATATTCTGAGATGTTTTACTCAAGGATACAAGATCTCATATAATAGAAATGACACACTTTAGAATTGTGGTAGGCCTTGCAATTAAAGTCATGACTCAGAAGAAACATGATCTTAATCATGTGAGAGATAACAAGGTTGGTTAGCATGTTGGATCTAGAACAATTGGGAGTGTTTTAATAGGGGTTTCCCAAGATCCAACTATATAGTACAATTGGTCAACATATCATGTATATAGTTTGTTATACATGATGCCTTCTTACTATTATAGTGTAGACTTTACTGCATCCAATATTTAATGGTAATGTCTATAGATTAAATGTCATATCAAAAGGTTAGTAGAACCTGATCTATATTGAGAACCTCATGATACTATGATATTAATCATAAATATACTTCATAATATCTGAATACATTGAACTGACTTGGCAAAGTAGATATTATACTATCAAGTGTTGGGGGATCATAATAATTGAGACTTCTTCTCATGAAGTTCTCACTTAGTGATATTTATTAGTGAGATCATGGGGATAGACCTGCCAATATAAACACCAGATGTTTTGGATGTCATCGAATGTTCCTACAAACGAACATGTGTATTTTTCTCCTAACATGAGATCATTACCAATGTGTTCTATTTGATCACATACATTGATGTAAGTAGAAAACCATGATATTTAAATCGTGGCGAGGTATCTTGTTCATCATTGGTGGTATAACATTGATTGAATGATAAAGAAATGATTTTTCGTTTCCATGTTGAGGAAGTGATATATCTCGGGCCATGCTTATCAGGATGTTAGTACCTTTATAAGTCCATGGACATGGAATTTGAAGGTAAATATGCCCAGTTAGATAAAAAATAATAAAGAAGGAAAAGGATGATGGCATGGGTGTGTGTCGAGATTTATGAGATATTAAATACAAAAATACTATATTACACAGTGTGTGTTCTTAGGTTGGTTGTAGTTCCTATGACACTCCATATATATTTAGGGGCCATAATGGGTTGCTAGATCCTACTCTTGGTCTTTTAATAGTTATTCACTGCTATTGAGATAAGGTCATAGTGAGTCACACATAATAGATTATTTGAGAATCTTACATCTTCATTTGAATAGGAGTATTGGACATAGAGGTCCCCACCACTGGGATCCGAGTTTTTTCTATGGATATACGATCACCAAAGAAATAATGAAATTCATATTATTCAAGTTAATAATAATTTGTATTGAATTTATTTATTAAATGTATTTATAAGTTTTAAAGTAAATACATAAAAATTTTAATTGAATGAATATTAGTTTAAAATATTCAGGGTTCATTTAACAAGATTTGGTTTAATGACTCAATTATTATCACTTAATACATTTATTACATTATAAAAAATTGATAATAATATTTATGACTAAGTATAGTAGTCATAAATTGTCGTTTATGGTCTGTTAAATATTCAGTGCGGGTGGGGAGGAAATTCCTAGGAATTACATCAAATGTTATAGACAGAAGAAGAGAGGCTCACCCTAGAAATTATTCACTGCCTCTTTCTCTATTATTCTTCTCCCCCGCATTCTAGAGAGAGAGGCTCTAGATCAAAGTGTTTGGATATATTTCCCTTTCGTGCATCATAATCAAGGCAATGTGATGATCATTGTAGCATTGAAGGTGTCATCGGATCTTCGTGCTAGCCCCCGGAATTCAATGATCAATGCTCCTGTAATTTCATAAAACACATGTGGATGATATAGAGGAAATTAGTTTCATATTTTTAGAGAAATGATCTATAATGACAAGAAATATTCATAGAAATGTTCATATCCAACCAGAAAATTATGGTTTTATTTTGTGCTTGAAATTCATCAATATGGATCCTTGGGTTTAAACATGGAAATGATTTGACATATACGATAAGCACATATCTTTTGTTGGTGGAAAAAATTAAAAATTCCATCTTTCTGGGCATCCAATGCATGCATGGTATCAACAAAAATATATATAAAATAAAAATTATTGTATTGAAGCATTCAAATTTTTTATCAAAATTTTATTTTTATTGGATAATTAATTATTATATAAGAATTATATTATTTTAATTTTTCACTAACAATTAAAAAACATAAATTTACCTTTCTAATATAGGTATATCCAATGACCATATATTCAATGTTCATATATTCAGTGGTCATATATTCAATGACTATATATATAATGGTTATATTACATTTCTATATATAGACACAAATACATCTCTAAAATCATTTACCCATTTTTATATTTTAATTTACAAAATTATTTTCAAATTTTTAACATGTTGTAATTTATCTATAGTTTTCATTGACACTATGATTTTCATAATAGATCATGATAATGAGAATTTCAACCATATAGTATTTTTATTTACTTTCGGTTTTATTCCTTTATTTATTTTACTATTTATGTTTCATTTAGTTTTGAATAATTGTATTCCATTTTGTTTTGTAATATTCTACCATAATGAAATAAAATATTTTCTATTTTAGTTTAATATTGCATGTTTTAAATGTTTTTTAAAATGTTATTTATTTAGAGTGAAATAAATACCAAAATCATGGGGAGTTAAATTCATAATTGTGGCTGACTTTAGAAAGGGACCTAGGTATTACTCATAATATGATGATAATCAGGATTTTCGGACAAATGTGGTTAGTTCATGTGTGAAAAAGTTTCTGTTTATTATAAAAAAATTATGATTTTTGTTATATGCATTTAAAATATTTAATTTAAAATTAGATAATTAATTAAATAATTGATGAGGAATTTTCAAACAAATATTGATTTTTTATATTATTAAATCTTAATCAAGTGGATATGATGATGTCTAAATGGTATTTAGGATTTTTCTTGGAGTAATGGCCATCCCAGGACTATTATATAGTCAAAATTAGGAATCACGCCTAGAGTGTCCATTTAGTCACCTTATTTTCTACCATTAACCAATTTAAAGGCTCATTATTTCACGTCACATGGTGGTTTGGGATTTAATCCACTTTTAGAGGTTATTTAATGCTCCAACTGACTATAGAATTCTATTCATTGCACCACCTTTAGTTTTTTATGAATTTTAATTCATTGAGTGTTATTGAATTCCCCTTTTTTGATTAAATATCAATAAAGACGGGTGTAATCTTCATTCCATGGAGTTAAAATTAAAGGTGGTTCTTAGGGTTCTCTAGTGTTCATAATTTGAGAAATATTCCTCATTTTTCTCATTAAATATGTTCTCTAGGAACTTTATCATCCCTCATTATATATTTTTCCCATTGTAGTGACAACTATTACATAGATAAGAAGATTGAAACACCATGAAATTTTTATAAGATGGATTTTTTATTTGATGTATTGTGTTTTACACTAAACCAAGATAATATTACACTATATGAAACACTAGATTAGCTTGCGGTATACATAACACTATGCTTGGCTTGTTTTACACAAAATCTCATGTGCATTTGATAGAATTCATTTCATGCAATACCAAGTTTAATCAAGGAAATAAATATTATTATGTTACCTTATAACATAACTATTATAATGGCGGGTGCGAGTAGTATTAACTAAATTATGAAAATATTATTTACAAAAGAATATATAATTAATTCTTTGGTGATAAACTAATTATAAATCAAAATAAACCCCCTTTTAAATAAAAAATGTTTTTCAAAAAAACTATTTAAATAAAAATAAGTGATTTTATAAAATAATAAAATCACTCTTGATTGATTTTATTAATATAATATATATGAAATATATTAAATATAATGTTTAAAATTTAACTTATTTGTTTTCAATACATTATATAATAACAAATTTATTTTTTCGGATAAAAGAAGTATTTTTCAAAAAATAAAGTCTTTTTGTCACCTTTTGATATAGAACCCATTTTAAATATACTTTTTGACATCATTTTATAATAAATTTGAAAAAATAAACCTCTTATTTTCAATCATGCTATAAAAATCTACTTTGTATGATTTTTTTTTGTTTTTGACAAGTTTCAAGTTTTGATGAATAGTAAAAATATACAAAAGTTTAATTGAAAATAGATGTTTTCATAGAAATAATTTATATGGTTAATTTATATGATTTAATGGTTTTAAAATTGAAGTACATTGTGTTGCATTTGTTGTCAATGAGGCATGAATTTATCATGGAATGAATGGATGTCAAGGAATGTCAAGATGTGAATGACAAAGGTTGTGATGGTGATGGTGATGAAAGGAGAATGGCCATGGTACTAAGATGCATGTCACTTAGGAGATTCACTAAGTGGTATCGGAAATTGTGGTTGAAACATTCTCCATGTATATCTGACGATTGTTGAGCTGTTCTTTAATTTCATAGAACTTGTATCTTGATGATACAAAGTCATAACAATGTTAGAAGACCATGCATTGTATTGACAATTCATGAGGAGATGAAAGCTGATCCATCCACAACTACTAAGTGGATGATGTGGATTAATGAAGACCATGTACTAACTCGTAGTGCATGTGAATTTGAAGAAGATCCAATTGATCTCTGATTAGATCAATGAAGAATGTTGAAGAACATGTGTGATTTATGAGATTCAGTTGAAGAAGTCCCTCCTAAGTATTGAACACATATGGAAGAGGAGATGAAGAAGATTACGAAGAAACCTTGGGAATTCCATATTCTAAGTAGAGATCATATGAGAGGAGAAATGATGGAATTCTTAGGAAGAAGAAGAAAGGAAGAAGGCTTGGAGTGGCTTGGCATTTGGTATTTGATATGGCTTGAACTCATTGAATACTTTGTTTTTAACAAAGTCATTATATTTGCCTTTGCCAAAAATTAGGCCAGCCAAGGCCAGCCCACGGGTTCAACCCCAAGGCACTTGTGGGCCGAAGGCGCCACGCCCATGGGGGATCCCATGGTGCAAGCACAAGGCGGCAGGGGGCCGTGTATAAGCCCCCGAGGACACGCGGTGGTGAAACCCGCGCGCCCGAGGTGCATAGTGGGCGCTAGGAGCACGCCCGCAGGGAGCAGAGTGGGCGCAGAGCGCGCCCGCAGGGAGAACACGGTGCGGGGCGGCACCGTGGAGGGAGAAGCTCAATTGCGGGGTTGAGGCAGTGCTAGGGTGATAAAGCGCGGAAAATCCGCTCCCCGTTTCGATGTGGGACGCGGAAAAATCACCGGGAGCGAATCCCAGCCGCTCATCTGATCTCGCGGACGATCGGCGCCGCTCATCTAATCCGCCGTGCTCCCGATCTGATCCAAGCCGTTGAAGATTTTTGATCACCGCATCCAACGGCCCAGCGTCCGTCTCCTTCCTCGAGCTCAGCTGAAGGCCACCCGCGAGCTCCGTCGAACCAGGAGCAACCCGAGCACTGAAGTCGAGCTCCCGGCTGTCTTTCTCAAAGCCGAAGGCACCATTGTGCTCGTCTCTCCGTAAGGAACATATACATGCAATAAAATATGCATGCAGACGTTGGATGGAGAAATTCGATGAAGGCAGAAGGCAAACAAAGTGCCGAGGCCACACGGTGTTCATGTTTTGCATGGGATGGGCCAAACAGAGGCCATGCATGTGGTTTCATGTGCATGCACGAGAAAGAGGAGAAAATATAAGAAGCCCGCGTGAAACAGAGGATAAAAATCAAGATTTGAAAAGATTTTTAAAGATCCGAAGATCTCGGGAGTTTGAGATTTATCACGCGGATGAACCGCACCGCCTCTGCCTATATAAAGAGAGGCCGAGACCTCGGTGATGCTTGCTGAAGTTTTTATTGAAAACTTGGAGTCCCGCGTGTGCCTCTGCCTCACGAAGTAGAAGCCCCACGCAAGTACCTTGCGTAGCTGGAGTCCCTTGCGCGCAACCCCTTTGCGCGACAAGAAGTGGAGGTTGGGCAGCACAAAGTTGCGCGCCCCCTCTGTGCACCGTGCCTCCTGCACGGTTTGCACTAGTGCGGCCAAGGTGTCCTTGACACACTTGCGCACCCGCGGTGTTATACCATGCGCGGTTTGCACTTGCGCGCCCGCGGTGCTTTGCACCTGTGGCTTGCGCGACCCACGACCTGTGGCACAGTCACGGCTGTGAAGACAAGAAGAGGGCCACACCCCCTTGCACGCCTTGTTTGAGTTCGGGCAAGTTGAGAACTCACTCGGACAGTGAGCAAAAGAGGACCCGAGGCTTTCATGCCTTGTGTGTGCACCAAGTGAAGACACATTTTGTGTGTGCAAAATTTAAGAACAACCTACGGGTTAAGGGTGTGCAACAAGAAGTGGGAAGAGGCCGAGGCCTTAGTGCCTTGTGTGCAATTTGAAGAAGAAGGTCGTAGCCCTTATATGGGTGCACACATTGAAAGAACAAATTAAAGAACACTTTGTGTGTGTGCAAGAAGAAGTGAAAGGCCAAGCTCAAGTGTGTGCAAAAGTGAAAAACAAAGTTTGTGTGCAAAAAGACAAATAGGCCGAACCTTAGTGTGTGCAAAAACATTGTGCACACTTTGAAGAAGAACAAGACCCACACTCAAGTAGAACACACATTTATGTGTGTAATCAAAAGAGAATAAAGTGTGTGAAGTTTAGTGAGAAGGTGTGTGCTTAAAGAGACTACACCCTTTGTGGGTTTATTGAACCAAGAAGAAAAAGGGGAGTGCATGCTTGCATGAATGCACGTGCACATGTGAACAAAGCTAAATCAGGCTGTGTGCATCTGAGTTGTCCAAGACAGAAGATCTTGAAGTATTGAGAGACCATGCAGTCAGTGCATGAGGAATCAGAGCTGCCATGCACTCAGTGCATGAAGTTGAAGTGAGTGAGACTGAGCCAGACTGAAAGGAGAGATATCATTTGTCTGAGTTTTCAGTATTTGAGAAGAGCCTGATCAACAGAAGTGATCAGAAGTTGTTGAGCAAGACCAACAGACCTTTCAGAGGCTGTTGAAGATTCTTGAAGAGTCAGGCCAGGTCATTCTCAGAAGAAGGAGATAAATCCTGAGCAAGATGAGAAGACTTGTTCACCACAAGTGAGAAGAGGTACCGAGAAAGGCCAGCAACCTTTATCCCAGGCTTCTGAAGATACTTGAAGAGATGAACAAGAAGAAGAGCTACTCGTGTGACTCGAGCAGCCAGGAGAAGACCCCTGTGAGACTCAGGGTGGAGGAAGTCTCCAGTGGGATTCTGGAGCAGGCCAGTGGGACTCTGGTAACACTGTGGGACGCAGTATAAAGACCCTCCTGTGGGACTCAGGAGAGATACAGTGGGACTCTGTATCGACCATTGTAATTTTAACAGGTTATAATGGAGAATCCATGCTGGGAGAGCATGGCAAGGATGTAGGCCTTTGGTGCCGAACCTTGTAAATCCTTGGGTCCAGTGCCTTTACATTTACTGCATCATTCATGGAAAGGTGAGAGATACAAGAAGAGTGGATCGAGGCTTTAACCAGCCATAGAGGTTTAATTGATAAGGAATCAATTAGTAAAAAGTTTTAAGGGATCACTGATTCACCCCCTCCCCCTCTCAGTGATTCACACAGATCTGGGCACTTCAATTGGTATCAGAGGGAGGTTACCTCTAAAAGATCCAAGGGAGTCTTTATGAAGTGCAGATTTGAGGAAATGAGTGACCAGCCTCAAATGGAGATATCTGCCAAGACTCAGAAAAATAGAAAGAAGAAACAGGCCAAGAAGATGAAGAAAGCATGTCCTAGCTGTGATGAAGTTGGAACAATGAAAGATCTTCAAAGTGCAATCGAATATCTTCAGAAGACTGTCCCCAAGGAAGTGGCAATGTGTATTACTACTGGAATCCTTGATCTTCGAGAAGAAAAATTACAGCTAGAAGAAGAAGCCAATGCAATGGAAGATCAGTTGGCTAAAAGGGTTGGCATAACCAACACTCTCAGAAAGCTGGTGAAGGCTAAAGATGAAACCGTTCTCTTTGAAATGAAAGATATGAAGACACTGCTGAAGAATTGCAAATATGCCTTTCTGAGAAAGAATTCTTTAAGACAATGGTCAAAGAAGTTTTCCATGCACTGGAAAAATTGCACAGAGTTTCAATGGTTGTCAAAGATGCTCAACTAGAAGAGAAAGTCAAAAGGGTGAAGGAGTTAGGCAACTCATTGCATGAAATAAAAAAGGTGCATGATGACCAGATGGAACAGCTGAAACAGAATTGGGAAGGTAGGCTAAGATTGGTTGAGGATGAGATGAACTCCCTCAACATGAAATGCTTTGAACTGGAGGTGATATTGAAAAATCTGCAATCACCCAAAGCTGAAGCCTCCCAGTCAGCTGAAAGAAGAAATGTTGCTACTCAAGTATGCATTGAGCAGGATGATTCTAAAAGAAAGACATCCTCTAATGAAAGGGAAACATCTTCTAAAAAGAAGGTACCATCCATACCATCTTGTACTCATGCTTCTAAAAGTGTTTCCACAAAAAGTGCAGGATGGAAGAATAAATCCAAACAAATATGGATGAAGACAGTAAAGAAGCAGAGCTCTCCTGAAACAGCACAACAGGTCAAGAAAAGTACCCTACAATCAGAAGGACTGAAGAGGTCAAGATTTGTGGGTCAATGTTGGTGTTGTAACAAGTATGGGCACTGTGCAAAGGATTGTTGGTACAATCCACTGAATGCCAAAGCACAGGGTAAGCCCATGCCAAGGGGGAGCAAGCCAGAGGAAAAGAAGCAACATCCACAGGTCCAGAGACATCTGTTTACTGCTAACAGATTTGGATTGCTTGATAACATCTTGGATGTGTGTAAAAGTGGTCAAATAGATACATGTCAATCTCCAACTGTATCCAGATCTCAAAAGAAGAAAAGATCACAGAACCTGGCTCAGAGAGATTCCTTGGGAAGCAAGCAGAAGAAAGTAGAAGATGCTCCCAGGAAGAGTTTGAAGAATGAAGAGAAGTCCTTGGAATCTAAATCCAAGAAGGGTGATGCATCCAGAAGGACCACCAAGAAATGCTTCTACTGTGGGAAGAAAGGACATATCATGGATCTTTGTAAAGAATCCATGAAATTAAATAGAAGTAGACTAGACTCAAAAAGACAATCAATCCAGAAGAAGAAGAAGGGATTGATTGAAAACAAGTTGCCGAAGAAAGGTAGCTTGACAACATCTAAGGAACCATGTGGAACTTCCAGAATTGGGGCCACTCTTCCAAATGATTTACTTGTCATATGGCCACATCAGTTGCAACTTGCCAGAGAACTACAAAGAGTTGAAGATGAAGCTCTGGCAATTGCTAAAGCAAAAGGGAAGAAGAAGGTTTCACATGAAGATGTTTTGAGAACCACACCAGCACAATCATCAATGAAGATCAAATGTGCAAGTGTGAAGACTGGTGAAAATGGGACATCTCGGTTGAGAGAATCTTCTCAACCTTGTTGTTCACATTGATGAACCAAGGAGGTTCCATCTTATTCCCTTATACACTTGTATTTACTTGTGCTAACATTGTAGGGAATTGAAGATGATGGTCATTCTCAGCTGGAGGATGGTTTGGATTGAATGGAGTGCACCCCTTGAGGGGGAGCCAATCTGAAGAAGATGATGTTCTGAAATTAATATCATCTTAAGAAAATCGATGAGTGGGGGAGCTTTATCTTTGCACCTGAACATTCTAATGTGTTTTATGAAGTATGTGCAGGATTCAGCAATTCATTGAATATCTGAAAAAATTCAACCCCTAAGCATGATCTCACATGTGTAGAGAATTGTGGACAGCATTGAGTATCTTGGTTACATCACTCTTGTTTTCTACACCGGGTTAGCCCAAGTAGACTTAGAGTTGATTTACTAAAGGTTCTTTGCTAAAGAGAACATGTGGCATCATCCCTCTCTTAGTGATTTTTTCAAGAAGATGCTATTCGAAGGGAGGAAGAGATTTTTGAAAAAGTGAACCACACCACACCTTTGCATTTGATTGCTAATAAGGGGGAGAAAATATTGGCACACATATTGACCCATTCATATTTGCTGAAGGAGTGTATTGACAACAAATACAAAGGGGGAGATTGAAGTACACTGTGTTGCATTTGTTGTCAATGAGGCATGAAGTTATCATGGAATGAATGGATGTGAAGGAATGTCAAGATGTGAATGAAAAAGGTTGTGATGGTGATGGTGATGAAAGGAGAATGGCCATGGTACTAAGATGCATGTCACTTAGGAGATTCACTAAGTGGTATTGGAAATTGTGGTTGAAACATTCTCCATGTATATCTGACGATTGTTGAGCTGTTCTTTAATTTCATAGAACTTGTATCCTGATGATACAAAGTCATAACAATGTTAGAAGACCATACATTGTATTGACAATGCATGAGGAGATGAAATCTGATCCATCCACAACTACTAAGTGGATGATGTGGATTAATGAAGACCATGTACTAACTCGTAGTGCATGTGAATTTGAAGAAGATCCAATTGATCTCTGATTAGATCAATGAAGAATGTTGAAGAACATGTGTGATTTATGAGATTCAGTTGAAGAAGTCCCTCCTAAGTATTGAACACATATGGAAGAGGAGATGAATAAGATTAAGAAGAAACCTTGGGAATTCCATATTCTAAGTAGAGATCATATGAGAGGAGAAATAATGGAATTATTAAGAAGAAGAAGAAAGGAAGAAGGCTTGGAGTGGCTTGGCATTTGGTATTTGATATGGCTTGAACTCATTGAATACTTTGTTTTTAACAAAGTCATTATATTTGCCTTTGCCAAAAATTAGGCCAGCCAAGGCCATCCCACAGGTTCAACCCCAAGGCACTTGTGGGCCGAAGGCGCCACGCCCATGGGGGATCCCATGGTGCAAGCACAAGGCGGCAGGGGGCCGTGTATAAGCCCCCGAGGACACGCGGTGGTGAAACCCGCGCGCCCGAGGTGCATAGTGGGTGCTAGGAGCGCGCCCGCAGGGAGCAGAGTGGGCGCAGAGCGCGCCCGCAGGGAGAACACGGTGCGGGGCGGCACCGTGGAGGGAGAAGTTCAATTGCGGGGTTGAGGTAGCGCTAGGGTGATAAAGCACGGAAAATCCGCTCCCCGTTTCGATGTGGGACGCGGAAAAATCACAGGGAGCAAATCCCAGCCGCTCATCTGATCTCGCGGACGATCGGCGCCGCTCATCTAATCCACCGCGCTCCCGATCTGATCCAAGCCGTCGAAGATTTTTGATCACCGCATCCAACGGCCCAGCGTCCGTCTCCTTCCTCGAGCTCAGCTGAAGGCCACCCGCGAGCTCCGTCGAACCAGGAGAAACCCGAGCACTGAAGTCGAGCTCCCGGCTGTCTTTCTCAAAGCCGAAGGCACCATTGTGCTCGTCTCTCCGTAAGGAACATATACATGCAATAAAATATGCATGCACACGTTGGATGGAGAAATTCGATGAAGTCTGAAGGCAAACGAAGTGCCGAGGCCACACGGTGTTCATGTTTTGCATGGGATGGGCCAAACAGAGGCCATGCATGCGGTTTCATGTGCATGCATGAGGAAGAGGAGAAAATATAAGAAGCCCGCGTGAAACAGAGGATAAAAATCAAGATTTGAAAAGATTTTTAAAGATCCGAAGATCTCGGGAGTTTGAGATTTATCACGCGGATGAACCGCACCGCCTCTGCCTATATAAAGAGAGGCCGAGACCTCGGTGATGCTTGCTGAAGTTTTTATTGAAAACTTGGAGTCCCGCGTGTGCCTCTGCCTCGCGAAGTAGAAGCCCCACGCAAGTACCTTGCGTAGCTGGAGTCCCTTGCGCGCAACCCCTTTGTGCGACAAGAAGTGGAGGTTGGGCAGCACAAAGTTGCGCGCCCCCTCTGTGCACCGTGCCTCCTGCACGGTTTGCACTAGTGCGGCCAAGGTGTCCTTGACACACTTGCGCACCCGCGGTGTTATACCCTGCGCGGTTTGCACTTTCGCGCCCGCGGTGCTTTGCACCTGTGGCTTGCGCGACCCACGGCCTGTGGCACAGTCACGGCTGTGAAGACAAGAAGAGGGCCACACCCCCTTGCACGCCTTGTTTTAGTTCGGGAAAGTTGAGAACTCACTCGGACAGTGAGCAAAAGAGGACCCGAGGCTTTCATGCCTTGTGTGTGCACTAAGTGAAGACACATTTTGTGTGTGCAAAATTGAAGAACAACCTACGGGTTAAGGGTGTGCAACAAGAAGTGGGAAGAGGCCGAGGCCTTAGTGCCTTGTGTGCAATTTGAAGAAGAAGGCCATAGCCCTTATATGGGTGCACACATTGAAAGAACAAATTAAAGAACACTTTGTGTGTGTGCAAGAAGAAGTGAAAGGCCAAGCTCAAGTGTGTGCAAAAGTGAAAAACAAAGTTTGTGTGCAAAAAGACAAATAGGCCGAACCTTAGTGTGTGCAAAAACATTGTGCACACTTTGAAGAAGAACAAGACCCACACTCAAGTAGAACACACATTTATGTGTGTAATCAAAAGAGAATAAAGTGTGTGAAGTTTAGTGAGAAGGTGTGTGCTTAAAGAGACTACACCCTTTGTGGGTTTATTGCACCAAGAAGAAAAAGGGGAGTGAATGCTTGCATGCATGCACGTGCACACGTGAACAAAGCTAAATCAGGCTGTGTGCATCTGAGTTGTCCAAGACAGAAGATCTTGAAGTATTGAGAGACCATGCAGTCAGTGCATGAGGAATCAGAGCTGCCATGCACTCAGTGCATGAAGTTGAAGTGAGTGAGACTGAGCCAGACTGAAAGGAGAGATATCAGTTGTCTGAGTTTTCAGTATTTGAGAAGAGCCTGATCAACAGAAGTGATGAGAAGTTGCTGAGCAAGACCAACAGACCTTTCAGAGGCTGTTGAAGATTCTTGAAGAGTCAGGCCAGGTCATTCTCAGAAGAAGGAGATAAATCCTGAGCAAGATGAGAAGACCTGTTCACCACAAGTGAGCAGAGGTACCGAGCAAGGCCAGCAGCCTTTATCCCAGGCTGCTGAAGATACTTGAAGAGCTGAACAAGAAGAAGAGCTACTCGTGTGACTCGAGCAGCCAGGAGAAGACCCCTGTGAGACTCAGGGTGGAGGAAGTCTCCAGTGGGATTCTGGAGCAGGCCAGTGGGACTCTGGTAACACTGTGGGATGCAGTATAAAGACCATCCTGTGGGACTCAGGAGAGATACCGTGGGACTCTGTATCGACCATTGTAATTTTAACAGGTTATAATGGAGAATCCATGCTGGGAGAGCATGGCAAGGATGTAGGCCTTTGGTGCCGAACCTTGTAAATCCTTGTGTCCAGTGCCTTTACATTTACTGCATCATTCGTGGAAAGGTGAGAGATACAAGAAGAGTGGATCGAGGCTTTAACCAGCCATAGAGGTTTAATTGATAAGGAATCAATTAGTAAAAAGTTTTAAGGGATCACTGATTCACCCCCTCCCCCTCTCAGTGATTCACACTGATCTGGGCACTTCAAAAATATAAATATATTATATTTTTATAATTTAACAAAATTTAGATCAATTTCATTAATTTTACATTTAATTTTGATGTCAACTTATTTCAATCTTTTGTGAAGTTTTAATAATTAAAACTCATTTTCTAATTTGGAAAACATGATTAATTTTAAACTAATTACTACAACTGGTGTGTATTTATTTTTTTAAAAATTATTCTGTATTTTTGATCTGTTTTTCTAACTTATATAAATATATTTCTTTTATTTTTGATAATTATAAATAGTAACTTCGGTATATTTTTTTAATACTGTAAAAGGTTAAATTGGGTAATTAAAGGTAAACATTATATTATAAAATTACCCTAACACCTGTCCAAATATTATCAGGCGATTTTTCTTCAACTTAAATTATCAGTAGGTCAAAATGGTATCATTTATAAGACACTTCTATGAGATTTGGACATTTAATATATATTATTTTATGAAAAGTTAAATATGTCTTAATCAAATTTTAATAATTATATCATACTTAATATACAGTTTTATAATAGTAATGTTCGACTATAAATAGTCATTTTTAATCTCAAAATTTTAATTTATCATGGTAATTTATTTTTAATTTTTAGGTAACAAATAATGACCTTAAATCTTTATACATAGATGATGCATAAATTATTTAATTGATAAAAAGGAGTAAAATAATTATTATTCAAATGATAATAACCTTTAAAAGATAAAAAACATGACCAAATATTATTTTTCGAGTATATATCGACCATAATAATCCAAGGGTTGGTTTATTAACAATTTAGATCCATATAGAAAATATTACGACACTTGTAATATTTTATTCAAAGTGGCTTTAATGTTGTCACATTCATGATTTAATACATATAACCTTTTTAATGTAGGTTCTCCAGAATATATATTCTACTATAACTATTATTATAAAATATATGGGATTTATACTTATCATGGTATTTTATTTTTTATTTTAATTACAAAAATAAGTATATTAAATAATTACACAAAAGAGATGTAGTAATTATTTTATCAATGTAAATATCATGTTATTTTTAATAAAAATATTAAAAAACAATTTTGGTTAGTTAATATATCCAATGAATTTTATGTATTACCTTGAACCATTAATTATATTATAAAAAAATTATAGGATAACATCTTATCCTGATATTTGTAAAAATCAATAAATTGAATAGTTTCAAAATTGTCAATATTGATTGTTTATCAAAATAATGAATTATTAATTTATTAAAAAATAATAAAACATTTTTAGAAACACATGATAAAAATTATATGGCATAAAATGATATACAGTATTCATTTATGGTCTAATTTACATCAAATAAGAAAATATTGATCCATTTTAATATTAAATTATGTGTTGCCTTAGTTAGAAATTAAATATAATAACTAAGTGTTAATTAAAAGGATATGGTTTAAATTGACAGAAAAACATGTATACAATTTATTGGTTGATGATATTACCACCTTATCTAATCTCATATATTAAAATAGTAAAATTTTGAGTTTTTTTGATGTGTTTTAGTTTTATTATAAATTAATATTTTGGGATATTCTAAAAGATCCCATCACATAAATTATAAAAAGGCACGTCATCCCTTACTTTTTCACTTAACATTGATCCATCAATATCTACCATCAACATAAAATTTCCCTTATAAATTTATTTATTAACATTCTAGAGGTTATGGTCTTCTCAAAATGCAAGCTCTAGTTCCTTTAAGTTGATATCTAGAGAGATCTCGTTGAAGAAAATGTAGTCTCCTCTACTAATTCTTTCAAACATATTTATTCTTATACTTCTACTTATTAAGTTTATTCCATTATAAAGTAATAATTATAGTATTACATAAATTATGAGATTTTATTATAATTATTTAACAACCAAATTCCACTTTTTATACATCCTACGAAAATAGAAATCATCACGAATGCATACGTACGGCTTACTATCTCCACACCATGATACAATCTATTTTTCACCACCAACTTACATGGATTGGTATAATGATGGAAATAATA
The DNA here is from genome assembly GCA_963277665.1 of Viscum album. Lineage (NCBI taxonomy): Eukaryota > Viridiplantae > Streptophyta > Magnoliopsida > Santalales > Viscaceae > Viscum > Viscum album. The sequence continues at coordinate 1,123,273,341 of OY728139.1, forward strand.
ACTATATATGATTTTTATAACAATATTTTGATTATTTAACAATATATATACCATCCATATCCATACCACTCTACAATTTAAGGAATGATATCGTCCCTCATGTGTATGTACGACATATCGTCTCCACTATGCAATGCAATTCATTTAACAAGATATTCATGAAAGCCTGATTATATAAATATTTAGAATGAATAAAAATTTTATATATTATATTAATATCGTTATTAAATTATATAACTATTACCTAAGAAGAGTAATATTAACTTATTAAAGAAAACATGCGTAAGAAAATAAAGCATTTAATTCTAGATGGGTGAGTAATAATGTTATTAACAAATGGGTAATAATATGGTCTCTTATGAAAAAAAAATTAAGATGATTCTAGAATATGTTAATGAAATTATTTAAACCCTTATACATGAGGTTCATTAACGTATGAAGGAACCCAGATCTAAGGTAATGGATTTCTTACTCACTTTTGTTTCTGTGGGACACATGCCTTATACAATACATGTTTCTTTTGTGTGGTGTATATACTAACAATGAATGTTTTTATGATTATTATTATGAATATTATGGTATTTACATATAATTATAATTTTATTTATTTCATTGACATATGATATGACTATTTGAAAATTGATAAGGGATAATTTCACAATCTCATTATTATCCGATATTGTTTAAATGTAAGTATTTTCTAGGATATATTTATCATCCAAGTCCATTTTTTCAAAAATTATTTTCATAAATTGTTTAATATTGTCTTATTAATGTTTAAAGTCATTTTTAACCATTTTTTTCTTATTACTACACTTTTTTAGAATAATATTTCTTTCATTCTCCAAACGAGTTACTTTTTTACTCTTACAATAAAATTATGAGAATAATTTTTTCTTTTAACTTATATGGAAGTAACATATTTTTATGTTTTCATAACGACTTATTTTCATGAATATTAATTTAAAAAAATCAATTTTATCTTCATATAAATTATTTTCTTTTAAAATTATGTGTAATTTTGAGAAAATAATACATTTTTTTAAGAACAAATGATATTTTGCTTGATAATTAATATCTTGTGTTCAATAAAATTTATTTTACATCTAAGATTGAATTATTTAATAGGATTATATTTCATGTTTACTATCCATATTATTCATATGGTTTGATTATTTTTATGATGTAATTTTATTTAGGTAATAAATTTGTTTTATAAGGATTATGTTATGATTGAATGATATTTAAAAGACCCATTTTAATCCTTGGCTTATGCTTGATGAATGATTTATGTTTTTATGAACTGTGTAAGAAATATTTCATTATGAAATTGGTGGGAGCAATAACTCCCTCAAATTTATTGAGTAAATCTTTATATCTCATGAGATAGATAGATATGGAATGCAAAATGATCTCAGATTAGTAATATAGGGCGGGAACGGAAAGTAGACATTACTTTGTGATATAGGTATGGAACAAGGAGTGAAATCAGTTTAGTAATGGAATTTTCCACTATAATGATCTTGTAAATGATCCCTAGTTAATATGGAAATGATTTTCTATTCTTATGTGTACTCTAAAATTCTATATTTTTTCTAATTCTATTTTTTCATGGATCATGTTCCTTTATGATTTATGCCTTAATAACTGAAAGGATTTATTTTATGACTAAATATTTTGATATTGGTTATACATGATATGGTTTTCAAAAGTTATGTTCATGTTTTTTAATTCCTATTTTCAGGTTTTTTTATTATTTTCATTTTTACCCTTACTGATCACATGATCATTCCCTTTTCACATGTTTCATTTTATCTAATATAAAAAAATAATGTACGAAAACTAACAGGGAAGATCTTTATGAGAGATGTTGAATATCATTCACCAAATTAGAAGAATGGGTTCCATGTTTCTAAAGTCACTAAACTAATATGACATTTGGGAAACTATTTGTGTAATATATTATGTATACCTCAAAAGTAATTTAATTTTCATGTACATCATGCTTGGATGGTTATATTTAGCATCAAGGAAATGGTTTAGTTAACCTTTAGAAACTAGGATGTGAAAAATTTAGCAAGATCCCTATAGATATTTCTAAGGATATGTCTTCAGATGTCCTTAAAGAGAATTCCAACTATAGTTTACCATGATATAATTTTATTAACAATAAGTAAAAACCTAGTATTAAACCTAAGGTGTCATATATTGAAATATTATAAGTAATTTCTCAAAGTTATGTTATTTTTATCAATGATAATTTTTTATGACACTTTACTTTCTGGTCTTACTCAAAATCCAAAACTAGATAGAAAATGTTTAACATTGAATTTTTTAGAAGTGTAAAGTATGGTAATTATGACAATAGATTTCCTAAGGGGAAATCCTATGAATAGAATAAGGATTATGGTACAAGTATTGGTGATATTTTTGTAGATAAATATATTTTAAATGACATGTGAACAAAATGGGATGTTCTAGCATTATTTTTTATATTAAATCTAAAATGATTTTCTAGAATAAGTGTGAGGATCCTTAATACATGATTCATATTATAGGACATACTAAGATGATGGATTTTTAGTAATGGTTTAAGATTAATTTTGGATGATTAAGGTGTATATGTTTTTAAATTCTTTGATTTTCTAATATGAATCCTGAAATTTATAAGTTTTTTCAGTATATGTTTTTCATTAATGATTGGAAAGGATGTGTCTAATATAAAAAGTGATATAAGGGTAAGTTGATATGTTTTTATAATAGATTACTAGGAGAAAGATAACCCATAATATGTCCCTCATTTAAGATAATGTTGTTTGGATAACCATATGTTGGACATGAATAAGTAAATTAGGTAATAATAGTATCGTGGGAACTAATTATGGATTTGTTTTAAAGAGGTTTATGCTATCATGGATGAAGTATACAAATTTTTTGGACTTAAGGAATATATCTAATAAAAATTGGAATATGTAAAAATTCATGTTTTCAATAATAATATGCGGTAATTTTGGTTATTATCATGACTCAATGGAATACATGATGAAGAAGTTCATATGTTCAGAATTTGGCCAACAAGAGATGCCTTATGATATCTGGGGGATAAATTTTAAGCTAAGTTCATGTTCTTATTTCTATAGTTTTTGATTTTCATCAATCCTAAATATTTTAAGGGTATCAATTTATAGAAGGAATAAGTTAAACTTCAGAAGATTTTTGTTATATTAAAGTATTATATCACTATAGGTGGACTTATCCATATTTTATAACTTGTGATAATCTTTTTTTAATGATAAAGATAGAAAGAATGACATGTAAATTCTATTTATGGATCTCATGATCTGATAATTCTTATGGAATGAAAAATTCACCTTCATTTCTTGGAATAAGAGATGGACTATAAATTGATCTAGACATAACAAATTGATGTTATTATACTCAATCAAGTAAGTATTTCCTCACATTATTTATCTCTATGGAAGGGATATTGAAACAAAAAATGTTGTACTAGTACTTTATTTACCGATGAATCAAATGGAACCTTATATCATCATAGATTTATGGCTTTTGATTGTTAACTTTCTCCTAATAATGTTATCTTTCACTCTCCATCAAAAGATGATAGTTCAATTTCTCTTCCATATGCATGTGTTCACTTTCCACATATATTCTCTTATGTAGATTCCTGGTGATGAGTTACATTGGATAAACATTATGTTTCCATATTTCCATTTTTTTAAAAAAAAATTTGTATTCAATTTTATGATTTGGGTTTCTATGAGATAAACATTCAAGTATTAAGTCTTTTATAACCAAGACGAATTTCGAGTGAGAAATTCATTTTAAGGGGGGTAGAATGTAACACCAAGAGATTTTTATCAGATAGATTATTTTATTTTATTCCTTATGTTGTAAGATACAACAATATAATCTTGCACTACACAAAACACCGACATTTATTTCAGTATATTCAACACTATTTTTTTCCTGTTTTATCGATAATTTCAAGTTTTTTTTGATAAAATTCATTTCACGCAAAACTATGTTTAAGTGAAAAATGAAATATTATTATGTTACCTTATTACTTAACCACTGTAATGCGGGTATAAATTGTATTAACTAAATTATTAAAATATGATTTACACATGTATATATATATATAATTATTTGGTTAGAAGTTAATTATAAATAAAAATAAAACCCTTTTCAAATAGAAGGAAATATTTTTCTCAATAACTATTTAAATAAAAATAAATGAGTTTATAAAATATCAAAATCACTATATATGGATTTTATCAAGGAAATATATATGTGATAAATTAAATCTAATTTTTAAAATTTATCTTATATGTTTTCTAGCCATTATATAAGAACAAATTCAATTTTTATAAAAGAAGAATTATTTTGAAAAAATGAAATTTTGCTGCATTTGGATGGGGAACCTATTTTAAATCTAGTTTTTAACACATTATTATAATATATTTTAAAAATAAAAATCTTATTTGGAATTGAGATATGAAAATTTACTTTGGATAAATTTTTGATATTTTTTTATAAGTTTCAAGTTTTGATGAATAGTAAAAATGAACTAAATATTAATTGAAAATAACATTTTTAATGAAAATAATTTATATGGTTAAGATATATTATTTAATTGTTTTAAAATATAAGTATATTATATTTTTATCATTTAATATAATTTATTTCATTGACATTAATTTTATAATGAATATTGATGTAAAAACATTTCAATATTTTACAATGTTTTAACTTTTAAGAATCGTTTTCTCTTTCAAAAAACAACATTAATATTAAATTAATTACTGAAAATTATAAGTTTTGAATTTTTAAAAATGTTTTATATATTTGTAATAGGTAGTTCCAAATAATGTAAATAGATTTCTTTTTTTTTGGCATTATAAATAGTAACTTCTGTAATATTTTTTAATACAGTAGAACGGTAAATATTGTAATTAAGGGTGAAAAAATAATATTATAAAAATACCCTAACACTTTTCCTATTTTAATTTTATGAATTTTTTAAGCTAAACCATCCTTGGGTCGAAATGGAATCCTTTGATTGCCACTTAGATGTGATTTGGACATTTAATATATTTTATTTTAAGAAAAGTTAAATATGTCTTACTCAAATATTAATAACTATATAATTTTTAATATAATGTAATACAGAATATGATTTTGACTATAAGTACTCATATGATATATAAATTTTTTTATCATGTTAATTTATTTGTAATTTTTTGAAAATAAATAATGACCTTAAAGGCATATACATTAATGATGTAGAAATTATTTAATTGATGAAAAACAAATAAAATAATTTTTATTAAAATGATAATAACTATTAAAAGAAAAAAAAACTTAACCAAATCTTATTGTTCAAGGATATATGGACCATAATCATCCAACAGTAGTGTTATTTACCATTTTCATCCATATGGAAGTGATTATGACACTTACAATATTTTATTTAAAGTGGTGTTAATGTTGTTACATTCATGTTTTAATAAATATAACATTTTTAATTTATAAATTTCTAGAATATATATTAGACAATAAGTATTATTATGAAATATAGAATATTTATCTTAGTAATATTATTTTATTTTTTATTTTTATTCAATAAATACTTATATTATATAATTACACAAAACAGATGTAGTAATTATTTTATTAATAGAAATTTCAAATTAATGTTATTATAAATATTAAAATAAATAAAACTTAGTATAATTAATATATCAAATTAATTTTACAGATTAAAATGACCCCTTTGGGATATTAGAAATTTTTTTTCTATGATAACATCTTATCTTGATGTTTTTAAAAATCAAAAAATTGAATAGTGTTAGAATTTATACTATTTATTATTTGTCAAAATAATGTATTAGTAAATTATTTTAAAATCATAAAATATTTTAAAAATATAGAATAATTATGATATACTATAAAAGGTTATAAATTATTCAATTATGGTCCAATTTAGATCAAATAAGTAAATATTTTACCCTTTTAATATTGAAATATTTGTTAGCTTAGTTAAAAATTAAAATGAATAACTATGTGTTAATTAAAAGGATAAATTTTTAATTGACAGAAAAACATGTCTGAAATTTATTAATTGATGAATATAGAATTTATTTTTTTATTATATCACAAACTTATCTTATCTAATCATATAAAATGGGAAATTTTTGAGGTTTATGGATGGGTTTTTATTTTATTATAGATTAATATTTTTAGAGATTCCAAAAGTGACCCTTAACTAAATTATAAAAGGGAACATCCTCTCTCACTTATTAACTTAAATTTGAGCCTTCAATATTGTTCTTACCCAAACCATTTCCCTTATCAAATTCCTTATAAACATTATAGATGTTTTGGTATTCTCAAAAAACCAACTCTAGTGCCTTTAAGATGAGATATAGATGGAGATCGTCTAAGAAGAGATAATCTCCTCTACCGATTCTTTCAGACTTATTCCCTTTTATAATTCCTATTCCTGATTTTTTTCCATTATAAGTTAATAAATTTAGTATCTAATATATTATGATATGTTATTAGTATTTTTTAAAAACCATATTCCACCTTCTACCAATCCAATGAAAAATAAAACCACCATGCGTGCATACGTACGGTTTACCATCTCCTTGCCGTTGTTTATTCTGTTTTTCACCACCACCTTAAATAGATGGGTATAATGTTTTAAATAATAATTATATGTGACTATTATAACAATATGTTGATTTGGAAACAATATATATATCATCCACTCCCATACCACTACACAATTAAGGGAGTGATATCATCGCTTGTGCGTACGTACGACCTACCATCTCCATTATGTGATGTGATTAATTCTACATGATTTTCATTAAAGAATGATTATATAAATGTATATAATGAATAAATATGATATATATTATATTAATATCATTCTAGAAATCATATTACTATAACTTAATAAGAGTAATAAGAACTTATCTAAAAAACCATGCGTAAGAAAATACAGAAGATAATACCTAATGGATGAGTAATAATGTTCTTAACAAACGTATAATAATAAAATAACTTGTGATATCAAAACAATGAATATGATTCTGGAGTAATTTAATGACTTTATTTAAACCCTTATACAGGAGGTTAGGACATGTATGAAGGAACCCATACATAAGGTAAGGGGTTTTCGTCTCAATTTTATTTATGTGGTACACATACCTTATACGATACTTGTTTATTTTGTGTGGTGTATATACTACCCATGAATGTTTTTACAAGTATAATTATTAATATTATAGTATTTAAATATATATATATATATATATATATATAATTTTATTTATTTCATGTGGAATACTATTCGACTGATTACAATGTGGTAAGGGATAATTTCACAATCTCATTATTATCTGAGATTTTTTATATGTAAGTATTCACTGGGATATATTTTTCATTTATGTAATTGTTTTATAATAAAATTCATAAAAAGTTTAATATTCTCTTATGGATTTTTAAATTCATTTTTACCAATTTTTTACTTTTAACTACATGGTTGGAAATGAATCTTTATTTAATTTTTAAAATAGAATACTTTTTTTATTTTTCCAACAAAAGTATGAGAAGAATGTTTTATTTTAACTTATGCCGCATGAAAAAGTTTTTATGTTTTCATACCAACTTATTTCCATTAAAATTCATTTTAAAAAATTCAAGGTTATCTTCAAAAAAATTATTTTATTTAAAAATTGTGTTTCATTTGGAGAAAATAAAACGTTTTTTTGAAGAAGAAAGGATATTTTCCTCAAGAATTAATTTCAAGTGTTGTATCAAAATTATTTTCCATATAAGATGGAATTATTTAATAGGGTTGTATTTCAAGTTTACAATACCTATTATTCATACAGCTTGATTATATTAATGTTGTAATTATAATTATTAAATACATTTTTTTGTATGGATTATGTTATAGTGGAATGGTGTTTAAGAAACCCATTTTATTCCATGGGTTATACTATGATGAATGATTTATGTTTTTGTGGAACATGTAAGAATGATTTCATTATGAGATTGGTGGGACCTATATCTCCTTCCAATATATTGGTAAAAAAAATTATATATCATTAGATATATAGGAATGGAATGGGAAATGATCTCAGATCAGTAGTAAAGGGTTGGAACATAAAGTAAAACCAGTTTAGTAGTACATGGATGGAACAAGGAGTGAAATTGATTCAGTAATGTACTTTGTACACTATGATGGTCTTATAAATGATACTTGGATAATATTGAAATGATTTTCTCCTCGTATGTGTCTTCCACAGTTCTATATTTTATTCTAGTGTTATTTTCTCTTGGCTCATGTTCCTTTATGATTTATGCCTTATAAATTTACAATATTTATTTCATGACTCAATATTTTGATATATGTTATATGTGGTATGGTTTTAAAAGGTTATGTTCACATTTTTACTTTCTAATGTTCATATTTTGTTTGGTATTTTCAATGTTTACTTTTATATAGAATCTGATATCACCCTTTTGATTTGTTTTCTTTTCCCCATGATATTAAGGAAAGGTTTTGGGTTTAAAAAATAAAGGGAAATATCATTATCGGAGATGTTGAAGATATTTCACCAAATTAGAAGGATGTGTTTTAATTTTCTAATGCCACTAAACTAATATGGTCTTTCGGAAACTATTTTTGTAATGCATTAAGTATTATGAAAAAGTGATGGAATTTCCATGTTTGTAAAGCTTGGGTTGTTATAAAGAGGATCCCACTAAGGAATTAATGATTTTTTTAATTAGTATATACCAAAAGAGACTTTAATTTTTTTTATTTCATATTTAACCTAAATATTATGAATCTTATTTAAATTTTTTTGTTTATAAATTGATTTTTCATTTATTTATTTTTAACTTAGATGGTTTTTTCAATTTATTTTTCTACATACTGAGTTTCAATATCATTATTAAATCTTATAAGTTGTATAAAAACCACATTTTATACATAAAAAATACATAAACATAATGGTATAATCTCATATAGTTTTATAAGTTATTCAAAATATATAAAACCCATGTAATTCTTTCATGAAATTCTGATTTAAATATTGATGTTTTCATTTCTCTACTTGATCGAAATTCTGTGTAGTGAGTTTCTTCTTGACCATTGTGTGAATTACCATAATCCCTATAAGCTAGACCATCGAACCCCTTATGAATGAAAGATAATTATATCTTAATAAAATATTTCTAAATACATATAAATATAATATGTAATATGATTAAATTCGTAACCAGTGTATGATATATATTGGGAAATAGTTATTTAATTAATATTCTTTAGATGAATTGAGTGTTTAAAGGATATATACTATTGAATTATTTTGAATATATTCATTTGAGGTAAGTCTATGGTGTATATAGTGTAAATATTGAGACAAAATATTAAATCCTTCATTAAATATTTATGTGTTAAATGAAATAAAATAAGAATCACATACATTATTACCTTGATCAAATAAATAAATGGGTCATTCCTGACCAATAATAAAAAATCTATCTTGTGATAGGTGAAAATTGTAAATGTTATCCCAATTTGAATCTTGATTGAAACTTGACTTGGTAATAAAATCATATTAACACATTGTTTCATGGTGTTGATCATATTCATGAGATGAATTGGGAAATAAATTTTTCACTTAACAATCTAGGAGTTTTATTTGGTAAAATTAACATGGGTGGATTAAAAAAATATAAATCCCTTAAGAGATAAGCTTAGTAGATTTAAAACTAATAAATATGTATCATGGCCTAAGAAATTTATAATGTCAATTAATATGATCTTAGATATATTATATTCAAAAAAAATACAATATTTAATAATAAAATAAATGGTAAAAATAATTAAATATATTTTATTATAGATATTCATAGAATTAAACAAATACTCAAATTTATCTATAATATTTGTCCTTCATAAAGAAAAAATAAGAATTTATAATTTCATGTATTAGTATAAAAATTTGATAATTTTTATTTATAAATACGATAAATTAATGATTATAGAGAAACCCAAAACATATGCATTATTTTAATCCTCCTCATTAGTGGGAAATATTCTTATGAAATGTATTATAAGGCTTCGTATAAAATAAAATGTCATGTTCAATCTACCAGGTTTTACAATCCTTATAATATATATGGAGATATGGAATCATAAAAAATTTCATTTATATAAATAGAACAATAAATATAATTTGATAAAAATTCAATAAAATATAAGTATCATAAAAAGGAAATACTCACATGAAACGCAATCAAACCTCAACAATGAGAAAGATGGGAACTAACTTTTGGTTCAGGTAAGTAAAATAAGTGGTCTAAACTAGTACCTCAATTTCTAAATATGGGTTGGCATATATTAACTTAACAAAACAATCAACCACAAGTTACCATATTGGCCAATCTGGGTGACATCCCCTCAAATGTGAATGAACTTCACTAAGGGAACTATCTAGTACGGTAATCTAAGCTAGATTAACACTCATCCATATTACCCTAATGTGTACCCATATTTTTCAATGATAGAAATAATCAATAATTTGTTATCATAACATAACGAAAATCATGTAAATAACAAAATAGGTGTATCAAATCACTAAGACACATATTTTACAATATATACAACATCAGCATCACAAAACCATATAACCGAACAATACTTTCTAAGAGAATGAGGATTACAAATCTATTAAACATAATTTATATAATAATAACCCTTTTCACTACCTTTAATAATTCCTTTAAAGAATAAAGGATCTTTACAAAATTTTATAACATTTATTTTAGGCATATAAGTAGTTTTAGAATAAATGTGATTTGAAAACCATTGAAAACCCTCACCTTTTCAAACAAAAATTCAAGTAATGAAAAAAATAGTTCTCAGTAATTAATTTCAATAATAATTTAGTGGGATTAAACCTTATAAAGTTTAATTAATAAAATATTTCCATGGATGGTCTTTATATAAATAAAACTACATTACGACCATTATAATTGTTTTTCCAATTCAAGTACCAGAATATTAGAGATAATGGGATTCTCATGAACCCTAAGAACCAAAATATTTCACAATAAAATCATTTATATGGATATAATTAGAAACCATGGACAATTGGGGAATGAAGATAAGAAAAATATGAAATGAAAAGAAAATAAAATAAACATGGTAAATGAAATAAATAGAAATCAAGAAAAACATTATATATTTTTACAAGATAAAATAGTGAATACCAATAAATCATTGTCGAAATGAATACCACTGGTAGAAATGAAATTTAGAGAGAAAAAATGGAGAACATAGAGGATAAATGAGGTTATAATTGACCATTTTTTATGGGTATATTCATAATTTTATATTTTTTGGGGAAGGTTAGATGGTTTGGCCACATAATTTTGGAAACATTTTACCAATCATGTTGTCACTACATAGAAGTATTCTACCCTACATAGAATTAATATACTTGGTAAAGAGTGATATAGAAATTGCAATCCATTAACTCTTTATACTTAACTCATATAACGTTCAATAACTTCTAGCCTATTACATTGTAGGAAGTTAGGTGGGGAGGTGTTTAGAGGAGGTTCTAAGGAGTTGGAGAGTGGGTACTAGATATGGAGCTAAGAGTTTCTAGAAAGAGGAATATTATGTCATGGAGGGTTGTACTACCCTATAAGTTATTGTGGATGTGGAATGGAGGTTTTGGATGTCGTGTAGGGGTCTAAGAGGATGATTTTTTATTACACTGCCATTTATATAATGGCTTCACTATTGTGCAAGGTTGTTGTGTAGTGTTAGTGAGTCCTACTTCGTGAAGATATCACCATCAACATAAAGGATCAGGGTTACGTTTTAAATAGTTCAACAATTTTTGGAATGGATGAAGTATGTAGAGTGTCTATGGTTTGGATGCGGGTGCTGCCTAAATCAATTGTGGAATATGGTGGATTGTTGTCCCATAGTAGATTAGTTTTAATTTTTCCATGGTTTTTCCTTTTTTGACGTAGTTATGTTGTGTATAAAGGCTATGACATGGACACATATTTAGCTGTCAAGGGTATATGGAGTAATGGATTTACCTTTAATGCATTTTCCTTCTGATTGTTTCAGATATGTGGCATAGAGATAGCCCCGGATCTTAGAGATACTTTTCCCATAACCACTATGGAACAGTACCTTACACTATGTTGTGGTCCTCCATATTTTTATTATTTCTATAGAATAGAATTAGGTTTTCAACATGGTGTTTTATTTTGGAGGTCACTTATAAGTTCCAAAATCCTCTCAGACCACCAATTTTATCCATACATACTTCTCAATTCCTGGGAGATCCATGTTCATCCCAAGGAGAACTTTTATCCCTCATTCAGTTTCTTTCAACCCCAACCATGGGAAATTGATCATTGGTGTTTCTATGTGAGTTCCCTCCCTTAACATACTTATTTTCGTCCCTATTATTTTTATGGGTAAATTATACTATCAAGAAACAAGTAGTTTAGTGGTTGTTTAGTAAGTGGGCAGTGTGGTTGATTGTATCTAGGGTGATCAAGGCATTATGCTTCATTTTGGTGCTCAATGGTGTAATTCCTCTCAATTAAACCATGTGAAGTGAATCATAAATCTTCATTAGATGTGGGAGATCCATAATTTATCATTTAGTTGAATTATGTAGGCAATTTTATGCTCTTGTTATCTTTTGGGAAGATGGTGTGAAATGGAATAATAGAGATAATGAATTGGTTTAATTGAAATTGAATGTGGGGGTTGAAATTTCATTATTTACTGGTTTTGATATTATTTGATATTGATATTTCATGTGCTTGATACCTTACATAAAATCATGGTCTTTAGGAGGAATTTTTTCACTATGGTTGATGTATTTTGGAACCCTCAATTTGTAGTTTTGTTATCACATAAAATTGAATTAAATAACTACTTATATCTAGGTATTAAATTGGTTTCTCATGGAAATTATGTCTTGTGTGATAATTCCATTGAAATGAAGAAGTGAAAGTGTTGAAATTCCCCATGATAAATCTAAAAAATATGTGTATGAAGTGAATAAAGTTATGATTTTCAGTTTTAATGTATGGGAAACATGATATTAAGTGGTTTTGATGTTTGGAGGTTATATGTAGAGAGGAGGTTTGGATAGATGTTCCCAGATGTGGGCAAGGTATGTGGTGGTTGTGATGAGGTGTGGTTGTGGTTGTGAAGTAGTGAAAAATTGAGGCTAGTTGGCATTCGGAGGATAGGTTTTAGTGTTGTGTAGTGGTATTATCCTAGTTAGTATTGAAATAAATTTTCAATAATAAATTAAAATGGAATAGTTTTGTTTGAAATGGGTTGGAATGGATAATTAATGAATGAAAAAAAGGAAGTGTGGGTTAAATTGGATTTTACTTAAATATGAAATGAATGGGATTAAAGAATAAAATGGAAGTTAAGTATAGAATATGGAAAATTTCATAGTTATGAATAAAAGGTATAATGTCTCTTGTTTCTTATGGATTGTTGTGTGGTGTTGGGAGTTTAGTGGTGGCAATGAATGTGGCAGTTGTTGTGAGGATGGTCTGATGTTGTGAGTTGGTGGGTACTCATATTGTGAACCAATAATTTTTAACTTTGTATTTTTATGTAAATTTATACCTTATATGTTCTTTTTTATTTCTATAAGCACCCCACCCATGTCAAGTTACATGTTTCAACAACCAAATATTTTTGGATTATTTTCACAACATTCAATTGGTGAGGATGGATGGATGGATCCCAACTATTGTATTCTCTCTATTCCAAGAATCATTTACATGCATGAGTTATGATGCCCATTAGTCAAAATTACATTATGATGAGGTTTGATGAGATGTCTTATGGTGTGTTTCATGTATGGTAGGAGGATGGAACAAGGTTTGTGTCATTCATATTAAAGATACCCTACTATCCTTGTTATGGATGTAGTTTATATGTGATTTGATGAGATGTGATGTCTAAGGTCTCTTCATGAGATATGTAATGTGATGCGATGTGATTGTCCATGTTTATTTTGGTGTTATTAGATGTGATGTGATGTGATTGACTAGGTGTCTCTAGTGGAGATTTTATGTGATGTTATGTCTTTACCTAGTTTTTTGTCGGTGATATGTGATGTGATTTCATGGTCCAGGTGTCTTTGCGCATATTTCTATACTAAAGAGATTAAAGTATTTGGATGTATGATATTTGGGTATGATAGCATAAAATCTGTGGGAACATAGTTTAGGGTACCCTTTTGATTTATATTCTTCTTATTATGTTATTATACTTGGATGTGTTATTTTGTGAGTGTGCTATAGTGAGGATCAGAATGGGTAGCTCACTGTTTTAGGTGTTGTTGATTCTGTTGTTTACTCGTAGGTGCATTGGCATGCTTCTTTCACAAGTATATGAGAGATTTTGGGTATCTTATTGAGTATAATATTAAGCTCAATAAATGTATATACAATTTAATTTTAGGTTTCTATGAGGACTACATGGGTCATTCTTGACATTACTATATTCTTCCTTGGGGTTATTGTTGTGTCAATACCCAAAATTTTATTGTGTGTATTTATTTGGAGACCCTTGTGTTTGTTTAAATTGTTCAGGAATTTTGGGATGGTTTTGGTTTAATTTATTGTTACATTATATCATTGAGTTTATTGATCATTTATAACTTATCTCTAGATCCTACATATATTATAGAGGTAAATACCTCCCATACTTTAGTTATTTATACATTTAGTACTTGTCTCCAAATCCGGGCTTACTGGAGTTAGGACATAAGGGTCATTACCTCTCCTCTTTTATTGACCTCCCAAGAGGGGTACCTTTGGGGGGAGGGTGTCATGAATGAGTGGTATCAAATGTATTGGTTGGGGGTAAGATGGAGTTCAGAGTTAGGTTCATAGAGGGTTACATCGGTTAGTAATGAAATAGTGGAATTTAATCTTGGTGCATAACATAGACCATGGAAAACCAAATAGGAAATTATATTTTAAGGCCCCTTGTGATCCAACACAAGGAATCAGATCCTATGAAATGATCAAGTTAGTTAGTTCTAGTTTTATGGTATTGACTTAATATAAGTTCATGCATCATGATTTGCTTGTGTTCTTGATTGAATTAGGTTGTTTTGTGAAAGTTAAAATGAAATAAATGAAACTTAATAAAACTACATACTATTAGGATTAGGAAATCCTTATTTCCTATACATATATGGATCCTTTTCATCGTCCATATGTTGTCAAGTAATGGGTGCTTTTGTTGTCCACTCAGGATGATCGTTGAAGGGTTTATTCAAATGAGGAGGAGGACCAATGGAAAAGGGAATTTTACACCTCACAATGGAAGGATTGGTGAATGTATGATAGAAGAACCTAAGATATGGTGATATAGATATGGTTGGAGGATATTGAGATAGATTTTAGTTTGATCCAGGACCTATCAGATTATTGGGTCCCTTTCAAAGTTATTTATATGTTGGGAGCTATGTGTAAGTGGTGGACATTGTGTCTTGGTGAGAAGAAGGAGGCAAAAAATTTATGTATATACATTTTAAAATAGTTTAAATAAGAGTTACTTTATTTTATCATCAATTTAGTAGAGAGTAAACTATTACTCTCTGTTTATTAGGGGAGTATTTCTATGTGGAAACTAGGGAGCAAGTTCAAGGATATCTTAAGTGTCACCCCATATCGTTTTCTTAATAAGGGGACCCAAGCATGGAATTTTTATGTGGCACCCTATCGTTTGATCTAGTATGAAGTTACTCTATTTAAATTCCTAATGTATTTGAGGTTATAGAAGAATAAATAGGTGTTTGATAATATTCACTCACAAGGAGGTTTATCATGAGAGGGAAAATAGTAGGGTTCTTCAAGAAGAAAGGATTTCAGTGGGATGTTCCATGAACCAGGTCCTTAACTTTTTGTACTTATTTAAGGTTAATAATATGAAAAAATATTTTTCTTCTTCGGACAATTAGAAATCCTATTTACTAGAAATATGATTTTTATTATATATGGGTAGGTGGTGGATGTGGGGTTTATTCCAAATATATATTTTGAAAAAAGTAAAATAGTCTAACAAAATAGTTCTAAAAAATTAAAAAAAATAAAAATAAAAAAAATAAACAAGGGGAGATTAATTCACTATGATTTCATATTTCATGACCTTACTTTGAGTCTGGGAAGTGGAAGTTGTTACCTTAAAGGGGGGATTTAATTAACCTTTTTTTGATACCATGCTTTATACATTAGAGATAAAACTCCTACTTTAAGCCTTGTTTTTTACATCAATTCCTACCACCCTTAAGACATATAATCATAACAACCATGATTACAAATCCCTCATGATTTCATTTAAATTTTAAAAAAAAAATTAAAAAAAATTCTTTTACTGTTTGTGGATAAGTAGAACATTCTCATGATATGATCCTGAAACTACTTGAATTTGTATCATAAGTTATGAGTGAAAATATTCAAATAGAGGTAGATCATGGCGTGGAATACATTATAATAATGAAATAAGAAGCTTCAATAAATGAAAGGTAAATTTCCACCATTTTTAAAAGGGATGAGGTAAAATTATTAGAGTAATTATTTCATTTAAAAGTGTTAAATTGAATTAATGTTGGATTTGGAACATGAAAATTTAATTATACATTAATAATAATTTTTTTATTTCATTGATATTGGATCAATGATAAATTATTTTCCCTCTTGAATTCAATATTGAAATTCAATGCCTGAGGAAAAGAATTGTCTAATTGTGGGGGTACATTATGAACACATATTTTTATGCAAAACTGTAAACAAATTGTAATGATTATTTGATGGATTTTAATGAATATGATTGTATAATTCATGGTTTTACTAAAATGATGGAATTTGAAATTAATTAATAAATATGGATTAAAATAAATAAAAATATTGAGTTTTTAAGAGTGAATGTATGATATTATGTTTCAATTATACTATGTTTTTCAATGATATTTTAACATAAAATAATATTGAAATCTTGAAGCATTCCCTTAACCAGCTGCCCACAGGGCACTTACTAAGCCTCACGAAGGGGTCAGTCGGCCAAATATGCCACTAGGAGAGCCATCTCAAGTGGCAGAGAAAGATCAGGTCAGAGCGGAGGAACCCATGGTTCATAGGGCGTGTCGAGGCCCATGCACAATGTGAATCCCGGTGCATTCCATGTTTTGTTTTTACATTGTTATGGGATCCCATCCCCTAGAAGTATTATAGGACACTAAAGCCATATGTATCATTATAAATGTGTGCTAAATCTAAACAAATTTCCAATTTCGTATGGATCTCATGGGGTACTGTTAATATTATTAAAAATATTACATTAATCCTTGGTCCCACTCCACCCAGGCTCAACCATTTCCCACACCTCACCTCCCCCACCTTGAAGCATATGACCACCACTCAACACCGCCATACTACTACTACAACCCACTGATGATTCCATGTATTGCACCTAGAAAGCTTAGGTGTGAGCCAATTTTTAGTGTCAAATCCTAAGATCTCTATGGATGATATTAGGGACCACAGATGACCTTGGTGATTCCCAAATTGATGAATAATTAATATCTATAGAAAATTAATCCCCATATAGACACTCCGAAGTCTAGATGACTTGATATAAGAGTTTCACCCCTCTTCCTTGAGCCATAGTTTTTTTCATTCACCATGGAGGAGTTTTAAATGCCAATTAAAAATATTCCATGTTGGATTTTGTGGCGATAGAGGAAAATGTGGGAGTATATGTTTTTTTGAGGACTAAACATTGTGTATGACCTACTAACATTAAACATCTACAATAATTTTGTAACTATTATACATTTAATGTCACTAATGGGAGGATAGATACCTTCAAAGGAGCTAAAACCATATAGGCAGTGTGGATATACCATTCACTTATATCATATAGTCGATTTGAAGTTAAATCTATCAGATTACCCATTTTCAATGTTACCATAGTAAGCCACCATTAGAGGTGCTAGTGGTCATGCTATTGTGGCCATCTACTATCACTTCATAGATAAATATTAGGCAATTATAATATATCTTTTAGGATCTACCTTGGATTTAAGTCCTCTTATATTGATGATATTGATATAGAAGTTGTATGATTTTTACAGATAAAGATAGAACTGTGGTTGTTGTGTTTATGTACATATGACACCATGGAGTGTGCCAATATTTGAGATGAGGAGGATCTTCTCCTATAATAACATAAAACTATCATGGGTGCTACCACGATGATCTACCATTGAGTAATAGTGGATGATTCTACTATTATTGTTCTATCATCAAGGTGTGGTGGTATATTCAGATCGATAGCATGTGGATTGCTACCATAGATGCCTAATTGTAGATGTTATTATCATCACTATTTAATATGATTCAATGCTGAAATTTGTAAATTCCTGATCATTCAACAAATTCAATACAATAAATATTTTAATATATATATCTATCTATCATTAGATCTGAGATATAGGATATATGTAGGAGAGAAATAGAAAGGGACCCCTCTATCTAAAAATATTATTCTTCCTTCAACTAAAAATGGATATAAGGATCGAAAATCAAGATAAAACATATTATTTATTTCTCTAATTTTCTACTAATTTAATTTTTTTATTATATTTTCACCGTGGGATATAACCTTCTAACTCTTCATACGTCTTATGTAATAGAGGAGTATAATCCTTGAGTAGTTGGGTCAAGGGGAGGTGAACCAATTTTAATTATTTTGTCTAGGAGTTTTATTGAATTTTAAAGAACTCTCTTCTTTATTAAATAGTTTTCAGTATTTAATTTAAAAAATTAATTTATTTTTATTATGTTCATGATTAATTCTTAAATTTAAATATTTCATTGGTTAATAAATATTTTTCCCTCTATTTGTTTTTTAATCACATTAATTGATTGGTTTAGAACCAAGTATGGAGTGTTTTGTGATTAATAACCATGGGAGGAAAAAATAATAATCTAATTTGGAGGTTTGGGAATCAAAATACTAGATAAGGTATTTCATAGATAATTAAAAGAAGGATAATTTTAGATTTCACTCACTAGAAGCCTTATTATCCAAAAAAATAAGAAAATTGTGTGGACAATTCTGGTCATCATCAAAATCGAACAAGGGTAAAAACAGGGAAGTAATATTGTAATAATTCATTTAATCAATTAAAAATGAATCGTAATATCCTTTTTAAATAGCCATGATTTAATTACAAAGGGGAGAAAACCCTAAACCCAATCAGTTGCCTCTCATTTGAATTTCATTATCAATGTCTCTTCCATTCATAGTCATAGAAATACTATTCTTTTATTTACTTTTTAACTTGTGGAAAATACATTAAAATGATTATCTATAGAGATAACTTTTATCACTACTACTGATATACCCTCAAGGGGGAAAGAAATATCCTTTTACACACCCCATGACAGGTGTTTATCAAACCATGGAATCGTTTCTAGGGATCTAGGTGTTAATATAACCAAAACATTTCATGACTATGAAATACAAAAAGAAAAAAATACATTTTCAACTTGAAATAGAGATGACCACGCTTACAAGTATTTTCAATATTAATCATGAAAATAATTTTGATGTAATTAATTTAGAATACATCAGTCAAACTGGAACTATTCACTTGAAGCAACCACACATGGAATTATTTCCACAAAAAACATTAAAGGACTTATATGCCCCAAAATTTGTAAACCAAAAAATTCGATTAACTATTCCTATGAATCAAAATGATATTGAAATTCATGTCAATATGATTCCTTTAATACCCAATGTTCATGGCTTTATAGGTGAAGATATCAACTATTACACACATGATTTCATCTTTGTATGCTAAACCTTCAAACCAAGGGGATTAGTTGAGGGACAAGTAAAGTGTTGGGAATTCCACTTTTCACTTTATGGAGATTTAGGAGAATGGTTTTATAGCCTACAACCCCTAGAGACCTAGGACTGGGATAATCTAAAAAATTAGGCATATATTATTCATATCCCCCAAATGAATAGAAATAAGGAATGATATATAAATCATCTAATAACTAAATTGAGAAACACTCTAGGAATATTTGGAAAGATTCAAAAAGTTATGTTCATGATGTCCTCATCAAGAAATATAAAATCATTACTTAACAGTATTTGTCTTCTAAGTATTATTGAAAAATGATAGAAAAATCTTATATGGATAACCTTGAATATCTTTAATTTATAACAACCTAATGGAAACTAAGATCTTAATCGAGTAGATTGAACAAAATTCAATGACGTTTGGAACAGGCGGAACAAGAAAAAGAGGTGTCTATGTGGAAAAACAATTTTATTTATCACCTCTAATGGAAACAAAACTTGAAAAATTAACAATCCTACTAAGATATATGGTTGTAAAACAAGTTAATGATCATACTTCACCTCTGGTTTGTGGTTTATGTTCATCACCCCATCACTTCACTGATCAATGTGTTGAGATATACTATATAGGGAGTTGTGTATCTAAATTCTTATACAAATAAATTTTAACTGAATCGACCATGGAGAGATGGGTAATCCCAACTAGGATTTGGAAGTCAAAAAATCTAGGCTAGGCCTCCCTTTTAACCCCTTTCCAGCAATGATTCCATAATCCTCCACCTTTCAAACAACCATACAAGCAACAATACCAAAAAACACATTAACCGCATCCTTTTCAACAAAATGTTTATGTACAACCTTCATCTAGTGAACCACTAGCTGAATGAGTAAAATGGGAAGATATTTAGGATCATAGAAACACAGTAAATTGTTTTTCAAATAAATTCAAGAATCTTATAGACATGCTGTCAAAAAACCCATGTAAACTTATACATCATACAATACCAAAGCCAAAATAAAATCTACGTATGATAATAACAAGGAATTACAAGGATATTCTGCCATCATAACTCAAGGAATCTCAATATGAACTAGAATAAGGATGTTTTGGAAAATCTTGATAGATTCTTGAGAGATAACCCACTCAACAAAAAGAAGAAAATAAAAGGAAAGAAGAAAAATTCAGGAATTTATTTAGAATGTAAATACCTAAAAATCCATTAAAAAGTTAGAAAAGGGAGAATAAATATATTCTCTATCAATTCAATTCTAGGTTTACAAAATAAATAATGATTTAGGAATTGAAACTCCAAGTATATAACCAAGATATATTTCAAATTTTTTAACTTAAAATACACCTCTTGGAATACATCCATAAAAATTCCTATTATTCTGAATTTCTAAAGAAGATTTGTACCGAAAGAAATAGACTTGTTGGGAATGATAGGATCATCATAGGGAGGAGTGTTTTATTTATTATTATGATATTATTTTCAATAAAATGTTAATATCCAGGGAAAATTTCTCTTCCATTCACCATAGATTAATTGAAATTTATTGATTCTTTGTTTGATCTTGGTACTTCCATTAATGTGATTTCATATTATATTTTTTCATTTTTGAAAATAGGTGAATTGAATCTTACAAGAGTGGTAGTCCAATTAGAATGTAGATCTACTATTTTATGAGTAAGAGTGTTGTAGGATGTGATTGTAGGAGTAGAACAACTAATATTTCTTGCGTATGTATATGTGATCATCATGGTTAAAGATAAAGGACCAGGCCATTTTCCCATCATATTAGGTACTCTATTCATGAAAACGGTCAAAAACATTAACAATTTACATGAAGTAACACACTTAAGGGCTCATAGAGACTTCAAGGTGAACTTAAGCATCCTTGACACAAAGATTAATACTTTAAATAACCATTTCCTACTTGTAATCACTCATGAAGAAGTTATTGGTCCCATTTAATACTCAGGTATGATCATAGAATTGTAATCATTATGAGATCACCAATTTATTGAAAACACAAAGGAAAAAAGTCGATACACAAAAATATTGAAATTATATATTTAATATTCAATAAAAAATAACCTATGAATTCATTGATAATTTATCGTAAAAAACAGATATGATTCCCTTTATTTAGGAAATTCAAAATCTAGAAGTAGGGAATTTGAATTTAATATAATATCTAGAGAAACCTCTAAATATTGAATTAAAACATCTCCCATGTGATTTAAAATATGTGTATCTAATTTAAGGAGGAATATTTTCAGTAGTCATAGCTAAAAACATCTCCAAGGACCTGTATTAAACTTTAACTATCCATTTGGAAAGAAACATCCAATCCATAGTGTGGATCCTATGAGAAATCCTCGGAATTAACCCTAAAAGTCTATTCCCATAGGATATTACTATATGGGGAATACATTCCTATTAGGATCCCCCAAATGAGGATAAAACTAGTAATTATGGAGGTTGTCAAGAACCAAATAGAGATGATACATAATGCTGATATAATATACATAATTTCGGAATCACAATGGGTAAGCCCTATCCGTGTCATTCCCAAGAAAACTTGTTTAATAATTGTGATAAATGGGTTTAATGAATAAATTCCTATAAGAGTTCATAATATTTTGAGATTATGGATTGAATATAGAAATATAAATTATGTCACAAGAAAGGACCACTTCCCCATCACAAACAATGAAAAAAATACTAGAATGGTTTGCAGACATGACACATTATTGTTAGTTGGATGTATTTTTCAAAAAATTTTAGGTACTAATTTCCCCATAAGACTATAAAAATACCAAATTCATCTATCCTTTTAGATATTTTTCATAAAATATGATGCATTTTTAGCTATCCAATGCCCCATGTATATTTTAGATATATAGAGTAAGAATATTTTCAAATCATATTGAGGACAACATGGAGGTATTTCTCTAAGACTTCACTATTTAGGAAACTCAATTGGTCATTACTTGGTAAATCTAGAAAAATATTTAAAAAAATTAAATGAGAAAAAAATGGTTTGATCATTAAAAATTGCAACTATATGGTTTAAAATTTATAGTTTTGTGTTATATAATTTCACAAAAAAATGCATTAAGGTATATAATTGTAAATTTTATGTGATTAATTATTTTCCACATACCACTTGTGAAAACATATTATATCAATCATGGGATGCGTGGGATTCTATAAAATATTTATCTAGGATGTTAGTAATATTTATCTTCCACTTTCTACATTTCTTTTAAAAGAAACAAAATTTGAAATTGTTGATGATTTCAGGAATCCATTTGACGAGATGAAGTACAAACTGATCAACCCGCCAACTATTCATCCCCTAAATTGGTAGCACCCATTTGAACTACTTTATTATTCCGTAAACCAATATATAATAGGATTCCATTCCTAAATAATTGAAGGATGTCCATGGTTAATAACATATACCTCTATAACTTTGGATGCTACTTGTCTAAATTAAAAAAGTACTAAAAAATAATTCCTTGTTGTTGTATTTTCATTTGATATATTTTGATCATATTTACATGGAAATATAGTGGTTGTCTTCCCAAATCATGTAGAACTTATATAGTTAATAAAGAATTATTATTCCAAATAAAGGTTTGTAATATGGATACTAATATTATAAGAATTAAACCTAGAGATCAAGGACCTTAAGGGAGATTAAAATCAGGTGGAAGATCACCTTAACAAACTTCCAAAAACTATTGAAATATAAATTCCAAAACTGAACACACTCAATAATCACATTCCTAGAGCACAAATCTACATCATGGAAGCTGATGTACAATGGTTTGATGACATAGTAAAATATTTTTCCACATCTCATCTACCATATCACCTTAACTCTCATCAAAATCATAAACTCGTGGAAGATGCTAGATTCTATATTTGGGAGGAACTTTTTTTTTAGAAAATATTTAATGATAAATTCATAAAGAGGATCTTACAATAAAGTGAAAAAGAATTTGTATTTAAATTATGCCATATAATTTATTGTGGTGTCCAATATGTAAAACAAACAAATGGATATAAAATTATTTCAATCATGAATTTTTTTCTTAAACTTTTTTAAATATGATCATGAGTATTGTATAATGTTTAGGAAGTGATAATATTATGGTAATATTTTAAAAATATAGGATATTAGTCAAAACCCATAACTTTTTCTTTGAGATCTTTGAAGTATGAGGTATTGATTTTGTGTGACACTTTCTTAATGCATTTTAAGAATTCATAAATTTTACATGCTATTGATTATTTCTCTAAATCGGTGGAAGATATGGACACAAAGAATGTTGATGATAATGTTGTGTGTTATTTTTTCAGTTCCAACATTTTTTATAGGTTTGATGTAACAAGGTCCATCATCAGTGACCAAGGGATAAATTTTTGAAATAGACAAATTGAGGCTATATTTAAAGTATATGGGGTGAATACTTATACATATACACCCTACCATCATCAAGAAAATAGAAAATATAAGGTGTCTATCCGGGAGACTAAAGGTATCCAAGATAAAACATTTTAACAAACCCATAAGGATTAGGTCTTAAGGATTCAATATACCTTATTTCATAATAGATAGAAAACAATAAACCCCTATGTATGAGCTACTACTGGTTGATTTATGGAAACATTTTTCATTTACTAGTGGAGTTAGATCTCCAAGTATATTGGACTATAAAAAAGAAAAATTTGGATTTGGTTAGTATTGGGCATTAATGAAAGAATTATATATAATATCTATATGAAATTGGAAGAGATGATTTTGAAAAATAAAAAATTTAAAAAGAGTGAACCAGAGTGGCACATGAAAAACTGGTTAAATAAAAGAACTTTCAACTGGGATATCTAGTTTTTAAATAAAATTATAGATTGAAGTTAATGTTGGGATATCTTATTTCTAGGTGGGAATGAAATATTTTAGTTACTAACATTTATCCCTTTGGATCCATTCATATTAAGAAATAATTATAAGGAAACCCATTAACTATCAATGGGAAAATGATGACAATGTTCCGTATTAATCTACCTCAAGAACTACTAGAGGATCTCAAAATTCTCAAAACCGTCTGTAGATTTCTTCCCATGAGGATAGATCAACCTGACAACATTAACCAAAGGGGATTCTGGGAGGAAACCAAACTTTTAATATTTTCATATTATTTAAGAGTTTAGGATAAAATCACCTCTTCCCTTCACCCCTTTGACCATTAATGTAACGCTTCTTACACTATTTTGAGTTTATTTAAGGGACCACTATGAATGAAGTCAGTCGGAACCCCCCCCCCCCCCAACACCCACAATGAGAAAGAAGTGCAGAAAAATCTGTATGTGAATAGGGAGTTAATTCTTTCATTCTTTAATTTTCAAACTCCCATAATTTCTCTGAAATTATCTTTTTTCTGTAGATTCCAGCAGCTATTCTAAACTCGAAATTTCATACTCACACTTTGAATTTATGCTTTACATAACATACCTTAGATACCTGAGTATCTTACGAACAATATGATTCCATGTTTCATGATTAAGCTACATAATTGAATGATTATAGTAAATCATGGTTATTAAAATAATGACTTGTTATTTGAGTAAATCTGTTGATTCATGAAAATGAAATATCACTACAATTTTTCATACTTGGAATTTTTTAATTTATTTTCAATTGATAGTTTATTATTATCAATTCCATGAGTGATTTTCAAAAATCATATGTTCTATATCCCAGAGTATTTCTAGACCAAATTATTTTTATTTTATCATGAGTATATTTCTCAATTGATCTTGGGACATGACACCCTCTAGAACGTGCATTATAATTTTTCAAATATATGACTGTTCAATACCACATTTCATATAACTAAGGAATTTTTATTGATAATCCATTGTCATTGAGACCACATTTTATATCAATTAATTTTATCCCATAGAGACCATGAATGACCTTATTAGGGATGTGCCACATTTCATGGATTTTTTATCCATTCACTAATAAAAATATGGCCTTTATTATTGCTAGAAAAGGGATTTAACAACACTAAAAATGGTTATTAATAGAGGTTAAGATAAAGGGGGATACTTTTATCAGTTCTCAAAAAATCGCTGATAAAGTCTCCTTTTATCAGCGATAAAAAAAAAGCACGGATAAATGGGGTCCTTTATCAGCACTTTTTTTAGCACTGTTAAAGGACCCCTTTTATTAGTGATTTTTTAAAAGCATTGATAAAGTTAAAAAACAGAAAAGAAAAAAATTAGGAGGGGCTTCAATAGCACTTGAAGCCCCCCTTGAATAGCGCTTGTAGCCCCCTTCAATAGCCCCCACCCCCACCGCAGCCCGCACGCCCCAGCAACCACCTCAGCCTTTAACAGCGCCCCAGCCCCATTAACAGTGCTAGGCATTATTCCCCACCTACGCACGTGACCTGCCTCCCCAATGATTTTAACTCGGGACCTGTTTCCTATTAGCCTAAGTTTTTACCACTCTACCATATTGTTTTTCTCTTCATTTATTAATATATCTTTTCTATTTATATATATATTTGGTTATATTTACTCGTATATTAATATATATATATATATATTAACATATATTTAGTTATATTAATATATATATATATGTGTGTGTGTGTGTGTATTAATATATACATATATATATCCATATATTAACATATATATATAGCTATATTTATATATTAGTATATTTATTCATATATTAATATATATTTATAAGATCAGTTTTGAATGAATTTATAAAATATTCCTTTTATGAGTCTTTATAAATTAATATATATATATATATATATACAACATACACACACACAGACATATGTGCACATGAAAGGATCATCACAGGATACACGAATCACCAACTCTCAACACACAAAACAAAATCCATCATTTAAATCATCTAATTGAAAATTACATCATGTTAACACATTAAATAATTTAATTAATGTAAAATTCACACACACAATTTAAATTAACACGTTTCATTGTTGAAGAACCAAAAAAATTAATCAAATGAAATTTTAAATAAAAATCCCCCCCAAAAATAGATGTATGTATTTAAAATTTTCAAATAACACCTGAAATTATTATTTGAAATTCATAAACAAATTAAAATTTATAAAAATATGATTTCCAATATCATTTAGAAAATCCCACACCACATCGGTGAATTTATAATCATGTATTTTAATCACAAGAAATTTTCGAAATGATATAATAAATATGAGGTTAATTAACTAGTAAATTACCTTCAAAAGTCTTTTTTAAATATAAATTGACGTTGAAAATTTGAATTTAAGAAAGAAAGAAATTTTATAAATTAAAATGTAAAAAATGGTACAAAAAAACCGATCTAAGATTTTTATTTTATAAATGATTCAAAATTGACATCCAATCATGATGGAAACCTTGTCCTATAGTGGGGAAATGTGTGTGTTATGGATCAGACCTCTCTCATTCATTCCTTTGCTGAAATCTAGTGTTTGAGGTGTCCTAGGAGGTCAACGTGACTCATCCACAACACTTTTCCGAATTTTCAGTTCTGTGAATAGTGTTTCCAGTTTTATGAACAATAAAACAGTGAGTCAGAAACGGTTAGTCAGAAAAGTGAGTCTGAAATGGTGAGTCTAAAACGGTGAGTCAGAAATTGTGAGTCAGAAACAGTGAGTTAGAAACGGTGAGTCAGAAACGGTGATTCAGAAATGGTGATTCATAAATGGTGAGTCAGAAACAGTGAGTCAGAAACGGTGAGTCAGAAATAGTGAGTCAGAAACGGTGAGTTAGAAACTGTGAGTTAGAAACGGTGAGACAACTCATGAACAATGTTTCCAGAACTGTTTCATATTTCCTTTTCCAAATATCCCGATTTTTCATTTTTCACTAATTTAACATTTTATTCGACGTAAAATGCATTTATGGCATTGTTTAATGGTATATAAGGTCGATTCAAATCCCATAACTCCTATATTAATTTTCCTAAGGCTCAGGATGCTTTTACTTGGTCAAACTGCATGGCTTAATGCAATCCACTTTTAATGGAAAATCCATTGTATCTTAATCCACTGCTCCGTTAAATATTCTAATTGGGATGAGATATCTCCCTCCCTAGTTCTCAGTCCTTGTTACCAGGTGTGAGATGCTTGAACCTTTCATTCTGCCCCATAGGAGTCGTCAGATCAATCTTTTTCCCATGGATTGGTTTCCCCTCAAAATTCTTCTTGCTGCAAGTTCACCCCCTATTTTTGTGCAACCAAACAGCATCCATCAATCTTAGATATAAGGTATTTTTATCGTCGTTCTTTTGGGGTTCATCTTCTCCTATTTCTCCTTTCCATGTTATAGCATGTGATATTCGTGCTTCTAATGGATTTTTCTTGGGTTTTAGTTAGTGCGATCGTATCGTGGAATCCTCGGGTGGATGTAGTTGTCACGAGAGAAGGAGATCATGATCCGTTGTGTGGATTGTTCTCGTATAAAGAACGTCAAGAACCATTTTAGGTAGGGTATTCGTTTCTTCTCTTTTCTTTTACATGCAACTGTAGAGTTATCATGTTTTCTCCCACTAGATCACAATAGAATTGACATGAACAATATTTGAACCGGATAAATAAATTGATATCAATCGTATGTTATTACCTCTTTTTTTCTAGATAGTGTGATATTTTTTTCTTGCTTTTTTTAGTTGTTTGTTCTTGATGGAAATTGGTAAAGAATGTAAACCAAGATTAATTGATAATTATTTGGCTAAAGATAAAGGGGAATGTAAATGAATCTGGTTCTTGTTGTAATTTGATGATAATCAAATTGGTGCAGTAAGCATGTTTAATTATTTTTGATAGGTTACTGATTAGGTTTCCAGAATTTGGAACCTATGAATAATAATCTATAAATTCAAGATGGATTAAAGAACCGGTTGTTTGATAAAAGGTAATTCCTTATAGGGTTCCGAGTTACCCTCTTGATTGTTAAAGGGGAAAGATCCCAATTGTTAATATGTTTGTTTTTCTGCTGCTTATGTTGTGATGTGAGCCTGGATGGATATTGTAATATGTGGGGGTATAGAGGCATTTTGGTTGTGGAAGCAGATGACACCTAGAGTGGCGAGATGCATCGATTTTGCATGTGGGTGTCAGGGAGGACACCGGGGATGATGAAACGAGATGGATGTTATTGTTGGATGCTTGCTGATTCTTATTGGTTGATTATCTACTTTACCTTTCCCTACTGCTCAAGGCAGCTGGTCTTGCTTACCCTTCTTTCGAAATAGGCGAAGATGCATGGGGTATGTCATGTGCTTTCCGTGTTTAACTTGTTAAGGGAGGATGGGTCTACGCTCTTACTATAAGTGGTAAAGACTCGATGAGTAGTAAATTTACTCACGGTTTTGATCCCCTTGTGTTTAGTGGAATAGAATATTTTTCTAGAATGACTAGGAATATGGGAATGTAATTCTGTAATGAATAATTGAATAAATGATGTTAACCCATGGGGTTGGAGTTTGCAAGAACATAATGATGAGGTTGTAATTTTAAAGGGATAGTTGACTTTGGGTGTGATGCTATTGAAATTTAGTGTGGAATTGTAAATGGTTAATTAATGTTTAAAAGAATTAATTAACATAAAGTAGAACTGATGAAAAGGGAATTAAGTAAGGAAATAAATCTTTTTTAAATGGTTGTGCGCTTATAGGATACCTAGTCTTAGAAGTGGCAGCCAGGAGTCTAAGAGACGTTAGCTGAAGTTGAGTCTAAAATAGGTTATGCCCATAGTGTGGTTGTGATCTATATTATATTATGTACTTTTTGTGTTTATATATCCTACACCACCCTATCAGTAAGGGAAACTGACACACCGGGGATTTTGAGCCCTGGGGGTGTTTTCCCCAACATTCTGGTGGGAGGATGGATGACTGACTACCCCCTTTGGCCTCGCTCTCTTCTCTTGGTAAATACTTGTGGTGGTAGGAACAGTGGTTAGTTTTCCCCATATATGTGTGTAGAGGGCTATAATGACTTGTGGTTATTCACACACATATATTCTGGATATAGTATCCTATAGACTACTATAGGTGTAACGTGTATAGGTTGTGATGGCTAGAGGATCCTTACTCAGTGTATGGACTGTAATGTATTGAGGTATAATACACGATGTATGATACACGTTATACGAGCTGTGGTGGCTCCCAGAAACTACCTAGTTACTTTCTTGTGTGGATGTGGTGGTTTTGTTGAACGAGGTTCATGTTGTGTTGCTTTGCCCAGGTGTCTGTGGGAAATCCTTTTTGAAGAGAGATTCTTAGGAAGTGAAACGTTGGGGCAAAGAAGCAAACCAGTGGGGAAGTAGTAGTGGGGTACCCTTGATATTATTTATTATATTATACACTCTTCTTTGAGTTACATGGTGAGAGTATCCATGGTGAGGCTGGGAATATAGTATACCTGTTTAGATGACGAGTTAGTTTCACTTGTTGTTCACTGTGCTTTAGCATGATTTCATTACTTTTTCACAAGAGGATTCGGGGAGGATACTACTGAGTATACTGTTATACTCACCCTATGTATATATAAAATATTTTTCAGGACACTTAGAGAAATTTAGATATCAGGCTAGTTACTACTAGCTTGCAGTTGCAGGAGTTGTTTGGGCTTGTGGTTGTTGTTGTTTTACTTTCTTTTGGGTACTTGCAATTTTCTCCTTTCTATTGTGGTAGTTTTCATGAAATTAAATACATGTACTTGGGATTTCATTTATATTTCTGTCTGAGTTGGAGTTGGTTAGTGTCTATTTATCTCTCTCTTCCGCATGTGTTCTCTTAGAGGGTAACACCCCCCATTTGTGTGGTTACTATACCCTCGGTGCTAGTCGCCAACCCAGGGCCTACTGAAGGCGGGACTCGGGGGGTTCATTATCTCCCTTATCACATTTCCAGCCTAGGAGGGGTACATATTGTGGGGAGGAGGTCATGATAGAGTGGTATCAGAGGTCTGGTTGAGGGATAGGATGAAGTTTGGAGTTAGGCACAGGTGAGGTTGCATGGGTGGTAGGGAAATAGTGTCAGTCAAGTTTAGCAAGTGATGTAAACACTAGAGAACATTTGAGACATAGGCATTTAGGGCCCCCTTTGTTTTGATGTAGGGACCATTATGTTTACAATGGCTACTAAACGAGGTGAAAATAGTTGTAGGGTAGAAACCTAGGAAAGGATCATGCATCATTCTTCCTTGTTCCTATGTTTGAATGGGTAGACCTTGGGATAGGTTAACCTAAAATGAATAAAAGAAAACAATTAATTAATTAATGTTGAGTCTTCCATATTCCAGGTTTAGAAGCCCTAAATATTTGTTATTTTATAGGAATGGCTCATGGTCGACGTGCGCGTCAGGATCACATATAATATGTCCAGCAGGATGTTCTAGTAGATCGTCGCAGGGTAGAGGTTAATTATGGTGAATCTTGGAGGAAGACACTCTAAGAGTTTCAGTTCCAGAGTCTACAAAAGTACAGGGGCTCCGTTTCAGATGTAATCACGGAATACTGGTTAGAGGAGGTCGAGATTGGCTTCAGTTCGATATGTGCATAGAAGGTGCACTGGGTTTACTTGGATGGGATGATGCTGGATGAAGCAGCGAGGCAGTGGTGGTTCTTATTCTTTGAATATCATGAGGGGTCAACGATCACATGGGAGGAGTTCTGAGACAAGTTTAGAGTTGAGTTTCTTTCCACGACCGCGAAGGCGTCCAGTCGCCAGGAGCTTTTTACCCTTCGATAGGGGAGATCCAGTGTGCGAGAGTTTGGAATCCATTTTAGGAACCTTTTACGATATGCTTCGGATCTGTTTCCCTATGAGGAGGCCAGGGTGAGGAATTTAGAGGAGGCTTTGTGTCCAGAGATCCAGCGCTAGGTCACCCCATTTATGTTAAAGACATATCTTGAGGTGCTGGTGAGGGAAGAGGTCGTCGAGAGGACATTGGCCAGAATCAGATCA
This sequence comes from Viscum album, assembly GCA_963277665.1. NCBI lineage: Eukaryota > Viridiplantae > Streptophyta > Magnoliopsida > Santalales > Viscaceae > Viscum > Viscum album. The sequence continues at coordinate 1,123,305,388 of OY728139.1, forward strand.
TCACAAGAAGGGAGGAATCGTGATTCCTCACGAAGCAAAGCTGTGGTCAGGGGTTCTCGATTTTCAGGGCAGAAGAGTTTCTGTACAACCGGGCTAGTTTCCATCCCTTCACATCTATTTTCTTCAGAGGCGGTAACACTCAGGCCTATGACAAGGGATCATGTGCATTTTTTCTTGTGGGGGTCAAATTCATCAATAGCGGGAGTGCCCGAACTTTCAGAGCAGTCATCGTGCACTAGGTGCTCCACTCCATGTTCCACTATTGAGGTAGTTCCATTCGAGGCAACACTAGTAGGTTGCACCAGATCAGTAGATGGTAGATGGGTAAAGAAGAGGATATCCTCGTGATTCTCCCCATCCTCAAAGATCAGAGCACGACCATGGTGGTGGTCGTCATCAGTGTCAGAGAAGCCATAGAGGGGGTCGTGGTCAGCTTCATGCTCTAGCGTTGCCATCTCCAGGTGAGGCAGACATCATTCGAGGTACCCTTTTCTTGTTTTCTACCTTGTTTTATGCCTTGTTTGATTTATGAGCGACACACTCCTTCATATCATCTACCCTTTTCCATGCTTTGGGACTTAAGTTAGAGAGGATTCCAGTGCCCTTGGCATTGACTACACCAAATTGAGGTCGATCTGAATTATTTGAATTATGTTGACACTTTGAGTTAGTTCTGGGGTAGAACCACTCTTGGGGAGATTTCCTGTGTTTACGGATACAACCATATGAGTTCATCCTCGGCATGGATTGGTTGTATTCAGTGTAGGCTATCGTGGATTGCTTCAGGAGGTAGGTAGTGTTCTTAGATGTGGATGGAGATCTAGTGGAGTTCATTGGTGAGAAAGACCCTTGGATGGGTCAAAGGAGTGTTCCTTCCTTATCATCTATGATGGCTGAGCTGATGTTGAGTTCTTCAGAGGTTCAGCAGTTGGCATTTCCTAGGGTTGTAGAAGAGTACCCTGATTTCTTTCCAGAAGAGGTTTTAGCATTACCCCCTTGATGAGAGATCGAGTTTGGGATTGAGCTACAACCAGGAACATCTCTTATCTCTATGTCTCCATATAGTATGGCACCTTCTGAGTTACAAGAGCTACATATACACTTTGATGGTCTATTACAGTGCAGTTTTGTTTGACCAAGTGTGTCACCATGGGGTGCACCATTTTTGTTCGTGAAGAAGGCTGACGGTAGTTTACGGTTGTATGTCAATTACCGTCGCTTAAACAAAGTGACAATAAAGAATCGCTATCCTCTTCCACGGGTTGATAATTTATTCGATTAACTAAAGGGTGCAAGTTGGTTCTCAATGATCGACTTGCTGTCAGGATATCATCAGATGCATGTGAAGGATGAGGATATCCTGAAGACTGCTTTCTGTTGTCATCATGAGCATTATGAGTTCATTGTAATGTCATTCGGTGTGATGAATTCTCTATCTTTGTTCATGGGATTGATGAGTGGTGTGTTTCGTGAGTTCCTGGACATGTTGGTGGTAGTTTTCATCGATGACATCCTTGTGTAATCCATGTTTGAGGAGGAGCATGCATAGAATCTACACGCTATTTTGGGAGTTCTTCATCAACATCAGTTGTTTGGGAAGTTGTTCAAGTGTGAGTTTTGGGTTTGAGAAGTCCGTTTCATAGGGCATGTTGTGTCCCTGCAGGGAGTAGTTGTGGATCCATCGAAGATCGAAGCAGTTTTGTATTGGGAAGCCCCCAAGACAGTTTCAAAGGTGTGAAGTTTCCTTGGTCTCACAGGCTACTTCAGAAGGTTCGTAGCTGATTTTTCACGAGTTATGACTCCTCTAATATCTTTTACTAGGAAGGATCAGGAATTCATATAGACTCATTAGTGTCAGGAATCTTTCGAGTATCTAAAGGAGAAGTTAGTAAGTTCTTTAGTTCTTTGTCTTCCAGTTGAGGGAGATCAGTTTGATGTTTTCTGTGATGCATTGCATCTGGGTTTGGGCTGTATTTTGATGCAAAAAATATTAGTTTTTTCTTATCAGTCTCAACAGTTATGTTCCCATTAACCTAACTATGCCACTCATGATCTTGAGTGGGAATCCGTGGTTTTTTTCGATAAATTTGGGGAGACATTACCTCATTGGTGATTTCTTTGTGGTTTTTACCGATCATAAGAGTATGAGGTATATTTTCTCCCTGCATGACTTGAACTTATGAAAACATCGGTGATGGATTTATTATAGGAATATGACTTAGAAATATTGTATAAACCTGGAAAGGGGAATTTTGTAGATGATGCGCTGAGTTGCAAGTCACCTAGTGATGCAGTGCGTGAGTCTGGTGACTCCTGGAGACTAATGAAAGAACTTTCTGCATCACATCTTGATATGGGAGAATTTAGGGGTAGAGTTAGACTTTTTTAGATGATGTTGCAATCATATCTCGTGAATAAAGTGGAAGATTATCAGTTGGGAGATCTTGAGGTAGAGGTATGGAGTGATCGAGTTGTTTGTGATGAGGCCCCTGATGGTTGGACTGAGGATCAACAACACCAGGTGTTGTATCTTGGAAGGATTTTTGTTCCTTTGACAATGTGAAAGATGGTTCTCAGAGAGTTCCATAGTTATCCTTTAGCGGTGCATCCTAGCGTGAAAAAGATATATTGAGCCTTGAGGATCCATTTTTCGTGGCCAGGGAAGAAGTGTGCGGTTGTGGAGTTTGTGACTCGATGTATGGTCTGCCAAAATGTGAAGGTCGAACACTGTGTTCCTGGTGGTCTGTTCTAGCCATTAGAGATTCCTCAGTGGATGTGGAAAGACATCTCAATGGACTTTTTTACTGGTTTACCTCGAGCTCTGGGAGGACATGATTCTATTTGGATGGTAGTGGCTCGCTTAACAAAATCGGCCCACTTTATAACAATCAAGGAGTTGAGCTCAGTGGAATTTTTGTCAAGGCAGTATCTAGAGGAGGTTGTGAGACTTCATGAATTCTCAAGGATGATCATTTATGACTGAGATCCTCATTTTACCTCTAGTGTGTGGAGAGGTCTCCATCTTGCTTTTGGTTCTTAGCTATACCTTAGCACTTCTTTTCATCCTCAAATGGATGGTCAGACATAGTGAACCATCCAAACTCTTGAAGACATGTTATGCTCTTGTGTTCTTGATTTTGGAGGTTTTTGGATGAGGCACTTACCCTTAGTGGAGTTTTCTTACAATAATAGTTTTCACTCAACCATCGGTATGGTTCCATTTGAAGCCTGGTATGGCCGACCATTCCGTTCTCCGTTGTGCTGGACTAGGGTCGGAGAGTCAGAAATTCCCAGACCGGAACTAGTGCAGAATGCAACAGAGATGGTTCAGGTGATTTGTGAGAGGATGAAGACAGTGCAAGATCATCAGAAATCATATGTTGATCAAAGGAGGAGTCCCTTAGAGTTTTATGTTAGGGATCATGTGTTTCTGAATGTGACTCCCGATCGTGGACAATGATGGTTTGGTCATGGGTGTAACCTTTCTCCTTGATTTGTTGGGCCTTCTAAGGTGTTAGGTCATGTTCGAGTTGTGGTGTATCGAGTAGAAATTCCCCCATAGATGATTCAGATGAATGATGTTTTCTATGTATCACATCTCTGTTGTAATCTTCATTATGACTCTTACATCATCAATTGGGGAGAGATCGATATTGATGATGGTGCGACCATTGAGGGGAGACCTATGGAGATCCAATATCACAAATAGAAGGTGTTCCGTGGGCATTATATCCCCTTGGTTCTTGTCTTGTGGCGACACAGTGGCATGGAGGAGAGTACCTAGGAATGTGAGTCATAGATATGTGCTCAGTACCCAAATTTGTTTGATGATTAACTCTTTTCATGTAACAATGTTCGCTTTGCGGTTATAGACCTTTTGTGTTTATAAGATGATTTTCTTTTGTTTCTTTTTATGGAATTCTCTCTTTTGAGATGTATCTTAAGGAGTGTTTGTTCGGACCCCTTTTCAGTTTCCTTTTGGGTTGGTTTTGGATTCTCAAGGACGATAATGTTTTGAGAGTTATCTGATGTAATGGACCGGACCTCTCCAGTCCATTCCTTTACTGAAATCTGTTGTTTGAGGTGTCCTCGGAGTTCAAGGTGACTCATCCCCAACACTGCCAAATTTCCAATTTTTTGAATAGTGTTTCCAGTTTTATGAAAAGTGAAATGGTGAGTCTGAAACAGTGAGTTAGAAACGGTGAGTCAGAAAAGGTGAGTAAGAAACTGTGAGTTAAAAATAGTGTGTCAGAAACAGTGAGTCAGAAACGGTGAGTCAGAAATGGTGACTCATAAACGGTGAGTCAGAAAGGGTGATTCAAAAACGGTGAGTCAAAAATGGTGAGTTAGAAACGGTGAGTCAGAAACAGTGATCCAGAAACGGTGAGTCAGAAACGGTGAGTGAAAAATAGTGAGTCGAAAACGGTGAGTTAGAAATGATGAGTAAGAAACGGTGAATCAGAAATGGATTGTTAGAAATGGTGAGTCATAAATGGTGAGATAGAAATGGTGTGTCAGAAATGGTGAGTCAGAAACAGTGAGATAGAAATGGTGAGTCAGAAACAGTGAGTCAGAAATGGTGAGACAACTCATGAATAGCATTTCTAGAACTATTTCGTATTTCCTTTTCCAAATATCCAGATTTTTTTAGTTTCACCAATTTAACATTTTCTTTTATGTAAAACGAATTTATGGCCTTGTTTTATGGGATTTAAGGCTGATTCAAATCCCATAACTCCTATATTAATTTTCCTAATGCTCGGGATGCTTTTACTCGGTCAAACCGAGTGGTTAAATGTGATCTTCATTTAATGGAAAATCCAGCGTATCTTAAACCACTTCTCTGTTAAATCTTCTATAGGGGATGATATATCTTCCTCCCTAGTTCTTCTCCCTTGTTCTTGAGTGTGAGATTCTTGAAACTTTCATTCTGTCCCATAGGAGTCGTGAGATAAAACTTTTTCCCATGGATTGGTCTCCCCTCGACGTTCTTCTTACTGCAAGTGCACCCCCTGTTTTGGTGCAACCAAGAAGTATCCATCAATATTCGATATAAGGTATGTTTTATCATAATTATTTTGGTGTTCATCTTCTCGTGTTTCTCCTTTCCATATTATAGAATGTGATCTCCATGCTTCTAATGGAGTTTTCTTGGGTTTTGGTTGGTGAGGTCATACTGTGGCATCCTCGGGTGGATACAGTTGTCGCGAGAGGAGGCAATCATGATCCATTTTGTGGATTGTTCTTGTATAAAAAATGTCAAGAACCATTTGTGGTAGGGGATTCGTTATAAGGCCCCAGCCATAAACCTTACTTAATCTTGAGTTATTACAAGATTACACATTGAAGATCTTTTCAGGTTTAGAGTTTTAGAGAATTAGATCATGAAACATGCATTACATTCCACATTTAAAAAAAGTGGTTACATAAAAGACAGTATTCATTCTTCCCATCAACGGAAACATATTTAAAATAAAACATGGATTCTTTCTTGACACATCCTTGACACTATCATCCATCATGTACCTTTCCCTTGACCTGTGAAAAACATTTCAAAAACTTGGGATGAGCATAAAAATCTCAGTAAGGGTGATAAAAATATGGAAAGGAAACATGAGTTCATATATACATAAGAATGAAATCATACTTTACCCATAAAACATAGACACTTTAACATACCTCATCAAATCATGAATAAATCATAGAAATCATAAGACATAAAAGGTAACTTGAGGCATTCATAACATTATTACGTAGGGAGTAACCCTCTTGGTTACGTTTGGAATACCCACCACAGTATATTCCCTAAATCTCGTCGAAGAAACGTTAACGTTTCACTCCTTCACGTTACCCAATTCATTGGAGAGCTATATCGGGCTCACCCGCCCTTAGTTTATCATAGAACCACCTGTCTTCATGGTAATGCCCAAGAACCTCAACATAATCGTATCACATAAAACATGCATAAAGGAAACATAACATTTCCACCTTTCAATCACAAGATATCAATACAACACATTGATATAAAAACATTATGAAAACCATTTTCAATAACAAAATAAAAGAAAAGTAAAACATGGTATTTATTTTTCTTTTAAAAAGAAGGTATGGCTTGTAGAGGAAGCTGAAACTCAAATAATGGTCACGACGGCGGAGAAGTCGTTTTCACCGCATACGTACGACAAAAACATTCCCTTTTGTCGTTTAGTAAACGCTTTGTATAAAAAAGATTCTCTTTTTAATAAACGTAAAAGTCAAAGGGGTTTATACACTGTATAAATGAAGGTTGTGTATAAAACAAAATATGCCTCAATGAATGGAGATTGAGATGAAGTCCCATACAAAGACGGTATCCTTGGATTAAGGATAAATCAGTTACATAACTATGTGTGACAAACGAATACACGAAATATAAGTGGGTATTAAGTGTAAAAAAATCAGAGGACATTCACACATAATCATAGAACGACATATTCAAGGTGTACAAGTTTATCCCAAAGAATCGAAATTGGGTTAAGAAGTTCCCTTGCAAAAATTAGGCAGCCTAACGGCGTCACTTCAAAATTCAGAAAAAGAGTAGATGAGAGATAAAAAGGGGATCTCATCACTTGGAAATAATATTTACATCAATAAGGATATATAAGAACATATCCCAAAATAATATTATGTGAATTAAAAGACATAACAAAATAAGTCTTTTAAAAAGAGGAGGGTGAAAGGTTCCCTTACCGACATGGGTATCTTTCGAAACATACGCCCTGTGAAAGAAGGACAATACAACATTGACGTAAATACTCATAAATGAAAGAATATTACACAATGAGTAAAATAATGGTCAGTACATACACCACTCAAAGGAAATTGTGGAAAATGTAGCATAAATCTCATGGGAATAAAAGTGAGATGAAAAATCCCTTACGAAAACTCGGCAGCCTAACGGCGCCACTTAAAACTTCCAAAAATGGATTGATGAGATCAAATAGGGTATCTCATCACATTTCAATAAAATTTACAGAAAGAGGAATATAAAATAACATCCCCCATCATAACAAAGATGAGCTTAAAATAAGTGACATAAAGGAGAGTACTTAAAGATAAATAGAGAGGTTAGATCTCTTACGAAAATTCGGCAGCCTAACGGCGCCACTCAAAACATCCAAAATGGATTGATGAGAGAGAATAGGGTCTCTCATCATATGAACATAAAAATTACAGTAAGAGTAATATAAAATAACATCCCAATAATGATAAAGATGAGCTTAGAAGGAATAACATAAAAGAGTGTACTTAAAAAGAAAGAGAGGAGTAGGATCCCTTACCTCAAGTCCAACTTGTCTTGTTCGTTTCTTTATATTCCTGAATAATAAACTTTGGTCAATTAATAATTGCCTAAGTACCTCCTTTATATATTATTATTCACTTCATATCACATATTATAATTTTATAATAATTGTTTAATAATGTTAGTTCATATCAGACGTTTTTGTCGATGTTTGGTACATAAGTCAAAAATGAACTTGTTTGAAAAAAGATTGCCCATGTAGTTATAAGTAAATAATTTCCAGAATATTATTAATGATAAAAATATCATATATATCCAGTACAAATTCATTTCATACTATTCCATATCATTTGGAGATAAAAAACGAAAATCACCATTCATGGAGACGGTAGGTTGTACATACGCATGAACGCTACTTTCATTTTTTGTCATATTAATGGAATTAAAACAAAATGAGAGATATATATATATATTATAATTACGGAATGATATCCATAATTTAGATGTAATATATTACATATATATCCATTATATATATGTACTTATAATATTATATAAAATTTTGAGATAAGAAATGAAATGTACCGTTCATGGAGACGGTAAGTCATACGTACGCATGAACGCTACTTCTATTTCTATTTCATATTTAATGGAATTAAAACATAATGATACATAATTGTATTTTAATTACAGTATGGTACCATATATAATATCATTAAATATATCCTTTATACGTACCACATATGGTATTAACGAATCAAATCACTTTGAGGGGGCGGTAGTCTGCACTTCCTTAAATGAAGATATCGCGTTTACCCATAATGGAAACCATAAAGGTACACCATAAATGACAAATACAGAAGCTTAAGTAAAACATAAAAATATTATATATCATATATAAATATAGTGTCATCTTAACGGCCACCCTTTAAGGTGTTAGAAGAATGTTGAACAATCATCGTTTCGGGAGGCGGAAATTCGCCATCCACGGAAATAGTATGTTCTTTATCCATTAGATGTAGGTGTGTGTAAGTGTAGCTTGAATACTTCTTATAAAAACATCCTAATATATTTAAGTTACTGGATTTTTTACAAAATAAATGAATAAAAAGAGTTTAGGGGGTTGGAGAAGCAAAATAAAACAAAAGGACACAAGTGAAGACATTACCTTAAAATCCGGTAACTCCCTTTGGTTTGAGCTCAAAGGCTTCCTTGGGAAGACTTCTGCCCAAAGTGAGGCTTCAAGGAGTAGGAGAGGGAAGTGGAGAGACAAAATTGGAAGGGTTTGGCCGAGCCAAAGGCTTTGGGAGTGTCGGTAAGAAGGTAGAGGTGGAGGCCTTTTATAAGAGGAGAGGAGGGGCACTCTTGTAAAGTTACAAAATGTTACTTTATTTTCTAAAGGGTTTCGGATTTTAAAGGTCCCACATTGCTTTATTTCTAGGATAAGGTGATAAGGGTTCGAAATCCACTCATACAATAGGTTTTGGACATGTTTAGGTCTTAGATATTACATTATCTTTCCATTTTATTTAAATCATTAAATAATGAGGTCATCGCTTCATCATCATGATGTCATAAATAATTTAATTTATGTAATGTCTAAAAATTATAAAAAAAACTTCTATGATGTAGGAAATCTTTTTATATTTCCAATTACTATTTATAGTCATAAATATGACTTGTATAACCCCATGTACAAATTGTTTTAGTAAAACATTTCATGTTTGTGTCATTTTTACTTTAACATTAAATAAAAAGATATTTATGTCATTTTCCAACCAAAGTGGCTCCATGGGGTCCCCAAGTTGACCCATGGACTGTCTTGATCGTCCATGACACATCCAATGAGGGTAGGAAATGTGTCTAGGTCATTTCATTTTATTAAAACATTATTCTTACCATAAACTACACTAATTACCTCTAATCACGAATAAAAACTTAATAAATTACTATTCACCAAAAAATTATTTTTATCCCATTGAACCACATTTTACTTCTTAATGACAACCATGTATGTAGGATTTTTGAAATTCAAAACACAAAGATGGAAAGAATTCATTTAAATGGAAAAATCAGTTTTTATAAGTACCACTTAGTGGTTTAACTATTCATCAAAAATTGAAGTTTTTCAGAAAAATCCCAAAAATTCACCCTAAGATATATTTGATATTCCGAATTAAAAAATGAAGTCTATTTTACAAAATTCAAAACATATAAGTCACATTAATTAATTTAATAATTATTTCCCGCTGTCAGAGAAAATAGCGTGTTTTTATGAAATAATAAGTATCAAAAGATTGACAGTAGTTTAAGTCTGATTTCAAAGTGAAATTAATTCCAACGACCAATATTGGATTTAATGGTAAAAATATATTATAATTTCACTTTAAAACCAATTAAAAAGATAATTTAATCATATAAATAAATTATATTAAAAAGAGGTTTTGAATTAAAATACAACATTTTACACTATTCATTAAAAAATGAACTTTATCGGAAAGATACCAAAAATTTACACAAAGTAAATTTTGATGTCCCAATTCTTAAGAAGAGTTTTATTTGGTTCAATAGAATGTATAAGAGTGAACAAAACTATATTTAATGATGGTTCTCCATCAAAAGGCGATAAATGAACCATTAGTGAAAACTGGGGCATATATGCCTAAAATTGAATTCTTTCCAAATTTTAAGCCTTTATCTTTTAATGGATAAATGTAAAAAAGATTTAAAAACATATATAATCATATTTTAGTTATTTCTATCCATTCCCGCCAATACAATGGCTACATGTTAACTACCATTAAAAATGATATTATTTTATTATTAGAGTGCAACGTAAGATTCCCAACAAACTCGTTGTTGCGTGTTGGGTACGCCATCGAGCATAGCATCCCCTTTAAAGTCATATTAATATTTTATTCACAAATATGGATAAATATGAAAATTTCATATTCTTTATTTACCTGGGGTGTTACATTCGTTGCTTCTCTTTTTTTTATATGCAATTGTAGAGTTATCATGTTTTAGCCCACTAGATGACAATGGAATTGACATAATAAATATTTGAACGAGATAAATAAATTGATATCGATCGTATGTTATTACCTCTTGTTTTTCTAGATAGTGTGATATTTGTGCTTTATTTATTTAGTTGTTCATTCTTTATGTAAATTAATAAAGAATGTAAACCGTGATTAATTGATAATTATTTGGATAAAGATAAATAGGCATGTAAATGAATCTGGTTCTTATTGTAATTTGATGTTAATAAAATTGGCGTAGTAAGCATGTTTAATTATTTTTGATAGCTTACTAATTAGGTTTCCCGAATTCAGAACCTATGAATAATAATCGATAAATCCAAGATGGATTAATGAACTATTTGTTTGATAAAAGATAATTCCCTGTAGGGTTCTGAGTTACCCTCTTTATTGTTAAAGGGACAAGAGCCCAATTTTTAAGATGTTTGTTTTTCTGCTGCTTGTGTTTTGATGTGAGCCTATACGACTATTGTGATATGTAGGGGCATGGAGTTCTTTTGGTTGTGTCAGCAGATGATGCCTTGAGTGGTGATATGCATCGTTTTATGCATGTGGGTGTCAGGGAGGACACCAGGGATGATGAAATGAGATGGATGTGATTGTTGGATGCTTTCTGATTCTTATTGGTTGGTTATCTACTTTACTTTCCCCCACTTCTCAAGGCAGCTGGTCTTGCTTTCCCTTCTTCTGAAAGAGGCGAAGCCACGCGGGGTATGCCACGAGCTTTCTGTGTTTAGCTTCTCAAGGGTGGATGGTTCTACGCTCTTGCTATAGGCAGTAAAGACTCGACGGGTAGTACAACTACTCACCGTTTTGAGCCCCCTTGTGTTTAGAATCATATAATGTTTTTCTTGAATTCTTGGTAATATTGGAAAGTAATTCTGTAATGAATAATTGAATAAATGATGTTAACCCATTGGGGTTGGAGTTTGCTGTAACATAATGACGAGGATGTAATTTTAAAGGGACAGTTGACTTTGGGTCTGATGATAATGAAATTTAATGTGGAATTATAAATGGTTAATTAATTTTTAAAATAATTAATTAACGTAAAGTTGAACTGATAAAAAGGGAATGAAGTAAGGCAATAAAGATTTTTTAAATGGTTGTGTGCTTATAGGATACCGAGTCTTAGAAGTGGCAGCTGGGAGTTCGAGAGAAATTAGGTGTTGTTGAGTCTAAGAATAGGTTATGCACATAGTGTGGTTGTGAGCTATAGAATATTCTATACTTTTTGTGTTTCCATACACTAATCCACCCCTTCAGTAAGGAAAACCGACACCTCGAGGATTTTGAGCCTTGGGGGGTGTTTCCCCAACATTTTGGTGGGAGGATGGATGACTAACTACCCTCTTTGGCCCTTCTCTCTTCTCTTGGTAGATACTTGTGCTGGTATGCACAGTGGTTAGTTTTCCCCATATATGTGTGTAGAGGGTTGTAATGGCTTGTGGTTATTCACACACATATATTCTGGATAGAGTATCATATGGAATACTGTAGGTGTAACATGTATAGGCTGTGATAGCTTGAGGATCCTTACTTGGTGTATGGGCTGTAGTGGCTTGAGGTATAATACCCGACATATGATACACGTTAAACAAGCTTCAGTGGCTCCCAGAAACTACCTAGTTACTTTCTTGTGTGGACATGGGGTTTTTTTTGCCTGAGGTGCATGTTGTGTTTCTTTGCCCAGGTGTCTACGGGAAAGCCTTTTGGAGAGAGATGATTAGGGCATGCGACGTTGGAGAAAAGTGGAAAACCAGTGGTAAAGTAGTAGTGGGTTACCCTTGATATTCATTATTATATTATATACTCTTGTATGCATTACTTGGTGAGAGTATCCATGGTGAGGCTGGGAACTTAGTATACTTGTTTATATAACATGTTAGTTTCACTTATTGTTCACTATTCTTTAGAATGTTTTCTTTACTTTTTCACAAGAGGCTTCAGGGGGGATCCTATAGAGTATACTGTTAAACTCACCCTATGTATATATTAACTTCTTTTCAGGTCACTTGGAGCAGGTTGAAGATCAGGCTGGTTACTACTAGCTTGCGGTTGCAGGAGTTGTTCGAGCCTGTGGTTGCTGCTGTTTTACTTTTTTTTGGGTACTTGTAGTTTTATCATTTCTCCTGTAGTAGTTTGTCATGACATTACATAATTGTACTTGGGATTTCATTTATATTCTTGTCTGAGTTTGAGTTGGTTGGTGTCTATCTTATCTCTCTCTTCCACATTTGTTCTATTAGAGGGTAATGCCTCCCATTTGTGTGGTTACTATACCCTCGGTGCTAGTCACCAACCCGGGGCCTACTGAAGGTGGGACTCAGGGGTAATTATCTCGCTAACACCCCACAGGACCACTATCATTGTTCCTAACTCTACTATAAATGATTTAATTACAAATAATGATGACAATGAGTTGGATACCCACAATATTTGTGATTTACAGACCATAACTAGTTTATTTTTTACAAAACTCTAACTCTAATGTCTATCTGTTTATTTTTTAAATTCACAACCTTAACTCTACCATATTATTTTCAACTAATTATTTACCTAACAAAACTCTTTTAATTTCCCAATTAAAATTCTAATATATAAATTTTATTTTTAAATATAGAATACCCATGTAAAAGAAGTAAGTAAATATTTTTTATAATATTGTCTTCATTTAAAAATATGTCGTTAATGGGAAAATAATAATTAATTTAAGTGAATTCAAATTTAAAATTCATTTATAAATACAATAAGCATCAAATTAAAAAAATAAGTATGTTTTTAAAAAAAAAATTAATGACATTTTTAAAAAAATGTGGATTCATTAAAGATAATTGGCATAATCAATTTTGAGTTTATGGTACCCAAAATATACTACACTAACTCTACTTGTGTTATTATTTTCTGTGATTTTTTATTTTTTGAAATATACACTTTTATCAGCACTAGGAAAAAGCACTGATAAAGCCCCCCCCCCCCTTATCAACGCTACTAAAAAAAGCACTGAGAAAGGGGGGCCTTTTTCAGTGCTAAAAAAAGTGCTGATAAAGGGAACTTTTAACAGCACTAAAAGCACTATTAAAAGTGACCCTTTATCAGCACTTTTTTTTAGTACCGATAAAGGGTGGTGTTGTGGAAACCCAGTTTTGCGGTAGTGATTCCTTACCTACTCTCACAATTTTTCATTATATTTTAATGTTTAATTGTGGGGGTGAGGGAATTAAGGGAGGATGTATGTGCTACATTTTAAGGAAAATATATGGGTTGTTACCTTTTGTAATTGAGAAAGTATTTATGATTCAATAATTTTACTTTTCTATTTGTCTGTCTTGAAAATTTTAATTTTAAAAAAAATTTAAAATAATAATTTTTAACTTCGGAAGAAACAAAAAATCAATGTTACTATATTGATGATTTATATCATATGTGTCTATGTAGTTGATGTGAGGGTTTTTCCAAGAATGTATTTTTTAAAAAATAAAAAAAATCCAAAAAACCATTAAAAAAATTAAAAAAAATTTGAGAAAAGAAAAAAATCGAGAAGGATCAATTCATTCACCATGAATTTATATTTAATGGACTTATATTGATTCTGGGAAGTGGGATTTGATACATTTAAGGGGATAATTTAATTGAACTTTTACATTTTCATATCATCCTTTATACATTAAAGATAAACCTCCTCTATTAATCCCTATTTTCACATAAATTTCTACCAACTTTAAGCCTTAGAATCATAAGAACATTTATTAAAAATACCTTATGCTTTCATGCCCCTTTTTGATTTACAAAGTGGAGAAAGCAGTTCCTTTTAAAACATATGGATATGGAGAATGTTCTCATGATATGTGTGTAAAACCCCCTGAATTTCTCTCATGAGTGATGATAGGAAAATATTCATAGATATGAAGATCATGACATGGTGTGCTTGAGAATAATGAATTAATAAGCTTGAATTAATAAAAGGAAAAGTCCCTCAATTTCCAAAAGGGAGAAAGTAAAATGTATGGATTAATCATTTCCATGAAAAGTGGTTAATTGAATTAATTTTTTATGTAGAAATTCAAATTTTTTTATATTTATAATAATTTTGTTTCATTTATTTGAGATTTGAAAAATAGTAACATTGGTTCCCTCTTGAATTAAATATTGAGATTTTATTCTTGGGGAAAAGCATAGTTTATGTGTGGGGGTATTTTGTACTCATATATTTTCATGAAAAAATGTAAACAAATTATAATTATTTTTTGATATATTTTAATGAATATTCATATATAATTCATTATATTATTAAAAAAATTTATTTGAAATTATGAAATAAATATAGATTAAATTAAATAAAAATTTTATGTAATAAAATTTTGAATTTATGATATTCTAATTCAATTCTACTGTGTTTTTCAATTTTATTTTTAGGTAAAAAAATATGGCTAGCTTTAAGTTTTCCCTTAACCATTGGACCACAAGCCACTTAGTCAGCCCTCTGAAGGGGTCATCCGAATATGAAGTCCACTGGGAGGGACTTCTCAGGTAGTAGAGAAGGATTAGTCCCATAGGGGGGAGCCTACATGTAAGATCATCGGTTTTTATATGAGTTGTGGATCTTTTTTTGGGTAAAAAACATTGTTTTTGTCCTAATGTGACCGCCTAATGGTATCACGAGTGTATCATGGGTATAATAGGCTTGATCAGATCCTAGATCCTAGATTTTTTGGGAAAATAGATAGGTCATACAGTTAGGATAAACCATGTGGGAGATACTGCATGATTACCCCAAATAGTGCGGGGCTTGATAGTGGGGTTCAGGAGGCCATACGGTTTGAGTAAACTATGCACCCTAAAGAGCACTCCCATATGAGAGGATCTAGAGGTTTTATCATTAGTTTCTTCATGGTGTTTTCTTGGTTAGTAAAAACAAGCACTTGAAACTGTAAGACCCCCCTATCAATGTGATGGGTATAGAGTTAGAAAACAGTTTGGCCAACCATGCAGCCAAACCAAGCGGGCCATGTTACCTGGGGGAATTTACTATTTTCCCTTAAAATGTTTGAAAACCAAAAACTAGTGTATATTTTCCACTAATGGAAATAACCTAACTATTGGTAGATCCTCATTGAATCCAAAGTATTGTCTTAGCTCTCATTCCTTCATAAAGACCCAGATTCAAACGTTGTCGATCTCATTAGATCTACACTAATGAGTTCTTTATTCCTCTTATATCGTTATTTGTTTGTCTTGGTATTAATAGATTTTTTTGGTAATACATAATATAACCTATTTTTAGTCTTTTTATCCATTCTTAGTTTTTCTTCGATTCTTGATAGAATTAGAGATCGATACCGGATGTGTTCTCTACTACAAACCTATTATATGTGGTCACTAACATTCCCAAGGGGTTTGGTGTCTGTCTTATAAGAAAATTGTTTACTAATCCACATGATAATTTTTTTGGTTTCTCCCCTAAAATTAATTTAATGATGTAATTGAATGAATTGGAACCTGTTAGGGATTCCCACAACTCCCACCTAGATTTTTGGAGGTTGTTACCCCATCCTAGGTCACCCATGGGGCGTGCCTTTATATTTTCCATTTTGTTATACCACCTATGAGGTGTGTTTGTTCTTTCCTAGTTAGAGTAAGTCTTTAAAAAGTTGATGTGAATTGGTTTGAGATGATAAGAGATAGTTTATTCCTCCTTCTCAATGTCTTGACATGATTTAAATTAATTTAATTGTTTAAGTGGAATTGTAATATTTGTTGAATGAACTCATGGAATGTTATTAATTATGATATGTAAATAAAATGAGATAATTATATGATGATGATAGTGTATTCTTTAGTTGATATACCTTGGATTCTAATTCCCTAGTATTCCATGGACATTTCTCATATGGATCTTGATTACGGTAGTGTATTTCTTGGGCTCAGTTACTCCTTGTATCTTGATACTGTAAGATACCATTGACCTTGCAACCCCATGAATCTATCTTGATTGGGATAGCATTGGACATGGTCTGTTGACTTGATCCTTGGACCCCACCTAAGTCTTTATCTAGTTTCCAAAGAGAATCTACTAGAACTCTATGTGGATGTCTAATTATTTTATAACTTAGATCTATCCCTTCAAATGTCTGACACTTTTGATTACACAGAACAACCATTGTGCATGAATCTTGATTATATGGGATGGCAGTGATGAATATTGTATACTGGAATATTCAGAATTGTTGTTGTATTTATTATTACTAGATTACATGGTAAGTATGTTGTGGATATATTGTCATGTTTTATACATAACATTGGTATGGGTGTTTAATTAGAGTAGTTAGACTACACTGTATCACTTGTTTGACTCTAGTGGGTAGACTAGCTAGTATCGCCATCTCATTTCTATTTTACTAATCCCATTTTATGGGAGCCTAATTATCATTTTAAGGGAGTCTTATTTGGATATATATAATCGGTTTACTTATATAACCTTACTTTTAGGACTTTTATATCGGAGATATATTTCACGTTGGTTTTTTTATATCTCATAGATTTGATTTGTTATATACATCATTGCTGGTGTCCAACTTAGAGTTATATCACACCCTATTCAAGCTAGAGTTGGTCACCTGAACATATTTCATGTATATAGGAAGGGATCAGGTAACACATCCACTTTATGATACTTTATTTTCTTGTTTCATAGGAGTAGGAGAGTATAGGACAAAGCTAGGATTGTGATGATAGAAAGGATAGTTCCATTTAGTCATTTTGGTATTTTCATAAATGTATTTTATTTGTTTTATATATACCTAATTTCTTTCCTTATATAGACATGAAATGACACATACTTTTTAAATAAAATTACCTTTATCATTGTTTGTATATTCTTGTCTTGCATGTTTATCTTCTACCTAGATGATTTATTTCCCCTACTATTGATATGTATAATTCTTACCACAATGTCACACTCTAAGATGATGTCATAGTCTACCTAAATACACACCCTAATCCCTCTATGTTAGTGAGAAACATCTAGAATATGGGGAGGTAAGATTGAGAAAATGTGACCCAACGACTCAGGGCACCATTTAATGGCATTCGGGTCAGGATGTTACAAAGTGCTATCATAGGCATTTCCTTTATTTCATAAATATTTTTCAATAATTGATAGGGTATTAGAAAGTAATTGGAATTTGGTAATGATATAGGCCTAGGAGAATCAAACCCATGTTTAAAGAAAATAAAATTTTCCATGAATGGAAATTTTGTTTTTCTAGTTTTTCACTATTATAGTTGATTTGATTCTACTATTGGTTGATACACTTGAATTATAATGTTATCATTGATATGATTGATGATATATTTTATAATTTTCCAATGAGGATGTGGTATTCATCTCATGAAATATTTTAGGAACCTGACAGGAATCACATGCCATAAATTATTCCATTCCATAAAGGATGAATTACTTTAATTCATGAATTTTTATATGTGCCTTGTGTGAAATGGATTTTCTTGGGAGATTTTTGTGAATTTTTTTAAGAAACATGGTCGGTTCTTAGAGTTCCATTCATAATATAAAATTTGATTCCCTAATTTGGGTACACCAGACACCTTATGAAATAAACTATGGAATGTTGATTCATGGACCATTGGTTTCATAAGCTGAAACGTGTTGTGGTATCGATTAGGTGGATTCCATAATTTAAATAATGAGGTGCATGGGGCCTTATGGATTGGAAGTGGTGACCCATTTGGTTCAAACAATAAAAGAAAATTTTGATATGATTTTGAATCATAATAAAATGAAAATTGTTAAAATAGAGAACTTGACCTTGACTCAACTTTTGAGTGAGTAGTAGACAGTGTCGCTAGTGGTATTTTGAACCATTAATCTTTACCTAATCCTAGATTTCAGAGAAATAAGTGGATTTTGAACTATTAATAGTAATATTTTTACATGTCCTACATTTTGAACTATTATCTTCTACTTATAAATCTTTTTAAAGTCATTTGTTCATCATTGTAGAGACATCTGACCATGACGACCTCCAGTCATATGTAAGGTGGTTGATGACGACCATGCTCTGGAGGAGGTATTCCATGGGATACTAGTAGATCCTATTAAAGTTATAGAGGGGGAACTAGTATTTTTACTTGACACAGGTACTAAGGCACTATTTCTTGAGTGTTTTATAGGTTATATGTAGATTTTTTGGGGAGCACCAGAGCCTTCCTCATTTATAGAAGAACGGACGAGGGTGTCCCAATAGTAACATAAACCCATGTTCTCGGGGAATGGAGGTCAATATGATAATGACCTATGGATAGAGACTATGTTTTATATTTTTTAAAAATATAAGGACACCGCCTGAGAGGAGAATGAGCCGCGCGTATTATAGGATTTAGGGATTAGAAAAGTGTTGGTGGGATGTTTTGATCCAAGTTGATGTACTATGTGATATGGGTTGGAGGTATTCCCAATCCTGGTTTTATGATTAATTTTTCTCTAAGACCTTGAGAGATGAAAGGTCCAGTGATTTCATGCATCTGGAGTAGGGTGTGATGAATGTTATGGGGTATTCAACATGATTTATATATCTTCAGTGTTTTGCATCAATATACAATTTTTTTGAGCTATCGATGGTGAGACACTTTTAGGAAGGTCCCAGACAGGATATTAAATCTTAGGTAAACATGTTTAGGTTGATAAATATTACTAGGATAGTGAATGTGGAACTTATTATAGAGAGAATTTCTAGGGAAGCTATGGGTGTATAGTAGGGTAGTTCAGCCTCTCGACCTAGTGTTTAAGAATCTTTAGGTAGGAAGATATATTTTGAGGCCGATCATGAGGTGAGTACTATCTAGGATTTTTGGGTTATTAGTGAAGTTTTTTGTCACTAGTGTGGTAGATAGGGACCTATGAAAAATATGTTTAATCAAGGCCCAATTAAGTGCTAAGATATGCGGAAGGATGGTCCATGTGAAGCGTTTTATCTGGAACTTCCCTCCAGTGGTTATTGGATGGAGATTGAATCTGATTCCAGGCTTAGGAGAGGGATTTATAGAATTTTATCAAGATAGGATCAAGGTAAGTTTGGATCATTCAGGTCGAGGTGGTGGTCATGGTCGAGGTATCCAGGAACCAATTTTACCTAGTCTACAGAGTGGGATTGCTCTTGGTCATGAGTTTGTTTCATAGGTCTATGGTTTAGGCTATATATATTTTTTATTTCCTACCAATGATATTAATAGAATCAAAAAATCTATGGTGAGAGGTAAAATTTTTGTATCTTATACACTTGTATCTTCTCTTTTGATATAGGTGCTTCACATAGCTTCATATTAGTACCTATTGTGGAAAGCCTTCAGATTATTGTTCAATTTTTTAATGGAGTTATGATCATGGATAGTCTATTGGGGAACAGAAAAGGTGGTCTATTACAAGGAATATAGTTCCCCCATGAGATTGGTGGGTGTCACTTCATATGGGATACTTTTTCCCTCAATGTGATAGGGTTTGACATCATACTTAGGATGGAATACCAAGTTGATTATCATTACCATGTTGATTTATATCATAGGATAGTTTCCTTCACATCACCATAGGGTCGATTTTTTATTAAAAAGGGTTAATGGGATGTCCTCATGAACCAATATGGACCAAATAATCATAGACTAGGTGGGATGATAGCTTAGATTTCTAGTTTTACTGGATGATTAGAGATAACATCAGGCATATTTCCCTCTAGTGGTTGATCATTTTAGGGATGTTTTCCCATATAAATTTTCTGTTTTACCACCTAATAGAGAGGTTTATTTCTCCATTGTGCTAGTTCTAGGAGTTTTACTAGTATCTATTTCTCCTTACAGGATGTCCTCTACGAAGTTTTAAGAGTTCAAGAGCACTTAGATCCAAAGGAATTTATATGAACCAATACTTATCCATGGGTTTCACCTATCCTTTTTGTGTAAAAGGTGGATTGTAACTTTATTCTATGTGTGGATTATTGAAAATTGAACAAGATAATTATTAAGAACAAGTATTTATTTCCTCAGATTGATTACATCTTGATCAACTACAAGGATCTCATGAATTATTTAAAATTCATTGGATTTCAAGTTATCTAATAAAACTTGTTTGACCTACAAATATACCTAGTAGGAATTTTCATAGTAGGTATGGTCTATATGAGTATTTGGTTGTGTATTTATGTCTCACAAACACACCATCAATTTTCATCATGGTGATGAACCATGTTTCCATGGTTATCTAGATATTTTTGTTGTGGTTTTCATGGATTAAATCTTGGTGTATTCTCACAATTGACATGACCATGCCAAACATATTGGGATCATTTTTGATACACTGAGACAGATTCTGTTATATTCTAAGATCAAAATGTGCCACTTCTAGATTGAAATAATCACTTCTTGGGTCATATTATCTTAGATAAGAAGTAGCATCTGACCTAGAGAACGGGAGAGTTATAGTTTCTTGGGAGTATCCCAAGAACATATATGACATACATATTTTTTGGGTCTATCTAGTTATTACATGAATTTAATATAGTACTTATCACACTTATAAGTACCTATTATAGTCATGAATAAAATGAGTGTGCAGTTTGAATGGATATATACCTTCGAGGTAGCCTTTCATGCGATGAAAGGGGGACTAACTTCAGTTTCGGTGCCAATTCTTCCAAAGATAAATATGAGATGTACTATTTATTATAACACATCAGGTATCTAGATATGATTATTTATCATGTTGGGGGATAGATTTGTTGAATATGGGACTCATTAGTTGAGTCAACACAAGATAAACTACCAGATGCATGATCTTGAGTTAGCTGCATTGGTTCATTATTTTCATTGTTGCACATATTATTTAAAAGTAAAGTGTTTTTTGGGGTACACGGACCACAAAACCCTTAAGTATATATTTAAACGACATAATATAAATTTTAAGGCAGTGAAGGTGGGTTAAGTACCAATAGTATTTTGACATAGAGCTTACATATGATCTTGGAAATGGAAATTTAGTGTCCAATGTACTGAGCTGGATGACTCAGATACATGTAGTTCCGGAATCTTGTAGTGAGTTATAGATTATGTATTTATGTAAAGAGATGAACTAGGAGGTACAATATTTTAGTGTGAAAAAATTTGTTTCATATTAATTGTGAGCACTACTCTTCTGGATATATTTAGAATGTGATATCTATCAAGTTCTAAAGGAATATTCCAATAGGAGAGTGTGGCCGGTGAGGACCCACTTCCTAGTTGGACTGAGGTGAGGATGAGATTCTACGTATTCTTGGTCACATATGGTTTCCATTAGACATACATGAGGAAATGATGTTGGAATTTCATGGATCAATTTTCAAATTTCATCCCAACATTAACAAGATATATTATGAATTATGTTTCCCGTATTGGTCACTAGGATGAAATGTATGGTAGTTCTTTTCAACATGAGGTGTTCCACCTATCAACACATGAATGAAAAATACCAGTGAAAAGATGGTATTTTATCGAATTTACCCATTCCTAAGTGGAAATGGGAGGATTTCATGATTGATTTCATGACATGTTTTCTGGGGTTTCCTTGAGGTAGTGATGTTATATGGGTTGTTATGGAAATGATCATGAAGTTTGACCTTTTATTATCAATCAAGGAGGCCTTATTAGTATATGAAAATGGGTGGTTGTATAACTATGAGATAGTATGACTTAATAGGGTTCCTAATACTATTGTATCAGATAAGGACACATATTTTATGTCTCGTTTTTTGATAAATTTTACTGAGGGAATTGGGTACACAAGTAATTATGAGCAGGAAATACCAGCCTTAGTCTAATAGAGAGTCAGAGCACATGATTCAGGTTCTTAACCACATACTAAGAGCATGAATCCTATATTTTGGAGGCTCTTGGGAGAGGAAAATTCCCCTAGTTGAGTTCGCCTATAATAATATTTATCATATGACTATATAGATGGAAAATTATGATGAATTGAATGGTAGTTCGTGCCGATCACCCCTATAAGGGTTAGAGTAATGTGAGGAAGCTTTATTGGGAATTCGTCTCATGCAAGACTCTTTATAGTAGGTCCAGTTGATTCAGAAATAGATGGTTATTGCGCAGTCAAGGGATAAATCATATAATGATCATCGTTGATGACCTCTAGAATTTGAGGTCAAGAATCATGCCTTTTTTATGTGTCTCTCAAAGGCTAGGAAACATATGGATTAGGTGACATGGTAATATTTCACCATTATATGTCAGGTTGTTTGAAATTTTGGGGAGAGTCCGGGCAGTAGCCGGCTGGTTGTAGTTACCTAAAAGGTAATGATCCATGCCTGATGTCATCCACGTATATTGTTTGTGACGTTATCATTCAAAACCATCTCAAATTATTCATCCTGATTAGTTTTACTTATAGGTAGGTTCATTATTTTAGTAGCATCATATACGTTTTCTTGATATAAGAGTGAATTTTTTCCGAGGTCGGCCAGTTCCTCTAGTTAATGTGCTACGGTAGCACAAACATTTATAGAAAGATACTTGGATCAGAAGTCTGTCATACATTCTTAGTGTCTAGAGTTATTATCAAGATATTCTTGACCACCCTTGGAAGTGAAATTTGGGGATGAAGTTATTTAAGGTGAAAGATTATAATATCTCTTGTTTTCCTATGATATATTGATCTTTTTTTTAAACTCATTGGATTTTACCTAATGTGAGTACCTAATAGAATGACAGATGTATTGGGGGTGTCTAGGGATGATTAAGAGTTTGAAGATTGGATTTTTGGGGAAAACATAAATGCCACATAATTAGTAGAAACTGTGTGGGATAGACCACATGGTTACCCCAAACTGTGTAGGGATTGAAAGTGTGGTGAAAGATGCAGTATAGTTTGAGGAACCCATGGAACTTGAGGTGTAAACCCATGCGAGGGTATTTTTTTCTAACATAGGGTGTTTTACATTTTTCAAATGGTTATTCAAACCAGGTGCATGAAACCTTGTGAGGTCCCCATTACTATAGTGAAGGGTGCATGGTTGGTTCATGGTTTGTCCAACTGTGTAGTCAAGCCGTGCAACACAGTTTTTCATAGTGAATTTACATATTTTCCATTAAATTTTTTTAATAAAAAAATCTTTTTATCTTTTTTTCCTTTGGATATAACCTCACTATTGAGAGATCCTCTTTAAATCTAAAGTATAATCTTAACTCTCATTCCTCCATCCAGACTCAGATTTGAATGATGTCAGACTCGTTGGATCTATGCATATGAGTTCTTCATTACTCTTATGTCATTATTAATTTTTCATGGAATTGATGAAGTAATTTAGGTAAAAAATAATATGACCAATTTTTCTGATTTTCATTTGTAATTCAGTTTTATTCTGATCTAGAGAGAATTAGAGCTCGATACTGGATGAATGATATACTACGAACCTATGGTAGGTGGTCTATAACATTCCCTTAGGTTTTACTTTTTTATAAGAATGGTTTCAATTGATCCACATGATAACATCACACCTAAAATAAATTAAATTATTAAATTGAATGAATTTTAAACTATCAGGGATACCCACTAGTTCCATTGCGATTCTAGGAGGTTGTTTCTCCTAAATAGGCAACCCATGGGGTGTGCATTGGT
This sequence comes from Viscum album, assembly GCA_963277665.1. Lineage (NCBI taxonomy): Eukaryota > Viridiplantae > Streptophyta > Magnoliopsida > Santalales > Viscaceae > Viscum > Viscum album. The sequence continues at coordinate 1,123,329,383 of OY728139.1, forward strand.
ATTTTCCATTTTTTTATACCACATATTGGGTGTGTGTTTGTGATTAAATAGTTATAGTAATCCCTTTATAAATTTATTTAAATTGTTTGGAGATGGTAAGATAGATTTTATTCATCTTTTTTCATGTGTTGACATGATCTAAATTGATTTAATTGTTTAAACGGAGTTTTTATTTTATTTGGATGAACTCATGTAATGTAATTAATTATAAGATATAAATGAAATGATACGATGAAAGGATTATGGTTGTGGATTCCTTGGTTGGTATACCTTGGATCATTATTCCATAGGATTTCATAGATGTTTCTCTCATTGATCTTGATTGTGGTAGTGCACGACTTGGACTTGTTTACTCCTTGGATATTAATTCCATAGGATGTCATGTGACTTGATACCCCTTGGATATGAATTATTTGGGCTCACATTGAACATAGTATATCTACATACCCCTTTTAAACTACCCAAGTCTTCACCAGGTCTCCATCAAGATTCCTCTAAGAATCGATGTGAATGTCTGTGTCTCTATACCTTGTATTTGAGCTTTCATGGTCTAACACTTTTGACTACAATGTGTGGTTGTTGTGGTTTAATATTGATGATATGGTGTGTCCATGATGGATATTTTATACTAGATTATACAGAATTATTGTGCTAGATATTAATAGTAGATTACATGGAAAGGATGTTGTGGATATCTTGGAATGTTTTACAAATATCCCCAGTATGGGTATTAGATTAGAGTGTTTAGACTGGACTGTGTTACTTGTTTGACTCTGATAGGTAGAATAGATAGTATGTCTAGCTTATTTCTTTTTTACCATTGTCCTTTCTATGGGATCATGTCTACTGTTTTTAGGGACCATTGATTTTCCTGATAGAATAACTTGAATTTTATCACTTTACTTTTAGTACTTTTATATATGTGATATATTTCACACTTCATTTTTTTATGTCACACAAACAGGATTTGTTAAAGATGCCATTTCTTGTGGCCTACAGAGTGTTATCTCACACCCTATTCTAGCTACCATTATGTATGTAGATATATTTCATGGATACAAGTAGGGATTAGGGTAGGCACCCACTATATGAGGCTTTATTTTCTTATTTATTAGGAATATGAGAGCACACGATGGACTAAGGATCATGATGATACGTGGGATAGTATCATTTGATATTATTTTTATTTTGATACATGTATTGTATTAGATATCTATATACCTATTTTCCTACTTCTTAGTGATATGACATGACACATTATTTTTTATATTATATTACCATTGTAATTGATTATATATTTCTATCTTGGATGATTATATTCTTTCTGGAGGATTTACTACTTCCACTGTTGATCTGTATCATTTCTACCAATGTATTACACTCTAACATGAGGGAAAAATCTTCCCAAAAACTAAACTGATGCCCATAATACTATTTGGGAGCCTCTAGAATATTTGGATTCATGATTGAGTTCGTGTGACCTACCAGTGCGGGGAACCATTTAGTGGACTTCTTGTCAGGACATCACACTATGGTGCATAGAGTGGGAAAAGGCCCAAGAAATATGCACTTGTATGTGTGGATAATATTTGTCGTGTTATGTTTTATAAGATCCCATACCATTGGTAGTATTCTAAGTCGTTGAATCCATATGTATCATTATAAACAATCACCACATCTAAACTCATTTATGATGTGGGACGGTTCTCATCGGGTTTATTTCATCTTAATTAAAACAGTGTCTTCATAGTGGATCCACTCCACCCATAATAATACATTTCTCACACCTCTCTTATACCACATCTATGATTATGAACAATACTCAACACCACTGGAATACTACTACTACTCACTGAAGAGGCCATCAACACCACCAAGAAATATCAGGCTCGAGTTGGTTTTCACTGTCAAATATTGGGATACCTATAGATGTTATCTGGGACTACAGATGACCATGGTGATTAAAAAATTGATTAATAATTATGATTTTTAGATACATGATCTCCATCTATCCACCGTGAAGGTCAGATGACTTAAAGTAATAGTTATTCCACTTTCAAATACACCATGGTGTTCTTTTTACGGTTTGGAAGAGTTTCAAATTCCAGTGGACAATATGCTATGTTGGATGTTGTGTACATGGAGAAAAATGAGGGAGAATGTTTTTTGAGAACTAATAGTTGTGAAGGATGTGCTACCATCATACATAAACCATCATTGTACTACTATCATACATCTACTGTTACTAATGGGAGAATTTCTACCTTCAAAGGTGTTACCACCACCTGGAATGAGTAGAGCTACCATTCAATAATATCATCTGGTTGAGATTCCATTCAAGATACCAGATGAACCCTATTGTTGAAAACATATTGATCCACAATTATAGTTTCTACCAATCATTCTATTGTGAACAACCACTATCACTACATGAAGTAGTATGAGGCAGTGATACCATCTCATTGAGGATTTTTCATCGATTTAAGGCTTAATCCATGGAGGATATGATATAAAATTTTTATGATTTTTAATGATGAAGGGAGAAGTGTGGATATGTTATTTATGTACATACTGGAAGGAGGAGGGTATTTATATTTGAGGTAAGGATGAGTAGCCACATTGATAGCATGAAACCATCATCTTTGTTACCATGAAGATATACCATTAATTAATGGTAGAAAATGTTACATTGAGTGGTCTAACATTAGGGTGTGGTAGCATATTATAAATGGTAGCACATGTATTTCTATCATTGATTCCTAATGGTATATGGTACTACTATCATTGTAAAATATGAGTCGATCTTAATAATTGGAAATTCCTCGATAATTTATAATACTAAATGTGGAAAGTATTTTAATAGATATATCAAAACTTTTACTAAAGATTATGGATATATAAGAGGGAGATATAGAAGGTACTCCTTGCAATATAAATTGAATTATTTTTCCACTAAAAATGATTGAAAGATATAAGATTATGAGAAAAACTACTGGTTCCACTTACTCTATTTTTCTAGAGATTTTATTTTTTTGCTTCTATTTTTACCATGTGATATACCCCTCTCACTCCCATTATTTATTCTATGAGGGAGGTGTGGTATCCTTATGTTGTTAGGTGAAGGGGATGTGACCCATTTGTAATTCTTGAGTCCATAAGTTTTATTGAAAAGAATGGATCTCTTTTCTCTAATAAATGTATTACTATATTTAATTTTAAAAATTAATTTATGTGTGATTATATTTATGTTCAATATTAAATTCTAATTCTTACCTTGATTAAGAAATCTATTGTCCCTATTTTTTATGTGGAATCACAATGATTTATTAGTTTAGAATCAAGTAGAGAGTGTTTAGTAATTACTAAACTTGTGAGGAATAAATAGTTATATAATTTGGATTTTTGGGTATTATAATACAAGATTAGGTATTTCCTATAAAACTCAAAGAAAGATCATTGTTGATTTCAAACACCAGAGGAGGATAATCCAAAAACCAAGGAAATTTTGAGGATAATTATCATCATAATCATCAAACATAAACAAGGGTGATAATGGGGGATATATTGTGGAACCATTAATTTAATAAATTAAAAAACATTTGTAACATCATTTTGAAAAGTACCATGATAGAATTAGAAAGGGGATGCCAAACCTCTACCCTGTCACATGCCTCTCATCCAAATTTCATTAGCCACGTTTCTTCACTTCAAAGTCACAGAAATCTTGTTTTAACTTGTGAAAACAACATTGAAACACTAATATCTAGAGAAAAATTTGGTCGCTACTACTACTACACACATAGGAGAAAAATAAATTTCTTTTTCCAAATTGCATTATAGGTGTGTGTCAGGAAAATGTAGAATTATTAAAAATATTAATATATAATTAATTCATTATGGAGAAAAATTATTCCAAGTGGATGGATATTTGAATAAAAAGAGTTTATTGTCGAAATATCATTATCCAATAAAATTTAGATAGGTTTTGGCATCATTTTAAATCTTTTATTTTGGTATAAATCCTTCCTTAACTGATATTAAACTTAAGTGATGAAATGAATTTTTTCATTGATAAAGGGTTGTTATTTTAAAAATGAAGTAACAGTTAGCTCATAAATGGACAATGAGTGAAATTTTTGACCATTTATCAATATATGTTTACTCTTCTAATATTTGTATTTTTTTTAAACAATTTAATATAAAATATCATTAACGTCATTTTTGACACTTCATTTAATTTGACATTAATTATATGAATTTTTAAATGTGATTTAAATGTAAACCATTCACACATCCCTAATAAGTTATAATCATCTATAAAATTTTTGGTTCATTGTAATTTACCGATAAAATATTAATTAGAGATTTTTTTTAAACATTTACATGATTTTTCTACTGGTTTCTCAAGCATTGTGTATGTATTGTGTAAACATTTAAGGTAATAATTTCATCATTAAAACTAAAAAATAAATTTCAATGGTGATAAAATTAATCCATATTTAAAAAAATATTTATAAACAAACTTATCCTATTTTTATCCTTACATAAAAATTATATAGATATTAAATTCAATAGAGTCTCTTTTTTGAATATTCATTACTTAAAATAATAAAAATATCATTACCAAGGGAAAATGAAAAAAAAATTAAATATATTACAATTTTAGATATATATAATTTAATGAATTACACAAAAGGAAATGAAATAAGGTATTGTCTTGATTTGGTTACCTTAACTCAAGATTTTTAAACATATTTTAACCATTTTACCCTTATCGAGGTGACAAATATTTATAACATTTACTATTCATATTGAAGAAAATAAAAGGGAATTATTTACCAAATTTCAGCCTCCTGATTCCAAATATGGTGTCCATTTTTTCAGATTCAATCTATATAATTAGAAAAAAATAGATTTTTATATATACATGTAAAACGTGGAAAAAAATAGTTTTTAGATAAATGCATTTTTACGAAAAAAAAAAATTAACTTAAATATAAGTCATGAATATCCCTCATTAAAATAGAATTAATTAGATTATTCTAAATTAAAATGATCATATTTCACTTTATGTCCAAATCCAAAATATAATGGGACTTTTAAATTACTTGATTTCATTAAAATAAATTACAGTATATGAAAAATATTTATTTTTCACTATTCTTTTAAAAGTCAATAATTTCATAAATGTCCCAAAAATTCACCCTAGATTAATTATAGTATGATAATTTCACAAATAAAGTTCATTTTTAAAATAAATTTTCTAAAATTTTATTAAATTATATTTACTATTTTCTAATAAAATGCAATAAAAAAGTTTTGAGGAAAGGGAATTTTTAAAGTATATAATGACTTTACTAAAAATCATGTACTTATTTATCAATATATTTACATTACCTAAAACCATCATACATATTTTTTTAATATGTTTGTTATTATTCTCTCAACCAATTTAATAAGAAGGTTATAATAATATACTATATTACATTTCATTTGGACTCAGGGTTGTGTGTATCAAAATCTATCGATGAAATATTATTTGAAGAGAAATATGACATAAAATTATAGGGTGTCAAATTATACCCCCTTAAAATTAATTTCTCCCTTAAAATTATGTCACATTGATTCAAACAAATGAGGATATCTCTATTTCATTACAGCCTCAACATTCCCATCTAGATTATTCAAATTTCATATTTCTCTATATAACTGTAGCGCACTGAGTATTTATTTTTTATATAACTATATCACAATGATATATGATTTATATCAGTTTTTCTATATAGAAAAGTTCATGTTACAGCAGTATAATGTCTACGTTTAGTACATGTGAAGGATTAGGTATGTACTTCCTCATGAGTGACACATGTAATACATCGTGAACTAGAGAGAGGATTAATAAAAGCACAAAATGATAAGCTACCAACCCTACCCCATCAAAAATCACAAAGGGGTCAATATAACTTGGAATCATTTTTCCCTTCTTTAAAAATCTCATAATATGATTCCATGTTTAAATTCACAGTAATACCTTCTCACCAACATCAAAATCTTGATTTTTCTAATAATTTTTATCATAAATATTTTTTCGACTCTAAGATATTTGGATGTGTTGTTTCATGGATCTTACTTTCACATGAATTTCCTCAACTTGATAATTTCTCAATATCATTATTTCTCAAAATTAATCCCATAATATTGGTGTTATACATGTATTTTTATATAGGGATTCATAAAGAGACATCTGAATGCTTGAGTGAAATAAATTTTTATAAGAAAACTTGACTTAAAGGAAAGTGTTAATCCCAAAAACCTTTGAAATTTGTAGAATAAGATATCAGAATTTCCTTTAGTGTTTGAATGATTCTCTCATACTAACTATCTATCTCATGATGATAATTAGTACTGAAAGTCAACTCTATATCCATAGCCTGTTGAATACTTCGTTAGAACTTTGAGGTAAACCTCATATACAGATCAGATACAATAGAATGTGATACTCTATAAAAAAATTACAACATGTTTAATGTATATTCTAGAAATAGATCAAAATATAAATATTATATGATATTAATGAAGGATACTAACTTTTTAAGGTGGTAAACTACAACTTAAATATAATTGTAGTCTTTAGACAAATTTGGGAGCCTAATGAAAAAAATCTATGGTGATATTTTTTCATTTCCATTTTGGTCTAGGTAATGGTTGTAACATCCATTAATATATCATGATCAAATCCTTAACTTACTGATATACCAGGAACCAAGGTACAAACCATGTAATATCTCTTATCATGTTGTCCCAATAGATATAATCTTCCAAATATCTTAACATCTCTGTCATTCTTGGATAAATAGAGAATGGTGAACTTTGAACTTCATCCAATAGTTCCTTCTTCATGTCTGGTTTTTACAGGACACAAACATAGTTCATGAACCTTATCATTCCATCAAAATCAAAAACATAGGAACATTTCACACCTTCTATTATAGTTATACATCTTCTTTTTTTGTCTTTATCCTTTCCTAGATAGATGGTTGAATAATCATCTGAAAAAGATATGGTTATCCCCTTCTATCGGGATTCCAGATCCAAACTTTTAAAATATTAAAATATTGGATATTTTTTTATACTCTTCATAGATAAGTATGCATGATCCTTTCAGATCAAAGAATCTTATACCTTCTTCACTTTCCCAAGATAGTAACGTATTTAGAATTCATAATCATTAATAAACTCCAAAAATCTTCTCTAGAATGTATTAAGATATTTATGATTGAATTTATACTTTAATATTTTATGATACGTATATATATATATATATATATATATATCAAAAAGTTCTTTATAAAAATAATGGCACAATATATTTTAATGAAAAAATTAAAATAACAAAATCCAAATAATGAGTCAGGTAATTTTGATCATAAACCTTTAATTGTTCTGAGGCATCATATATCACCATATCCTTATGAACAATGACACCTCCTAGCCACTTATTTGATGCATCACTAAAAATAAAAAACTCATCTACACTATAGGGTAGTGTGAGAATTGGTTTGTTGACAAACCTTGTCTTAGTTCCTATACATTTTCATGACATTGATTAATCTAAAGGAACTTTTCTAAATTTCAAGTAAACTTATTAAGTTGATTAGATAGTCATGATAAATTCTCCACATAGTGGTGATAATATCCAGGGCAACCAAGAAATATATGGATCTCAATCATATCATTTAGTATGTTCCAATGTTCAATAACTTCTTCCTTGATGGATCTATTGTTATAACCTTCCTTTAGATTATATAACCCAAAAATGAAACATTTTATATCCCAAATTCATACATTGTAATATTTTCATACAGCTTATCCTTTCATATGTTCTTCATTATAATCCTCAAGTGATCTACATACTCTTCCATTCACTTTGAATATATAATAATATCATTCGTAAAGGCTTCCATACACTGAGAAAATTAATCTCTAAATACTCTATTAATTAAATCCATGATTATAGTGGGGAAATTAGTATGAGCTAATGGAATCAATATAAATTTATAGTGTTAATACCTTTTATGGAAGGCTATCTTGGGTATGTATTCACCTTTTTCCATCAAATGATAGTATCCAGGTCGAATAAAAATCTTGGAAAAATATCAAGATCCTTGTAATTAATCAACCAAATAATTAAAATATAGAAGTGGAATGTTATTCTTGATTGTGATCATGTTAAGTTCCTATTAATATATTCATAGTCACATTGATCCATCTTTTTTATTAAAAAAGAACAAGTTCACCCCCAAGGTGACACACTTGGCCGAATGAGTTCTTATCATGATTATCCAAGAGTTTCCTTTTTAATTCCAAAAACTCAATATGGGATACACATTAGCCTCATCCCAGTTGGTGAGAACTTGCTAGGTGCATCCAAGAGACCCATGATCAAATCTGGGTGGAGGCATATTTCCGGGTACTGTAGAAGTACTTTAGTAGGCACTGTATCAGGCAATGTTCGGTACTGTTGCAGCCGGATGTATTCATCCATCTAGGCTGTCGGGCCACCGGTTTGGTGCTCAGGTCCTGCAAGGCTTTCGGGCCACCCAAGGCCTTTGGGCCAATTGATTCTCAAGGCCTTCGGGCCACCTTAAGGCCTTAGGACCACCCCAAGGCCTTTGGGCCACATGAATGCAGGCCCCAAACACACTACAAAAAAGGTGATGCCCTAGAAGAGGATTCAGAGCAGGTGCACTCACCAGAGCAGAGCCAAATGGATTTTCAGAATGAGAGGGTGTGGCTATGCCATCGGTACCAGCCTGTGCTTGCACGGGAAGCCTAGCCAGACGGTCATGCAAAGGTGGAGAGCTACTATCAGGATGCAGATGCTGGGGAGGGGCAGTTCCTTGTAGATAGTCTGGTTGAATTCCATAATACCATCAGGTCATGTAATCTCTTAAGCCTATGGGCCATGTCATCTCTGATCCTACGGGCCTTGTAAGGGTTCCCCCTCAACCCTTGAAAGGGGGGTTATCAAAAATCAATAAAAATGAAGGCCTTCGGGCCATTCAGGCAATATGGGATGTTCCATATGGATTATTTTAAATAGGTTTATCAATAAGAATTTGTTATATTGAAAAATTAACCTCATGATTAAGTGGAATACTTGGATACTCTTCCATAAAGATATCAAAAAACTCTCTTAATATAGGTATATCATCGATGCTGATTTACTCCCCTACCATCTGAGCTAAAAACCCTTTTGAATAGGGATAAATACTTATATAATGGATATAGTTTCAATTTAATGTTTATATTTATCAATGTACCAGTAGATGATCATAGGTTACTTCTAAAAATCATCTATGACTTCCCATTATCAAAAATTGATGTAGGATTTATGTAAATAATTAAATCTAGGCATAAGATAACATCAAATTTGACTAGAGTGGTAATAACAAGATATGCAGAAAGAAAATTCCCACAAAATTAATTTAGATTGAATCATATAATTGGGATGAAATTGTCTTACCATCAAGAGTTTCACAACTAATTCAATATCTAATTGTTGACGTGGTATTGGGATACCATTATCAAATTACCCAAATATAAAATGTTGGGTATATCTAGAATCAATTAAGACACTAGCAGTAATAAAGTGGAGGTAATTTTATATTTCACAACTTCATTATTATACCTCACATCGGCAATATATATCATGTGATATTTCGATTTGTTTTCTAGGATTAAGAGTCTACTAATGTAGATCATCATCATTAACTATTAGATTTGGGAACTTGTTATCATAATTCCCATCCTATTTTCATTTGAGACACTAGACTTTTGGTGGTGCATTCTATAGTTATTTATCTATATCATTAGATAAATTATTATACCCATTTTTTCAGTGTACTATTTCTTGATATCCATCATTTTTACACATAAAACATTTACTAGTTTTCTTTAGACATTTTCCTCTATGTTTCCTTCTACACGTTGAGTATAAAAAAATCATCTTATTCTCTCAATTATTTTTATAATTTCTATTTAATTTCATCATTATTTTCTTATCAAAACCATGAGATTGATAGGTAAATCCAACCTCAAATTCTACATTAATATCACATTGAACGATTTATTCATAGCTACTAAACTCACTTACGGATAAAACCTTTTATAGATTTGGATCTAGGCCACTGAAGAACCTATACTCGTTACTTTTAGGATAAATAGTAATATCGTAAGTGTTCTATATAAGTCTTGAATAATTTACTTCATAATTACTAATATATTACTCATCCTTTTGAATTATCTCAATGAATTCTTTCCCAATTTTTGTATTAATAATACAAGGAAAATACATATTTCAAAATAAGATCTTAAAATCATCCCACTCCATTTAGTAAATTTCCCCCCATTAACTGATGTTCTTGATAAGATACCACCCTTAATATGATTCTCCTTCTAAATGATAAAAATCCAAAATAACTTTTTCATGCTCCAAATATTGGATAATATAAAATATCTATTTCATGGTAATAATACATTTATCAGTAACTATTGGGTTATCATACCCAAAAAATATGGTTGATGTTTCCTCATGACAAACTCAATAAAATATTATTCCCTCTTTTTCTCATTCGGAATATAATCATGATTCATAGATTGAGAAACTTTCATATGCATACAAAAGATTTTCTATTCCATATCTCATAACATTTGGTTTCTCAAGTGGATAATAAATTCATTTTCTATCACATTCATCAATAATATGGTTACTTCAGGTTCCATATATTGACTAAAATCCAAAATCATAGTGTGAGAAACAATAATCATAGTGGGAAACCATATTATCATAAAAAATAATTTATAGAATGTCTAAATCATGAAAAATTATTTTCATTATATAACACCTTAAAATTCACCTAGGTCATTCATGGTCATCATCTATTCAAATCCTTCATAATTCATTGTAATTAAAATTCAAATTAACCTAATCATATCCTATGGGGGAGTCAAAATGGATTCATAGTAAGAGAACACTCACCATGCCTCAGAAATAGGGATATGAAATACTCACACAACTCTTATTTGGGTTTATTACTCCCAGATGTATCTTTTCCAAAACCACATCATCTTGCAGTATCCAGACGTTGATGTTTTCATTATAAAACCACACTCCTTTCTTTACAAAAAATGGATTTTATTATTTACATTGGATTATCCTAAGAGTTTTCAATAAATGATTCTCATCCTAGTTTCCAAAGGTAAATAAACCTGGATTTGATACCAACTATAGTGACCCATAGTTTTTATATATAAGAAAGTGTGATATCAGATACTCGTTAAAGGTAAATAAGGAAGATATCAATGATCACTTAAACATAACATGATCATAAGTGTATGAGAGCATAAGTGTAACATTTAAAACCACACCTTGCATATTTAAGATCTTCATCATGAGTGATGGCATAAATTATGGATGTCCATAAGTTATGAATCCAAAAAGAATCAATGATCATGGAAAATAAGAGATTAACATTATTATAAGACATAAGTTTGTGGCATACACATAATAATAGAAAATAATTTCCTTAATAGAGTCTTGTTTCCAATACTTTAATAGTTGATTTTTTTCAATCCACATCTCATTATATTATTAGCCACAGTTCAATACAAAGACTATCAAAGTGGATAGAGTCCCTTACTGAACTAGGTTCACTACCCATTCCAGTCCTTATTATCTCAGTAGATATTCATCTTTTCCCAATAAATTGGAGGTCTATATAATTATAATTCCAAATATTACATAACAATAATACATTCACATGTGTTCCAATACATCATAAACCATTCATCATATACCTTAAAAATGGAATGGAGATAGGTTTCATAAATATTTCAACATTTCATCATAGAATAACCCATGAAAAATAAATGTGTTTTATAAAAAAACATCTCGTCATAATAATAAACCATTAAAAGAATGGACAAGGATGGTATTATTGGACAGTATCCCATATAAAACATATTTAACATCAAAATAATTCATCTTAGATTAAAATAACTTTAAAAGATAACTTAGAATATTTATTGAGGAAAATATCTTTTCCACTTTCACATCACTTCATTAAAATATCAAGATTCAAAAAGTATTATTGAAAACATTTTATTTTAAAACATCCTTGTAAACTTGTAAAGGAATCATCAATGTATTGAGAATTCATGAATGTGGGAAATTTATTTCATTACCAGTATGCTAAAGAAAATATTCCTTTCAAATTTTTCATAAAAAATTCAAAAGTACCTCATTAGAAAAATGAGAAAATGATTCCTTTTAATAAATATTGTTAATATTAAAACTTTGTGTAAGAAATAAATTAAAAAATAATTTGATATTACTAAAATAATTCTTAGAAATATTTTATAAAACATGGATATGGATGAAAAATGATTCTCAACTGAAGAGAGAAATAAACTTGTTTTTTATTATAAATATTATTATTGTATCTTGTTTACTCAAAGTGGGGAAAATGAATATAAAAAAGTGTATTATAATAAAAAAAAGAGGATATGATAATTAATTGGATTATTTAGGTATAATTCCTAAAATTGCATCATCAAAAACTGAATCAGAAATAATCCTGATAAAAAATTAGATTTTAATAATAGTCCCTTACCTTGAAATTTGAATTTCATCAAAAGTGGTCTAAACATTCATATAATAAATTTAAAATTATTATAAATATAGACCAAAGTCATTTAAAAAATTAAAATATCATATATGATCCAATCATATCATTTCAACACCCATTTATTAATAATTTTTTATTAATATCATTGTTTCAGGGTGTTAACTATTTCATTTTTCATGTGAATTTCGGTTTGGTAGATCTGATCCATGTACATTGATCATGGTTAAATAATATCCATAATTTAAATCGTGAAATAGATTATATATATTCATTTATAATGGTAAATGATATAAAAATGAATTACACCATCCATGGAGATGGTAGGTCAAAAATACACATAAACACCATTTTCACTTGTCAAATGATTGAATGAATAAAGATTAAATAATAATTAAACTTTAAAAATTAATTGTTATATCACATATATAATATATTTTTATTAAATATATCCGTTTTAACATTCATTTAAAACAAAAATTAAAACAAATAACATCACTTTGTTTAGGTGGTAGTCCAGACATATGCAGAAGGGATTTTACTGTTCTCTAATCGATAGAAAGGTAAAAAGGTAGATATTATACTATAATAAAGTGAAGTATAATTATATCATAAATATAATATATATATGTCAAACCCATCATAATTATCATCCATGAAAATGGTGATGGAAAATGACTTGTATCAATATGTGGATGCGGTAGTCCACACATACAGACAAATGATACTTTCACTTCCCATTTGATAGAAAATGGGGTGGATAATAGTGGTTTCATGATCATAATAACATTTTGGTAAATCTATAAAACTAAATTTATTATTATATGAAGAATACCATATACTTGTTGGCTGAATAATTAGAAATAAATTTAAAGATGTCGGGTAGGAAGATTTATTCTACTTCGATAGGCCTCCATTAGATCCATTATTAAAGACCCTTGTAATTATATATAAAGAATAAAAGAATATATATTTCTTTTATATAGATGTTTAGAAGATAATGGGTTAGAGTTTTATTGATCAAGATAGCCCAATATGGTGTAAATAAAAGAGATAAGGGGTGTCCTTTTATAAGGGAGGGAAAGGACACACTTATAATTATTATAAAGATTAAAATATAATTAATTTATTATCAAGAAAAATGATTCCAAACTGATATAGATTCAATTAAAATCAGTATAAGGTCAAAATATAATAATTCAATGAAATTGAGATTATTTTTTATGTCATTTGAAACCTTATTTTTTTTCTTTAACGCCTTTATTAATTGATTTTAATCATAACTACAATAATGACTTCTTCAATATTAAAGGATGATAATTTTGCTTTTAAGGTAATAATTATCTAATAAATTAACAAGAACTAAAATTTTATATCATTTCTCATCATAATTTTACTCTTGTAATATTTTTATCCTTTTTAAATAATTTTGAAAAAAAAATTATTTAAAATAAAATATCATTAATATTATTTTTCTCACTATTCATTTAATTTGACATTAAATACATGAATATAGTAATTTAATTACAATAGAAACCTTTAACATGTCCCAACTATGTTATATTCATCTATGATATTATTTTTTCACTATAATTCACCCATAAAATATTACTTTTTTAGTTTTTTAGAAACATTTATATGATTGTTCTTCTATTTTCACAAGAACTCTGTCAGCACTGTGTAAGCATTTAATATAGTTATTTTATCACTAAAATTTAAAAAAAAAATCTATGAAAAAAATTAATGAATATTTAAAATAAAAATTTTGAACCAAACATATCCTATTTTTATCTTTATGAAAAAATATTAGTGATATTAAATTCACGAGATTGACATTTTGGAATTTTCTTTACTTATAATAATAAAATTTTTGTATCACGGTAAAGTGGGACCAAAAATCCATATATTCAAATTTTAAATTTATATTTTTCCATAAAATTAAATAAACCAAGGTTTTGGGTTGATTTGGAGACCTTATCTCATGGTTTTAATCATTTTTACTCATTTTACCCTTACTGAGGTGAAAAATATATTTCAAAGTTGATATTCATAGTGGCCAGAAATAAAAGGGAAAAATTTACCAAATTTGAACAACCTAATTCAAAATATGGTATGCATTTTTATGAATCAATGTCTAGAAGTGGTGTAAACAAATTTTAATATAAATTCATAAATTGTAATGAAAAATATTTTTCCAAAAAAAATTTCAAAGCATAAAAACTATCTTTTATAAAAATTAATGAATATTACTAATTAAAATGAAATTTATTATATTATTCTAAATAAAAAGTATTATTTGTCACTTTAATATTAAATATTTAATATATTAGTACTTTTAAATTTCATTATTTAAATAAATTAAATGAAATTATTTGATAAATCATTATTTTTCATTATTCATTAAAAAAATCAATCATTTTAAAAAAAATCCAAGCAAGCCATGCTAAGTTAATTTCAATATTCTAATTTAAAAATAATGTTCATTTTTTGCAAATACATTGTAAAAAAGTTGATTAAATTAGAATTATTATTTTCTTATAAAATTAATAAGGCCATTGTTTTAAGAAAAATTATTTTTAGAATATATAATGACCATTACAAAAACTGGGAACTTATTTATCAATATAGTTGCATTATCTAAAACCATTATTTGTGATTATTTTTACAAAAAAAATTATGCCTATTAAAACCTTCAATTTATTTTTCGTGATATAATATTATAATATTTTTAGGTTAATATATACTCAGGGTTTCATGTATCACAAGCTATCAATGAAATTTTAGTTGAAGAGAAATATATCATAAAATCTTAGGGTGTTGAAATTTAAATTCATTATATAATGTCCATAAATGAAATAGTTCCATGTTCAATATTGTAACAAATTATATTTACTTGTAATCAGTGTTTTAATAAGATAAACTTCCATTTAACTATTTATTCATTCGTGAAAAATATCTTAAAATAATGTTCCAATATTTACTTAATTTATACAAATCAATTGAAGTTTTTAAAATATGGTTGGTTCCTTCTTCATATGGTTTCAAAAATTTTCTCACCTAAATGATTTCATTTTTTTCAATTTTCTAATTTTTCGTAGCCTTGTATGTGTGGATCATAATATAAATTCACTTATTTAATATATAAAAATAGAAGAACTCCCAAACCTGGTTCTTAATATCTCAAAGATTTTTTTATGGGATCTAAATTTCAAATTTAACTCAAGTTTCAATAGACTTATATAAATTTATTTATTTTTTGACTCTCTAAGGTTTTCACTTATATAGAGGCCAAGTTACCTCATCTTATGTTTTAAATTAAAGTTAACTCCTATTATAATTCTAATCCCATATTAATACTTTCACTCAGACTCCTTTTCTTATTTCTAAGATCAATTTTCCATGAAATTATGGACAAATTCACCCAACAATAATGTAAATATCACATTTTTATAACTAGTGATATCATTAAATCTAACATGAAATTTTCACTAATAATGATAAAATGAACTCAAATTTCATTTTAAAAAATAATTACAAAAACAATAAAAAATTATGTGTACAATAATTATAAATAGAACGTATTTTTTAAAAAAATGAAAATAAACTTAATGAAACATTTCCTAATAATAAAAAATAGATTATTTTTAATTTTTTTATTTATATATTTCACAACATATTCTTATGTAAATAGGTTGAGCACACCCCCCCTAATTCTAATTCATCACTATCTATTTTAGTTCTGTCAGACATGCATAAATATTTTAGTGATTAAATGGTTTAAAAGGATATGTGAAACCTAGTGTTATATGATGAAAATAAGTTTTATTAAAGATCTTAACTACTCTGTTGTAGATTTCTTGACCTTTCCTCATAAGTATTATCCATTTAGGGAAACCAATGTAAAATAGAATTAAAAACATAAAAATTATTAAAATTCAAATTGAAAACAAAATAAAATGGAAGATATTTTTGTGTTTCCCCCTCCCAATAGGGGCTATAATTTGATTATCCACAACTATATAGTCCCAGTATTATCCCAAATCTACCAAAGGGTTTGGTTTGTATAATAAAAACCACCACATACTCTTTCTTCTAATGATCTTCAGCTTAACCTTTACATAGATGACCCCTTTTATAGATTTATTCGTTTTCACCCCCTCATTAGTGTGATTTATTTTAAAAAATGAGGGTGTTAGGTTAATGTATAGGGTATCCTTGGACTCTTTCATAGCTTCTCAGGTCTCTTCCTCTAGTGTATACTCCATTTTTTTATTATTGTATAAGTTAAAAATTTCTATATTCATCAAGTATTTCAAATTTATTAAAATCAATAAAACTTGATTTCATTTAAACATTCTACCCCTTATATATAGCATATTCTATTCTTATTTCCTCGTCAATGGAAATTAAGGATTCTTACCCTATTATACGTAAATATATTTTATATTTAACTTGTTTTTGATTGACTAATTTCCTCACCATAGGTCCCAAATCTTCTTCTTCTTCACCAACCTCATTGATGTAATCCTATTTAAATACATAAAGATACGATTTATTGGTTTTTCTTTATAGACTTCAATCGAGTCTTCTTCCTCTTATTTAGTATCCTTGTCTTATGATCCATATTATCTTTATGTTTTTGGAGGGTGGTTTCTATTGTATCTGTTATATCTTTAAGTTTTTCTATATCTTCTAGACATTTCTTAGTTTTTTTTCTACTAGTGTTTTTTGAATACTCTTATCATAAGAATTGTGTGGGATTATGATCTATCCATATGTGTGAGGATACATTAAATAATATTCCCACATTAGTTCATATACTAAATTTAATTGGAAAGAAAATTAAACATGAAAATAAAAAATAAAGAAGGAAAATGTAGTGATATTAAATACATTAATTATATATGTGATAAACTAATGGAAAATCATCCCATTTCCCTTGAAATGGAACAAATTGGAATCTATGGTTATTACAGGTCATTGTATAATAAAGTTTTTATTAATATCATGGAATACTATATATGGTTTACCAATGTCATTTACCAATGAGTTGTGTGTGGTTCGGTATTCACTATCTCAATCAAGTATATAATTTTATTTTATTTTCAAAGTTTTTAAAGAAACCATAGATGATTTTTTTATGTTTAGATATAGAATTTGAGAAAGAAACAAAAATCCTAGATTATTTTTATTAGGGAAATGTTTAGTCCAATATTATCCCAAAAATAACTCTCATTATCATTTTATTATTCCATTATATTATTTTTAATTCACTAAAAATCATTAATTAATTACAAACTTAAACTAAAATAAAAATATCTTATACACTTTTGTAAATACCCTAGGCATAAAAAATTACACTTCCTTTATGGTTTCATTCAATCAACCTGTCATTATCATATACATGACATCAACCTTAATATAACTCCATCTCATGTTTTTCACTCCATGAATCCATCAATTTAATCACATTTGAAGAGAATTGTGGTGAGGGAGGAAGAACCTGTTGATATTAGAATAAAATAAGAATAATGATAGGTAAGGTGTACAATCTCTAAAAATATTCAAAAATATTTCAACCGCATCATCACAATTGAATTAAAAAATATGAAATTGGATTTGGATTTTAGAAACATTGAAC
The DNA here is from genome assembly GCA_963277665.1 of Viscum album. NCBI lineage: Eukaryota > Viridiplantae > Streptophyta > Magnoliopsida > Santalales > Viscaceae > Viscum > Viscum album. Next base: position 1,123,347,710 of record OY728139.1, read on the forward strand.
CTCCCCCAGTATTTCACCCTTGGGTAAGTACTCGATAACAAAAAAGATAGAGATATCACTATCATAGAAAAATATCAAATAAATATCAAAGAAATGTGGTAGAATATAACAATACAACATAATAAACATTATATCAAAATTTTAATTGAATAATAAAATGAAAACTATTTAGGTTCTTATGAAAAAAATCAATAGGAGATAAATTATTTATTTTTGGAAAGTGTGGAAAAATATCTTTAATTTTTGACACATCTTCACCATCTTCTTTGAGTTAAGTTTAGTGAGAAAAAAATTCATCTTTCCATGCTGATGAGTTCTATGTGTCATGGAAGATGGTGTAGATTCACTCTTTTGAGAGAATATTTGTGTCTGAGAAATTCTTCCCATGATATATCTCCTACTCCTTAGAGAAAAATACTATTGGAAGTTTTTTAGTGCATCATGAAAATATTGCAAATTATTCACTTCCCATCATGTTAACGTGAAGAGGATGATGTGTTCTCTTATTTTTTCCAAGAATATAAAAATATTTTTCTTCAATGTTGGACTTGGGAATCTATAAACAATGATCATATAGATTTAATTCTTGAAACTTGTGTAGAGTTTGACACTTTCACCTTCATTTTTAATGGAACACTTAGTTTGTGGATTCTCATCAACCTCAACCCATGTTTCAACAGGAATGTCTCAACTCATTGGTGATGATACTAATTTATATTTTTGTTATATTATTTCTCAATGTGCTACAAAGTGATGTATCACTTTATTTAAATATGTATTAGAATATGATAATACCTTGGAATTCTATTAGATATCCAAAGTATTTAGTTGAATCAATGATCCATCCCCAATAAGTTCAAAGGTCACATATTATATTTCGAATTATGTGATTTTTTGTATGATGGTAGATAAACTACTATTCATTGATTTGAGGATGTCTGCTACATTTCACATTATTTACAATGACAAAATAATGTGTAAAACATCAAACAATTAATTTTCATGATGAAATTCAATTTTTTTGTGGGATTACTAATTTAAAGTCCATGAAAAAATAATTATTTTTTATGAATATTTATTGATAAAGAATTAAGGAATTTTTGTAATTTTTTTGTATTAAATATTATATCAATACATATTCTATGTTTTATTTTTTGTTGGCCTTTATCTAATAAATAAGTCTGACCACAGCCATCCGTGGTGAGCTAGCTCAAAAAATATATATGGAAGCTAGTCTCTACCACATGGGAGTCAGCCCTTGCATGGGAATCAATGGTGGAAAAGTGGGGTAGAATAGCACCCATAGGGAGTGCATAGAAGAATGTGAGAATGGAGGGTGAATAGTTCACATAGGGGTGTGGATAGGTGTATGCACATCACATATATGGGTTTTCCCGAATGACTATTTAAGGGTGTGGAGTGTCCCTTTAGGGTTGATTTTGTGAATGTGTTCTAGGCTCCAACCCTAGTTTCGGTTTGAAAGGTGTGTGGAACATGGACTAATATTATATGTCATGTAATAGAGTGCAATTATGTTGTGGTAAAAATGTTAGGAATGACGTTATTCATGTGCATTAAAAATATAGACATAAGCACTACCACCTGATCATATTAATCTCTATAATTTGATGGATTGTATACCTTTCATATTTTAAGGGATCGATTTTTACATGAGTTACCCTTTTGTTGGTAATACTTATGTATTAATAGAAACCTCACCTGTAACCATACTCCAAAGTGGGGATACCATAAGCAACATTTTAAAACTATTTTTAATGTCTGACCAAAACCTCAACTATTAATCTACCTTTATGTGAGTGAACTCAAGAAAAATAATGTCATCCATCTCTGATGATAATTTAACTATTGAATTGAGCTCAATATCTTGATAACTTGATCAAATAATGCTACTAATCACCATGTGTGCATGATTTTATGATTTTGAAACCTTTTTTTATAATATAAATTTTTAATTAATATGATGAAGTGTATATAATTTTAGGAAGCATAGGTGTATGAAATGATGCATGTGACATGATCGCATGCTTGTCAGTTCAAACATGTGAAGGAATAAGCTGATTACGTGAGTATTCCCTGATTCTCAGAATCATTGAATGATATTATAGAAATCCATGTGAGGTTTAAAATATATAATAATTCAAAAATATTAATATCGACGCATGGAGTGGTATTTAAATTAGATAAATGCATGATGATCCTTCATGTGCCATAAAACTTGGAGGAGAGTTAGTTGTATTTCATCTATAAATATCAAGGGATCAAACCGAGAGCTGCAACTAAAAATATTTAGAGATCTCATTTCTTTAAAGGAAAAATAGAGTATCTGCAAGCGACTCATATTTACAGAGGATTTTTCAATGCACAACTCTTTAGAATAGAAGAACTGAGGGCTTCCTCGTTTCATGAAATAATTTTCCAAAAAACTATATTGGTTTGGATTATAATAGTTTCTTATAATTTCTCTAATTTAAATAACACTAAAGGGTTATGAAAATAAGAAAATATTGTCTCATTTTATTATATAGAGATAAAATTAAGTCAATGTTCGATGAATCCATCTTGGGTTACATTAATCCAATAACAAAACACATACAATGTTGTGTAAAGAAAGTTAAAATTGAAATATGTTTATGGAAGAGAACTATGAAATCAATTACATAGTGCATTCACTGTAATGCATGGAGTAAGTACATAGATAAACATTATGATTCAATATTTAATTAATAAATTGTCTTCATGTATACATGGATTAACTAAGTTGATGTGAAAAGATACCGCACATTGAAATTAATCTTTCACATGCATAATGAATAAGTTTCAATAAATTGAAACTGGTACTATTTTAAATGATTGAATTTTTTTTGACACTGAGAATATGGAATAGTATTTAAATATCTCACAGTGTATGTTGAAGATCAAAATAATAAGAATAATTAGTGACCTAGTTGATATCGGTTGGTTATCATTTGGGTTATAGAAAAGGTTTTAGATATATAGTCTACATCGTATAGATATTATTCTTATAGGATAAGAAGAAGTAGAGGTATCCAACTTCATTACTGCAAATCTATGTCATTCAGTTGATTGTTTAATTCAATGAAAATCCATAATATTTCACATATTAGAGGAATTTTATCCGGATTCATTAGTGTCTGTTAGAGATGTTTCTTTATATATTGGTAATCACTTCAAAAGGGACATGATAATAACTTGTAACCTTTTTCTTCCAAGATAAATAATTCATTATAAAGATTTATTTCTAGAAAAACTAGTTCAAATTTATACCCTTTCCTATTATTTTATTTATAATAAATGAAAAGGTGTGTGTGAGGGTGATAATAACCAATGAACACCAATTACATAGTCATCCATATTGTAGCTGAATCTTATTAACAAATCCTTGAATTCTTTATGATTTATTGTTTTATGTTCTAGTTTTATAACTACAACTAAAGAATAAGAGAGAACTATTTACTAAAAACATGATATAGGAACAAAAGAGATAAAATTTTAAGTGATAAAAATTCATCCAATGTTGATTCACCCCCCCCCCCCCCTCAGTGTGAATGAATTGAAAAAATATGAAATACATCCTATAAAAATTGATGATGAATTGGTCTCCCAAATAATTATTTCTTATAAAGAAATATAATGTATGGGATTCAATGATCTGATAGTTTATTCTACTACCAATGACAATGAAAATGGTTCTACCTGATATGTTTATGAATTTATATCAGATATGATTTCCCATTGTTTTCCCATAAACCTAATAATGAGTGGTGAAGATAATTCCTTAAAAAATAATGATTTTATATATTTTAGGAAGGCATTTCACGTTAAGATAACTTATAATAATGAAGAATATAAGAATAGAGAGAGTTAATTGGCACAAAGCATGATGACATGTGTTTATCTCACCATACAATGTAATGACAGAAGTGTGAAAATTAAAGAACCTCAATAATTAAGATTAATTATTTGTAAGGATTGTATTGAAGTAATATAAGAAGAAATATATATCCATTTATAGGTTTTAATAGAATTTTAATGCATTAGAATAAAAAAAATAAGAATTTTATTGATGTCAATATTCCTCAAGTTTAGATCGAAGAAAATAAGATCAAATAGTTTGTCACTTTGATGAATAAGAAGAAAAAAATTCAAGATGGTGAGGTTATAATAATCAAGAAAGAGTATGAAGATATATTGATGATATTATAGGAGGAAAAAACATCTTGAATATGAAAATATTGGATCTTGATGGAAAATTGATAAATTATACAAATACTAAATCTGAGTCTTTACAACATGATAAAATAAGAGTTGTTACTACAAGTGTTATAGCCAAATAGACATCTAAAAGGGATTATTATACTAAATGACCTTTACCTGGTGGAATGAAAAAGTTGAAACGATTCATTGTTTAGTCACAAATAGTATCTAAGTAGAAGGTTCCATCCATTCTAAATAATGTTATTTAATTCAATTCTTGATATATATATTGTGTGGGTTCAAAATCAAAACAAATAAAACGTATATGAAGAATGCTGATAATGTGATTACCACTACATATATAGTAAAGAATGATAAGAGTGAAAAATAACTATTTCTCTAAGGAATCCTATTTGAAAAATGAGATGAAATATAAAATATAATAGTTTCAATCTTTCAAGTCTATTATTTAAAATAAGTTATTAACCTTTTTTGTCTATTGTAGGTGCTATTAAATATTTAGGCATAGTGAATCTGAATTTTGGTATAATATGATAGAATATGAAAATTAAAATATTCTATAATCAAAGGGGATCTAAGAATTAATTAATAAAATTACATAAAATGAAGTTAGGAATCTTTATATTACAAATATATTTGAAATTTTGAATAATATATTTGGAATTTTCAATGTAAGTGGTCCTAAGAAAGGGGTATTCAAGAATAAATCATTCAAACATTTTACTAAAATAATAAAAAAAAGAACATTGAAGATAAATAATAAATATAATATTACCTTATGAGTGAATTAGGATAAATATTTAAAAATAACATTACCAAGTGGATTAAAAATAATAGTGGTACGTCGACCTTTGGTGAAAATCAGAAGACAAATTTTGCTTAAAACAAATCCATTAAGAAGAAAAATAGTGGTTCACTAATGAGACAAAACTGATTCTTTTGTGGGAATATACCATGCCATTGATCATTGTATATAGACCATGGACATCACAATGGATGGAGGTAATATTAAAAAACAAAGTAAGAGAGGGTTACAAGGTCAAAATAAAATGACTTAAGTAGAAAACAACACACCTAAGAATTCATGTGGAACTACCAATCATGTTTTTCATATTCTGAATGAAATACTGGTAATTTTCCGAGATAATGTAAAAATATCAAGGGAAATTAAATAATGGAATAAGGAAGAAGAATACAAATTAAAAAATGATATTCAACATGATGAATTTTAATTTCATGATTGGTTTTCAATAAAAGATAATCAAATAGTATTAGAAGTTCTATGTAGAAGGTGAAAGAACATTAGATATATCTCAAATAATTATGTGTACATAAAAAAATCTAAAGAAGAAAAAATAAAGAAGAATATGAAAGTAAAAAAATGATAATTATTCCTTGATGGACATGTTTTATTAGAAAATTCTACAAAAAGTTATTAGTGTATAAATTAGAGAATCCATTCATCCAAAAATTGACAAGAAATTCAAAAAAATAAATATGAAGAGTTAACCCTCACATGGAGAATAAAAGAAAGGAGTTTCATGGCTGAGAAATAATTATTAGACATTATCTCTCACTAAAATGAAAAGGGGATCCACATTATTCCCATATAATTTCTGTTTATTCATTACTTGTTGGGAACTCAAGGTGATTCACATGATCAGGGGAGAATTGAGTGGAATAAATTTTATTTCTGCATCTTTAAGTTGTAATATACATTTAAAGATTTATAGATTTCACTAGTTTTATCTATCTACTAATATAATCAAGATTATATGTCAAAAAATATTATAGATCAACCTTAATGAAGGTGATCAAGCTACCATTGTTGATCACTAAATTTGGAGACACTATCTTGGATGTTATCATAGAAATTGGTATTCAAATCAATTTGAATTATGAAGAATATATATTGAAAATATCCATCTTGAGGTAGTAAAAATTGAGATCCTCACTTGAGGGGGGTATCTAAAGAAATTCCTAGAGAATTATGATTCAGTAAAATCAATTATCTTTATAAGATATTGGATCAAGAATTCATTGATAAGGTATATTCGTACATTCTCATCTTCTTATTCACAAAAAATTAAAATAAATATAATCTAAAGGGTGATAACTTAAATGAATCAATGAAATGAAAAAATGAATCTTTAAGAATTTCAAGTATTGATTTCATGAAAATTTCATAAGTAAAATAACTTGTTTTTTTAATCTTTCTTTTGGGATTAATGTAGAAATTTTAGGTATATCATGACAATTTTCATTAGAAGTGGTATTATAAAACTTCAAATTTAATTTTATCAATTTGTGTCATCATATAAATTGGTTGACATTAATTTATGAATTAAACAAGTTGTGTTACATTAGTTTCCACCATATTTGGAATTTATAATGGATGATATGTATGTATAAATTAGAAACTCATATTGTCTACACTAGTCTATCCCAGATACGATTCGAGTTGAATATGTTTTAGTACATTTATTAATAACTAAAGGAATCCATCCTCTATAAGGAACTTTGTATTGTTTATCAATAAGGGGGAGAAGAAAATGAAAAAAAATAGAGAAAAATGTATAAATAATATTGAAATACCATTTTATACATTGGTATTGACAAAAAAACATTGGGGGAGATTGATGATACAACTTTTTGTTTGTACTTTATTTATTTTTTATGTGTTACTATGTGATAAATATATTCCTATCAATATGTATTGGAAAAGAATATTATCATGGAATTTTATTGGAGATCCCAATAATGAGGTTTAATATAAGATCCATCTAAACTAATTTCAAAGGACACATATTATATTTTGTATAAAGTGAATTTAGGTTTCATGGTTAATGAACAAGACTTCTTTAATTCAAGAACATTTTCTAAGTCGACCATTGTTTATAACAATAAAATATTGTGGAATACCATGCATAGTTTCATGAATAAATTAATATTTCTTATAATGTTACTAATTTAAACCGAATGAATAAATAAATACATTTTTTAATTAAGATTTATTGATGAAGAATTGGTAAAGAGGATAATTTTATTGGTATTAAATACTATACTTTGAGAAATTCTGCATATTATTTTTTGCAGAGCTTTATTTAAAAAATTGGACCCACGGTAGCCACACAATGAGGGACTACTGAAATGTGTATGGGAGCTAGGATCTACCATGTGGGAATCAGTCCATACATGTGTAGTTATGGATGAATAGTGGGGGATAAAAATTCTAATAGGGAGCGTATGGAGGAATTTGATCGTGGAGGGAAATTTACACCCATAGTGGTGCACACAAGTGCACATAGAACATGCATAAGGGGTTCATTGAGGACTACACAAGGGTGTGGTGTGAGCCATGAGGGGTGAGTTTGTGAAGGTGTTCTGGGTACCAACCTTGTTGTGGGATCGAGTGGTAGATGGAACACTGACTAATATTAAGTGGACCTTGATAGAGCACAATTCTATTATGGGATAAAGGTAGTGAGTGAAATTGTTCATGTGCCTTAAAAACCTATACATAAGAGAAAATTATTGATTAGATTAATATCTATCATCTGATGGATCCTTCATGTCGCGTATTCAAATGGATTCACCATTATGCAAGTTTCCCTTATGTTTGTTAGCCTTATATGAGTTACTTGATGTGTCTGTCCTAGGGCAGTAAAGATGTTTATTTTTTTTCTTAATGAATTACAGTAGCTGACCAGGGTCATCTCACTTGATGAGATTTTCAGTCGGTACAATTACTAATTCCTAATTAACCTAAAATACTTCTTTTTTGGTTTTTTATAAATTTATTCAAATAATTAAGTTTTGGGTTTTAGAAAATTAATCTAAATAAAAAATGAAAAACTAAATGAAGATGCAAATAGAATACATATTATAAAGAAAGGTATTGGTCCTTTGGGTTTGGTTACATGAGTTCCTCCGTTACTAAATTTAATTTTTACAATCCATCTCTAAATACATAAATTTTTATTCCCTACCTTGAGTAGTATTTTTAACATGTTTGGGAAACCACTTGGGCATAACAAATTTTAGTTCCTATTGGTTTAAAATAGAAAATAATTTGAGATTTATATCATGGTGGATGGTCACCATAGATTTGGTCTTCCTTCACATTCACCACAAATAAAATTAAAATATTTAAATAATTAAATCATAAGAATTTTAGAATGTCATGAAACCTCCCCCATGGCTAATACTCAGGTTATCCACTTTACATTATAAAGTAAAAGAGATCAAGGCATAATGAGAGAATAGATAGAAAAGTTAAATTGTAATTGATATTGAATAATAAAGTAGAAACACTTCAATTAAAACATGAATTTGGGTTTCATCATAAAAGAAATTAAAAACAAAATATAGAAAGGAACCCCTAAATTAGTTATATAACCCTATTCATTAGTGCGTCAGATGATTCTTTATATTTGATGATTATTTTCTAATCCACCCCTAGACTATTTTTTTAGGATTTACTCATTTTATGTTTCAAATACATGGCCACCATAAATGTGTCAAAAGTCATTCCCAGTCAATCATGGGTGTGTTTGGTCCATAAATGGTGTGTCCTACTATTAATATAAATCATTGTTTTAAGGATCCATTGAAGATTTTACATCGTAAAAGTTTTTTGTGATGTAAATATTATGTAGTTGATATATTTTAATGCTTGTTTTTACATTCAAAAATTGTCATGGATATGTGTCACACTATGAAATATGCTTTCATACTATAAAATAATATTTTCCATCTAGTCTTTCCTAAGTCTCTCTTCTGTAAAGTATTTTATGTTGTAAATGATTAATTTATGAAATAAATCACCAATTTATAATATATTTATCTTTTTTTCACCTATATCTTAAATTTTGAAATCCGGTATTTGTCCTTAACTTTTCCTTCATTACAAGACATTATCATTATGTCTAATTAATCACTTTTAAGAAAATCTTTTACCATTCCCAATATCCTGCTATAAATTATAAAAAAATATAAATAACTAAAATATTAAAAATTTAATGTGAAAAAGAAATGTCTTCTATATTCAAATTTACATGAAAAATGTTGGTTTATCAATTCCCCCATGCTTAGAACTTCCTTGTACTCAACCATGTAACCTCAAAAACATTACAAAGGATGTTCAGTATACCAATATTTAAAATAAAAAAAACAATATTTGTATAATAGAAAATAAAATTTCAAATATCACACAAATGAAATCATTCAACTAGTCATTATTATATGAACCAATTTCAACCATGAATTTAACATTTATATTTTTTAAATAACAATTCTCTTCATTCCTTTAACACCAATTTCTGAATTCATCAGTAATTTAAAATCCACTTTTCAATTTACCTCACATTGAATTATTTTCAACCATATGTAAATTTAATAGATTTAATAATGTTGTGATAATACCTAAAGTGACTGTCACTTAACATAATCTTCCAAGGAACCTAAAATATCGACCATATAATAATAGAAATAAAAATTAATCATGAGGGCTTTTCATTAGGATTCAAACATATCTGAAGCTTAAGGTAGGTGTGTAATGAATAAAAATAAATCTATTTTTTTAATCATTGACATATTTAACAATATCAAAATGTATGCTCAATGTTATACTCATATTAAATGTCATATCCTATCACCTAAATCACAAAGTAAGCACACAATACAAGTAAGCATAATGAATTGATCATCATCTCTTGATTTTTTATTCCATTTTTTAATTTATATTCTTATTTTTAATTTTTCAAAATTTTTTCTTAAGATAAACATAATGCTTCCCACCTATCCACATAAAATTATATGATCATTGTCCGGGTAATGGTTATTTTTTTCATCTAAAAACACAAACCATTTTTTAATTATTTATTTATTGTTTTTTCAGACAAGGGAGGTGACTAATAATAAAGTAAAAAAAATGATCACATTGCCTCTCTACAAAATCACATTAAAACCCACCCATTAGAATCTCCTCAATGTAAAACATCCCAATATACCATGGAAAACCCTTCCCCCACACTTATTCTTTAGAATATCATGAAACACACTGAGAGTAGGGTATGAAAGGATATAATAAGCCTTAAAAATAGATTGTCTCCTAAAAAGGTAATTTATGGATTATATGGGCAAAATAAGTATTGATGTCGTGTATGATCCAAGGATAAAGGGGGTATAAAATAAAATTTCTCAGTAATATTAAAAAATTATTGTGTTTGGTCATATTTATGATAATATATCTGGAAATTTCTAGAAGAAAAAGTGCCTCAGTCTCTCAAGAAATATACTATAAAAAGAAATAAAAAATATTGGTTCAAAAGTTTTCTTAGGAATGATAAAATATGGATTGAGATAATGAATAAGTTAAATTCAAAAAAATAATAAATTAATCCATATCAATTTCATAAATTAAAAACATGCTAAATATATGTAGAATTTCATTTATAAATCTAAATTTATTTCAAAAATAAATATTTGTCATATTTTTTCTACCATTAATAAATCCAATCATTCAATTCCAATTTTAGAGATCTAATAATGTCAATAATGAAATTTCAAATTATTCATAATGACTATACTAAGCATGTTCTATGTCTCCTTGATTGACACTAGAGCTCAAGAGTTCGAAGTGGGGAATGAAATTTATCTTAAATCTCATTATTAAATATTAAAAAAAAAAATCGGTAAAATAAAATAAATCAGTAATAATAATAATAACATTATTATTCTTATTTCAGGTAATTTAAGATTTATTCATTCTATTATATTCTACATCTATTCATAATTTGAATCTTTCTCATAGCATGAATTCAATTTTCATAGATTTTATTTTGAATCATTTTACATCGTGAATTTTACTTTTATATTGTGAATAATTTTCATGATGTGAATTCCCATTTCATACATTTAGATGAATATGTTAATCCTCTTCAATTTCTTCATACTTCATGTTATCATCATCATCATGGTTTTATAATAATAAATCATCAAAGTTCAAGTATTATGACCGTGTAAAGTAAGTTGAAAAAGAATGATGAATTGGTCCACATACTAATTTATTAATAAAATAGGGATTCAAATTGAAATTTATAGTAAGTAAATAAAAATTAAAAAATTATAATTCTTGTTTTGGTTCTCTATATAGACCCAAGTTTTATATTTACTTCAGGTGGGAAGTACTAGATGTCATCCATAATCTGATGATGGGTTGAGCTTCTTGGATTTGAACCAAAACCAGTTTATTTCTACATTTAACATAATTATTTTAATTATTGTTTAATATATAGATAATGTGCAAAGGATCCACCCTCTTCGCAATGTATTATAGCTTGAGTGACAGTGGTAGGATAAAGTATGGGTCCTGATCCACCTTTGTTTCTTCTTTTGAAACATATTATTTATTGTACATTGCTTACTACAAAGGTTATATATGAATTAGAAAATAATTGGGAAAGTGGGAATTCAATTTTATTTTTAAAATATTTTATTTTTAAGATTAAATAGAAAAATATTCCTATTTAGTGTCTGAAGCGTGTGACTTGGTCTTTTTATTCCAAGGCACTTATCTTTCCTCGTGGGATTCCATAAATAATTGTTTAAAAATTATCCAAGAGCTCAATATATTCATTAATGGTAGCTTAAAAATTTTCATTATCTTCCAAAAAAGTTGAATAAGAGTTAATAGATCTGAAAATTCAGAATAGTATACAGTGATACTCAATTTGGTATCAAAAAAATTAAAAGGCATAGAGTTCAAGAAAAAGTCATCTAACTGTGGTGTTTTTTTTAATCTATTCTTTATTAGAATGTTCCTCTTGGAGTTTATTTTTAATATTTGGAAATATGTATTTATTTTACTCCATTATATATTTTAATTTCATCACTTGGGTGGTGTTTTATTCTTCCAAGACTAGATAGAGGGGCAGTGGTGCTTATTATTATACAATGTAAGGGATGTGGAGATCAAACTATACCTATATTCATTCAAAAAATTAACCAAATATTATTTATATCCAATGTTAATAACATCAAGAATTTATTCATAGTTACTCTCCTCTGGAAATTTTTGAGAGAGGTGGAATTAATATTCAATTATCTCCTCCTTTACCTCATCAGTTTCATCAACTTCAATGATGAGTGGTGAAATCTTGTTCAATACTATATCATGTTTTTCCACTGGTTCAGAATCATATTGCTCTATCAATGCATGAACATATTCATGAACTCTCTCTACTTTTATCTTTAGTTGTTTTATGTATTCTATATGTTCTTTCACCTGGGATATGTTGTAATTATATTCTTATAATTTCTATTTAACCTGTGAGTAATCTACTCATGCATAATAATTTTGAATTTAAATACATCATAGAGAAGATACATTTTTTGTAATTTTCTAATTTAAAGAAAAAATACAATTATTTATTGAATTTTGAAAATATAAATAATTATTGAAATACTAATCAAATCCCTGACAATGATTCATGTTTTGACATACTTGTCATAGGGTGGTACAAAATCTTATTTATTTTCTTAATGCAGCATATAGGTTGAAATGGGTTATCACATTTGAGGAGCATTGAATATGATTCAATCACTAATTATTAAATCACGTAAACTACATATTTTATTGTTTTTATTAATTTATTCAAATAATTAAATTTTTTTAGTTATTTTAGAAAAATAATTCTACAAAAAAATAAATCTTAAATATAGATGCAGATAGAATGGAGGTTTGGAAGAATGGTATTTCTCATTAGTGTTTAGTTATCATGGTTCCTTCATTATTAAGTACAATTTAAAAATTAATACATTCATACATGGATTTTCATTCCCTACCTTCATTGGTATTTTTATTATGTTTATAAAACGACTTTATGACACAAAACATCACCTCCTCTTTGTAGAAAATAATATTGAATTCATGATTCATGTGGTAGGGGATGGTCTCTACACCTACGTACTTCCCTCACATTCCCCAAAAATTAAATTAAAACATTTAAATAATTTAATAATAATAATTTATAATTCCAAATAACTATCCCCAAGGCCAATTCTTAAGTTAGTCACTTTCCATCACAAAAATAAAGAGATCAGGTTGAAAGAGAGAAGAGAGAAAAAAAAATAAAATTGAAAGATCAATGGAAAAAATGGGAAATAATTTTTTAAAATATGAATTGGGGTTACATCTGAGAGGAAATTTAAAAAAATAGAAATGAAAACATAATGAAGTAGCATAACCCTATTCCTCATCACATCAGCTGATTATTTATATTATCTTATTATTTTACAATCCGCCCCACCCTCCTTTAAGAGGAATATATTTTTGTATATCATAAATAGATTCCATAAATGCATCAAAATTTATTCCCAGTTTATTTTGCAAGTGATCGAGCCATCAAAGGTGAATCTATGTAAAAATTTCATCGTAAATCAATATTTATATGATTTGTTAAAGATTTTACATCATAAATTATATTCATATGATGTGAATATTATGAAAAATAACTATTTTATGTCTTAGTTTTAAATTCTAAATTTTTCAAGTGTGCGTCATGGCATGACGCAGGTGTATCACATTGTGACCCATGTGTTTAACCACTAAAATCCTATTTTTTCATCTCTCTTTTCCTTCATAAAGATTATCCAAAGTATTTAAAATTGTAAATGAATAATTTAGTAAATGAATCATTAATTTCTAGTATTTTTACCCCTTTATTCCCTTGGATCTTCAGTTTTGAGCACTAGGCTCGAGTCATCACTTTTCATTCATCATAGGACATCATCTTTAAATGTAATTCATAACCTTTAATATTATTTTTTATCATTTCACATATCCTTCCAAAAATAATAAAAATATTTAAATAAGAGAAATATTAAACATTTTAAGTATAAATAAAATTTCATTTAAATTCAAATATGCATAGAAAATTATTCTATTTTACTTCCCCTAATTAGGTTACACTTAAATGGGTATAGGAACCTCATTGGTACCCTTATGGAGTAGGGTGGATACCTTTACGCTACAGGTCAAATTTTTATGTGTCGTCTGATTGAAACTTTGATCATCTTAAACATCAAGGAAACCCCCACACAACTAAAAATCTACCTTTATTCCATTATACTCATGACATACGATGTCCTTCATCTATCATGTTACTATCAACCTAATCTCAATCTCATGAGAAATCAAAAAAAGAATGATATTGATCACCATGAATTCTTGTTTTTATGTGTTTGCAACACTTTTTGTTATGAAAATATTACTTTTGAATGAATATTTGAATGTGTAGATCATTGGAGGTAGTGTGGGTGCATGAAATGATCCATGTGACATGCCCACATACATGTGATTCTGAATGTTTAATGGGATAATCTAATTATATGAAGACACCATGATTCTGGATATTTTCCAAATATAATATTGAAATCTATGAGAAGTTAAAAATAATGAAATCTCTTGTAATATTATTATCAAACCATGATAAGGGATTTTAATCAGAGATATTAATAAGGAGCCTTAACGTGGTGTAAAACTCAAATAAGACTGATTAGTTCATCATATATAAATACCAATGCATCAAGATGAAAGATTCTAATTAAAATATTGAGAGGTCATCTTTCTTCAGAGAAAATATATTATTCATGAGCTACATAACTTAATTAAGGAGAGTTTTGTGCAAAAATATTTCATGAAGAATAACCATCAAATTCCTAGACTCATGATGGAAATTTCTGTGAAACGTTATTTAGCATCCAAAGAATAGTTCTACCTATCATTTCTAGTTCAAATAACACTCAAGGGTTATATGAAGAAGAAAATAAAATCTTCATTTATTAAAAAAAATATATTAGTATATTAATGTTCTATGAATCCCTATAGGGTTGTGCAATGACACTAATAAAGCACTTACTTTTTTACTTAAAGATAAGAGAAAGTGTAAAATACTTACGTTAAATTGAACAATTACATTGAGTATATAGTTTAATGCCCATGCATGCATGATTTAATTTCAAATATAATAATTTTGACTCAATATTTCCTGAACAGTGTTTTTTCAAGTGTGTAAGGATGAAATAGGTTGATTTTAAAAGATACCGCAAAATGAAATTAATATTCCACTTATGTAAATAAGAAGTTATAAAAAATTAAAACTGATACTACATTTAGTGAATGAATTTTTATGTCACATTGAAAATCCAATGGAGTAATTCAATATATCATATTTTCTATTGAAGATCAACAGATGAAGATGAATCAGTGTCCTAGTTAGTATTTTTTTTATTATCATTTGGGTCATAGAAGATAGATTGATATATGTAGTCTACATCACATTGATATAATTCTAAATGAAGAAGAAATAGAAGTATAAGTGTCCTACTTATTTTTTGTATATATAAGTCATCCCATTGATTGTTGAATTCATGGGTAGCCCATTAGATTGATAATATTATAGGAAGTTGGTCAGGATTCATTGGTATCTATTAAATAAGATATGTAAAAAAATTGATCATTTCAAAAGCAACGGGATGAAATCCTATAATCTTGTGCTTCGATGTTAATATTTCATTATACTAGGTCAGTTGTAGAAGAATATTCACAATTCCAAACCATTACCTATTCCATTATTGATAATAATATAAAATTTTTGTGCGAGTGGGATAATAACCACCATACACTGTGGATATAAGAATTCATTTTGGAGGTTAACTTTATTAATAAATCCTAGTGTTATTTTTTATTTATTGTTTTATGTGTATGTTCTCTAAATATATGTGAATAATAAATTTGATCCATTAACTAACCATGTGACAGAGTTATAATGATAGATAAATTTTTAATGTGATAAAAAATAATCTCACACTAATTCACACCTCAATGTGGTCATCCCAAAGTGATCCTAATAGATGGAACTTAATTTGAGTTTTCAAGAATAACCCTAGTATGAAGGTTACTTCAAAACTAAAATCTCCATAATAATGAGGTAATGGGTCCCCTCTATCTTCATTTATACACTCAGGAAAAAAATGTGTATTAAACAACTTATATTTATATGGTCCACACATACAGGATTATATAAGTTATAGACACAATCCATTGAATTTTAAATTTCATAAATTTGCTCCATAAATTATCTACTCAGTATTCTACTCTAGTTGTGAAATAAACATGTTAAACCCTATAATTTTCATCAATTTTAACCTATGATATACTTGTTCAAATCTTAATAGAAGCATAGATGAGGATTTTAGTTATACCAACATCATGATGTGTGCAGTGGGCTTCACTACCACACAACTCATTAGTCGCCATCATCCTAGTCCAAATTAGTCTATTAAAACTCTACTGATGTCACAAACTCATATAATTCATGAATTGATGACTTAGATTCATCAGTCTCTAGTATCAATATTATAAAGCTATTAATTCCTTCTTTTCCACAATATTCAAACTCGTTATTGGTAATTCTTAAAACTAGGTTGAATTGTTTTCATAGAAATTTGAAAATATGGGTCTTAGTTACAACAATGTTTTTTTTTCTCCCCTATAGATCTTAGTTTCAATTTAGTTTTCAATGATGAGGAATTTCTCATAGACATTTCTAGGAAAGAATCAATCGTAGGGATAAATTGGGAAAAGATGAGTGGATACAAATTAATTCTATATGAATGTTCCCTGGGCCATGAAAGTGGTAACGCATGAAAGGATGCGGGTTTCTTATATTGATAAGGCAATATTCCCAAAGGAACAAAATGTTTCATGGTAGAAAATGCATGGTTGAAAGGGAAGGTAGATTTAGGTGAACAACAATAAACATTTTTCATGGTTGCAAGAATTGTTTTTCATGTTATGGTAATATGATATGGGTATGACAATAGTGAAGTGTTTACCCACGTGTTGGTAGGTTCATAGAATCAATTTGTCTTCACAGTAATAGACCCAACCCCTCACTTGGCCGAACATTTTTTTATCTCACAATCATAGTTGGCATGGTCACAGACATAGTTGAAAACACCTCTCATAGTCACATAATTTAATCACTTATGAATATTTGTTTTTTGAAAAATTTTATAGATTTCACAGTGTGTAAAAAAATACATTATATTTTTTCACCTATGATTAATGGAATTTAACAAAATTTATTTCAACCATATTTGGTTTTTAAATCACAAAAACAAATTCATTGCATTATAAAAATCACATTTGAAAAATAAATATTTATATTTTGAAATTTATAGTTTCTAATAAAAATAAAATTCAATTATTAAAACCAATTTATGGGTTTAATTTAATTCAAATATGAATAAAATAATTGAATCTCATTATTAAATTCATTTAATCATATTAATTCTAGATTTAAAATGAATCAAAAAACTTCAAAATTAATAATTAAAATTTTTATTTAGGATTGAATTCAGAAATTATATAAATAATTAAAAAAATTATTATTCCATTAAGACATTAACTTCCAATTTTCTCAAAATTATAAAAAATCAGTGATCTACCTAGTTTTTATTAAATTAGTGAGGAAAATTATCATTGAAACACAGTGAAAATTTTGAAATTTATAACTCTCATCATTGAAAACCCCTCCAATTGATCCAATTTTTGTGGAATAAATTATCCATACAATTTATTCCTTAATCTGGTAAAATGAAAGAGGTTTGGAATAGACTGTGGGAGATTCTCTAGAATTATCTAAGTAGGGTCCACCGGTCTTCCATGGTGGTAAAGGTACGCATGTTCCTGAGTACTTTATCGAGAGGATCGAGTGTATCTTCCATTATCTAAAGACCCCCATTGAAAAATAAAGTAAGATTTACTTCAAATATTTTAGAATTACCATGTATAAAATGGTGAGAATCCATAGTACAAGAAAAGAGGTATGTGGATCTCTCTAAGACCACCATCAAATGGGATTTTAATGAGTGGTTTATCCAGAGACACTAAAGGTAGAGAAGGCAGATGAGTTCATGACTTACAGAAATGATACAATTAAGTAATGGATTATGCCACTTCATTTTCCATGTTAGTCTATTTATCTACTCATATACTTACAAATTACAATATTGAGGTGATATATTTTGAAATGGTCTTGATTTTTGAGATCGGATCGATGTTTATCCCTATTTTCTTCTCTATTTATAAAAAGGGGCAGATAAATAAACTTTGGATGAGGTGGAATTAGCAGTGCATAATGGTCTTAATGGGGTTACTTCAGTTGTGGTTGGTCTCTAGAGCTATTACACTAGACAAAAGAGGATGTTTGATTAGCCACATTGAAGCAATGGAAACGTTTCTCTATCGTCGCCATGATCGGAACCAATGGATTTTTAAATTCATAAAATTATGAATCGCAATCATTGTGGGAATTTAGTCCATACTAGACATAATTTCCTAGAGTTTCCTAGGATTTTTCACTATTATGGGCATCCAATCCATGTTCTGTGCTTCTGTAGGGAATCCCTCCAAGAGAGTGTAGTTTTTTCTTCCATATCTAATAGATCATAGGTCTAGTTAGTTGCTTCAAAGGGTGTGATATCTCACTGTCAATCTAGAGGATATTATTAATAAACTATGAAGGATCATGGTGGGTCTGGGTCTAGGAATATTTATAAAAAATATGTGGTGTCGTAGGACATTGAATCCAAGTCGACCATTATAAGAGTTACAATGCTTATCATTTTTATATGGATTTATCCTAGTTTGATATAGGTGAATAAAAATTGTATATTTCATTAAATATTCTTTATTATTTGATTATTTAGATGTAGATGATTCCATTTGTAATGGATCCACCTACCCCCTTGTGAATAATGATAGAGTAGAGTCTTAGGTTCATGGAGTGTCTAGTTTGGGTTAATAATCTGGAATTAGTGTGGGATATGCACATATTGAACATAGATTTTTCTGATATCATCATTTTTATATATTGGATAATTAGTTTCAAAGCATTGATTGACTACTATAGTCACATGGTCCGGTTTCAATATTCTGATTGGAGAAATCATGTCTTTCGGGGTGAGTGGTGTCCCTACTCAAGGAGCGAAGGTTCAATTTCTCCAAATGTGGGATCAATTTCAAGTCATTTTTCGTTTTTATTCAATCCTATATAGTGGGGTTTTCATGGTTGTATTCTATTAGCTATAGAATCATACCCCCAACGTGTTTTTAGATGATTTTTCTAGGTGAATACCCAAGTAAGTGGTCGAGTTCACTATTGATATTCTTTTTAGTATGATCCCCATATCTTATCCATAATACTAGATATTTCTATCCAAGTTAAATTATTTAATGGCTTGGTTAGTGGGAATAAAGGGTAAAACGATTATTCATCCTATCGGGTAAATGTGGGATTAACCAGTGATATTTACAAAGAAGGAATATGGGAGTCTATTATTTCGAAAAGACAATCATAATATAAATCAGCTGAATGTTATGAATAACTACATGTTGCCTACAATTGACGATCTTTTTTTTTATCAAATTCATGGATTTTTGGTGGTTTTAAAAGATTTTCCTAAGGTCTATGTTTCATAATTTGTGTGTTTGAAATGATAATGTTTATAAAACCATCTTCAGTAGATGGTATGGAATCTTTCAGTATCTGATTATGTTGTTATTCCTTACCAATGATCTTGCAGTCTATATGGAATTGATGAATTATATATTTAATATATTTTTGGACTACTTCATATACATGTTTTCTGATAACTTATAATTATAATCCAAAACAGAGGAGGACCATTGAGACCATATGATATTTTTCTTGGGAATCTTGAATGAGGATCTTTTTTACATCAATTCATCCATGTTCAAGCTCTAAATCAAACATATAACGTTTTTTAGACATTAAATTTATGAGAAAGGTATTTATAGGGATCCTAATAATATACTGGTGGTTATATCTTTGGATATCTCTATGAATGTTTTTTAGATCATGAGAATTTTAGTTTTTTTCTGAGTATTACGAGTTCTTTGTTCAGGACTTATCCAGGATAGTTTCTCCCTTGATAGTGTTAAATCTAAAAGGAGTAAATTTTTAGTGTAGTCAGATGTTTCAGCATTATTTTGAGGATTTATAGGCTATTTTACATTAAGTATAGTTATGATTATTGGTGATCTGATAAGGGATATGTTGTGTTCTATAATGCATCAAGTGCGGGGTTGGGTGCATATTGTTGAAGAATTATCGTGTCGGGGATTATTGACCTCATTAGTTATGCCCACATGAGATGACGTTACCCACCCATGATCTAGAGTTTTCATCTATGAGGCATGAGTTGAATACTTGAACACATTATCAATTTATATAATTATTTATCCTTTACTTAGATCATAAGATCCATAAGTATATATTCAACTTTATGGACTTGATAACTAGATAGGGATGCTGGTTGGAGTGTATTCGTACATTTTATTTTGATATCTCTTATACTCCCCACCACAAAAATGAGAACGTGATCACCAACTCCTTAAACTGTAATCTAGAAATCCAATTAGATAACGAATCAGTGTATGAGTGGATTTTGATGGGGGTTTTCTAATATGAGTTTGTTGGTGTTAGAGAATGGAGAGGAGGAGTTCTTGACTGGTGTTTTAGAGCACACCCTCTATTATTAATCTTGTTCTTTGGGAGGTAGTATATAATCCTAACATCCTATAGTTTAGTATATTTCTTGATGGTGGGGAGACCTTAGGTGATTATTCTTAGTTTTTTTGTGGAACCCTCTTTTTTAGGAACTGGCCGATAGTTCCTTTGATCTTGAGGAATGAGGGGATTCATGAGTGTGATTATTCAAGTTTTATCATTCTCCTAGGGGACACCAAGATTTTTTTTTATACATATATTATTGTGTATTTTTATCCTAGGATGACATAGTTAGTTTCAGATTTTTTATCCTAATGTTTTACATACAATAGGATCAGAGTGGGGCCTTAGAGGCAAGCCAAGTTACTAAAAACTCTTCCCATTCTAGTGTGGAAGTGGGATGAGATCTATATAGACCTTTTGATCCTTATACCTGATACTCATATGAGAAAAAATATATTATTTTAGTGGATATATATTTTTTTACTTTGTTTTTCAACTTTCTTCCCATTAGAGATTCGATAAAGGTAGAGTAGATCATGAACCTCTATGTTTGAGAGATTTTTATACATCATGGGGTACCTTCTATGTTAGTTTCCAACTAGGATACTCGTTTAACTTCTTAGTTTTGGAATATTATCTATTAATTCATGGGAACTCGATTGATTTTAACCATGGATTATCTCCCACAAATGAATTTTCAGACTGAGCAAGCCATCTAGATTCTTGAGGATATTCTTCTTTCATTTGTGCTTAACTTTAGTGGTTCATGGGAAAGGTATATTTCATTAGATTAATTTTCATAAACTGATAATTACCAAGTATCAATCAATATATCATCTTTTGAGTCATTTTATGTGATCTCATATCAGTTTCCATTATTTTGGGTTGATATGGATGTGTGTTCCTTATTGGGATTGAGTCTCATATAGGAGACCAGAAATAAAGTGGAATTGATCCAAAAAAGGTTAATGATATCTTAGAGTATCTAAAAATCATATGAAAATAATCATCATCACCTGATTGAGTTTGATTCCATTGATCATTCATTTATTTGGGTAACCAATCAAATGGGTCATCATAACTTTGGAAAGTAGGAGAATTTGGTATCATGTTATATTAGTACATTTTCTATTATAGGGAATCTTGGGAAGGTATTCCATAAGATGTATCTAACAATACAGTTGAACTCAATACATTATGTCTTCTACATATCCTAATTAAATAAGTACCATCCAATCCCTTCTCATGTGATAAAGTGGTTATATTTTTATTTGATCATAATAAGACCATTTTTTAGTAGCCTATTTATATCCTATTCTTACAAGATAAGGTGATTCATGGTAATTTTATACCATTGATTTGTGTGAATTGGTAGTGTGGTATAGATTTTCATGAGGCAAGGGAGTGGGATGTTCTAGTGAGGGTGAAGTGGCATAACATGTTTTCATTTAAGGATCTTTTAGGGTTATCATTAGGAAGAAATTTCTATGGTAGGGATAATTTTTACATCTATCAGGTCAGTGGTAAATTTTATTTTGAGTTTTACTTATTTATCTCAAAAGTATCCATAAGTTTGATATTGAGAACCATAATTTTTTAGAAAATAGTCCCTAGAACACAGTTGTTGCACGGTTAGTGAAACAGTGTATCTAACTATGCAAGAGGTATATTTAGAGGATAGTGGTGTTTTTTATGGATTAAAAAAGAATTCTATAACTATAAAACGATCTCCAGAAACTATATGTCTTTTTTGGGGGGGATTCAGTGTCTTCTGCATAGTTATAACATGGTTTTTCTAACCATACATCAAAACAGTTCGTGTTTTCTAGTTCATTAAAAACATTGTCTTTGACCATTTTGACCCCATATGATTAATATTCTCTAGGTTTAATTTCATCCCCCATTCATTTTCATCCCTCTATTCAATGCCTTGTAGATCCTACCATCTTTATTTTGGTGTATTCTTCATAGATCCTTAGTTTTATAGCTTTAGGTAAGCGCATTTTATTCATAATTTATACTTATTCTCCATTTTTCTACCCTCCTTCTATTTTTATGGAAAAATGAATCCCTAGATTCTAATTTGGATTATCTTAGATTGGTTGATCAGGGTTTAATATTGTTTATTTCTGCCTTAGGTGTGGTAGGACCTCTCTTTCTCAAAAATTGTGATTTTTTTCAAAGAAAACAAGATTGGTTTTTATATTGATGAAGGTGTCTCTATATTAGTGTGGTTTACTATGGATTTAAAATACAAATTTATTTTCCTTGGTTTTTTAATTAAATTTATTCTAATTTTAGTTATTAATGATGGTTTATCCTTTATTTTTGAGATTATTTAAATGGATAATAAATTTAATTGTTTATGGAGGGTTTTCAAAGGTAGTTATCTTTGATTCACTATATGTGTTTGTTATAATGTATAAAAGTATTTTTATGCTTTGAAATGGGTTTTTGATAGAGTTTTTAATGATTCGTTTCACACTATTAAATAATTAACTTTTAATTGGAATGGAATGTTTAAGAAAATTTATTTTGAATGGATTAGTAAATTGGAACTTGTTGTTTTTTGCGTGCTTGTAATTATATAGTAAATGGAACGCATTTGGTGTATGTGGGTGCATGACTTAGAAAATTGGAACCTTATCCTATAATTTTTACTTTCTAGGCAGTGTTATACAATAATATTGAGGGAGCCTTTGGAAGGGAGAACAAGTGATATTCTAAAACACGTCCATGTGGACGGAGAGTACCTATGGAATTGTGGTTGGTCCTAGGGATTACTTAGATAGCTTCCCAATTTTTTATACATTCTAATCATGCTATCAAAACATTTTATAAGACTAAGTCACTCTTGAACTCATTAATTAGATCCCACGGTGTATACTACTTATAGTAGGTTTGTTTTTTGCATTGTTTATTTAGTGTGATGGTTCCTTGTTTGGTTACAATATGTTATGTATATACCAATCTTCATTATTTTTTAATATAATGGTATTTACACTTTTCCTCATGATTATGCCATTTTTAGGTGTATTTGTTATGTTTATTCCATGTTGATTTATTTATTTTTTTCAGACTTTTTAACCGGTCTTCAAAAGGATGGTTTTTTAGAAAAACTAAAGTAATCATTAATGTTTTTATATGTGAACTTGTTTTAAAAAGTTAACATGGTTTTGAAAATGAGTTTTTAAATATGATTAATGGATTTAATGGGTGAAGTCCTAATATATAATCATGTTGGTATCTTACTAGGATTTGTGACTCACACCCTGTATATTATTTTAGGCATATGTAGAACATATTTATTAGAAATTAGTAAAGGTAATGTAATTGTGCAGTTTAGTGGCTCTTCTTAAATACTAAAGTCGTTAGTTGGTTGGATCATGGAGATGTGGTCTCATAGAGATGGCTCAGGTGGATCGGTTGTGATATTTTGTATCATTGCTTTTTATATATTTCCCTTTTTGGGTATTTATCATAGTTTTTAAGATGTTTTATACTATGAAATTTGGATACTATATATATGTCTATTTATGAATTATGATGTATTGATTTCAAGATATATTATTTCAATCGTTGTTATATTTAATCCATTTTATATTTATATTATTTGACATTATTTATTTGTGGGTGTGGTTTCCCAATTCATGGATGGTTCATGTTAATTTTTCAAGGGTGAAATAATTTCAGAATGGTTATCTATTATTCCCTTTTTCTTTTCCCCAACAAATGATAATCTAGAACACACTTCAATCCATGTTGTATGTCGGCCAGTTTATTTATAGATTCTAAGTCCTAATACAAGGTAAATATTCATAATCTTTTCAAAGAATAAATTTAAGAACCCCATTTTTCTATATTTAACAAATTTGGTGGCTTAATAATTCACCTTTAAAGGTCTTTTGAAACTGAATACACTTTTGGAGGCTATTTAATGCACTAAATAGCCACTAAAGACTATTGATTTTACCTCATTTACTTTTATTAAATCATAGCTTCATTAGAGGTTATTGAATTATTCCCTTCTAATAAATATCAATGAGGATGTTTTTATTCATCATTATATTTAGGGAAATCAAATTTGGTGCTTAGTGTTATCTAGTGTTTTTTTATCCAAGAAATATTCTTATTTTTACTCAACCAAGGGTTTAGATAGTTCTTTTCTCATCCTATCTTCCATCATTTACCCTATAAAGTGACAATAATCACTTTTATAGGAAGAGAATTCCACCAAGTCATTAGTTATTAGCATTATCTATGTATACTATAGGATAATTCAGTTCATAAATTCATTTTTGATATAAATATTCAAAATATTTTTTATTTAATTGTTTTATTGTTGTGTTTTTAATTTAGATATTATTATTTTCGGTGTTTTTTCTTATATTTTCTATTTTTTATCAAGAGTTGTTAGAAAAAATAAAAAAAAATAAAATAATAAGGTTCAGAGAATCTCCTCCCCCTACATGGTTGTAATGATTAATATGGATTTTTAGTACATAAAAGTTTTTACCCTTTGGTTTTATTCAAAAATGGGGTAGGGATTATTAGAATCTAATGGTATCCAAGTTATATCAAAAATAACCTTTTATTAAAGATAAATATGTGGGGTCATTGTAGAATTATTATATCAGGTGGAAAAATCTACAATTGAGGGAATGATTTCAGAAAAAGATATAGGTGATATGACCCTTTGAAACAAGTTAGAAGAATATCAACATGAATAATTTCAGGAGGAGTTAAATGGATTTTTAATGATTTATGAGAATTATTTTTATAGTTTAAATATGGTTTTCATAGTAAATATATAACTCTCTTTTAATATCTTCTCTTTATATTAAGAATTACTTTCATGGATTTAAATTGATGTCAGAGTTATTATATATCTACTTATTAATTTTTGGATTTTTTGTGGTGTTGATTTTTATATTTATTTCTAGAAAACCTAGAGGGATAATTTGTTATCCCATGTTGTAAGGTAAGAAGAATGTTGGAAGTGATGATAATCATGATTTATTATATTAGTAACAAATTTATGTTTTTCAGGGAAGAATAAATTTTGTTTTATTTCCTATAAATATAAATTATTATAGATATTATGGTTTTAGTAAATACTTATATAATTTTAGTAGATAATTGAAAATTTCAAAGGTGATTTTTTAAAAGAATAAAAAACAATGGTGTAATGTATTTATTAACAATATGCCTTTTATTATGTTGGATGAAGTTTATTGAGTTACATTGTAAAGGGAACCTGGTGGAAAACATGGTTCAAAAATTTTCATGAGAATCTATTATCAAAACAAAATACTAGATATTGCACTATAATGTATGAAACTACATTTTAATGTATTGACCTCATGAAATAGTGGTGCACATCACGTTGGATTTTGTTAATGGAATCACTTCACAATAGACCATGTCATGTTGAAATGATTTTTTATTTAGAAATATATAATGACGCAGGAATTGTGAGTTTGAAAAGTTAAAATGAAAATCAAGGAATGATTTTTAGAGGAACATATGTTTCAACTACATAACACATCAACACTAATAATTATTCCATGATTTTTCAGATTACAAACTATTTTAAAATTGTAAATTTTTTCCAAATCTGGAGTGATTAGATGATTACTTTATGGTTTAAATTTAAATCATGTGAAAAGTTTTGTATCATATAAATTGATTATAAGTGAAATTTCATGGGTGATACAATTTGGAATAATTTTTTTTATGTTAGGAAAGGAATGAGTAGTTTAGAAAAAGAGAGCATGAATTGATCAAATAGGATAAAACATCACTACTTATTTGGAACTCATGAGAAAAAAATATCACTATAACAGAAACTCACCTTCTCAGTGCTCATAAATAGATTGATTAGAGTATTTTTAGTTATAAGAATTATAAAATTGAGAAAGGTGAATCCTTTATCTATACTATTATAATTTTGATAAAGGATCCCATTCTCAGTGCTAATAAAGCAAAAAGATGGGTGCTCATTATTAGCACTAAAATATCATTTATAAAGAACTCATTTGTCTTCACAACAAAAGTTCTAATACAGGGGGTCTTTCTCATTATTTTTTTATCACTGAAAAATTCTCATCTAACTGTTATGTAAATATTAATTCTTTTATAACTCAAAAAATAGAAAAAAATACAAATATATAGTACAATCGCTAACATAATCAATATGAACCATACTGAAATCAATAGAATACATATAAAAAATAATTTTTTTTAGTTCACAACATATTAATATATTAAATTTCTATTAATGTTTTTATAAAGACATGAACATGTATTGAAATGTGTTTCCAGGAGTTAGTAATCTTTTTACCTTTAAACAATCCAAAAAATATATTATGTAATTGAAATAAGTAACATATATATAAGTAGTAATTGAAAATAATTTCTATATTAATAAAACATAAAAATTTTAAACATATTTAAAAATAGGAAAATTCATATTAGGTTATTCTAAAAACACCACAAATAAAAATGACATGTTTTTAATTCCAACATATCCCATTCAATAACTGATTGTTGTCAAAGAGTTTCAAGAGAATTCAAGTATGTTTGCTCACTTTAGAGATGTGACTCTCAATTTAAAGTTATTTAATTATTAAAATGGAAAAAACACATTAGTTCATTCTTACTAAATCACACATAAACATGAAATTTGTTTCATCCATACTCGACACAAATGAAATGATGATTCTTTTCCAACAGTTTCATGAAAATATGATATTTTGAGTATGTGACACATTTTTTAAACAAGAATATCATTTTTATATTCAAAACATTAAATTTCTATGATTTTTTACTAAATATTGTATTGTAATTAGGTTTTGTTAACTCATACATGTCTAACATGAATCATTGATCATTTTTATAGGGTTTGAACACAATTTGAGAATTTTTTATTAGTTTTTAGAATTAAACATGTATTTTGAACACATTTAACTATTAAAAAGGGAAAATACACATTAGGAAATACTAAATGAAATAAGTTTTGAAATTATGTTTGATTTATTTCTATAAGTTATAACTAAATCAAGCGTTTTTTGACCAAAATTTCATGACAATCTGACATTAGAGGCTTAGCTTTGAGAATTTGTCCCATATTTTGAACAAAAATATCATTTTTATAATGAAAATATACACTTTATCTCATTTTTAATACATTGAGTATCAAAATGATATTTTATTAATTCATATATGTTCCAAATGTATCCTTGGAAAGTTCAAAAAAAATATCATTTTACAAAAAAACACACTTTGGGTCATTAAAACTACATTAGGAATAACAATTATGTGTAGTTAATTCTTACAAGTCTAAAATGAATAAATAATAATTTTTGTAAAGTATAATAGTAATATGATCATGTTTACTCAGTTTTTAAAATTTTATGCATGTTTAGAATTAACATATAACTTTGAAATTGAAATCTCAATTTCAGTCATTATGGACACAAAACTCATCAAAATTATATATGAATAATTCAAAAAAACAAATGAATTAATAATCATTTTAGTAGATTATCATGATAATACAAGAATTTTTTTCATTTTAGAAATTGGAATGTGTTTTGAACTTCATTATTACCTAATATAAAAACAAAATACACTATACTTCATTCCCAATACACCATAAAACATAATAACATATAGTTCGCTCTTATAGTTCAAAATTGAATTAAAATTTTTTTTAGAGTTTCTAGAAAATATGAGATCACTTTCCTAGTTTTGATCATGTTATTCCTATATTGAACTAAAATATAAATTTTATATTGAAAATTTAAATTTCTGTTATTCTGGATACATTGGGTAGAAAAATGATTTGAAATTTATTATTATATATCTCAAAATAATCATAGATCATTTTAGTAGAGATTCATTCACATCCTTAGCTAAACATATGTTTTTCTTTTAAGACATGTTATGGTTTCATTTGGGTTTGGGATGTGTCCGTTTGTTAATGGTAGATCAAGATGTAAATTAGATCTTTTTAGGGACAAAATGAGTATGACCATGATATAGTAGAAGTCGTGTTTTTATTTTAATCCAACTGTGTAAAATATTGATATCAATACAACAAAAATAGGTGTAGTCATGATTATGGAACACTGAGATAATCCTTGTAGACCATAGCCAAAATATCTTCACTACACCATAGTTCATGGATTTGTTGGTCCTAAACATATAATTTTTTTTCCTCCATGACAATATCATTCACTATGGTCATCCACTTGGGTGTGGTTCAATCAAATCCACCATGGTCATAGTGGGCCACACCACATTATTGTGATGACAGTTTCATATTTCTAAAATTGATGAATTGGTTTCCCAGTCTTTTTGAGGAGTTATTCCCATTGATGAGGGATTTTATTATATTCAATGGAGGTTCATTTTATGTGTCTTTGAATCAATTTATATTTTTTAAAATCCATAACCTCTTATCCTTTATTAGATCTTTTAGTTCCATATATTTCAAAGGTAAATTTTGTACATCCTCTATTTTTTCAAATGAAAACCTTGCACAAAACCTCCCATGGTAATTTTCTATTATGTGGATATAACTGCACATTCAGACTTGAGTTTTTTGGTTTCCTTGTTTCCATTATTGATCTATATTTCATGCAGTAAAAGTCTCATTGATTTAATGTTATGGTGAAACCTTCTATTTATTCTTAGAGACTTCTCTCCATTTAATATTAGGATCTCATTATTCTATTTTAAATTCCATGTGTTTAAGGTGGGTCATTTCATGAAAATCTTTGATTGATTAAACCATGTTTTATCACATAAAATTGGTATTCTACATATTTATTTGGAATGATATATTATTCTTCAAATGTTAATATATGGTATTATTTAATAAAATGGATTTTTCCTTTGTTTTTGTTAATGAAAATAGATGTCAAAGAATATTTTGATGTTTTACAAGGTTCTTTTCATTATTTACTGGTAAAATTTGCATTTTATATTTTAATATATGGAAATAAAATCCTCCAAGTGTATGTTATGGAACATGTTAACTATGGGTACTTATGAGGGGGATTGATTAAGGATTACAATTCTAAGATAGTTTAGGGCTACCTATACTGTATTTATGATACATGAAATATTAAACCATGTTATGAAAGGGGTTTCACTTGTTGGGGTGTTCTCCTATCCTTAGGCCTGTGTTCTAAGGATTTTAGTAAACTTAGAAATTTGATCATTTAGGTGTTAGGATCCAAGCTAATCCAGGCCTAAACTACCCTATGACTAGTTTCCATTGTGTACATTATCGACTGGTGATTTATAAGTGAAATTATAAATGGTTTATTTAGAAAATGGTTTGAAATTTTTTTGTCCATACATAAATTAGAAACTATTATAAAAGGGTTCATTTCCATGCTTTATTAAGAACAGTGTAAATCTATATTAGATTCCTTGTGTTTCTTTAAATGATTATAATTGGTATTTTTATAAAGATTGTTTATCAAGCACTTGGTGGGATCCTACTATGTTTTTTTTCTCAAAAATTAAACATAACATTAGGTCTGTGTGGATCATGTTTTATCTCACACAGGTAAATAAAATGAACCACAAGATGGTGGAGGTTATAAAAGTTATAAGGGTTTAGAGTTTGGTGTTGACATAGTGGTATAGTATTCCATGTATCATGTAGATATGCGATTTCTTTTATATTGTGTACTTTTTGGGGATTGGTACTTATATTTTCCATGTACTCCTTAGTTTCCAATGTCTGGCATTGTTTTTTAATTTTGTCTATCATTTATATAATTCATAATTTACTAATTGGTTTGTTGTGGAAAAATCATTCGATAAGGTAGTTCTTTATGCCTGATTGATTGTCTAAAACTTTTGGGGATTGTGAACGCCCTATAGGCCTTTCCATGGGCCTGATTGAGTGTCCCAGTCATGGATGAAGTAGGTTAGTTATTGAAAAATTGGTATCAAAAGGAGGATACCTACATGCCTTTGGATGAAATATTATATAAGAGATACGATTATCAAAATTTTGGGGGTATGTTATGACTGAGTTCCTAGACATATCTCATTGTAATGAGCTATAATCTATAATAATATATTGGGAATTGAGTCTCTTGTGTTTATTTTTTATCCAAAATTTGTTTACTTTTCATGTTATGTTAGTTCAAAATAATATTACTCAATTGTATGATTGAATATCTTAATTCATTAATGTAATACCATGCCCCTTATTAATCTTTCTATAGTTCCTCTAGATGGTATTATACATAATATTTCATGAGTAAACTCTCCATCCAATCAAATTATTATTGAATTAGTAGTGGAAGTGGTCTATGTCATGGACTATGGTGTTTTCACTAGCTCTGCTCAAGCTAGTGAAGTGGAACGAGGGACTACATAGGATATATATCAAGCCTAAAAGTTACCCTACTTTAAACCTCCATCCTTCCATCGATAAAATGATCCTCATAAAGTGGAGTAATGATTGGGAAAGATTGAGTGGATTTTAAATTTTTATGAATCTACAAATTCTATAAAATTGAAAAGTTCCACATCTAATATTGAAGTCCTTGGAAGGAGATGGTGGGACATGGTGTTTCAAGAAAACAGCATGAAGGATTATAGTGTAAAGACATAAAGACCATATTTTCTAGTAGTTTTTTCATGAATCATTGATGATGGATAAATCCATGGAGTTTCAAACCCTTTAACAAGTTGAATAGACTATAATAGAGTATCCCAACTACTTTATAGAATTGGTTCTTATCTCCCTTAAAATTTTATCAAGTGATAAGTCAAAGTCTTAGAGGTTTTAGATAGGCTTTGATCTTAGTATGATATACTAAATTTTACCTTTTACATTGAAGTGGTTGAAATACTTTGATACCAGCTATTGAACTATAAGAAATGTTTTAGAAAGTATGTATTCCTCTTCTTCTTAGTGGTAGTTTCAATGGAACCTATAGAAATAAGATAAAGTTGAATGAGGTTTATAATGGTGTAGTTAGTGGATTCAAGTAGTGAACTTATACCAAAACATCAGAAACAACTTTAATTATACCTTTGAATTGTTACCATTGTGGAAATATAGGACACACGAGACATACTTTTCCCACACCTCATGAAATGTATAACTTATGTGGAAATCGAGTTCACTTTTAGAAGTTTTATTAGTATTTTTATTCTTCCCATGTTGGTATATTCTCATCAACACATAGTGTGTTTGTGGTGTAATAGATGATTTGGAGACTATAGGGTTCTAGACAAAGCTTTTTTTAATGAAACATTTGCAGCTAATGGAAGACTCTCAGGTGAAAGTGGATATAGGTCCAACAAATTTGAGAGGTACTACCTTTATTTGTTCATCTTACGAAACATATTTATTTGGTACTATTGCCTATAATTAATTTATATCAACCAACTTTTTGAATCTTTTGAAACATCTAATAGAACTCATAATATTTTTTTATGGAGTTTACAACACCTCTCACAAAGGAGTGGGTTTTTAATACCCCTTATATCCTATTTTCATATCAAAAGTTCAGATATTTTTGGATTTTATGGTTCTAAACATGGATATATTTCATGTTATCCATGGGATATATTGGTTAGTTACCCATAAAGAATATATTGTGTAATATTTTTTCTAGTTATTCTTTACTACATGTGATGGTAACTCTCAGGTGTTCTAGGGAGAGTGGGATATGTATTCTAGAATAGTTTAACATTCTTTGTGAGAACCTGGATTGTTTATTTAAACTTTTTTAGTTATACATGATGGAAAACCTATTTGTTGTAATATTCTTTTATTGGTTAATTAATTTCATGATGTGTTTCTAGCTAATATCTCTAGACTTACTCCATAGAAGTAAGATTATTTTTTTGATCGATTTAGTGATGAGAACTTAGTTGATATCCATTTTTTCAAACAATATGGATCTAGTGCAATTGATTCTTTTGTTGGATGATCTAAAATATAATGGATTCATTTATCCAAGTCTACCATCTTGGTAATCCCCTCTTCTTTAATCCAATTAGCATGATTAGACTCTATATTTTGTGTCAATTATCAGAACATAATCATACATATATTAATAATAATTATACTTTTACCCACATTAATGACATTTTTTATCAATTAATGGGACTATAGTGATTATAAAAAATATAACTTTACTATTTATATCTTCATATTTGTGTTAAAGAGTCTGATATTCCAAATACCTCTTTCAAGATCGCATATTTTTACTTTAAATATATTATGTTTTAATTTTATGATACTAACTCTTATACTATTTTCATTTCCTTGATGAATCATATTTTCCATTATTACCTTGATTCCTTTTTTGTGGTATTCGTGGATGACATTATGATTTCTTTGAAAATATAAGATGATCATGCAAGTCAAAAATAATTATCTCTAGAAATATTGACGGATGACCACTTTTTAGAAAATATATCAAATTTTCATTTCTAGATTTGAGATATTAATTTAATAGGATATGTGGTCTTGTAATGTGAAATATAATTTTATCATGAGATATTGAAATCTCCCTTATCATGGGAGTATCCAAATAATGCATTTTATATTAAAATTATTTTGGGTTTTGAAGGATACTCTTAGCGGTTTGTGAATAACTTATCAAAGCATGAATCTTCATTGGATAATAATTCCAATAAAGTGGAGAATGTTTTATGGGAATCAAGGTTTCATACATACTTTAATGATTTTATGTGAATCCTAACTTCTACAACTATTTTTATTTTACCAGAAGCTGTAAATGGATTCATGGTTTTCCTGTAATGCATCAGGTGCATGATTGGGCTATGTTTTAATTCATGTAGATTATTTATTGGTGTAAATATATTATCATCTTTGTTCACATTATATAAGTTACCCAAACCATGATTTATAATGTTAATTAGTAACAAATTCTTTCAGTATTTAATGACATTACCTCTTTAGGGAATAGTTCACTTTTTATTATGACCATTACAGTTTGAGTTTCACCATTTCTTAAAAATACATGATCCTTAGGAAAATTTAATGGGTTGAGTATCTCCAGTATTTTTACATCAAAATCACCTATTCCCTGGAAAATGGGAATTATATTGAAGAGATTTTGATTAGTAATCTTCCTTATCAAGTGGTTAATTAATCGAATGACGAATGAAATCTCATGGGACTTTTCTCTCAGTTGCTACTAGATCTGATGGAGGAATAGATTGATATTATTATTAAAATTATATAATTTAAATAATCTATTTTTGATTTTATTTTTCATGAAAAATAGTGGTATAAATAGTTCACAAGTATCATTAACTATTTATAAGATGGGGAGACCATTCATGGGTGATATTTCTCACCAAAATACCTTCTTTGTTCCAGAAACTAATTTTTCATTCCTTTATCTGGGAGGAATGATATGATAGATATTTTTCATTATTATCATTCATGAATTTATCTTGTTAGAATGAATATGTATTGTGATATAAATCATTGGTTTTGGTTGGTATTCTTGAAATGTGACACAACTGATTTTGTGTCACATCACTATACTAGTCCGCAGATTAGAGTTAGAAACTAAAAGCCTTTTGCCTTATTTTAGCCCATCCCACTTCCTATATATAAATGGGATGATGTATCTAGGTATTTAATAATTTTGTTACCACGTAATCCACAAGGGAATAATTCCATATGGTTGGTTATTGATTGAATAAAAAAAATTCTCATCTCATTCTGATTTATGAAATTGGAATTATTGAGGATTTGGTAAAGATATATGTTCATGATATCATGAAGTTTAATGGAGTTTCTTATTATGATATTTCATATATGGACCCCTGGTTTACCACTTCTTTTATTAATTCCTCTAGGAGTTGTTCATTTCTCAAGTTATGTTGACCAGTGTTTATATTCCTCAAACGGACGGACAGTTGGAACAAATTCATTAATATTTTGGAAGATATGATTTGATCATGTTTTATGGACTTTTGAGGCTCTTTATATGGAAATTTAGGATGAAAATAGTTCTATTATAATAATATTTACCATTAATTAAGTAGTGTTTCTCCCTTTGAGTCTTTTTATTGTTTACCATGTAAGTTATCCAATTGTTAGTTAGAGGTGGGTAAAATTTCTCTAGTGGGACCTAGAATTGATTAGAAGATGTCAAAAAAGATCCAAATTTTTTATCAAAATTTGATGGTGGATAAGATTCATTTTATATCATATGTTATTCATCAGACCCATCCTATTTAATTTTTTTTAGTTGTTCGGGTGTTCTTGAATGTTTCTCCTCAATTGGGTCACCATTAGCTTATTATGAAATGGAAATTAGCTACAAGATACATGGAAAATTTAGTGATCATTGAGTGGATTGGAAAAGTTTATTATTGGTTTTATTGTTCATATTAGTTTAATTATATCCATGATATGTTTAATGTTTATAATATTATTAAGTATTATTTTCATCCCTCACATGTTCTAAATCGGGAGGAGCTTGACTTGGAACCAGATGTTTCAGTGGTCAAGAAACTGGTCTAAATAGATAAACCTCAAGAAAATATCCAACATATGATATTTATTATATTTATCTGAGATTTTTGGAAGCTTGGAATATATTTTCATGATATGTGGTAGTGGGAATCAGATATGAGGAAGCAATTGCCTCATATTTTCTCATATCAACCTTCTTCAACATGACATTATGGGGACAAAAAAAATATGGTGGGGGTATTACCACATAATTATTTTATGAGATGTTTTCCTTTTTACCCACGCGATGGTTTCTTTTGGTTTCATGGTGTTTCTATTGGTTCTTAGTGGAAAAGGGTAGAAGTTATGCATTTTTAGGGACAATATGGGAATGACCATGTCATAGCAGAAGAAATGTTATGCATATAATCTTTCTGTATATAATGGTGATATTAACACGTCTAGGATATGTGTGGTCATGATAATAGAGAAAAATAAGTATCCCTGTAGACTATTTCTATAATTCCCTCACCAAATCATTATGGAAGGCATAGCGGGTCTAGAATAGATAATTTTTTTCCTCTACATCATAGGTTTCAACCTTGTTCAGGATCCTAGGTGTGGTGCTATAGAATCCACCACAACCATAGTTGTCCTAAATATATTGTGGTTGTAGAAGTTTTCTACATATGAGAAGTAAAATTTGGCCATGTTGTCTTTTAGTGGATTATCACCCATTTATCAGGTCTTACCTCAACATCAATGGAGGGTAATTGAGTATGTCTTTAAATTGATTTATCTTATAAAAGTACCACTCCATTATTCCTTTTTCAGATCATTTGGATCCAAAAGTTTATATGGTAAATTTAGGATGTTTATATTTTATTTTTAATGGTAACATTATATGATCCATCCTTGTCTGATTTTCTCCCATCAAAACTTTACTCTTAATTCATACTAGAGTTATGTAGTTTCATTTTTTAAATTGTGGATCTAGAATACATTTAATTTGAGGTTCATGGATTGAGTTTCATGGTATGGACTTTTCTTTATTCTTATAACCTTATATCACTTTTAGTATAGGTTCCCATTCCATTGTTAGAAATTACAAGTGTTTAATGTGGGTTGTTTTATAATATTCCTTTTTTGATTAAACCATACATGATTGATCATTTAAAGTTGGTTTGATAAATTGTTTTGAGGAATGATATATTATTCTTGAAATGTGAATTATCTGGATTATTTAATAAAATGTATTTCCTCTAAGTTTTTGTAAATGAAAATAGATTTCAATTAATTTTTTGGAATGTAACAAGGTTCATTTGATTATTTATGTGTAAACTTATTTTTTATGATTTTATTATTGGGATAGAAAGCCTATAAGTGGGGGTTATTTATAAAATTGAGTGATTTTAAGTATGGGATATGGAACATGGTAACATGGGGTACATAAGAGGGGTTACACTTGGGATAGTCGCATTATGATGCTTTGTGGATATATAGAATGTATTTTCACTACAACTATAATTAAACGATGTTTTGATAATGGGTCTACTTATTTTGGTGTTCTCTTATACCTAGACCAATGCTCTATGGATTTTTGTTAACTTATTCATTTGATCATTAGGGTGTGATAATCTTTGATAATAAAAAAGTAACCAATAGTAATTCTAGATTTCATGGTGTACCTTTTATATTGGTTATTTATAAGTGGTTTTATAAATAGTTTATTAGAAAATTATTCGGTACTGGTTTGTTTATAACTGATTTTTAAATTGTTCTAAAAATGGTATATTTACATGTTGTATTGATAACTATATAAATATATATGTCATGAATTATTCTTATTTTAAAATATCATAATTGTTTTTATTTATAAGGAATGGTTATGGAAAACTGGGTGGGATCCTACTAGGATTGTTTTCTTACACGCTACATGTACTTTTGTGTTTGTGTAGATATGATTTTATATAATACATGTAAATAAAAGGTGTTGCATGGAGGTGATGGTCATCCCTATTGAAAGTGTTTGGAGTTTTGTGGTGACATGGTGGGATGTAAACACACATATCATGTGGAGGTGGGATGTATTTTGTCATTTGTGCTTTGGTTTTTCTATTTAGGATTAGTATTCGTATTTTCCATCCACTCTTTTTATTCCATTGTCTAGAATTTTTTATAATAGTTTCTCAATTTTATATAAATTTAATAATTGATCATTTGGTTTATTATTTGAAAAAATTTCTCAAATGTAGTTCGTGATTCCAAAGTGCTTTTCTCTAAACCATAGTGATCAGAAATTCCCAACGGTCCTTTCCACATGCATGCATGGATGTTTATTTCTAGGATAAAATTGGTCATTTCATGATAATTTCATGATAATCAAAACATTTTTGGTCAACTTTGAGTATGTGATGTTCATTTTGAACATCCTTAAAATTCAAATAAAAAAATACACTATGTGTTATTATAACTACACTATGTATCAGAATGATGTGTGGTTCATTCCAATAGGTTACAAATGAGTTGAAGATTCTATTTCATAATTTTCAGGATAATTAATGTTTTTTCCTTATTTTGATCATGTGACAGATGTTTTTAAATAAAATATCTTTTTGAAATTACAAAACAATCACTTTTAATCATTTAAACCACACTGAGCATTAGGATGACATGTGATCAATTCCTTCATATTCAAAATGAATCAAATATATTGTTTCTATAATAACATGATATTAAAATAATTTTTTATCTATTTTTATAATTTTACACATGTTTTTAACAAAAATATCATTTTTATAAATAAAAAACAAACTATTGGTAATTCCAACTATATGAAGCATCAAAATTATGTGCAATAAATTCCTATTTTTAACAAATTAATAATAAATAATTTTCAATGATTTTCCTAAAATTCATTGAATTTTTTATAGTTATTGTGTCTATTATTCACATTCTAGATCTCCATGACACTTAAAATAGAAATATTCACTTTTTTCCATTATGAATACATTACATGTCAGAATGATGGGTGTTTCCTTCATATACATAAAAAGTGGATCAATATTTATTTTATATGATTTATATTACAATAAATTATGATATTATAGGTTTTAAGCATGAGATTCATGTTTCAAATTAATGAAATCAATTTTACATTAAAAACAAATTTTTTTTATTTTTCATATTAATTAATGAATTAAAGTGATGTGTAGCTAACTCCAGCATTTCTAAAATGATTCGGTGGTCATTTTTAATATTTTTTATGAAAATAAAAGTATGTTTTCTCATATTTGAGTATATGATAATAATTTAAAACTTATTTGAATGTTAAAATGGAAAATCATAATATAGTATAATTTGATAGCATCTTACATCTGAATGATGTGTCATTTATTCCTACACGAAAAAATTAATTGATGACAATTTTACTAGATTTTCAAGAAAATACTAGATTATCTTCTCTAATTAGAATATAGAGAGAATGTTTTGAACAAAAATTCCATTTTTATTTTAAAAATATATAATTTCAATGAATGTAACTAAATAAGAAGGAATATGGTGAATTGAAAATCTACAAATATTATCAATTTATACAGTGACTATTATAAAACAAATATATGAAATGAAAAATAACATTGCTAAAATTTAAATTAAAATAGTATATAAATAATTAGAAACAATTGTTTTTAATGTAATTGATATATACATTTACAATTAAGGATCCTATCCAAATGTGTTTGTATAGTATTTCAAATAACTAGATGGTTTTTTGGTTAAATTGAACAATGAAATTGGGTTTTATGGTGTAGCGTTTATGTTAAAAAAGAAAATATCTAATAATAGAAAAATTCATAACATCATATTACAGATTCCCCTTTCATTCCATGATTTTCATTTAATACTATAATTATTTTCTAGCCAACATTGAAAATAATTTTAAAATAAAGAAAATAAATAGATATGTTATAGATAAATGTCATTATTGAAAAAATTCTTATCGGGGTGAGTAGAAACTTGAGGTAAGGAATGGATTTTTTCATCACAAGTAAGACAAATAAATTAAAATATTAAAAATTATTATTGAATAAAAATTATATAAATAAGGAAAATATTATATATAAAATACTCAATTAATAGAATGCATGAACATTATATTATTCTTTTTTTAATGGTTGAATAGTTTTTACAATTTTATCCGTTATTAAAAATTTCTCTTTATGGTAACCTATAACATGTAGGATATTGTATGCACTAGGTCCAACATAATTTTTTTTGAATTCCCAAGGAAAGGATCATACTCCAATTAAATGACACAAAATTATATATTGGATTTTATTACTAAAAACATGAAGAAAAAATTCTCTTCTCTAAGGTCCTTGGTATAAAAAAACTAAACAGCCTTTTATTCCATTATGAAGGTGTCATCAATATATCCTTCCTTACTAAAATTTAATTTTAAAAATACCAATTCAAAAAAAAATATTTCAATCATGTTATCAACATTTATGTGTCATAAAATTATCCCTTGAAATATCATATAGTCTAACTCCCATATTTTGTTGATGATTCCAAAGTAATACATATTAGCATAAATTGGAATTTTTTCTTTAACACTCATAATTCAGCCCAAAATATATCTCAAATATTTTAAATTATATCACATTCATCATGTTACTCTGGGTATAATTTATAAACATTAATTACATAGACAATTTAAATGTAATAAAATAACACTTATTCTTTTGGCTAAACACAAAAAAAAATTCCACAGATGGATTTTGGATATGTTGATAACTATTTATAAATATTATCATGAAACCAAAGAACAAAATGTTGGTTATATGTTTTTGATACCCAACCTTTAGACCTTATTGGACTATAATTATTAAATATATTTTATGTGTGTGAATATATTAAAAACCTTAATACTATTATAAAAAACATAAAACTTATTGTTTTCCCAATCGATGATGGATATAATCACAAAATATCTTTTTATGAGTCATTTACCATTAATGAAACCCTCTTTGTGAGGTTTTTGATGATCAATGTTATGCAGTTCATATTGGTATTCATTACATAACTCAGTGAATTCTTCCACAAT
Organism: Viscum album; assembly: GCA_963277665.1. NCBI lineage: Eukaryota > Viridiplantae > Streptophyta > Magnoliopsida > Santalales > Viscaceae > Viscum > Viscum album. The sequence continues at coordinate 1,123,388,163 of OY728139.1, forward strand.
ATACCGCTCAAAAAAATTCTTCTAATCAACATCAATTTGCAACTTACCCATTCAATATCATCATATATCATTCAATAGGGTAAATCCATATGAAATATATTGGGATATAATTTGATATCCCAAGATTTTAATATAAATATTTCCATTAAATAAATATAATGGGTTCAATATCATTTTTCACATGTAACACCAAACTAAAAAGTATTGTGACATACCTTTTTAAAATAATACATTATGATGTAGGACATCAATGAAAAAATAAAAATAAAGCCTTGAGTAAATAAAATATTATAAATTTATTTTTTATAAAAAATATACATTTAAATGAATTATATATTATTATACATGAAAAAATATATTAACATTCTTTATATTATAAAATAATATAAAATAATTTTATGGAAACATAAAAAACATTATTTATTTTAAAGACCTGGAATTCCCATAGAATTTTTTTTTAAATTATTTGGGATTATTACGAGTCTTCGAAAATTTACAGAACGTGATTCTGAGGCCCAAAGAGCCCAGAATGAAATTTTGAATTTTTTTTAAGGTACGTTCAGTAAACGTTCGAGCGGAAATTTCTATCTTTTGAATCGGTTATTGGATTAAAAATCTAAGGGAAACTTTGAATTTGCAGCTCCGGGATCCGCTTAAGAAAAGATTAACTTTGATCGGAAAAGTTCAGACAAAAAAGTTAACTTTTAGACATTAAAAAATTATAATAAAATAACTCTATGAGTTATTTTATTTCTTTTTGTAATCATTGTGCGATGGTGGCAGGACCACAGAGTTGGTCGGCCATTTTAATGAAGGTCATTTAATGACCAGTTACACTTGGTTGTGTAACCGCACCATCGAGATATTAATGGGTTCATTAATTATTAATTAATGAACCCCAAAATTGCTTGGAGAGTTTACTCCTTTTATTTTATTTAATCTAGTCGTTGGTGTGGGTTTTGGGAACCCACAAGAGAACTCTTGATGAAGTGCTAGCAATGTATTCCTCCAACGAAGAACAACGAATTTGGCGATGCCATTGAGGATTCGATCTGGAGATCGACGATTTCCAACAAACACCCTTAGAACGCCGGATTTCCTTCCCTCATCTGCAGCACCTTACAACGAGTTCCAGGTAGGGGTTTTTTAATAGTTTTTATGATTTATCTACCCTCAATGATTTTGAACTCTTCCCATGCTATAAAGCTAACATGGAGGGTGCGAGCTGAACTGAACAAGGCCCGGACCCTCTTCTAAACATAGTATTGTTTTCGTTCTTCATGGAAGACTAACCAATATGGAGGCAAGATGAAACTGTGGGCCACACAGTGATGGCAGCATCCCGGGAGGCCCATATCCGCAGTCGGAAAAGAAAACGGACCTCCGGAGCTTTATCAGAGGCCCATAGAAGCTCCGTCGGCGCAGCGACGCTGGTGACCAGTTGTCGTTGGCCATGAAGAAATGGAATCACCTGAAGGCATCGTGGAGGAGGTGCCACAGCTCCAGCCACTACTGAGGTGGACCGCGCCTGCAGGTCCCGCACAAGACTGGTCCACCAAACTGGTCAGTTGGAGGGGGCGGCGCCAGCCTGGCTCCGCCTGTTTTAAGAACCAAACGTACCATAGTCCATTTTAGAGGGGATCACACCCCCATGCCTAGCTGGCGGGCTATTCCCAGCTAGTAGTTCGGGTTGGTCTCACGGCCCAGTGGGCCTCGCCTAGGAAGGTAGGCCAGGCTGGTCCCGCGGCCAAGCGGGCCGAGCCGTGGCCAGCGGGCTGAGCTGTGGTCAATGGGCCAGACCGGGCTGGGCCCAATCGGTCCATCCCAGGCCAAGCCGGATCAGGCTAGACCCATCTGATTCAGACCGGACATGGACCCACTTAGGCCCAATTTCACTTAAAGGGGCATATCTTTTAAACCGATCGTCGGTTTGACGAACAGTCTGTAGCATTTGAACCCTTAGGATTAGGAGGTCCTTTTGAGATATTCCACTTGAGTTTTGAAGAAAGTTGGAGTATGGCAGGGTTTGAATGAACCTGAATCCAATCGGGGCCTCAAAACTAAAATACCTATAACTTACAGACCTGGAGTGTGATTGATGCGCCATTTTTTGTGTTGGAACTCTTATGAAATTGCGGTTCTTTAGGTTACTTCTTTGTGGGACTTTGTGGTGGTTTAGGTACAAATTATTTCTTGAGTAGAGGATTATACCATAATTAAGAAAGCTAAGTGTGGGAATCCAGTGGCTAGATGTGACGTGAATAATGAATAGTGATCCTATGTGGGTCAGTACCTATCGATCCTATGTGGGTCAGTGCTCAGTGATCCTGTGTGGGTTAGGACCTATCGATCATGTGTGGGTATGTGCTTAGCGATCCTATATGGGTCAACACCAATCGATCCAGTGTGGTTCAGCGCTTAGCGATCCTGTGTGGGTCATCACCTAATGATCATGTGTCGTTCAGCATCTATCAATCATGTGTGGGTCAGCAGCAGAGCCTCTCAATAGAATAATATGATCTAGCATTATGACTAATTATATGTACTTCTGTACTTAATTTATACATGGTTTGAGATGTCTTTTTCTTTGTACCTTGTGTTAGAGATCATACTTTGTGGTTTTTCCTTTGTGGAATTATGAGAGACCTTTGGGGGTCTCGGGGTCCCTACTGAGTATTTATATACTCACCCCTACATGGGCTCTTCCCACATTATGTTGTGTCTTATGAAGATGATAGGAAGCGTTGACCGAGACTTGTGAGCCTGGACTAGACGGTGTATAGAGGTGATCGGTTGGTGTGGCGAGCCACAGATATGAGTTGTACGTACCCTTCATATAGGATCCTTTGAAGACAACCTGAGGAGCTGTTTTTACTTTTTTCTGTACTTTCTTTATGGTTGGTCTTGTATATTCTCCCCCCCCTTTACATTCAGTAATTAATTTTACTTTTAATAGTTATACTATGTGGTCTCCTTTTGTTGTTTACCTATTTCTTGTGTGTACAGGATTTGAGGTAATTCCTTCTCATTTTAGGGATATGCCTTTTTCAGTGATATTCGCCAACCCATGCCCTATAGAACATGTGCTTGGGGTAGTCACGGTACGGGCCCCGGGGGACGGGTTGTGATAAAGTGGCTCCAAAGGGAGGTTGGCTCTAGTAGAAGGAATAAGGGTCTATGTTTTTCAATAGAGAAATAGTGTTAAGTGTCTTCATTTTGGTTTTATATTCGGGGATTCTAGTGTTGGTTCGGTGGCCGACGTATCCATACACTAAGACACTGAATTTTGATTTCTGACTCGGTGCATGAAACTACTGTTTGCGTGTGTTTTGAATATTTTATTTTTCTTTTGATCTCTTTGAGTCAGCTCACCAAGTATAAATTATTGACTATAGAACACCTATTTCTTTACAGGATTTCACTGCATAGACATTCAATATTCTAGTTAGATATCTCGATAACAGCCCACCGAGCGATGAGGCATCAGTGCAAGGACCACATACAGTGATAGAACCTTTGGGTGGTATACCAACAGTACCACTACCCATAGGGTAGAAATTTCCACCGGCTCCACCACCAAACCATGCACGCCAACTGAGCGCGTTGCATGAGTTCTAAAGACATAGGCCTCTAAGGTTTTGAGGTGAGATAGACCCGCAAGCAACTGAGGACTGACTAGAGGTTGTAGAACAAGTTTTTCGTTTGGTCGAGACACCAACAGAGCCGATGATGATCCTAGATGCTATCCACTTCTAGGGAACAGTAGAGAGATAGTGAAGACTGATGCTCCAAACGCATGAGGAGGTAACACTTTCCTGGTTGGACTTTGAGCTCATCTTCATGGAGGAGATCATTCCGGCAACTCAATGATGTCTGTGTATTCAAGAGCTTTTGTACTTACAGCAGGGTAGCCTAACAGTAGCCCAGTACTCAGTGAGTTTCACTGACCTCTCTCACTGCTCCACCGACATGGTATGGGACCCTTTTTTCGGGGCCCGGACCTTTGAGGAGGGTCTATGATTGGAGATCATAGCATCGATGATATCACTCAATATCCCGACATTGGTCGGAGTTCTAGATCGATCACTATTGGTGGAGAACTTCCTAGCTGAGCAAGCACCGATGGTGAGAGCCACTGCCGTATGACAAGAATTCAAGTCATATACAGCAGGTAGTTGGTAGATGACGCAGAGTTCCAAGTGGTCCAGAACTTCTAGAGGGTGACCCCAGTATGTAGGGTCGGAAGTGTCAAGCTCGCAGGATAGAGGAGGTCATCAGAGGAGCATACTATGCTACACGTGTGGCGGGCTGGGTCTTGTGGCTCTTGACTACCCGACCCGCCATATTAATGATCAGAAGATGGTCGAGGTACCGCCAAGGCAAAGGCAGAGATTCGATCATGGAGGTCAATAGGGCGGCAATAATGGAAGAAGAGCTAGTCGTGCAGCAGGCGGTGGGTGGTGATTTGAGGTTCTACCGCCACCACCCCCAGGTGGTCCACACCGACCACAGGGAGCAGGTGGAAAAGGGTGATCTTAGCTTCATGATGTAGATGCCTATGATCATGGCACTCCATAGATGTTTCAATGTACGATCTTTGTCTACTCCACCATAGCTGCAGTATTTATAGACATAGGTTCGAGTCACTCTTTCATTTCCACAGCTCTTGTTCGGAGCTCCGAGGTTCTGATAGAGTCGTTGGCTTGATACTTACATTTATATACTCCTATAGAGGGGATTCTATGATTACACACTATTTCAGGTAGTATGATCTTACTCTAGGAGGTGAGAGCTTTGGCTGGGATCTCATAGTAGTAGCGTTGAGGCCTTATGACTTCATCTTGGGTATAGACTGGTTTTCCACAATCCATGCCCAGATCGACTATTTTAGGCACAAAGTGTGGTGTGTCCGCGAGGATGGGATCTTGTTTTCCTTCACCGGTGAGAATAAAACCATTGCATAATAGGATGGACTTTCTCGGAGGAGGTTGTAACCGATCACTCATCAGTTGGCTATACTCACCCTTGGTGTAGTGGATGAGAGGAGTCCAAGCTATCCTGTTGTGGTGGACCAGTATGTTGATGTATTTCCTGATGATGTCCTAGGACTACCTCCTCATATAGAGGTAGAATTTTACATTGATCTATACCCCCAAGACAACACTGGGATCTACACCAGCTTATCGAATGTCTCTCGTGGAACTTTGTAAGTTGAGGGTACAATAGGAAGACTTGTAGAGAAAGGGGTTCGTAAGGCCAAGTGTTTCTATATGGGTAGCCCTGATTTTGTTCTCTAAGAAGGAAGATGGGAGTCTGAGGATTTGGGTGGACTATCAATGCCTGAACTAGGTGACCGTGAAGAACAAGTATCCTTTTTTGAGGATTGATGATCTCTTCGACCAGTTGATGGGAGAAAAGTGGTTTTCAAAAATATACCTCAGATCGGGCTATCATCAACTCAGGGTATGGGTTGAGGACATACCTAAGACAACCTTTAGATGTCTGTTTGGCCACTAAAAGTTTTTTTTGATGCCTTTTGGAATAACCAACACTCTGACATTGTTCATGGGACTCATGAACAGGATCTTCCAGCCTTACCATGATCTCTTCGTGGTGGTCTTTATTGACAATATCTTGGTATACTCAGAAGTGGAGGAGGAGCATTCCACACATTTGAAGATAGTTCTGGATACACTCTGAGAGCACCATCATTATGGAAATCTCTCAAAGTACCAGTTTTGGATATAGTAATTCAACTTTCTGGGGAAATTTATCTTAGAGGCTGGATTTGGAGTGGATCTATCAATGATAGAGGTAGTGCTTTCTTGGGAGCCACCTAAGAATGTGACCGAGGTGTGAAGTTATCTGTTATTGGATGTGTACTATCAGAGATTTTTACATAAATTTTCTAGAGTAGAATCACCCTTGTAAGCTTTGACAAAGAAGTTGAAACCATTTTTTTGGACATAGATATGCTAACAAAGTTTCTAGGAGCTGAGGCAAGGACTAACAAGTGCCCCCATATTGAGGCTACTGAAAGAGGGTGTTGGGTATATAGTCTACTGTGATGTATTAGGGACCAGACTAGGATGTTTCATGATGTAGGAGAGAGTGGTGATCACCTACGGCTCACGATAGTTGGTACATCACAAGCAGAACTATGCTACCCATGACCTTTAGTTAGAAGTAGTGGTCTTTTACTTGAAGATGTGGTGGAACTACTTGACGGATGAACGGTTTAATATCGACACAAATCACAATAGTATCAGGTATGTCTTCTCATAGAAGGATTTGAGCTTGAGACGACGGCGATGGATGGAGTTCCTCCAGGACTATGACTTTGAGATAGTCTACACTCTTGGGAAGAGGAACGTGGTGGAAGATGCCCTCAGCGAGTGGTTTGGACTACAATTGATGAGTTAGGTAATAGATCAGGTAGCCGTGTAGTAGATATCCATTGTGGATAGTGATAGAGTATCTTACCTCTAGTCTATGACAGTGACTCCCCCACTCCTTTAGTGAGACAAGGAGGCACATCTTGGTGACGTTGACTTTGAGGCCCGACGTGCTTAGATATCCTCAGGATGGGCTCCTAAAATATTTTCTGAAGGTGGGGATCATGTGATCTATTTCAGAGGATGCAACATGGTACCAGTGATTCTACGATAGGAGGTGTTGGGGGAGTTCCACACATCCACATTGGCAGTATATCCTGGTGTGGCGAAGAGGTACTAGGACCTCCGACGTTAGTACTGGTGTCTAGGGAAAGTAGTGGTAGAGTTTGTATCATCATGCCTCACTTGTCAGCAAGTGAAGGCTAAGAATCAGGTTCCAGTAGGATTTGCACAACCACTTGAGTTTCCAAAATGGAAGTGGGATGGTATCTCAATGGACTTCGTGACAGGGCTACCATGTACTTCAAAGGGCCACGATTCCATCTGGGAGATCGTTGACGGACTCACTAAGTCGGCCTACTTCCTACCCATCTGAGATCAGGGATCAGTAGAGGGCTTAGTACAACTCTATATACAAGATATTGTAAGGATTCATGGGTTAACAATGATGATCATCTTAGATCATGATGCTCATTTTAAATCCCATTATGGAAGGTATTACAGGAGGCATTTGGGACTCAGCCACGCTTGAGAATTTCCTTTCATCCTTAGACATATGGTCAGAAGGAGCGGACCATACAGACACTTGAGGAAATGATTCGTGCTTATCTCATTGATTTTGGCCGCATTTTGGAGGACCACATACCATGGGTGGAGTTCACATACAACAATAGTTGTCACTCTACCATTGGTATGGCACTATTTCATGCCTTGTATGGGTGACCATGCAGATCATCTCTATGTTGGAAAAACCTAGGAGAGTCAGCACTTATGGGCCCAGAGTTGGTATGGGCTACCATTGAGAAAGTTTAGATCATCCAAGAGAAGATGAAGACTACATAGGGTAGGCAGAAGTCTTATTCCAATAGAAGGTAGAGACCCTTAGGGTTCTAGGAGGGAGTCCATGTCTTCTTATGGGTCTCACCTCGATAAGGACTGTAGAGATTTGGTTGGGGCCACAAGCTATCTCTAAGGTTCATCGGAACTTCCAAGATCCTAAACATAGTCGGTGAGGTGGCATATTGCATAGCTCTTCCCCCACAGATGCACCGGTTGTATAATGTTTTCCATGAGTCGCAGCTGAGGAGGTACGTGCATGATCCATTGCACGTTATCGACTATGGTGAGCAAGACATTAACGATTGGGAAATGTTTGCGGATTTCTTGGTGGATATAGAGGATAGATAGGAGTGGGTTCTTTCTAGGAAGTTGATTCCTCTTGTGTGAGTTCTGTGGAAGCATGGGAACCTCTAGGATAGCACATGGGAGTAGTAGTATTGGATACATGCTCAGTACCCCCATTTGATCCCCTAATGTTTTTTGCATTCGGGGACGTAAAGCCCTAATGTAGAAAAGATGTAAAGACCCAGAATTTCCATATAAATTTTTTTAAAATTATATATGATTATTACAAGTCTGTGAAAATTTAAGGCACATGATTCTAAGGCTCGGAGAGCCTGGAACGAAATTTTGAACTTTTCTTAAGGTACATTCAGTAAACATTCAAGTGGTGATTTATATCTTTTGATCCCATGATTAGATTAAAAATATGAGGCCACCATTGAATTCACAGCATCGGGATTCTCTTAGGCGGATCTTAACATTTACAGACAAGGGTTGGACAAAAAAGTTAATTTTTGTACTTTACAAAAAAATAACTCATAGAGTTATTTTATTTATTTTTGTAACCATTGAGCAACGGTGGTTGGATCGCAGAGTTGGTCAGTCATTTTAATTAAGGTTATTTAATGACTGGTTACACATGGTTGTGTAATTGCACCATTAGAGAGATTAATGGGATCATTAATTATTCATTAATGAACCACATAATTGTGCAGATATTTGAACACCTTTTCTTTTATTTAAAATAGTCATTGGCATGGGTTTTGGGAACCCACGGGAGAACTGTTGATGAAGTGTTGGTGACGTCTTCCTTCAACGAAGAATGAATAATTTGGATATTCCATTGAGGATTCGATGCGAAGATCAATGCCAACGAACACCCATCAAACGTGAGTTGTCCTTCCCTCATCTATAATGCCTTCCAATGAGTTCCAGGTAGTGGGTTTGTTTAAGAGAATTTATGATTTATCTACCCTTGATGATGTTGGACTCTTCCCATGCTATAACTCTAAAGAGGAGGGCATGAACCGAACCGAACAAGTCCTGAACACTCCGCCAATATTAGTACTTTTTTCATTCTTCATGTACTACCGACCAATACAGCGGCAAGATGAGACTGGGGGGTATTCAGTGATGGAAATGTCCCAGGTGCACCTTAAGTGTAGTCGGAAATAAAAATAGACCTTCAAAGCTTCACCGGAGGCCTGCAGAAGCTCCACCGGCGTGGCGGAACCGGCGACTAGATGAGGTGGCGGATGGCTCTTGCCAAACGCAAGGAGGTGGTGGAACCCAATGGTGCCACGGTGGACCGGGGGTGGTTGTCCAACGTAAGAAACATTGACGGAGGCATAGCGCCTCAGAGGAGGTGTTGCGGCTCCAGCCCTAGCGGAGGCGAACCACATCTGCAGGTCCTGCACAAGACCAGTCCACTGGACCGGTCATCTAGAGGGGTGGATCTACCTATTTGAAGAACCGAATAGATTGTAGTATATTTGGGAGGGAAGAAGACCTCTGCACCCAGCTGGTGGGCCAGGTTGGTCCAGCGGGCCAGTGGGCATCACCCAACCGGGTGGGCCGGGCTGATCTCGCGGCCTAGCAGGCTATGTCGTGGCTAGTTGGTGGAGCCCGTGGCATAGCAGGCTGGACCAGGCTGGGTCATACTAGACCAGGCCCCGCAGGCCGGGCCGGGTAGGGTTGTTTCGACCGGCTCGGACCGGACCCAGATCCACTTAGGACCAGTTTCTATTAAAGGGGCATGTCTTCTAAATTGGACATCTATTTAAAAAATTGTCTACGTCACTATAACCCTTAGGATGAGGTGGTCCATTTGAGATACACTTCTTGAGTTTTGGAGAAATTTGGAGTACGTTCGGGTTGGTAAAAACCCTAATCCAACTAGGCCCTCGACACTAAAATGCCTATAACTTACATATCGGGTGTCCGATTGATGTGTCGTCTATTGCGTTGGAACCCTTATAACATGGAGGATCATTGAGATACTTATTTGTGGTACATCATGATGGTTGAGGTATGACAAATGGATTGAGGAGCGTATCCTCCCAGAGTCATGCATGCTAAATGCGGGAATCCAGTGGTTGGTTGTGACATGACGAATGAATAGTGATCCTGTGTGGGTCAGTACCTATCGATCCTATGTGGTTCAGCGCAGAGAGATCATGTGTGGGTCAATACCTATCAATCTTATGTGGGTTAGTGCTCAGCGATCCAGTGTGGGTCAGTGCCTATTGATCCTATGTGGGTCAGTGCGCAGTGATCCTGTATGAGTTAGTGCCTAGAGATCCTATGTGGGTCAGTATCTATTGATCTTAGGTGGGTTAGTATCAAAGAATCTCGATAGAATAAGATAATCTAGATTTATTACTAATAATTTGTACTACTGTACTTTCATTATACCTTGTTTGAGATTTCTTTTACTTTGTAACTTGTGTTTGAGATAAGGATTTGAGGATTTTACTTTGTGGAATTCTGAGAGACCTTCAGGGGTCTCGGTGTCCCTAGTGAGTATTGTTCTACTCACCCCTGCACCGGCTTCGCCTGCACCTTATTGTGTCTTGTGTAGATGGCAGGAATCTTTGACAGATACTTGGGAGCCTAGACTAGACGGTGTACGGAGGTGACCAGTTGGCATGGTGAGTTATAAAGACGAGTTGTACCTACCCTTTAAGTAGGATCATTGGTGGAAGACCATAGGATCTATTTTTCATTTTTTTGTACTTTCTTTCTGGTTGGGCTTGTATACTGGCCCCACTTTACTTTTAGTACTTACTTTTACTTTCAGCAATTATACAATGTGGTCTACTTTTGTTGTATACCTAGTATGTGTGTGTGCAGGTATTGAGGCACTTCCTTCCTATTTTAGGGATATATCTTTCACGTCCTAGTCGCCAACCCCTGGCCTATGGAAGGTGGGCTTGGGGTAGTCACAGAACGGGCCCTGGGGGATAGTTCGTGATATTTATCAATAAAACATTTTCCTCTATACTTTATATTTTTATATAAAAATGAAATTATTAAATTTAAAAAATTTAATTATATAAAATGAAATTAATTTTTTTAATCCATCATGTCATAATTATCTCAGTATGTTTTTTTTTCATATTTATCTAAAAAGGTTAAATTTTGTGTGAATAGTGAAAAGATATCAATTTTTCTAATATTGTTGCTTTTATAAAATTTTAAAAATACAAGAATGATTTGAATTCTTATGAAACCATTTTTATATAAAAAAATATATATTTAAATATTATAATTAATAATTTAAAAATATAATTTTTCATTTATAGAACCCATGTTTAAAATTCTGAAGACATATATAATATTTAACTTTAATAAAAACTAGTTTTGAAATGTATATTTTACATAATTTTCAATAAGGTGTATTTCAATTTTATATTGTTTTTAAGAAAAATATATCACATTTTGTTAAAAATTAACCAATAAATATCATATAAATCCAAAAAAAATTTAATTTTAATTTAATTATTTTTTCATAAGAACCGAAATAAATGTTTTTAAAAATTATTTTTACATGTTATGTGAGTTAATACTTAAATTAATTTATATCAAAATTATATTTTTTATTTGAAAACATTGATTTTATATTCAGAATAATTGGTTCCAAATTATATAATATGTACCATTTTATTTTTAGCAATTAAAATTATATTACTTAGGTAAAAATAATTTATCACAACAAAAACCAAAAATGAAAAAATTGAAAAATATAAGAGTAAAAGATATAAAACCATGTTAAAGACATGTGTTGAAATGTATGGATGGGGATTTATTGAACTCAACCATTACCCATCTCTATGATTTCCTATTATTGTATCAACTTGACCCTTGAATTTACCTTTTATATTATTATAAAATTACCACTCCCTTTACTTTTAAAAGAATCCATTACCACCCCACTTCTTATAACACCCCAAACCTCTTATATTCCATAAATATATACCAAACTAAATCCCAAACACTATTATATAAGTCATATACATTTGTTTCTACTCAAAATACCACCTCTTAGATACTTAATCCGTTTTATAAAAGAGATCTTACATGGATTAAGGTAAAATTATTAATTACTCATCTTTTATTTATTTTCCTTTCATTCATATTATATTACATTTGAATAATGTATACCCATGTTTATATAATTAATTTTTTATAATAAGTATAATTAAATTTTATTTTTTTATGGGATATCCATTTTCTACCTTTCTCCCAACCATTCAAAAATGATAATGTCGCTTGTGGTTTTTGCAGACTACTACCTCCATAAGCGACGTGATCCATTTTTCATAACCAAATTATATGAATTTTTTAAAGGGGTAATTTAATGAATAAATATTTTATTTATTACTTTATTAAGATTTTAAAATTATAAAACATTTTCTATCTACATCTCATTCTATGTAAATGAATGTATAACCCATCTGTTCATGTGGACTATCGCCTCTGCTAAAGTGATGTATTTTATATTTGATATACTAATTTAATCTTTATAAAACTATCTCAAAAAAGGATAAATCACCTTAAATACTTAAATAATATCATTATAATTTTTTAATAATGATATTGGTCTAAAATAATCACTTTTATAAACAAATTTATCCTTATATTATAACTTGTTCTTGTTGAGGTCGGTTTAACCACCTACATGAAAAATGCTATAAATTTCATTGTTGGGTGACTATGGAAACTTAAATATGGATTTCATTTTACTTTAATAAGTAGATAATTTTCATTTCATGATTATATAAATTTTATATTAATTTTTAAATTATTATTGTTATATCACCCTTTTGTTCATTAAAAATTACTAAAACATGATCGTCACAAACATCATCATCATGAATCATAACTAAAATACTTATGAAATGAATTCAGAACATCATAAATCATTAAAAAAACATTTAAAACAGTTCCTATAATGATATTTTAATGGTAAACTTTGAATATATAAACAATAATCGACACTTCCATTACAAAACTGATAATAAACGCACAATCGAGGCTAATAACATTTAATGATGAAAATAAAATATAAATAACTAATATATTTGTAATAAATTATTATAAATATATTTTATAAAAAATATTTTTATGAATTGGGTTATTAATTAAAATATTAAAATATTTATTATTTCTATACATGAGGTTAAATAACTTTCATGGAATTCGGTAATTATTGTAAGGGTGTCTCTAAACTCAGTATCCATTCATTGAGTTATAATGTTTCTTCTTAAAATTAATTTTAATAATTTGGGTAAATTATACCCTAATATTTTATAATTTTTCATTTACACGTTTTTTTATGGGTATTTACATTTCTATCAAATGAACCTCCATTTTAATTTTTCTTACTTCATGAATTTATTGTCTGTAAGGGTATTTTATCTCAATTTTTTTTCTTTGAGTTGGGTTTTGTTAATAATCCTAATTTAATTTTAATTGAGTGTATACTACCTATTTTTTATAAAATATTATGATTCTTATTTTATTTATTGTATTTGATGTTAAATTTCAATCTCAATATTTCAATAAGATTTTATTAATATATTTTTTAAGACGTAAAGAATATTGATAACTAAAAACTTCTTTCTTTGAGTTTTGTTATTTCCTCATGGACTTCCTTCTTCCATTATTGGGTTACTATACCATATAATTATATTATTTTTTATTCCCTCTTCCTCTCATGGTAAAAAATTATTTTTTAATTAAATATCCTTTCATGATATATTTATATGTTATTAATTACAATGTTGTTAAGAATAATTACCATAGTTACCAAGTAATCCCTTTATCATCCAAATGCATGTTATCTATTAATTCTAGTGTTATCCTCTATATTCAAAAACAATATTATGTGTTACCTCATGTGATCTCCATATTTTCCATTCTTCTTTTCAAATGGATGTTTTATTAACCTTTTTACTATGTGGGATTCCAACTAATGTATTTTAATATATTAATAGGGTTTTCCATCTATGATCCTTTAGTTTATATTCCACTCTACATTTCCTTGATATTGTATTTATTTTTTTGAGGCTAAACTATTGAAAATTCTTTATAAATGATAAACAATTTTAAAAAATATTCACTTCACCTTTCAAAATTTAATTTTCAATGTGACCAAAAATTAATTTTTTATACCAGTGAAAAAAATTCAAAAAACATATTTAATGATTTTTATTCCATTTTTCTATTTATATATCAAGGATTTATTTACATGGAAATTATTTTACAAGAATCACCATTTAAATTTTATTGTAAAATACTATTTTGGGGTGATGAAATTTTAGGTATCAAACCTTAATATTCTTGAGGTCAAGTTTGGTGATATTCTCTTGAAATGTTACAAAACCCAGTTTTATTTATCTATTTTATTAACAATGTTATGAATGATTGTTTTAAATTAGAACATGTATATGTGGATTATTGATGGGTTGGGTCCTATATAACACTCCAATGAATTGGTTTTTTAAAATCTCGTGAGAAAAAAAGGTTGTGTGTGGACATGATCACGATATTCTTTGCTCACATGATAGTGAATAGACCTGATCACATATAGCTTTATTCAAGTTTTGGTGTGTGAAAATGATCACATAAATCTTTATTCACGTGATTTTGGGTCAAAATGTTAACATATAGTTTCTTTCACATGATTTTCCATAGATATTTCCACTTTTTTCTTTGTTCACATGACTATTCCTAGACATGATTTCTCTTAACCTTGTTTACAATATTACATTCTCATATACCTAATCTTATTCAGTATTTATAAAAGACTATGATTATGATCCATACCACATGTTTTTATCTCACACTCTTATTCCCTATTATATGTTTTTTCAATTGATAATACATTTCTTTCCACTAGGTATTATTTAAAAAACCTAATGTTCAATATTCTTTTAGTAAGATATTAATCCCTTGATCACTTTTTTCTCATGTTCTTATTATAAAACCCTTTGATGAAATGATAATGAGTTTTTCATTACTAATAAGTTAAGCTCGCCAATTTATTTTTTATACTTTTCCTTGTAAAATTTTAAATATGACAATATTCAGAAGGATGTTTTATATATAGATTATTTGTGGTAAATGTTAAATTCATAAAAATTAAATTTTATAATAGTGTAAAAATATACTTTTTGATGAAAAAGACAAGAATGGTAGTCATCAAAGACACTAAACCTTTAACTCTTAGGATTGTGTGGTTATTATGATATATAATGTTATACTTATTGAAATGATGAAAAAAATTATTTATCCTAGATCATATATAATGGTATCAAGGCCTATGTGTTAAGTATGTGTTTTTATCATCGGATTTGGGAGTGTGAATTTTAGGAACATAGGTTGGTATAAAAGTGTGATTTATATATTTATTAGGATTAGATTTTTTATATTTATAATTAATATGAGATAACGTTTTGTTAAATCCCTAGGGATAAGTATAAGTATAAGAAAACATCTTGAAGTTTTATAAAAGTAAAGACTGTGTGGTTTCCTAGAAATTAAATCCCTATCTAGATACTTTAATGTAAATTAATTTATGAAAGAGATACACCTTTGGGTAATCACCTATAAAAGGCTATTTTATTATCAACATGACCTTCACTTGATGCATAATTAGTGGCCCTAAGGATGCACACCTAGCTAGATAATCTTGAGATATATTATTTCATAAATAATATTCCCTTTATGACCCATTCTTTAGTATTTAAATGGAATTATATGATTTAATATATAAATTGATATCTTGGATAACTTAATAGTAATATGACCATTAATAGGCTTCTTTAAATTGAAGGAGTTATAGGTTTATCCAATTATGCCTTAGTAAAACAAAAAATATCATAGGGTGAAATAAATGTTTAATTAGAGAATACAAATTAAGATTTATTTTTTATATTTATATGATCATTTAATCTAATTATATATTATATTATCAGAAGAATTTTTGTTTGAGTATTTAGGTTGAAATTGGATCACGAAAATGAATACACGAATGGTACTCCCCTAGAAACTCTGATAACCAACTATGTAAGCATCTTCGGTAATTTTTTTGAGATAAAGGAAAAAATATAAACAAATTACTATTATGTATTAAACTATGACTCTCTTATTATATAAGATAGTTAGTTTTATATCTTAGTATAAAATATATTTTTATTTTCTTATGTATCCCTTAGCCACTTTCATTACTGAACGACAATTATAATTCAATGTATGTAATTTATTTTGGGTGGAGACCATAATGAACCAACATTTTATTTTATATACATCCATTAAATAAATCTATTTTTTTGATAACTTTCTTCAAACACAACACCAAAATAAAATGGACTGAATCATGCCTTATTTGAATAATTTAGTATGATGTCAAATATCAATAATAAAATGACAATAAAGTCTCATGTAAATGAAAATAATAATTTGTTTATTTATTATAAAAACATATTTTTGAATTTCATATAAATTATTATATATTAACATATAGTAATGGTTTGAAATATTATAAAACCATTTTTGATATAAAATATATATATTTATAAATTAAAATAAAATATTTTCAAAAGAAAATTCCATATATAAAACCCATGTTTAACCTTTTGAAAACCTATGAGATATTTTACATTAATAAAAAAATATTTTTGATATATTTATTTTAACTAAGTATCTAAAAGGTGGAATATAGTTTTTAATTTTTTTATAGCCACATAACTCTTATTTTATTAATAATAAACCAATTAATTTTTATCCTAATATTAATTTTTTAAGAATAAAAATTCACTTTTCAAAAAATGGATTATAAGCATGATGTGCTCTAATATTTTAATAATTTTTTATAAAACTAGGAAAATTTAGGTGAAAATATATCATTCATATTTGGAATCATTGGATACAAATATTTTAATATGGTACACTTTATTTTTAGGCATTAAAAGTAAATTACATGAGTAAAAATCAATTGCTATATTAAAAACAAAAACTGGAAAAACTAAAAAATATATAAGAGTAAAAGAGTTAGAAACCTGTCGAAAACCTGTTTTAAAATGTATGTTTTTGGATTTATAAACCTTAAACTCACCTCTATGTATTATTTTCTATTATTTTTTCCACTTTACCCTTGAAAATATTTAGTACCTTTTATATTATTATAAAAATTCCACTCCCATTACTTATAAAAGGATCCATCACCACCCCACTTCTCCTCACACCCCAAGCCTCTTAAATTCTACAATAATATGATCACATAACTACCAAATACTCCTATACAAGTATTATATGTTCTAATCTTCTCAAAAACCCACCTCTCAAATCCTTAATCAATTTTGAAAAGGCATTATTCTAAGGATTAAAGTAAAATTCTCAATTACTCCTCTTTTGTTTCTTTTCCTTTCATTCCTCTTCAACCTCCTCTGAATCTAATATACCAATTTGAAAATAATTAAATCAGTATTATAATTAAAATTAGATTTTATTATGTTAATGTAAGAATCATTTTATACCTTCCTCCCAACCATTCAAAAAATGAAAATGTTGATTGTGTTACATGCGGATACCCACCTCTATAAGCGATGTGATCCATTTTTCTTAACCTCATTACATGGAAGGATAAAATTGGATAATTAATAAATAAAAATGATATTTATAACATATTTAATATTCTTAAAATATAAACCATCCCATATCTTCCTCCCATTATATGTAAACGAATAAATCACCCATGCATACGTGTAGAGTACTGCGTCCATGAAAGTAATGTATTTTGTTTTTCATATACTATTTTATTCTTGATAAAAATCTATTAAAATATTATTTTTCACCATAAAAATATAAATAATATCTTTATAATTTTTTAATATTGATATTATTCCAAAATATTAACTTTCATAACCATACTCACCCACTGATTATAACATATTCTTTTTTGGGTTGAATTTACCACCTACAAGAACAATACAATAGATTTCAATATTTGATGACTATAGAAACTTATATTAGGGTATATTCCTAATTTTTGAAAAAATTATGTTTAATTAATGTTTTTAGAATGTCTATTTAAATATTTGACTTATTATTAATGGACCACCATTTTTTATTAGAAATTGATGAAACAAGTTTGTCACCAACTTTGTCATCGTGAATCATAACTAAAAGACTTATGAAATTGCATTATAACAGTTTAAATAATTATAAAATAAAATATATTATAGAACCTACATAAAAATAAAAATTATTACCTTTGAACTTATAATCCATAATTGACACATCCATTATGTAACAGGTACTCACCAAATAATCAATGCTAAAAACATCATATGATAAAAAAAATATACATAACTAAAATATTTGTAATGACAGATTATAAATGAAGTTTATATAAGGTTATAGGAATGAATAATTTTTTTAAATATTTGATTCAGATAATTATTTTTTATAAATTAGGATAAATTAGTTTCGTATAATTCTAGAATTTTGGTAAGGGTATTTCATAACTCAATACAGTTTCACTAAGTTATGATGTTTCTTATTGAAATTAATTTTATATGTTTGGTAAATTATACTCTAATATTTTGTTATGTTTAATTTATTTTATTAATTATTGGGATTTAATTTTCTATCACATAATCCTCCTTTTTAATGTTTCTTAATTCAATAATTATGAGGTCTGTATGGGTGTTTCATCACAATTTCCTTTCTTTGTGACATGTTTTGTTTATGCACCTAGTTTCAAATAAATGGAGTGTATAATACATATTAGAGGTATAATATCATCACTTATATCATTCTGACTATATTTTTATTTTTATTTCAAGAACATTATTTCTATAGTATTTTATTAAAACATTTCAGAAGCCATAATGGATATTGATAACACAAAATTTTTTACTATGAGTTAAGATATTTATTCATGAATTTATTACTTCTATCCTTTGATTCCTATTAAATAAAATTTTATTAAATCATATTTTCTATTCTTATATTGGTATAAATGAATTTTTTATTTATATATCCTTTGATGATGAATTTCACTCACATAAATTATAATGTTATTAAAAATAATTACCATCACTCTAAAGTAATCTATTTTTCTTCCATATATACAATTTATTTTCAGGTCAATATCCTCGTTTGTATTTATAAAACCAATTATGATATATCTATTGTGATCTTAAAATTTCCCTTTAACTCTTTTTAAATTGAAGATTTATTACCATTTTTACAGTGTGGGACTTCAACCAATGTATTTTAATATATTTAATAGTTTTTATTTCCATGTTATTATTTATATCTTCCACTCCACATTTTCTTGAGATAGAATTTCTTTATTTTTCAAGGATAAAATATTGAATGTTATTATTAAAAGGTATATGATTTTAAAAAAAATCAATTTATCTTTTGGAAATGAATTTTCAATGAGACTGTAACTTCATATTTTACAACAAAGATAAAATATTTTTCAAAAAATTATTTTCTAAATTAAATATAACTAAAGTGAATAAGTGAATAGAAGATTTCATATCATCATTAAAATTATATCCCATTCAAAAAAAATCACTTTATCCTTTTGAAATGAATTTTCAATATGATTGTAACTTCATATTTTACACCAAAGATAAAATGGTTTTCTTTCATATTTTTTATGGATGGGGAGTTAGGGTATGGGGAAATATTCATGGGGTCGTGTCCCTGTGTCTTTACTCTGTAAATCAACTTATATATATCTGCAACTCCAACTTTGTCACCTAATTGATAGTTTTTCCAACATCATCAGATTGATCTGTCTACAATTGTTCGATTCATTCTATTTGACTTAGTCTAGTGTACTTTATACCATGATCATTGTATATGTGCATCTCAAATATTATTTGGAAACCAACTTCTCCTTATTTGTACAAAATCATAAAAACTCAAATAGAATCGTGAATAAGTTCATGATTTTTGGTTATTTGATATCCATCAAATCATAATCAAAGTAAATAATATTGTTCTAAACACAAGAAATACTCTTATCTAAAAATTCTATAAAAAATATCGATATATTAACAAAAAATCAAACCAACAAAACTTAGGAAAAAATCTACTTTAATGCACCCCATGCCGACATCCCTCCCCTCTAATGTGACCCCACTTTAATGTCCCTTACCCAAACATTCCCCTCCAACATATCACCCAACCCCCTATGTCCCTCCCACAATACTGATAACACTCCCCAATCATTGACATAACTCCCTAATCATAAAGTATACTCTTATTTATAGACATGCCTCCTCCTAAGTTAAACTCATACAATGTCTACCTTAGTCAGTCCTCCAGTGGTTACCATTTTTTAATTGAAGATGACTCTGCCTCTTCGTTTTCTAATCATTTATGGTCTATTGGGAGAGTATTTAGGAATTTTCAATGAAATCAAGGTATGTTTTTATTTTTCTTGATTGAATAAAATTTTTAAATTAGGGTTTTTATATTATTTGTATATAAATTCTCCATATATTTATTGAAATGATTGTACTAGGAAACAAGTAGAAAAATTTATACATTTTTTTTAAATATTGATATAGATAAGAGTTGGATTGACC
Organism: Viscum album; assembly: GCA_963277665.1. NCBI lineage: Eukaryota > Viridiplantae > Streptophyta > Magnoliopsida > Santalales > Viscaceae > Viscum > Viscum album. The sequence goes on from OY728139.1 coordinate 1,123,408,516, forward strand.
TTCTAAATAGAACATATATAAAATATTTAGAGGGAATTGTATATTTTATTAATTTCAAAAAAATAATTTCAAGGTGATTATATCAATTCTTCATATATAAAATGTGAAATGTATATGTCAAGACACATGAGATACTCCAAAGAAACACTTATTCATAAACATGTTTCTGAAATAATATAAGAATTAAACTCCCCATGGGGAAGAAAACATTCATTCTCATTGAACAAAAACTGTTCTAATAAACATCTGATCTAATTAATGAAATTCTTTGTGAAATGGTACATGATTTGTCTCTTAACGGCATTAACAATCAGAATCTTGAGTATATGGATAGTAATCGATAATTTGGTGCAGATCAAGGATCAATTATGTTTTTTGAAATCCTTGATGATGTGAAAATTTTATTTTATTCTTCATGTACAGATTTCAAAAAACATCATTTATCAGCGAGTTATTTCACATGAAATTTTTGAATTATGGGGTAGACGCATCATTCGAAATGATATTAGTGCAATTGAAAAAATTACTCCCTATTAACACTATGATTATATTGTAATATTTGTATCCTAATAAGTTAAAAGAGAAATTAGGTTACACATATGAGACCATAGATTCATGTTCAAATAATTTTATATTGCTTAGACAGGAAAAATTGTAGCTCAACACTTGTATGATTTGTGTCTCTTCTGTGTGGAAACATTATGAGGGAAATAAAATTCATTAATTTCAGGTTTTGACCCATGTTAAACTAATCATTAATAAGAAAATTACTTAATTTTAGTTTAAGATAAGGTTGAAAATATTATTTCTGTTATCTAAAATTTAAGAAATAATGATATAGAATATAGAAAAAAAAGGAAAGTGATATACTAACCCACCTAGAAGACTCTCTTTCATAGAAGTAGTTTGATCATAGGTAGTATAAATTATCTAAAAATAATAAAAAATGTATGACTGTAGTTAGTAATAGATGGTTTCAATCCATTCAGGTCCATAGTTGTAGTATCACATAATATGTAGCCAATGGTGTTGGTTTCATATAACCTTCCATCATGTCTATGTATGAAATAATTGTTTCTATTTTTGTTTACACTTATCCATTGAACTAAAGGTATGGGGATAAGATTGATGTTTACCTTCAACCATTGATTGATGAGATAAAATAATTTTGGGATGAAGGTATTTTGACTTATTACTATGAAACCAATGAAATATTCATATTGTGAGTTCCTTTATTGTGTAAAATCAATGACTTCCTTGAATATGATAATTTATTAGGTTGGAGTACAAAGGGAAAATTCTCTTTTACTTGATGAAATAAATGTAAAAATTATATAAGTATTTATCATTATAAAAATAGTTATATATAGTTCATTGATATTTTCTACCTCACCATCATAGGTTCATAAAGGACGGGGTGGAATTTTATGGTTCTATAGAATTCAACTCAGTGCCACAAATCATTATGGGGGTTCAAATATTATCTTTGATTCAGAAATAAAACAATCCCATGATATTGTAATTTTAGGATTTTCTATCCCCTACAATAAAATCTATCCATGGTTTTAGTAAACATCATAGTCATAATTGGAAGAAGAAAAGTGTTTTTTATCTACCATTCGATAAAATAACATATTAAGGTATAATTTCGATTCCTTTCACATTGAAAAAAATGTGTGTGATAATAATTGTGTACCATTTTGGTTGTTAGTGAAAAATAGAAATTCTATATCAATTCATGGTGTAATTTTTAATAAAAGGGCTTGAATAAATCATTAAATTTATTGTTGGGTGAGGGTAACAAGTAATATGTTACTTCTGTGAAAACAACAATGAGTAAAAATAAGAAATAATTATTCCTTTCCAATTTAATGTTGTTGAAGGCTCTTGATAGATACTATTCTAAATTTTTCCTGTATGTGAATGTAATAAGAATGAAATTTTAAGGGTTCAAAATACATGAAAAATACATACCACTTCATTGGTTTCTTCCAATAAAAATTCATAGTTTTTTACCACACAATGATGTTCATCCATTGATTAAGAAAGGTATTTTTTTCAATATCTTTTCTTTTTAAATCTATCATAGTTTTTTATTTCCTACCCTTAACTATGAGCATAATTATTTCTGTTTAAAATTTCCAAAAGGTTTGTAACACTTCACATGTATATATTTCAATAAATTTATATATGTTATGGTAGAATATCATTCATAAAACTGAGTGATATAAGTACCTCTTCACAGGCCAAAGACTCATCATGTGTCCAAAATTTGACATAATTTATTTTTCTTTTTTCTTATATATCCATTTTTTTAATATGTTTTTGTGTTACAGAGTTATATCTTATTATTATATAGTTTTTTTAACAACATTTGGTGACTGATATAATTTTAGTGTGGATGATGACTCATGAACACTGTGACCCTAAGGTTATAGATCTTATAGTCAATTTGTTTATATTATAAACTCTGACATTTATAAATTATGAAAATTGTTCCAAATTTTCATTAATAATATATATATATTACACACACTCAATTTTAAGTTGAGTTATCATAGAATCTAGGGGATGAATGATATCTTTAAAGGTGAAGTGATGCAATATTAAATCATGTGATTAGTCACAGTGGTTATGAATATAGATTGACCTATGGAATGGGGATTAATCACTCTATTGTTGTTCATATATAGATTTCGGATCCAGTAATAGCTAAGATAGTGAAATATATGGAATATTTTGTAGGAAATGATTCATGCATCTGAATAGGCCAATACACAATTAGTTACAGAAGTCAGGTAAATGATGGGTTATTTTTTTAGGGTGATAACTCATAAGATAAGATTATGTAGGTTCACAAATGAATATTTTTAATTATATATGAAATTAATTATTAATATAACTAATAGATTTTTTTATAGTCCCTGGATACACCAGAAATGGGTAGAAACCATGGACATACATGATTCGCTAGATACATGAGGTGTGTTTTCTTTTATTTCTTTGATTTATCATTTTAGTTTACCTAAAATAATTTGATAAATATCATAAATTCATTTATAATCATCTTCTTTCACCTTCATATTATTATTAATGTGAAAATCACTTAAAAGGGGTTAAAACCATGAAAATGGGTTCGTATTGACATAAAAACAGATGAGAATTGTCTCGAGGTTATATGTGATCTATAGGAATCAACCACATGTCAAATTTCTCAGTTTTCATTGTATGATTTAATGTACCCTTTCAACTTTTTATTTTTTTATTAAAATAAAATATCACTAGTCAAGGAGTCAAAATAGATGTATGAGTATAAATTGACGTGAAAACTTAGGAAAATGATTCTTGGGATGTGTTTTATTTCTAGGAATCAACCAGGCATCGATCTAATTCCAAGATTACTCGATATGATAGAAATTTTGATTTCAAAATATTGATGATTTTTAATAAATAATAGATCATGTGTGTAAAGGTAAGATCCAATAAAATGAGATCAGGTTACCATGAAACCATAAGATAATGATTACAGAGTCATTTTTGGTCTGTAGGAATGAACCATGCATCAATCGAACTCTCTGATTGATCAATATGATCCTAAGTACAATTTAACCTTTTTATTTCTATTAAGATGACATATTAACCATTAAGGGGTAAAATTTTTAATAAAACTTAGTAAAATGATCCTTGATTTATTTTTATCTATATAAATTAATCCCACATCAATATAAAACTTTATTTTCATGGTATGATGGAAAGTGTGATTTCTTATTGTTAACAAATATTAATAAATGAGAAATCACCAATGTAAGGGTCAAAATTAATAAAATAGACTCGAATTGGAGTGAATCAAGTATACTATGATTTTGAGTTCATTTATGATATATAAGAACTAACTATATATCAATATAATACCTGAATTGATCACTATGGTCAACCATATAGTTTTAACATCACATTGTTACTAATGGGTCAAATCACTCATCAAGGGGTCAAAACTGATAAAACAAGTTTGGATTTCCATGAAAATTAAGAAGAATGATATTTGAGTTAGTTTGGATCCTTAGGAATAAACTACACATCAATACAATGCTCATATTTATCAGTATGTTCAAAATTACTATTTCACCATCATATTTTTATTAAAATTAAATATCACCTATCACAATGTAAAAATATATCAAACAATCTTGCATTGACATGAAAACAAAGTATAATGATTAGTTAGTCCTTTTTGATATATAGAAATAAATATCACATCAATAAAAGGTCTATATTATTAATATTATGTAAATTATGATTTTATATTATCAACACTTATTTATAAATGACAAATCACTCATGTAACGATCACAATGGTGAAACAAATCTCGGGTTGGTGTGAAAAACATAAGAAAATTATATTGTAGTCATTCATGGTCGGTGGGAATCATCCACACATCAATATGATGCCTAAAATGATCATTATTATTGAATTTTCTGTTTAACATTCACATTTTAATTCAAGTTGACAATCACCTCTAAGGGCTCAAAACAAATAAAAAAATTCTAATTCTCATAAAAAACATAAGAGAATGATTTGATTCCTTTATGGTCTATATAAAATAACCACTCATTAATTTGACTCTTTTATTGTATGGTATGATCAAAAGTATCATTTCAACTTTGAAATGATATTAAAATGACATATTAACCATAAATGGGTAAAAATGGAGAAAATAAGCTCAGATTAACTTAAAACATAAGAGAATGAAACTCAATAAATTTATAATATGTATAAATCAAGTACACATAAATTTAATTCCATAATTTCTTAGTATGATGGAAATTATGATTTCATAATAAATAAATAAAATTAAAATTGAAAAATCACCCATATATGAGTCAAAAATAATAAAACGAACTCTAAAATGGAATCAAAATATAGGAAAACAATCTTTGTGTTGTTTTTGGTCTAAAGGATTCACATCAAATCACATTAAAACCTGAATTTGTAAATATGATTGAAAGTTCCATTTGACATTGACATTGTTATTAAAGTGTAAAATCACTTAAAAGGGCTCAATCATAAAAAAACAAATTGGTATGAAATCTTAGGATAATGGACGTCAGGAAATTTATGATCTATATAAAAAACTGAACATAAATATGATTCTAATATTTCACTCTATCGTCCAAAGTTCCTTTTCACCTATGAATTCATATTAAAATTTCATATCACCAATCAAGGGGTTAAATACAAAAATATTAGATCAATTTGACTTGAAAACATCTATGAATGAAACTTGAGTCATTTTTCATCTTAATTAGTCAATCTTGTATCAATCAGATGACTGCATTTCTTAGTATGATGGAATATACAATTTCATATTGTTCATAGTAATTAATAAGTAAAAAATCAACCATGTATAGGTTAAAACAAGTAAAATGATCTCTATTTTCAGTGAAAATATATTACAATGATCTACGTTCCATTTTGGGTTTGTATGAATCAATTTCACATCAATTTGATACCTAAATTGATAAATGTGATCAAAAGTGTCATTTGACCTTTTCCTTGTCATTAAAGTGGTCAATCACCTTATCACACCCATATCCTTCATTTAAGTTACTTTTTCATTTTTTATTCTTGACCTAACTTTCCCCCCTATGTTTCCCCTAGTCCCCATGGATTTTTAAAGAGTTTAGACACTTTTTGAGTTGACAAAAGGGGGCGCACGGTTGGGGTGCACAGTTTGCTAAACTGTTCTAGAAAACCATGTGGCCTTGTCCATATCATTAAAAATGTTTTTAATTTCCATTTTTCCTCCCAATATTTATCCAAACTCGCCCCTTTCTTCCCCTATTTGACCAAAGCATCCATCGAATCCTCTCAAGCACCTCAAAACCTCTTTAGAACTCCATTTTGAAGGGAGATTTGGTGGAGAAACTTCAAACTTCCTCAAGTAAGTGAATCTCTTATTTAGTTCTCTCCTTTTTAATAGATTTTATTCCCTTATTATTGATGTTCCTTGTGTTCATCATGTAGTGTTTCGATCCTAGGGTTTGATCTTGGTTTTATTGGTCTATTCTTTTGGTTTTTAGCTTGATTTAAGTCCCTTGTGGTGTAGTAGTGGTGCAGTTGAATTTTTGCACAAAGAATCAAGGGTTTTAACATTTGTGGTAGGTGATTCCATGGGTAATCAATTCTAGGTGAGTTATATTTGCTGAATTTTTTTTAGCACACTTATCATCCATTTTTCTTGGTGCGAAATATGTATTTGGTAACGATTGTTGAGAAAATTATTTTTAGGTACCAATTTGGTGTTAAATTGGGTGTTTTACATGTATATTTTATGTTATGCCAAATGGTGTTGTTTTATAACTCATGTAATGGGATTATAGTAATGTTTTGGGTGTTGAAAATTCTATTTTGGTGAATATAGGTATGCCTATGGTGTTCAATGTAGTATTTTAAAGGGATTTTGTGTGAAAAGCATTATTAGATTTTGTGGAGTTGTTTTATTGAAATTATAAAGGTTTTTTTTGAGTGGTGTAAGTGGTTAAAAACATGTGTAGCTAATGTTCTGGTGTTGATTTTGACTAGAACTGATGTGTTTATGTGATAACGTATTTTTTTATCATGAGATAATGGTTTGATCACAAAGGGGGAAACTCGGGTACCTAGGAGGGCAGATATGTACTAGTACGCTAGTGATTTTGATGGGTTTTGTCCCTGTTTCACTGAGAAAAATGGATAACGACAAAACTAACAAGACTATATTGATGATGATTTGGGATCACTAGGTTATGAGTATGATCCCTACAAGTGAATTATGCACAATAACAGAGTTTTCTATGGTAACATTACACCGAGGTACAAGGTACGTGGGGCCCAAGACTAACTATTGCCTAGGGGTGTTCCAAAGATTGGTGCTCATTGACTCTTGTGTATTTATATTTGGAATATAGAGTTTTTTCTAGAAAATAAATCATCCTACATGTTTTACTGCAATGTTCTGTTTCATGGAAATTTTCCTTTGAAAACTATTTACATTAAAAAGTTTCATCCTTTAGAAATTATTTTCCCCTACCTCTTGTTTATTAAAAAGGGCGTGATTTTTATCATGTATTATTTACTCTAAGGAATCTATTAGTGGTATCCTATTTTTTTTAGGCTCAAACCATACTTACACCCCTTGGGTGTAAGTAGACATGGTCATGTCTGACACACGTAAAGGAAAGGCTTTGGGTGATGGTGGATCAGGTTGTTAGTTCTCATCCATGGTGCAGCATTGTAGATAGGGCTTGTGGGTGATGACCCCTTTTCATGTGGAGTCCTTGGGGTTGTTTTGATGCTATTTTTATGTGTCTTTGGACCTCTTACTCTATGTTTAAACATATATATTAAGTGCTTGATTTTTTTCTAAATCTTATTTGGTATGAATTTTTTAGATTCGGTTTATCGATTGTTTTTATGTTTTCTGTATCCATATTCATGTAAATCATTCCCAAACCAAAATATATGATACCCGGCCACTTCTTCCAGATCATGGTGATAGGGAACGCCCTTCGTGCCTTGTAATGGGCTGGGTTTGGTGCCGGGTTTGGTCACAAACATGTTCAGTTTGTGACAAAATGGTATCAGATGGGGGCAATGTTTTTGGGTTATATTATTATTTTGGGATAAGTAGGGATAGATAGGAGCTAGGACTGTTGGGACTCTATGTTTTTTACATGAGTAGGTTTCTTTTCCCACACCTCTCTTGGAAAACCTTGAGCCTCCATGGGATATTGGAATTATTTATTTGACTTCACTTCCCGGTGAGACATGTGGGCTGTAGACTACATGTGGACATCAGGCAGGGGTGAAGTAGTGGTTTATTTTATTGTTGTAATGTTTTTTTCTTCATTATATTTTATGATATTGATGGAATTTTTTAGAATTTTTGTACTGATTTTTTCTCTTGTGATTTTTTCATTTTTGTAGCAACATGACTCCCTCGAAAGCTCCCATGTACCCACGGGAGGAAGCCGAAGAGAGTTCTCCCTCACCGCTTGATCAGAGGCTTGTCGAGGCTTTGGTTCAAGTTATCCAAGCAATAAGGCATGTACCGGCTTCTATTCCAACTCTAGTTAGTGAAGATGAGACTAGTCCTAGGAAGGAAAAGGCCTAGGAGTTTCTGAAAAATAAGTCTCTTACTTTTTGTGGTAGCATAGAACCACAGGAAGAAGTGGAATGGATGGAGAAGATTGATCGAATTTTTGGGTTCCTGTATAAACCTAAGGAGCTCAGGGTGAAGTGTGCCTCATTTCTATAGGAGGGTCCCAGCCAAAGGTGGTGGGAATCAGTATTTTTTTTAAAGGTGGGGGAAGGCACCAAATTATTTTATTAAAAGAAAAAGTTTGGAGATACATCAAGCAAGCCAAAATAAAAAGCAAACAAAACAGAACGAAGTTTTCAAGAACCCCTTTCTGGGGGACCAATCTTCTTTCTGATTTTCTCCGTGATGATCTTCTCCTTGCTTGGAATCTCATTCCAAGGATCAATATTGACGCGCCCATGCCCACGCCCCCTCCATCGCCCTCCATTGTATTTGGCATCTATTTCCACAACTTGTTGTAGCAAGGTTTCTAAGTCCTCATCAGAGCTATCTTCTTGAGACATCTCTCTTATTTTCATTTCATCAATTCTTTTAAAATTATTCTTTTGGATTCTTGTTCTAAACTTCTGCCATGCATCCTATTGTACCTCCTCATTGACATATTTCCCATGATTTGACCACCTCACTTGCGTAGCTGGGGTGCTCAGTCCCTGCACACTAACCACAGCATGTTGATCAGATGGAACTTCCAAGGATGTACCCACCTACTTATCATCCGAAGGAGTGGTCTGAGAATCCAGCTCCTGAATTTCTATTTGTTCAGCCTCCACTTCTGGTAAATCAGAATGTGTATGAGAGTCCTTTCCTGCATTTCCAGCCACTACTAGTGGTTCTGATATTAAAGAAGGCAGCTCAGTTTTCCCAGAAGATCCAGGTGTAGCAACCTGGGTGATCAGCGTTGAGGGAGTGACCGAGGCAGAGGCCTGCTGTATAACAATTCCTGCCTCATTTTGAGTCTCATCTTGAATAGACACCAAATCAACACTAGGAGGGTCTTCGGCTGCATCCTTGTTACCATAACAAGCTTGAAATGCAGCTTGATCATCTTGCTGAACATCAGTGATAATCTGTACAGCATAAGTAGGGTTAGACTCAACATCTTGAGATGTATCAACATCCAAAGTAGGACCTATTTCTGCAATAACAGGATTAGAAATAGATAAGGTAGGGGTCTCCATGTGTCCCTCTTCCACAACATCTGCCCATGATCTTTTAATTTTCCCAGGGGTCAAATTTTCACTGGCATCCACTGGAATTGTTTCATCAGATTGTCCATTCACTATAGTCTTATTCTCAGATAAATGCATGTTAGTTTGAACCTGCATAAAGACAGGTTTCTCCATTTGAAGTTTGGGGCATGTTTTAGAATCATTCCCTCGAAGTGAGCAAATCTTGCAAGTCATATGCCTCCTGCAATTAGTTTCATCATGTCCTATAACTTTGCAATCCAAACAGAATTTAGTTAAGCTTTCATACTCAATTTTCAGCACTAATTCGTCATCATCAGTGGATAAGAAAAATCTATCAATCAATGTGTAACAAAGATCAACTTCTACAAGGCATCTAACAAAGTGACCGTACCTAGCTACTTCAGTCTCTCTATCCATCCTGATTGGAACACCAATAGCTAAGGCTATATCATAGAGAATCCTAGGATTACACAGTATCCAATTTAGGCCAAAAATTTTAATCCAAACATGTGTTGCAGTGTTACCAATTTTAATTGGGTTGAATGTTCTATCCCATTCTCTAATGTGAAGATCTCTGGGATTGAAAGAAAGTGAGTCAAAGCCCCATGCTCGTATCTTGAGATCCTCCGAGGGGAAGAGAAAGTGGTAGAATCCCTTCCCGAGGGATACACATTGCCAGGACCTGAAACCCCAGATCTCTGAAAGCCATTGTTCGAGGTAAACCATCTTCCACAGTTTTGATCCCTTCGGAAGAATCAGCCTGGCAATTATTGAGTGAGCCCCCAACTCTAATCTCTCAGCAACAGCATCCAAATCCGCCTTGACATGGGCCACCGAACCCTTTTTTCTGATTCCTACAAACGAACCCTTAAAATGGGAAAAGGAAAAGTTTTTATCACTAACCCTGAGTGACCTATCCCTGGGGATTTCTGATTTCTTTGCATCTACACCATCCGAAGCGCTAAGAGCATTCTTGTGAGAGTTGAATCTATCTGGATTTAAGAAGAAATCTACCATATTCAGTTGATTCAGCGAGCAAGGAAACCCTAGTCTTCATTCTGCGTCACAAGCTCCAATCGGTTGCTGAACATCCTCCCCTTAGCTGGTGGGAATCAGTACTTCAAACTGGGAAGAATGACCAGACGCATTGGGGTGATTTCAAGGTTGTCTTCAATGAACAGTACTTCCCTGAGTTCTTGGCATATGTTAGGTCCCGAGAGTTCATGGATCTTTTTCAGGGGGATATTTATTTGATGGACTGCGCTAATCATTTTGTTTAGCTAGTTCGATATGCTCTTTAAATCATTTCTAATGATAATGTGAATGCCCATAGGTTTGAGAAAGTCTTACGACCAGATATATACTCCCAGGTATTCTTGTTTAAGTTGAGGACCTATGCTAAGGTGGTTGATTGGGAGTGCATTGTGGATATTCACTGGAAAGGGAGGGGTGGTTTCTTTGGGAATGTATTAGTAGTGGATAGTGGAATCTCTTTAGAGAAAAAATGAAGCGATAGGATCAGGTGAATAGGGGAGGTGGTTGTTTAGGCCACTCTTCCAGGAAGTTTTCATCTGAGGCTTCTGATGAAAGATCGGTTGTGTTCCACCAGTGTGGGAGACTGGGGAACATCCGACTAGTAGACCCACTTCCTCTGAATCCCTATTATCAATGTGGAGGTATCGGTAACTTGTAGCACTTTTGGTGGGTGGCACATCCACATAATAGTGGGGCAGGGTCAGTGGCTTCAAGAGGAGTGCCAACTTAGTTAGAGCTATCAAGGATGGTGGGGATCTCATTTTGGTGGTCGTGGTGGATGGTATGGGTCATCATCTAGTCAGATCCAGTTTAAGGCACATCAATAGGCTAGTGGTCATCCTCAGGCAGATACTGGACATCTCCATGTGGTGGATCAGGCACCAGCAGGAACAGAGACGGGACCATCGACAGTTCGAGGTACTGTTTAGATTGCATCTTCTATAGATGCAGATCTTTTAGACGTTGGTGCCTCTTTTTCATTCATTTATACCTTTTTTGTGGACACTCTGAATTTTTTCATCTGATTTGTTGTCTTTTACGATGGATCTGGTTACGCTACTTGGAAAGAGGAAGGATCAGGGTCTCTGGTGCCCGTTGTGTGCGCTTTCCATGTTAGGGGTTGAGATGGAGTGGGACCTATGGGTCTTAGATATGGAAATATTTGACATAATAATTATAATGTATTTGGCTAGTACACTTCTAGGCATACATCGATTGCTATAGGTGGTGGGTCAGTTTCACGGCACCTGATGGGAGTCGTCAAGTTTTTCATGGGGAATGGGATCCTCGGTCGAGTCGTGAGGGACCTCCACTCCGAGAGTTGGGAGATGTTGTTTTTCAATTATCATTGCTCATGATAGAGTATTATGTTCATTCATATAACAGAGGACTACCCCATGTAGTTGAAGAGATTCCTGAGGTATTTCGGTATAATTTTTTATGTTTTCCCCCGTTGTGGGATGTGGAGTTCTCGATCGATTTGGCACCGAAAACACAGCTGATATCTATTCCCTCATATCGCATGTCCCCCACTGAGCTGAAATAATTAAATATATAGCTGGATGACTTAGAATCTAAAGGATTCATTCTCCCGAGCATCTCTCCTTGGTCCACTCCTTTATTTTTTTCAAAAATGACAGACGGATCCCTCTGGTTGTGCATTGACTACCAGAAGCTGAATACGGTATCAATCAAGAACAAATATCATTTCCCCTGAATATATGACTTGTTAGATCAGTTGAATGGGGAGGGGTGGTTTTTGAAAATATACTTTCATTTGTACTATCATCAAAACAAGTTGAAAGAGGCAGATATCCCAAATATAGCCTTCTGAAGAAGATACGGCCACTTTGAGTACTTGGTCATGCCCTTTGGATTGACCAAGGATTCAGCGGTCTTTATGGAACTCATTAACAGGGTGTTCCATCAGTATCTTGATTCTTTTTTGTGGTTTTTGTGGATAAAATCCTAGTTTATTCGGGATCCAAGGAGGAACATCAGAATCACTTGCAGATCATTCTGGGAACTTTACGAGAGCATCCCCTTTATTCAAAGTTGTAAAAATGCACTTTCTGGATCAGGGATGTAAAATTTTTGGGTCCTGGGATCTCAGAGTAGGGGTTTTTGGTGGACCCTGAAAATATCAGTGCGGTTATGTCATGGGATAAGTTGAAGAACATGTTCGAGATTAGGATTTTCTTTGGCATGGCTGGTTATTATAGGTGGTTTGTTCGGGAATTCTCTCGGTTTGATTCACTAATGACTAAGCTAACCTGGATAGGGGTGAAGTTTGTTTGGGGCCCAGAATGTTAGGAATCATTCGAGGATCTAAAGAGCCAGTTGAATACCACCCTCGTTCTAATTTTTCTAGTGGCTAGAATGAGGTATGTGGTTTATTGTGATGCTTTCGGTATGGGTCTTGGTTGCATGCTTATGTTGGGTGATCACATGGTGGTGTATGGCTCTCTCCAACTCTGACCACATGAAAAGAATTAGCCGACCCATGACTTGGAGTTAGCAGATGTGATTCTTTCTTTGAATACTTGGCGTCACTACCTCTTTGGGGAGAAGTTTGTGGTCTACTTTGATCACAAAATCATGGCCTATATCTTCTCATAGAAGGACCTCGTCATGGGGCAACGTCGTTGGATCGAGTACTTATAGGGGTTCAACTTTGAAATTGTCTATACCCAAGGCAAGGTTAACGTGGTGGATGGCGCCTTAAGCATAAGAGCCCCAGTGAAAGCTTTGAGTAAGTTCAGTGATGAGTGGACTCTAATGGAAATTTTTGATCAGATGCATGTAGAGGCTAAGGAGAAAAATGTGGATGCGTTCTTGGAGAGCGTTTAGTTAATTCATTCTCTCTTGGAGTTGATTTAACAGGAACAGCCTAGTGATGAGATTTTTAAGAGGTCAAATCAGTTTCTTCATGGTGGGGTGACATCCTCTGATTGGTCATCTTCTCCCTAGGGCATATTGTGCTTCAAGGGTCGTTCAGTAGTGGTGTTATCTCTATGCAAGGTTGTGATGTAGGATAGCCACCAGTCTCTGTGGTCTATCCATCTTGGTGCCACCAAGATTTATTGTGATATCGATCGACTATTCTAGTTACCAGGTATAAGATGAGACATCTCGGACTTCATTTCGAGATGCTACACATGCCAACAGGTGAAAGCAGAGCATTAAAGGCATTTCAGTTTGCTCCACCTATTACCCATTCCTACCTAGAAGTGAGACAAGGTCGCCATGGAATTCAATATTGAATTACCTCATACACCTTGGGGTAATAATTCCATTTTGGTGGTGATTGATCGTTGGACCAAATCAACCCACTTCTTTCTGATTATAGATACAGCTAAAGTTGATGGGTTGGGCTGTTTATATCTTTAGGAGGTGGTAAGGCTCCATGGTGTGCCATCAGTAGTTGTCTCAGATAAAGACTCTCAATTCACATCTCAATTTTTTGAAGTCCCTCAAAAAGCATTGGGGTCTCGGATTAAGATGAGCATAGCATACCATCCTCAAACGGATGGTTAGACAGAGCCTACGAATCAGATTTTGGAGGACATTCTCTGTGCATATGTTCTGGACTTTAGAGGTTCCTATGATAACCATTTGGTATTTGTTTAGTTTTATTATAATAATAGTTACCAATCCTCAGTTAGAATGGTTCCTTTTGAGGTTGTTTCTCCGATGCTTTCACCGGGGCGCGCGCATCCGTCTGTGGGGAGGACGCGCTGCTTGTTACCCCGCATTCCCGCTTTCCAAAGGCGGGCGGCATCCATTCCTTGTTCAGGGACGTCTGCTCCTTGATCGAAGCCGGGATGATGGGATGTCGGTTCTTCCTTCCATGGATTCCTCCTCGGAGCTCATCACCTAGTCCGGGTCTCCCTCATAGATTTAAGACGGGTTCTTGAAGCCCATTCCTGGTTCCATATCTACATGGACGCCAGTTAATTACACTACTTCCGTCGAGACGCTCCAAGGGGTCTTGTCGGGGCAGCAACCTTCGGTGAGGAGAATGGTCACGTTGGGGTGTCGTTGGCATGTCTGTCCTTGGTCCCTCATCACAGGGCTTCTCGAGGGCGCGGAAGCCTGAGGTATCCCACATCAAACATGGGGAATGTGTACCATCTGAGGTTTTCATCAGCTTCCCATGTTTAACACGGGGTATGTCATGAGTTTAACATCTTACGAAGACGGATTGGGTTGAAGGACCCCTAGGGGGAACACTGATGTTGGGGCCAGCATGTGGGCGGCTTCCCGGATGCCATGGAGTGGGATGGGGTGGCATGATCTCACCGGGATGTGGCAGCCCGGGTAAGGATCGGGATGGATGGTGGAGTGAGACATGGGGCTTACGTTTTGAGATGGCCCAAGAGGGGGAATACAATTTAATGTCATGTAGGACAAGATACAGTTTAACATCATGTGGGACGAAATACAGCTTAACGTCATGCGGGATGAGGGGTTTGGGGCTTACGCTCTGAGGCGGCCCAAGGTGGTCAGGGAACCGACATGGAGAGGTCGGGATGACCGGGTGGTGGGCTTGAACCTCGTGGAGGCTTCCTACGTACCATGCGTTAGCACGGATCAAAGTCCACATAGTTTACTGGGATGGGGCTTACGCTCTGGGGCGGCCCAAAAGAGGATTTCATGGTCGATGCGCACTCTAAGCCCACATGAGTCATGCTCGGTGTGGGAAACAAGAGGCAGCAGGGACCAGACGATCACTTCGTGAAGGGTGTGTCCATGAGAAGCAGAATGGGGCTTACGCGTTGAGCGGCCCAAAGAGGCAACAGGGGATTATGCGTTGTTAGTGGCCCTTGGTGTCGGGGCTTACTCCAGGGTGGAGGCCCATGGTGCGACAAAGTGCAGTGGGAACAGGACTCCACTGGCCTTGGAAGGGGGGAAGTACGGAGATGCACGGGTGCAATCATCCGCAAGAAAGGCTAGGGGCTTACGCTCTGAGGCAGCCCTTCCCCCACGGACAAACTCCGCTCCGACAAGGAGGATCTCATTCCATGTGAGGAAGAGTCCATTCTCGTGGAGACAAGTGGGTGTAAAAAATGTCTGAGCTGGGGGGACCCTGCGTGCGAAGCACGGGGTTGGACCACAGTTTAACGTCTTGTGTTAAGGACGAGGTTCTTAGCAATTTAACGTCATGCAGCTTGGACGAGGTGGGTTCGGTCCACACCCCTAGGGCTTACATGCCTAACGCCCTCTACCCCTTGTGGGAGGGAAGGCATCGTCAAGGCCATACGGAAGGGGGGCTGCAGGGCGAACCACCAGGGGGTCCACGTTAGCGTGGCTATGTGAAGAAGCAATAGTCGTTAGCGTGCCTATTCGGAGAAGCATAAGGCAAATCAACGCAACAGGAAACCTGGCCCAAGGTACCTTGAGGTTACTTCGCATGAGCCTGGAAGGCCGTATGGGAAAACAACGCATGGCACGCACGCCCGGCAGGGGAGACATCAGGTGCTGGTGTAGGGGGCAGCCAAGGGGCGTCAAGGTGAAGGGTCCTGGGCTTTGCGCGCAAAAGAGAAGTTTTGCGCGCAAAACACTGGGACGACGCGCAATTGGAGCAAGGTAATTGTGCGTGGAGAGGGAATTATGCACAGGGTTTTGCACTCTAGGTAGGGTATTGCGAGCACGAGACACGGATTGCGTGCAAGGCTGGAACCCGGGGAAGGGAGAAAATTCACTGAAGCCGGTGGAGTTGCGCGCAAAGGTGCACTCCGGGGCAAGGTTCCGAGAAATGAGGGATTACCTGGAATCCATATTGCACGTGGGGAAAGCCGAATTGTGCGCACGAGAGTCGCTTCGAATTCCAGAACCCCCAAACCGTTCGAGGTCACCTTCTATTTATAGGCGACCTCCGGCGCAGAATCCAGGCGGCGCGCGAAATTCTTAACACCGAGCGCGGCCGGCGCGCAAAAACTCGCCATGCAGAACCGGGGCGCGCAAAGATTGCGCGCCTCATTGGCTCAATTCCATGAAACCGGGTGATTCTCCATGCAAAGAACAATTTTTCACACGGATCCTCCTTTATTTCGCACACCACATCTCGGGCCTCCGGATTGGGCCTCTGATTCCGAATATGAATTCGCTTCGTCATTTCGAAACTCCCTCCGAGAGTTACAGACTTTCTTCGGCATCAACAAATGCCCCCTTGGAATTGGACCGGCAAGAGGTCGCAACGATCGGATTCCAAGGGAAACACCGAAACGCCGAAGTGCTGAGTCTCTTGGTCAAGTTGCGCACAAAATTCCGATGGGGTGCGCAAACCCTCCGAACGCGCGTGGAATCCTCTTTCCGCGCGGCCAGGAACCCTGGCCTCGCCTATAAAAAGGGGCGCTGGGTCCCAAATCCATACTTTCTCTTTTTCCGCGCGATAAGCTCATCGCTCTCGTGCACGAAATCGCTTCCGCGGCTGCGCGTAATAACGCTCTGGCAGTGCAGAATTCCATCCGAAATTCGGCCGTGATTTAGCGCCTGCTCGGGCTTTTCCGCGCTTCACATGCCGATTGTGCGCTCATCTCCAGGATTTCAGGCAACTCATTCAGATTTCGCGCAGAACTCTCTGATTCCGCGCACTACATCCTGATTTCACCCAACTCCCGAAAGATTCGAGATGGCTACAAACCGAGTTGATGAGGGGGAACCCGCTGCCCGTAGGACATAAATGGCGGCGAACAAGGAGGTTTATGGCACCAAGGTGATTGTATCCAACAATCTGACCTTGTTCAATCTGCTGACTCCAGCCCAGAAGACGTATCCCTTGTCCGACAACCTCCCGCTCTGGAATTTTGGCATCCTGGAGGAGGTGCCACTGCCGGGCTTCGAAGTGGACACGCCGCGGTCTTGGGTGACCCGAGAGGACGAACTTCCTCGCTACAACATCACCAACAACGGCCATCCTGCCAGGGAAACTAGAAATATTGACGTATATGTCCTAAACTAGAAGACTAGGACCATTACTGGGGACGAGCCTGTGGTAGAGGATTCTCTGGCCCTCTACGCGAGCACGTTCCGTCAGAGCGTCACAGATGACACGAAGGGTTGGCTGAAGGATTGGGACCTGCGGTCCGGGGGCAACTTCACCAGCGAATGGGCATGGGCATTATGGTTTCACCATACCTGTGACCAGTTCGGGGACGAACTGCGGTATATCGGCATGTTCGAGGCGGTATGGACATCGCAGTTCCACTTCCACCGCCAGCCTAAACTTAGACCGGAGCTATTCACTCGGTGGTCTCCTGACACCAACACATTCCACCTTCATCATGGGGAAGTTGGTATCAGTATTTGGGGCGTTCACTGCATCGGAGGTATCCCACTGGAGGGTTACTAATACGACGAGTTCATTCCCCAAAAGAACACCTGGGGAGACAGGTCGCGGACGCCTATGCTGATGTGGCACCTGCTGCAGCTGGCCAAACAGAGGATGGGGGTCAAGGACTTCCTGAAGTACATCGCCTACAAGGGCTAGTTCAGCCTGTTCCTTGAGAAGGATCCGGCCGTTAAGATGTCGGGACGGGGAAAACGGTGCCCAACCGCGGCTCAGAGGAGCAAGGACGGGTCATACTGGAGGACCGTGGAGGCGGGGAAATACTAATTATGGGGCTACCGCGTCATTGAGGCCCGGGACCCGAACGTCTGGTATGCCAGGTTCCTTGCCGCCTTCCTGAGTGGGTGTCTCCTGCCGGTGCGGGACGCGAGGATGGGCGTCCGTCCAGCAACACTGGTGATGGCGGGCTACATGGCCGCCAACAAACGGTTCAACTTGGGCGTCCCCGTACTGGACAAGCTGTATGCCATCCTGGGGCGTATCTCACGAGGGGGGTCACCTCGGAGAGTATGTGGTCCCTTCCAGATCTTCCATGGCTGGGTGGCGGCTCATCTCAGTGGGTATACTTTCCCAAACGTCGTCCTTCCTCCGGGCAACGGTCTGCGACCGTCCTTGCTAAACATCGCAGGGGTGGCGCCGATGACGCTCAATGAGGAGGGAATGAGGATCCGCATCGGCAACCATACCAACTTCAACTTCAGCCCGTTCCCCACCCCAGTCGGCCAGCTGGTGGACAACGGGCGAGGCTCTCTGGAACAGCAGGAATACTTCCAGAGCATTCGGGGTGGGGTGCTCGTGGCTCGGATCGATGGGAAGGTAATCTGCGAGCCTTACGTGCCATCCCGATTTGCCAGGAAGTTCGAGTTCCTCCAACAAATGCCGAAGAAGGTACTCACGGCAGTTTGGTAGGAGAAGAATCCATGCGTCCTGCGCCATATGTGGTTGATGTTTACCACCTTCGGCTCTGGTGATGTTGTTACTCTTCCTCCCACCAGGGTCAATGCGGGCCTAGAAACCGAATACGCTGAACACTGGACCATTGCGTACCCCGAGGGGCTATTACGCAAGCGCGTTCGGCAACTTGAGGTTACTCGCGTGGAAACCGGGCGACGGGAAAGAAGGCATGGTGCCGTCAGAAGGGGAGGACCAAGGGCATGTCAGGCAGCGAGGCATGCGCAGGCCGGGACATCGGCAGCGGGAACATCACATGGTGTTTCCACGTCCTCGTTACCTGCGGGGGGTCACATGAGGCGGCCAGGGAACTGCCCGGGAAGTAGATAAGATATCTGCTCGAACCTTCCCAAGACGCAATTCTCCCAGCACTGTGGTCGGGGTGGATGACCCTACGGCAATCGCTGAGCGTCGAATCCATCTGGCAGAAGATAATGCAAAACGGGATCCAACTGCCAGAGGCCTGTCTCGTTCGAATTACCAACCGAGTAAACTTCCATCGGCGGCATGCTTATCTAACGGCCATGGATGCATACGCGCGCCAAAGGGGGAGGTGTGCAGAGCCACCTTTCCTAGTGAAAGTGATACTCGGCCAGGAGCATGATCCAGAAGCGATGTCGCCGGGAGAAGGCGACAGTGACAAGGAGCTGGAGGGGGAGGAGGAAACCGGAGAGGATGAAGGCGAGGGAGAAGACGAAGAAGAAGAGCCCGAAGGTGAGGGGTCACAAGGGGCGACCTACCAAGGGAGTCTCCGAGAGAGTGGCGAGATTTCCGACTCTGATCTCGACATAACCGAGATTCTCGAGGTTTGTATCTATCTTCATTCATTTCCCTTATTCATCCATTCTCCTTTCCAACTTCTAACTCACTTCCCCATCCTACTCAGGAGCAGTTGAGTGTTGGATGGGCGTCCCCACCAGAAGAGGGAGGAGAGGAACCAGTGGGACATGATAGGGATCCGACACCCATCATTGAATTAACAATCGTGGAGGGGTCTCCCCTTACGGCGGCTCCTGCAGCGGCCGAAACACTGGGGACCGATGCTCTGGATTCCTGTAAGTCTCCCGCTTCACTACTGGTGCTTGGTGTCAAGAGATCCCATCTGACCAGCATATGCCTTGTGTAGTGATATCAACACTGGAGGCACGTCAGGCTACGATGCTCGAGCTGTCTGCGAGTGGACCAGCGGTGGACGTACCACCTCATTCAGAACATGCTCCCTACACTGAGTCGACCACGACAATTGATGAACAGGGGGTGGCGGACATCAGCAGCGCTGTTCCCGAGACGAGGTCAGAATCTGGTGGAGGAATCATTGCTACTGGGGCGAGAGAAGAAGGTCGCCCGGATGTCGAGGATTCTATTCCTCACAAAGGCGTCCATGTGGCGGATCCTGCTGCCGATCTGCTAGCTGCCTTCCCCCTATACCGACCCGCTGACCCCAAGGAGATAGATGACTCAGACTCAGAGGCAGCCGAGGAGAGTCGGATGACACGGCGCAAGGGGTGGAAGTGTATCCAACGCTTCCTCAGACAGCCACAGTTGGATTGGCTGAGGTGTATGGGAACACTTCAGACCTGGCTGCGCTTCCTGTGCGCCAGAGGGGCTGACGCTCAGCGTCTTCATCTGACGGTCCGTGATTACATGGACGAGAAGATACGCGAGAGCAGCCGGCGCACCGACATTTCCTAGTTCCGGGGAGGATCAGAGAGCGCTCAAGCGCTGCTGAGGGCGGAGTAGGAAGTCCGACACCTCAAACGGCAGGCGGCAGATAAAGAGGCATTCATCGCGACATGCTCTGATCTCGTGGAGCAACTGACGGCCCACCTGGCTGATGCGCAGGAACAACTGGTGGAGGCGAGTCACCAGATGACCGTACTTCGAACCGAGCGGACGCAGGCACAAGCTAGGGCTGGCGAGCTGCGCTCTATGGTGACCGACGAGGAGAGAGTCTTCAAAGAGCGAGAAGCAGTCCTGGAGGCTACTAGCCGAAGGGTAGCAGTGCTGGAAAGATCTCTTCAGCATGCTGATCCCTAAGGGATTTGTTTTTTCCATCTCATGAACTTTCTACTTGTACTGCTCATCGTCTCAATCCAATATATGGCCAAATCCATTCATTTGTACCCTTGGTTTAATGCGCTCAACCATAGTTTCGAAACGAATAACAACTCATCCCAAGGATCTTGTGGGTCGTGCCCAACGCAAGAAGCAGAAGATGCTCGTACCATCATTTCGTTCAACTGTGGGGCATTGACCAAGCTTCAGGCATCCAAAATTGGGCCTGGACTTTTGAGGAGACCCCGGGCCGATCGATGTGTCGACTCCTCAATGTGCTCTAACACACGAGCAGGGCGATGCCGGGGGCATCAAAATCCATCCGAACATAGGGGGACAGAGAGGAAGGGTGAATCACGCTGCCCAAATTCGGAACCCAATGGGGGGAAACCATGGAGGATAACTGTCAACCGTGGCGGAAACACAGCATCCATATCATGTTGGCCTGGAATGGGGGACAATAAATAAGGGCTGACCGCTGACCATGTTCGCAACGCGGGGCCTAACTCAAATATCGTCGGTCAGTTTTCCGGAACGTTGGCCCAGGACAATAGGTGGACCATAGGTCTGTCATCCATACTGTTAGGGGGTCCTGTTAAACATGACCAGTCCTCTGGAAAGTTGGCCCAGTACAGTAGGCAGACCATAGGTCAAGCATCCATACTGTTA
Organism: Viscum album; assembly: GCA_963277665.1. NCBI lineage: Eukaryota > Viridiplantae > Streptophyta > Magnoliopsida > Santalales > Viscaceae > Viscum > Viscum album. The sequence goes on from OY728139.1 coordinate 1,123,429,908, forward strand.
GGGGGTCCCATCAAACATGAAAGGAAATGAGGATCCGAATAAGGGGGGACACAAAGCGTGCAAGGTGGAGTGGTGGTTTGTTCGAACAGAGTCCAACACTCCCGAAATTGCGCCACCATGGCGAAGGCGCATTATGCGGACATACCGAACTGATCACGGGTTGTCCCAATTTCCAGGCGGGACCTCTTTGGTGAGAGAATTTCCGCTTCCCATTATTATCATGGGGCATCCCAAACCTGCTCGGGGTAGATGTCCTGATTACACCACTTCCCATGAGGTCAGGCCGAGGGGACGACAATAAGGAAGGACGAGGTTCAGTAATCTCTGGGCTGGACCCAAGACGAAATTTTCGAGCGGTCCTACGTATCTCATTAGAATGAGAATCAATCCACACATAGTTCTTGAAACACAGTTTAATGTCATGTGGGATGAAATACATTTTAACGTCATGCAGTACGGAATACAGTTTAGCGTCATGCGGGACAGAATACAGTTTAACGTCATGCGGGGCAGGGAACACGTCTCATCTGGGGATAAGCACGGCACGGTGAGTAAACCGACGTAAATGAGGACATTATCCCGCACCACATCGCGCAATACCACAAGAGAGAGCGAGTCATAAAGAGTCAAAGAAATGATCTTAGTTTTAGGTCTTAGAACTCGGACCAAGAGGATCTTAGTTTTAGGTCTTAGAACTCGGACCAAGGGGATCTTAGTTTGAGGTCTTAGAACTCGGACCAAGGGGATCTTTGTTTTAGGTCTTAGAACTCGGACCAAGAGGATCCTAGTTTTAGGTCTTAGAACACGGACCAAGAGGATCTTAGTTTTAGGTCTTATAACTCGGACCGTAGGTCAGACGGAGACATAAGAGGCACACGGTGGAGTAACTCAAACATCTGGCGTGAATGGGAATAGGGGGTGTGTATGGTGCGGTGAACAAACCCACGTGAATGATGACATAATCCCGCACTACATCGCACAACCCCATTAGGAGAGGTTTTAGGTCAAGGGACCAAAAACGAAAGTAGGCTGGGCCCGCGGGGAAGTGCCCCAGGCGCTCCTACGTATCTCATAAGGATGAGAATCAAGCCATACGTAGTTCTTGAAAGCATCTTAGTTTAAGGTCTTAGAGCTTGGACCGTGAATGGGAAAGGGGAGAAACTGACACATGTCAAGGCGGTTACAAAACCCGACGTGAATGAGGACCTAATCCCTACTTACCATGTGCTCTCCGGGGAAATGCTCGAGTCAAGGGACCGAACACGAAGGTAGGCTGGGCCTGCGGGGAAGTGCCCCAGGCGCTCCTACGTATCTCATAAGGATGAGAATCAGGCCATACGTAGTTCTAAAAAGGTGACATGGTGAGATACCAATGCCAGGGGAAAAGGGAAGTGCAGGCATGGCCCTTGCACTAAAAGAAGCGGAATTTGATAAATCTTGTTTGTCCTTTAAGGTGAGTGGTTTTTTTTTTGTGAAGTGACGGGCCTAGAGTATTAGGCAGTGGTGTCTCCACAAGAATCAAGCCATGATAGGCATTGACAAATGGCATGGCACGTGACCAATACCCAACGTGATGTCCTCTACAACGAGGTCATCACAATGCAGTGTCATTTTCCGTCTTGCGGCCAGGACGATAATGTCACAGTTTAGGGTCGTGTGATAGGACCAGCAACAGAGTTTAAGGTCGTATGGTTTGGACTGACAACACAGTTTAAGGTCGTATGGTTTGGACCGGCAACACAGTTTAAGGTCGTATGGTTTGGACTGGAACACAGTTTAAGGTCGTATGGTTTGGACCAACAACACAGTTTAAGGTCTATGTTTTGGACCAACAACACAGTTTAAGGTCATATAGTTTGGACCGGAACACAGTTTAAGGTCATATGGTTTGGACCAACAACACAGTTTAAGGTCATATGGTTTGGACCAGCAACACAGTTTAAGGTCGTATGGTTTGGACCAAGGGGAACACGCACAATGCGATACCATCACTGCGCGCGATTCCGAGAGAGGAGCCTCGTGCCAAGGGGCCGGTGAGGGTCCAAACATCATGACGGGGACAGGATATGCTATCTCCCAGCTGTTCTGGGCCCGAAACGCAATGTCCGGGCGACTCCTCGTTTCCCATGGGGATGAGGGTCAAGCTGCACGCAACCTGTAAAGAAGAGACCCAAGCACATACTCTAGCACTCAGATCGTGGGATCCCCGAGAGACACCGTTACGCATCTCGGTCTGTCTGATGTGCAGGGGTGTACTGAGGGTTAGTACAAGGAGTGTCAAGATTCCACCTTGACATGGTGGGGCGGAACATGACATGAACCATGCCACCAACATTCAGGGCCCGGGGGAACCGGCGTGATGACTCAGGATTACTGCTGACCATGTTCGCAATACTGTCGTGTCAGTCATGGGGACCAACAAATGATCATCAACCACTGACCATGTTCGCAACGCAGTATTTGTATCAATTTGTTGTCTGAAACCCTCAGGGGCATTGGCCCGTGACGGTAGGAGAGCCCTTGGGCATTGTATCCAGGCCGTTATTGGGGGTCCCTCCGGGTGTGAAGGATGACGAGGGCCCGAATGAAGGGGACATGAAGCTTGTAAAGTGGATGGAACTTTCCCAAGTCGAATCTGGCACTCCAAGTCCTAGACCAGAGTACCCTAAGCACATTAGTATACCACTGGAAAGGGTCAGAGGGCTCAGTCCAAGAGCAGCCAAAAGATGGCGGATCCCCGGGCAAAAGAGGGGGCGTAATGCCAAACACCCTAGGAACCGGGGGATCATGGGATCTCCTAAGACATGGGGCTGGACCTGACATCTAGGTGTTCAGGCGGTCCTACCTATCCCATAAGGATGGGAATCAAGCCATACGTAGTTCTTGAAAGTTTCTTTTAATGCCATTGGACATAGGAGGGATAAATCCTGAGGACAGGGTGCGTGTGGTGCAGCTATTTCAAACCCGACGTGAATGGGGACATAATCTCACACCACACCACGCGATCCTGTGGTCAAGGTCCCAAAGGCAAAACAGACGCGACAGCGGACCTTAAGCTGGACCCAAAGACTAAAGGTTTGTGCATTCCTACATATCCCATTAGGATGGGAATCAAGCTAGACGTAGTTCTGGAAATACAGTTTAACTTCATGTTGGACGAAATATGGATCTTAGTTTTAGTTCTTAGAGCTTGAACCAAGAGGATCTTAGTTTTAGGTTTTAGAACTCGGACCAAAGCACAGTTAGGGTCGTGCGGGACCATACAGTTTAAGGTCATGCAGGACCATACTGGTTAGGAAAAGTACTTCTTGAGGAACCTGGAATTGGTGGGAGGAGTGATACGCTCACCATCCATAGTCACCATGGAATACGTGCCATTGGGATAGACCTTGTGGACAGTAAAAGGCCCCTCCCACTTGGTCTCTAACTTGGGTGGTTTCCTGCTGGGAATCATTGGCGCTCTAAGAGCCAGCACCAAGTCACCTTGCAGGAAAGAGCGGAGGTGAACCTTCTTGTCGAAAGCTCGAGCCATCCTGCTCTGATGCCTTTCCAAGTTATGTAAAGCGCGAATCCTACTTCCGTCCAGCACTTCCAATTCGGCTAGACAGATCTCGAAAACTCTATCTGGCGCTTGCTGGTCGTAGACCGCCGTGCACAATGAGGGCAGCTGGACCTCGATGGGAAGGACGGCCTAAGCTCCGTATACCAGGGAATATGGAGTCACCTGGGTTGAATTGTGATTCGTCGTCCTATAAGCCCAGAGGGCATTGGGGAGCTTGTCCGGACAACTTTTCTTATTCTGACCAACCATTTTTTGCAGAATGTTAGAGAGGGTTTTGTTAAACGCCTCAATCTGTCCATTCGCCTGCGCATGATAGCAGGAGGTGTGGTTAGAGCGAATGTTGTACTTGGCGTACAATCTATTCAGCTTGGCCGCTTGAAAGTTGGTTCCGTTATCCGTGAGGATATCATGAGGTATTCCAAACCGGTGGATGATATTGGATCTCACGAAGTTGGTGATAGAACCAGCCTTGACTTCCCTGAGTGGGGCTGCCTCTGCCCACTTTGAGAAGAAATCTGTGGAGGTTAAGATGAACTGGCACTGGCGGGCTGTCGCCGGCGGGTAAGGCCCTACGACATCCAACCCCCAGACCGCAAAGGGCCAATAATACTTAGTAGTATAGAGAGGATCTGGTGGCCGATGCACAAAGTTATCATGAACTTGGCAGGCATGACACCTCTTGGCGTACTCGATGCAGTCGTGGATCATGGAGGGCCAGAAGTATCCCAGCCTCCGAATCTGGTGGGATAACTTCGACCCGGCCTGGTGGGTGCCATAGGAACTAGTGTGCACTTCCTGCATGACCTGTGGGATCTCAAATCCTTGAAGACAACGGAGGAGAACTCTGTCAAACCCGTGCCTGTAAAGGAGCTGCTCACGGCTAGGACCGCTTTGAAGGGTGAACTGCGGCGCTCGGCGCCGGATTCGTTCCCGCTCTGCTCGGTCCATCAGAAGATTGTCGTGTCGGAGATATTCAACCAAGGGTGTCCTCCAGTCAGGAACTGTCTCGACCACCATGCCTGAAGCCCCGGAGGGTCCTGACGTAGGGGCACCAGCGGTGAGATGGTTCACTCGCGGGCCACGATCGCCCTCTGGGATAACATGAGCAATGACTCTCCGGTGCGCCACGTGGATGATTAGGTTATCCTGTTCGGGCTCCGCGAGTGATGCAGCCAGGCTGGCCAAAGCATCTGCTTGACTGTTCTGCAACCAAGGAATGTGAATGACATCTGGTCGGGAGGGGAATTTAGCCATTAGATGGAGGGTGCACTCCAGCAACGGCATGAGCTCTGGCTTCCTGACAGCATAGTCACCGTTAACCTGCTTTATGACTAGCTCAGAGTCCCCTTTTATATACAGGTGGGGTACGTTAACCTCCAGATCCAACTCGAGGCCAGTGATGAGGGTATGATATTCTGCCTCATTGTTGGTGCAGCCTTCTGACAACAAGAAAGAATATGGCAGAATGGCATGCTCCGGGGTGATAAAGACTATACCCAGGCCTACTCTGTTAAGCCTAGGATCATTGAGCCTTCTACCGGTAGGGATTTGGGAGGCACCGTCAAAGTGCATCTGCCAGCATGGGGTGGCGTGATCGACTGAAAGGATTGCCTCATCAGGAAATCCCAAATCCATTGGCTAGTCCGCAGAGGTTGGGTGGGAAGCTAAGAAATCTGTCAACGCCTGTCCTTTGACGGCCTTCTGAGGTACGAACCTAATGTCGAACTGCTGGAGGATCACCGGCCAGCATGCCAATCGGCCGGTCAACATAGGCCGGCTCAGGATGTATTTCAATGGGTCTACCCGAGAGACCAGCTGTACCTCGTGGTGCTGCAAGTAGTGCCACAATTTTTGTACGGTGAATACGAGCACCATGCCACTCTTCTCGATGGGAGAATATCTAGTTTCCGCGTCGAGAAGCATGCGGCTGAGGTAGTAGAGTCTATTCTATGTTCCCTCATTGTTCTTCTGGGTGAGAAGGGCGCCGAGGGATCCCTTCAGGGCGGTCACGTAAAGGACCAGTGGATTTCTGGGAACGGGTGGCATCAGGACCAGAGGTTGAATCAGATACTGCTTGATTTCCTCAAAAGCGGTCTCACACTCTTCGTCCCACCCATAGGCAGCGCCTTTCTTCATGAGTCGAGAAAAGGGCTTACACTTGCCGGCCAGATTCGCAATGAATCGGTGTATATAGGCTAAGTGGCCTTGGAGGCCCCGAAGCTACCGAATATTACTCGGGGAAGGCATCTGAATGATGGCCTTGATCTTCTAGGGGTCGATCTCGATACCTCGATACCTAACAATGAAGCCAAGAAACTTTCCGGAGGTAACCCCTAAGGCACACTTCAATGAGTTCATCTTCAAGTGGCGATAACAGAGGAAACCGAACACTTTCTCAAGGTCTTTGAGATGGTCCCAGCGCTGATGAGATTTAACCACCAGGTCATCTATGTAGCATTCCACCAATGTCCCGAGGATCAGCTTGAATATACGGTGCATAGCCCGTTGATAGGTGGCACCCTCATTCTTCAGGCCGAAGGGCATAAACTGGTAGCAAAAAGTACCCTAGGGGGCCCTGAAGGCAGTGAACTCTTCATCCTCAGGGGCCATCTGGATCTGGTTGTACCCAGAGTACCCATCCATGAAAGAGAGGGCTTGGAACCTGGCCGTTTCATCGATCAACAGCTCTGTCACGGGAAGGGGAAAGTAATCCTTCGAACAGTGGCGATTAAGATCACGGAAGTCGATGTAGACCCTGGTCTTCCCGTTCTTCTTCCTGACGGGCACAATGTTGGCTAGCCACCTCGGGTACTGGACTTCCTTGAAGAAGTTGGCCTTAATGAGCTTATCAACTTCGGCCTCAACCATGGAACCATGAAAGGGGTGCATTTTCCTGGGAGGCTTCTTGAACCCGCGATGGTTTGCTGGGAGGCCAAGGCGGTGGACGACTACCTGGGGATCTAGTCTCGGCATCTCTTCATAAATCCAGGAAAACACATCACGGTGTTGTCTGAGGAAGTCGATGTACTGTTGTCGTTCCTCGGGAGGCATAGCGGTACTAACCAATGTGGGTCTCGGTCCGCCTCACTACCGAGGTTCACCTGTACTAGCTCGTCAACCGTGGTGGAGACTCCCTCCTCAAAGGCAGGAGGAGCATCTTCCATGTCTTCTTCTCCGCTTGTGGAAGGATCATCTACAGGGGGAGCCGTTTCGGGGCCGCTTGACCCTGATGGGCAGCTGGCACTGGCTTGGGTGGAAAAGGTCGTCACGACAGGAGACTCGTGCACCGCGGAGACCATGGCGACGAAGGTGATTGATCCAATCCCATCCGACCTTCGGCCCAAGGGGCCACACTTTATGCCATCAAATCAGTGGTGACGCATTGGCTTGAGCCGGTCGATTCCGGCTTGGCGAAACAGGCACGTATGACGTACTGTCGTTGCCATGAGACCAATGTCTCGATATCATACAGAGGTAGGAGGCTCAGGGATCACCTGAGTCTGGTTGGTGTAAGAGTACGAGGTGATTTCCCGCCGTCACTTAGACCCAGAAATATGCCTTCTTCTGGTACCCGAGACAACAAAGAACCCTCCCATATCGGGAGTCGTGGCCTCCAACCGATGGATTGGGTAGACATATGTGTCATCCAGACCTACCCAGGGATCACTCGTGGCAGTGAAGGGCTCAACCTCACCTGCCAGGATTTTCTTGTCCTTTCTCTTGTAATAGTCAGCGTCCAGGTAACGAGCTTCACTAGAGGAAAACGGAGATGCATCTCCTTGGAGCACACCCACTCGACCCTTAAGGGAGTATTTGAGGCACTGATGGTATGATGAGGGAACCGCTGCGTGAAGGTGGAGCCATGGCCTGCCCATCAACGCGTTGTAGGCGGTGTCCTGAGAGACAACCATGAATTCAGTATTGGCAATTAAGTCGCCGAACTGGGTCTTCAGACGAATCTTGCTGAGTGGAGTTTGTTCAGTCCTGTCATACCCCTAGATTCTGAGGTCGGAGGGAGTTAAATCATCCTAATACAACCCTAGTTTTCACAGTGTCCGAGTTGGGATCAAGTTAATCCCAGAACCCGTGTCGACAAGACAGCGACGGACTTCCATGCCATTGAACTGGCTGGTGATGTACAATGGGCGGATGTGCCCTTGTATGGGAAGGTCTTCATCTTCACCAGAAAACGAGATAACCGCCTGACATTCGGTGTCCTCAATCACCTCAGTGTGGAAGGCTTCTGCAGCCACTACCTCCGTTTCAAACTGAAGGGGGCTCCTTAGAGCCTCAGCGAGTGCCTCACACATTTCAGATGATAGGCGAAGGGCCTTAAGGATGGAAATCCTTGCCGGAATGTCGGCCAGATGCTTCAGGACATCATACTTTCTCGCCAAACGCGAGATTCTGCTTACAGGAGGTCGCTCCGTGATTGGGGACATGACGGGCCCTGCTGGCGAGACCGGTGACTGACTGGTACTAGGCACGTACCGTTGTTCACTAGCTGAAGCCCGGGAGGTGGCTGTCGTGCCTAGTACCAGTCAGTCACCGGTCTCGCCAGCAGGGCCCGTCATGTCCCCAATCACGGAGCGACCTCCTGTAAGCAGAATCTCGCGTTTGGTGAGAAAGTATGATGTCCTGAAGCATCTGGCCGACATTCCGGCAAGGATTTCCATCCTTAAGGCCCTTCGCCTATCATCTGAAATGTGTGAGGCACTCGCTGAGGCTCTAAGGAGCCCCCTTCAGTTTGAAACAGAGGTAGTGGCTGCAGAAGCCTTCCACACTGAGGTGATTGAGGACACCGAATGTCAGGCGGTTATCTCGTTTTCTGGTGAAGATGAAGACCTTCCCATACAAGGGCACATCCGCCCATTGTACATCACCAGCCAGTTCAATGGCATGGAAGTCCGTCGCTGTCTTGTCGACACGGGTTCTGGGATTAACTTGATCCCAACTCGGACACTGTGAAAACTAGGGTTGTATTAGGATGATTTAACTCCCTCCGACCTCAGAATCTAGGGGTATGACAGGACTGAGCAAACTCCACTCAGCAAGATTCGTCTGAAGACCCAGTTCGGCGACTTAATTGCCAATACTGAATTCATGGTTGTCTCTCAGGACACCGCCTACAACGCGTTGATGGGCAGGCCATGGCTCCACCTTCACGCAGCGGTTCCCTCATCATACCATCAGTGCCTCAAATACTCCCTTAAGGGTCGAGTGGGTGTGCTCCAAGGAGATGCATCTCCGTTTTCCTCTAGTGAAGCTCGTTACCTGGACGCTGACTATTACAAGAGAAAGGACAAGAAAATCCTGGCAGGTGAGGTTGAGCCCTTCACTGCCACGAGTGATCCCTGGGTAGGTCTGGATGACACATATGTCTACCCAATCCATCGGTTGGAGGCCACGACTCCCGATATGGGAGGGTTCTTTGTTGTCTCGGGTACCAGAAGAAGGCATATTTCTGGCCTTCTTGGGATCTTCCTCTACATTCTGCACCGAGGAAGATGGGTCGGTGATTTTGACAGACCCGACGGGCTCTTTACCCTTGCCGATGGTTTGGCCCAGTGTTAGTGCCTCTGTGGGTACAGGAAGACCTAGGAGGCTCCTCTGTTGGCGAGTAATCCTCCCAGATGGGTCCAGTAGTGGCCTATCCTCGGGGGGTGAGTCCCCGTCGAGGGGCTCCATAATGTTTCCCTCATCTGAAAGGTCATCCATGTTGACTTCCACTACCCTTGGCGACGCTCCCTCAGGGCCGCCCAGTGGATCGGGCTATCGGCGGATCGCACAGAAGAGGAGAGCATCGTACTACCCCCATCTGCGGACATGCGCGTGGGGGGTGGCTTCCTCAATAACTCTGCGGAGTACTTGAAAACTCTGGATGCATTGTTGCTGGAGGGCCTCGTGGTGGTCCAGCGACTCGGGGTGCCGGACCGCGGGGAGTGCTGCTAGGTCGACCCGACGACACTGCTCACCGATCTCCTTGAGATGCGTTTGGCTCCCGGGATAAGGCGCTAGCTGATGGCGGAGGCGGGAGTGAGTCACCCAAATAATCTGGTGGAAGCATTCAAACTCTCCTGGGGTGAGTGACTCTGGCACATCAAAATCTGATTCTACAACCATCCAAAACTTCTCGGGGAAGTGGCCCGCTGCAAGAATGGTCCAGAAGCTCCATGGATCTGGTTCGGGGTCCGGACCTTGCCGCCCCTGCTCATCCACCGAGGAATGTCGGGCAATTGGAAATGGCGCCGAGGTAGGCCGTCGGGGCGGTGGGCTGGCCGGTGGGGAATACGGCGAACAGGCCGATTGGCCGCCAATCCCTGGGTCATCCTCCAGGGTTTGCAGTGCCCTAGCTGCCACGTCGTGATAGGATGGGTCGGCGAATGGGCCTCCTGTCACAGCGTCGGTGCTCTCCGAGGTTGTGTCTCCTTGCGACTCTTCCGTCGGTCCCCTGAAAAGTCCCCCACCCTCCCTAATAGGGGCGGGAAGTGCTCCCGAGGAGGCCAGTGGCAACTGCGAGCATGATCCTTGGCGGTATGCCAAGTCCTCATCCTCCTAGATATACCTTCGAATGGAGGAGGCAATCATATGGATCTCGAATTCGGGGAGTACGAGACTGACACACCGCGTCCCCATCCCTGCCCTCAACTCGAAGGGTTGGGGGGGAGGTTCCATTGTCGAGCCGTACTCTACCTCAGAATCCAAGAAACGGACTGGTCTAATTTCTGTCCGGACTCCCCTGACATTCCTCCTACGGCGACGACACCCGACCCTCCTGCCCCTGGGTAGCTCCTTAGGGTAAGGACGATTTCCATCATGGGGTCCCCCGGCCACAATAGAGCTGGGGCAGAGGGGACTAAAGGCCGGGGTGCGAGAAGCACCGGGACAGATGTCGAAAGGGACATGGGGAGGACCTCCATGTGAGTGAGTGACTGGATACACAACGGCTCCATGCTCGTGGCCGGTAGTAGGGGGAGTGACCTCATACCCCATGCAGTGGGCACTGGAAGGAGTCATACCCGGAGCATAGCCGTCGCGAAGAAGCTTTTGGCTTCCCATATCGGAGGCACGGAATGAGCCTTCATGGATACCGCGGATTGGTCCGCAGTGGCCATTGCCAGTGTCCGCGACCGGGAGATTCGACCCAACTTGCCAGCAGGGCGGTCGGGGTTTCGATCCCAGTCAGGCACATGGCTGCCCCTGCTCAACGTGCGCGGGGATCTGGTTACAGGATTCAGTAGTGGCTCGGCCCACAGTGGTTGCTGATGTTGATGCCCCAGGACGGGAATTCTCTCCCGCTCGTGCCCGACGCTGGCGTCGAGTCAGATGGGCCGGAACCGGTGGTGCGGGCTTGAGGATTGCCTGCTCCTTGGCTCGGGGAGTCGGGCGGCGGTGTCGACGCAGCCTGGTGGGGGTTCTTGTCGTTAACCCCTGGGACGGATCGCCGATCGAGTGGACCCGGACATCCCCCACCTCATTGGCGTAGGGGAGGGATGTGTCAAGGCGCTCCGGGGACAGGCTCCCGAAGCGGTTGAACGTCGGCGTGGGAAGCGGTGGCTCCCTGCGCGGCCCTCGAGGGTGGCGACGGTGGTGAGGCGCAGCCGCTTCTAGATCCAAGCGGGCCAAGCCCCTGGCAGGGATGATCCCTTCCTCGTCATACCTACTAACTAGGTCATTGATCACCCTCCGCTGGATGATTTTTGACGGGGAGAGGGGGCGAGAGCACTCGGCTGCTACGGCAGTCGAAGTTAGAGCAACTGTGGAATAGGTGGGACCGCGCGGGGTAGCCGCGTCGGTACTTCCCCTGCCCCTGCGCCAGTGGGCAGGTGGCGATCGAGCTCCGAATGCAGTGATCTGATTCCTGTAAGCAGGGAGATGAACCCATTAGCGTCAACAGGAAAGGAGATCAACAACCAAGGCCCAGCGTCATTCCGTCTTCCATGGTCGGCGAGAGGGATCCACGCTGATGACGTCGTAGAACGGAGTGTTCAATGTCCTAACGGCCTCGACCCCTGGCGGGTTCACGTCCCTGTAGGGGTTACTCGAACCTGGTGACATGTTATTCTTCCGATGCCCCGACAACTACCATTCCCCATGTTGAGGAGAAGAGCTTCACATCGGGTTCACCATTTTTGTTGCTCCGATGCTTTTGCCGGGGTGCGCACATCTGTTTGTGGGGAGGATGCGCTGCTTGTTACCCCACATTCCCGCTTTCCAAAGGCGGGCAGCATCCATTCCTTGTTCAGGGACGTCTTCTCCTTGATCGAAACTGGGATGATGGGATGTCGGTTCTTCTTTTTGTGGATTCCTCCTCGGAGCTCATCACCTAGTCCGGGTCTCCCTCATAGATTTAAGACGGGCTCATGAAGCCCATTCCCGGTGCCATATCTACATGGACGCTAGTTAATTACGCTTCTTTCGTCGAGATGCTCCAAGGGGTCTTGTCGGGGCAGCAACCTTCGGTGAGGAGAATAGTCACGTTGGGGCGACGTTGGCATGTTTGTCCTTGGTCCCTCATCACAGGGCTTCTCGAGGGCGCAGAAGCCCGAGGAATCCCACATCAAATGCGGGGAATGTGTACGATATGAGGTTTTCCACAGCTTCCCATGTTTAACACAGGGTATGTCATGAGTTTAACATCTTGTGGAGACGGATCGGGTTGAACGAACCCTAGGGAGGAACACCGATGTTGGGGCCAGCACGTGGGCGGCTTCCCGGATGCCATGGAGTGGGATGGGGTGGCATGATCTCACCGAGATGTGGTGGCCCGGGTAAGGATCAAGATGGATGGTGGAGTGAGACATGGGGCTTACGTTCTGAGATGGCCCAAGAGGGGGAATAAAGTTTAACGTCATGCGGGACAAGATACAGTTTAACATCATCCGGGATGAAATGCAGTTTAACGTCATACGGGACGAGGGGTTTGGGGCTTACGCTCTGAGGCGGCCCAAGGTGGTCAGGTAACCGACATGGAGAGGTCGGGACGACCGGGTGGTGGGCTTGAAACTCGTGGAGGCTTCCTACATATCATGCGTTAGCACGGATCAAAGTCCACGTAGTCCGTTGGGATGGGGCTTACGCTCTGGGGCAGCCCAAAAGAGGATGTCATGGTCGATGCGCACTCTAAGCCCATGTGAGTCATGCTCGGTGTGGGAAACAAGAGGCAGCAGGGACCAGACGATCACGTCGCGAAGGGTGCGTCTGTGAGAAGTGGAATGGGGATTACGCGTTGAGAGGTCCAAAGAGGAAACAGGGGCTTACGCGTGGTTAGCGGCCCTTGGTGCTGAGGCTTACTCTAGGGTGGAGGCCCGTGGTGCGACAAAGCGCAGTGGGAACAGGACTCCACTGGCCTTGGCAGGGGGAAGTATGGAGATGCACGGGTGCAATCATCCGCAAGAAAGGCTAGGGGCTTATGCACTGAGGAAGCCCTTCCCCCGCGGAAAAACGTCGTTCCGGCAAGGATGATCTCATTCCATGTCAGGAAGAGTCCATTCCCGTGGAGACGAGTGGGCGTAAAAAATGTCCGAGCTGGGGGGACCCTGCGTGCGAAGCACGGGGTCGGACCACAGTTTAACGTCTTGTGTTTAGGACGAGGTTCTTAGCAGTTTAACGTCCTGCATCTTGGAAGAGGTGGGTTCGGTCCACACCCCTAGGGCTTACATGCCCAACGCCATCTACCCCTTGTGGGAAGGAAGGCATCGGCAAGGCCATATGGAAGGGGGGGTCGTAGGGCGAACCACTGGGGGGTCCACATTAGCGTGGCTATATGAAGAAGCAATAGTCGTTAGCGTGCCTATGCGGAGAAGCATAAGGCAAAGCAACGCAATAGGAAACACGGCCCAAGGGACCTTGATGTTACTTCGCATGAGCCTGGAAGGCCGTACGGGAAAACAACGCATGGCGCGCACGCCCGGCAGGGGAGACATCAGGTGCCGGTGCAGGGGGAAGCCAAGGGGCGTCAAGGTGAAGGGTCCTGGGATTTGCACGCAAAAGATAAGGTTTGCGTGCAAAACACTGGGATGGAACGCAATTGGAGCAAGGGAATTGCGCACGGAGAGGGAATTACGTGCAGGGTTTTGCACGCTAGGCAGGGTATTGCGCGCACGAGACACGGATTGCGCGCAAGGCTGGAACCCGGGGAAGGGGGAAAATTCACTGATGCCGGTGGAGTTGCGTGTAAAGGCGCACTCCGGGGAAAGGTTGCACGAAATGAGGGATTACCTGGAAGCCATCTTGCGTGCGGGGGAAGCTGAATTGCGCGCATGAGAGTCACTTCGAATTCCGGAACCCCCAAACCGTTCGGGGTCACCTTCTATTTATAGGCGACCTCCAGCGCGGAATCCAGGCGGCGCGCGAAATTCTTCGCACCGAGCACGGCCGGCGCGCAAAAACTTGCCGCGCAGAACCGGGGCGCGCAAAGATTTCACGCCTCATCAGCTCAATTCCGCGAAACCCGGTGATTCTCCGCGCGCAGAACAATTTTTCAAGAGGATCCTCCTTTATTTCGCGCACCACATCCCGGGCCTCCGGATTGGGCCTCTGATTCCGAATATGACTTCGCTTCGTCATTTCGAAACTTCCTCTGAGAGTTACGGACTTTTTTCAGCGTCAGCAGAGGTTCTCTATGGTCGGCCTTGTTAGTCCTGCCTATGTTGGGATGAGGTAGGAGAGACCTCACTGCTAGGGCTGAGTCAGGTGCAGGATACGTCTAAAAAGGTAAAATTGATCAGGAATCACTTATTGATAACTTAGAGTCTCCATAAATCATATGTTGACTAAAGTTGTTGAGACCTATAGTTTTTAGTGGGTGGTAGGGTATTCTTGAAGGTGGCCCCACGTCTGGGCCATCATCGATTGGGAAAGTAAGGGTAGCTGACGACGTGGTATATCAGACCTTTTGAGATCACCGAGCATATTGGAAGGTTTTCGTACAGTTTGGACATACCTTCTTAATTGAAATAAATCCATGACTTCTTTCATGTCTCCCCATTGAAGAAACATAATTCGGATGCATCCCATGTACTAAATTTGGAGGAGTTAGATATAGAGCTAGATTTCACTATTGTTGAGTGGCTGGTGAGAATAGTGGACCTCTAGGAAAAGGTTCTTGGGGGAAAGTCTATTCCACTATTTCAGGTTCTTTAGAAGCATGGGAATGATACTCATGAGACATGTGAGTGGAATTCATGGGTTGAGGAATAATACACGTTCCTATTTTCTAATCAATCTTCAGGTTGTCTTTCCGGGAAAGAAAGTTTTCATGGTGGGGAGAATTGTGACAACAATTTCCTTCTTTTAAGGTACTTATTCCTTTTTTATTCTTGGAATAACTTCCCCCCCCCCCCTCTCTCTAGGCCCCCTTTATTTTTAAGGAGTTTGGACACTTTTTGAGTGAATAAAAGGGGACCCATGGTTTGGGCGCACAGTTTTCTAAACTGTGCAAGAAAATTGTGCGGCCTTGACTAGATCATTATAAATGTTTTTAATTTCCATTTTTTTCCTCATCGGATTTATCCAAACTCACCCCTTCCTTTTCCCATTCGACCATAGCATCCATGGAAGCCTCCCAAGCACCTCAAACCTTATTTTTAACTCCATTTTGAAGGGTAATTTGGTGGAGAAACTAAAAACTTCCTCCATTATGTGAATCTCTTCCTTTGTTATCTCATTTTTCATGGGGTTTATTCCTTTATTCTCGAATTTCCTTGTGTCCAGTAGGTAGGGTTTTGAACCTAGGGTTTGATCCTAGTTTTCTTGGTTAGTTCTTTGGGTTTTAGGATTGATCTAAGTCCCTTTTGGTGTGGAAATGGTGCGTTTGAATTTTCTCACAAAGAATCAAGGGTTTTAACATTTTTGGTAGGTGTTTCCATGGGTAATAAATTCTAGATGCGTTATATTTGCTGTATTTATATTTTTAGAACACTTATCATCCATTATCCTTACTGTGAAATCTGGTTTTGGTGACGATTGTTGAGAAAATAATTTTTAGGTACCAATTTGTTGTTAAATTGGATGTTTTACATGTCTATTTTATGTTATTTCAAATGGTGTTGTTTTATAACTCATGTAATGGGTTTATATAAATGTTTTGGGTGCTTAAAATTCTATTTTGGTGAATATGGGTATGCCTATGGTGTTCAATGTGAGATTTTAATGGAATTTTTATGAAAATCATTATTAGATTTTGTGGAGTTATTTTTTAGAAATTCTAAAGGTTTTATTGAGTGGTGTAAGTGGTGAAAAACATGTGTAGCTACTATTTTGGTGTTTATTATGACCAGAACTAATGTTTTTATGTGATAATGGCTTTTGGTATCATGATAAAATGGTTTGAGCACAATTGGGGAAACCTGAGTGCCTAAGAGGGCAGATATATACTAGTATGTTAGTGATCCGGATGGGATTTGTCCCCATTTCACTGAGAAAAATGGATAAAAAAAATACTAAAAAGACTATATTGATGAAGATTTGGGACCAATAGGTTATGGTTATGTTCCCTACTAGTGTCTCATGCACGATAATGGATTTTTCTATGGTTACTTTACACCGAGGTACGAGGTAAATGGGGCATGAGACTAGTGCCTAGGGGTTTTCCTGAGATTTGTGCTCATTGAATCTTGTGTATTTATCTTTGGAATATGGTGGTTTATTCTGGAAAATATATTACCCTAAAAGTTTTATTGAAATTTTCTCTCTCATGGAAAATATCCTTGGAAAACTATTTATATTAAAAAGTTTCATCCTTTAGAAATTATTTTCCCCTACCTCTTGTTTATAAAAAAGGGCATGATTTTATCTTATATTGTTTACTATATGGAATCTTTTGGTGGTATACTATTGTACTTAGGCTCACACCCTACTTACACCCCTTGGGTGTAAGTATACTTTGTCATGTCTAACACAGGTAAAGGAAAGGCTTTGGGTGATGGTGGTTCGGGGTGTTAATTCCCATCCGTGGAGCAGAGTTTTGGAGACAGATTGTGGGTGATGGCCCCTTGTCATGTGGAGTACTTGGGGATGTTTTTATACTACTTTTATATGTATTTAGACCTATTGATCTATGTTTAAACATATTCATTTAGTTCTGGATTTTGTTTAATTGTGTTTGGTGTGAATTTTTTAGATTTAATTTATCGATTTTTTTTATGTTTTATGTATCCATATTCAGGTAAATTGTTCCCAAACAAAAATATAGGATACTCGGGCACTTGTGCCAGCCTTTGGGGATAGAGAATTTCCTTCATGCGTTGTCATGGGCCGGGTTTGTGGTGGTTTTGGTGGAGACCAGATTTGGTCTATGACACACCAAATGGGATCAAAACCAAACAAATGGATTTGGATTTGAGTAAACTATTAGGAGAATGATCCTCAATCAATTTATGTTCTCTAAGAATGAATTAAACGTCAATTTTATGATCTTATTTCTTGGTTATATCCAAAGTACCATTTCAAATTTTTATTTCTCTTAAAATTCCATATCCCATAATAAGGGTTATAACCCATGCTAAAAATATCAAATTGATGTGAAAATTTATGAGAATGATTCTCGTGTTATTTTTGATCTGTAGGAATTAACTGAGAATCAATCTTTTACCAGGATTGCTCGGTATGATTCTATATATGATTTCATATTGTTAATGGTTATTGATAAATGGAAAATCAGCCATATGGGGGACAATGCTAAGAAAATTAGATTTAATTGGAGAAAACTATTAGAAAAAAAATTAATTAATTTACTATTTGTATAAATCAACAAATTTTTAATCTGATACCCAGATTTCTTAGTAAGATAAAAGGTACCATTTCACCATCACATTTTTATTAAGATGAAAAATCATCCATCAAGGGATGAAAATCAAGAAAACAGTTTAGATTGCTATGGAAATTTAGTAGAATTTTCCTTAAGTCATATTTTATCTAGAGAATCAACTCGAAACAATCTAATGATAATATTCCTCAATATCATCTAATGTACATTTTCACCTTTATATTTCTATTAAAATGTAATTTCACCTGCAAAGGGGTCAAAACTGAGAAAATAAGTTCTCATTAACACCAAAACTTAGTATAATGATCATTAAGTTATTTATAACACATAGGAATCATTCAGAAATCAAACAACTTCTTGGATTTCTTGGTATAATGAAGTTATTATTTCAAATTATTAACACTTATTTATAAATTATAAATCACCCATGAAGGGGTAAAAATGGATAAAATGAGCTAAAATTATTGTGAAAACTCAATATAATGATCTTTTTGTATTTATAATCTAGAAGAATCAATTTCACATCAATCAAATACTCAAATTGATTAGTATAATTGAATTTATTGTTTGAAATTCACATTATTATTAATGTGTAAAATCACTTAAAATGGGTCAAAGTTGAACAAACAAATTCAGATTAGTGTGAAAACATGTGATAATTATCATTCAGTCCATTATGATCTATAAAAAGGAACCACACATCAATCTGATGCTTAGATTCCATATTATGATCTAAAGTATCATTTCACCATTGTGATTTTATTAAAATTAAATATCACACTTCATTGGGTCAAAACCAATAAAATGATCTTGTATTGACCTAAAAACTCAGTATATCAAACCTAGAGTCCTTTTTGATCTATAGGATTCAACGGTGAATCAATATGATACCTTGATAGCTGGATATGATGAAATATATAGTTCCTTAATATTAAAACTTAATAAATGAGAAAACACTCATATAGAGGTCAAAACCAAGAAAACTAAATCAATTTGTAGTGAAAAATTCATGCAATGGTCTTTGTTTCTTTTCTAGTATGTAGGAATCAACTTTACATAAATCAGATGCCTGAATTCCTCATTATGATTGAAAATATTGTTTTATTGTGACATTGTTATTAAAGTAACCAATCACCCAAAAGGTTTCAAAACCAAACAAATGAATTCAGTTTGACATGAAAAGTTCGGATAATGATCATTGGTTCATTTATGATCTATATGAATGAACCACGTTTCAATCTGATACATATTTTTCTCCATATGATATAATGTGCTATTTCATATTTGAATTACTATTACAATTGCATTTCTATTTTCAAGGGTTTAAAACTGGTTAAACACTCTCTTAATGATGTAAAAACATAGGATATTAATACTCAGGTCATTCTTTATCAATAGAAATTAATTTCACATTAATATGATGCCCATATTTCTTCATATGAGAAAAGTACACTTTCATGTTATTAACACTTAATAATAAATTACAAATCACCAATGTAGAGGTCAAAACCAGGAAAACAATCTTGTATTGGAATGAGAACATAGGATAATGATCTTTATTTCATTTATGGACTTTAAGAATCATCCAGGAATCAATTTGATACCATAATTTCTCAGTATTATTGAATTTGTAATTTTACATTTACATTGACATTAGAGTGTCCAATCACCTAAATAAGTTTGAAATTGTATAAATGAATTAATATTAGTGAAAAACTTAGGATAAAAATTTAATTTCATTTATTATCTACAGGGATGATTCATGAATTATTATGATTCATTGATTTCTTATTATAATCCAAAGTACCATTTCACCTTTGAATATATATTGGAATGACTTATCACCTATCAAGGGGTCAAAACTAAGAAAAAAGGATTCCATTGACATGAAAAATTACTATAATTATCCTAGTGTCATTTATAATATATAGGAATCAACTTCATATCAATATAATTCTGGAAAATCTTAGTATGTTGGAAAGCGGGATTTCATATTATTAATACTTATTAATAAATTAAAAATCGCCTCTATTGGGGTTAAAACAAAAAATAATAATTTTGGATTGATTTGAAATATTAGGACATAAATATTCATTTAATTTATTTTCTATAAGAATCAATCTCTCATTAATCTGATACCTGAATTTATCAATATAATTGAAAGTGTCATTTGACCTTCACATTGTTATTAAAGTGACCAATCACCTAAAGGGGTTCGAAACCAAAAAATGAATATAGATTAGAATGAAAAATTATTATGATGATCACCGATCCATTTATGAACTATAATAATAGAATAAACATCAATATTTGGTTATGATTCCCATTGTTATCTAACATACCAATTGAACGCACATGGCTGGATAAGTAATTGGCAGCAAAGTTCCCTTCTATTAACATATATCTAATCTCAATGCCTTGATTCAGGATCAACTTTCAATCTCTGATAAAATAATTGAGGTCCAAATCCTTGAGGTATTTTTGCAAATTAACCTAACCAAAATTGATGAATTGGATTCAACTGAAGTAATATTGAGACTATACAAGTCACAAATCATGAGTCCATTGTCCATGGCTCTTGATTCCGCTTCGATGGATATACTAGGGTCGTAGAACATGCTGAAACTGAAACGAACATAGCCCCACTGATCTCAGACCAGACCAACCCCTATAATAATACCATGATCATAGGAACCATCTACATTTCTCTTAATACCCAAGATGGGAGGTTCCCATCAAACCCATATCACCTGGCCTAAAGTGCCCCTGTTCGTCGATGGGAAGGAGATCTGTGGAAGGATGCCTCTTATAGAATTTGAGATCCCTCCTCAAGGAATGAGTGAAATAGAATACACCACAAAATATTTGAGGCAGACTCTCACTCCTAGTAATGAGGTCCTTTTTTCATTCCTCATGGTGTTCCTGGCCTCCTGAATATTCTAGAAAATCACCGCAATCATTGCTACATGAATTCCAGTTTCTCATTGCTCCTAATTAAGACCCGGGAACCAAGAAGAACAAAACTATGGAACATGAACCTCATGAGGTGTGATTCCTATGAATTTCTTGATAAAATATTACAAATTATCCAACCAATACTTGATGAAAGAAACATTCCAGACAGTTTTAGTAATGGGAGACCCACAACACCAGCAACGTGAGGCAAGATGGACGCCTTTATTCCGAATGTTCTGCTCTGTGGGAATTTCAAAATTCTTAACTATCCAAAACAAGAAATTAAACTTATGAGGGATATGATTTCAAAAACTTATGGATGTATCTTCATCATGTCTATTATTTTCACACATCTTTTATTGAAAGGCCTTGCTAGAAAAAATGACCAGAAGGTGAATCATAAAAAAGGAACCTATCGGGTTCTTTCTCCAGTTAAATGTAAATGTGGAGGGATTTCGGATCCTCATTAAGAATTTCTTTGATGAAATATGGGTATATGACAGATTTTTTGTATGTAATTTTTTATGATGATTTCGCCGAGGCACACACGTCTGTTTGTCGAGGGCGAAAAGGCGCGGTTTTGTAGCCCCGCATTCCTGCTTTCCAAAGGCGGACGGCAGCTGTTCCTTGTTCAGGGATGCTTTCTCCTTGATCAAAATGGGATGATTAGATGTCGTTTCTTCCTTCTGTGGATTCCTCCTCAAAACTCGTCACCTAGTCCGAGTCTCCCTTATAGATTTAAGATGTTGTTCATGAAACTCTTCCCAGTGCCATATCTTTATGGATGCTGGTTAATTGCATTGCTTATGTCAGGACATTCCAAAGGGTCCAGCCAGGGAAGCAACCTTCAGTTGGGGGAGTAGTCACATTTAGACATCACTAGCGTGTCTGGACACTGGGATTCAGGCACGTTTGGGTTTATTCCCCTTATTATAGGGCTTATCGAGGGCGTGGAATCTCGAGGAATCCCACATCGAATGCGGGGAATTATATGCCATGGGCATGTATTTGAGATTTTCCTCAGCTTCCTATATTTAACACAGTGTATCCCGCAAGTTTAACGTCCAGTGGAGATGGATCAGACTAATTGGAACATTGACTAGAGTGGATCATATATGTGTACCCCCTTGAGGGAACACTGATGTCGGGGCTAACGTGTGGCCAGTTACCCAGTTACTGTCAGGAGCAGCGAGGAAATAAGGTGACATGACCCTTCTGGGATGTGGCGGCCCGGATATGAGTCAGGATGGACGATGGGTGGGTGAATGAAGTGGTGGGGGATGGGATGAAACTGACGCAAGGGAAACAGTGAAGTTGGGATTGAGCCTCGAAGAGACTTCCTACATATCCTCGTGGCAGGGAATCAAATTCTGCATAGTAGTCTGACAAAGGCTTACCATCGAATAGACTTCAATGGATTACCGCTGAGGGGGGGTCACAATGGATTACTGCTGGATGGGGTCACAATGGCTTACCACTGGATGGGGTCACAAAGGCTTACCATTGGATGGGGTCACAATGGCTTACCCCTGGATGGGGTCACAACAACTTACCACTGGATGGGGTCACAATGGCTTACCATTGGATGGGGTTGAACCTCATGGAGGATTCCTACGTATCCTGCCTTGGCAAGGATCAAACCTATATAGTTCATAAATGGGATGCGGGCGAACCGACGTGAACGGGGGATCAGAATGACTAGATGGTGGGCTTGAACCTCAGGAAGTCTTCCTATGTACCTTACCTTATCAAGAAACAATGTCTACATAGTTTGAGATAGTAGGGCTTGGTACACTTACGTGAATATGGTCAGGACCAATGCATGTGGGGCTTGAACCTCAGGGAGGCTTCCTACATACCTTTCCAGGGCAAGGATCAAAGTCCTCGTAGTTCAAAATAGTGAGTCGGTGAACCGACATGAATTAGGACCTAAGGTCCAAATGAATGGTGGGTGGTGAACCGATATGAAGATGTCTAGAATGACCGGGTGTTAGGATCGAATCTCAGGGAGGCTTCCTACGTACCTTACCTTGGCAAGGATCAAAGTCCACATAGTTCGGGATGGAAGGGCTTGGTACACCGATGTGAAGATGGTCGGGACCAATGGTTGTGGGGATTGAACCTCAGGAGGCTTCTTACGTACCTTGCCTTTGCAAGGATCAAATTCCCCGTAGTTCAGAATGGTGAGTCGGTGAACTGACATGAATTAGGACCTGAGTTTCAAATGAATGGTGGGTGGTGAACCGACATAAAGATGGTCGGAATGACCGATTATTGGGCTCGAATCTTAGGGAGGCTTCCTACATACCTCACCTTGGCAGGGCTCAAATTCCACGTAGTTCAGGAAATGGGGTCTTGGTGCACCGACGTGAAGGGGGGAGGGACCAATGGTTGTTGGGCTTGAACCTCAGGGAGGCTTCCTACGTGCCATACCTTGGAAAGGATCAAAGTACACATAGGTTTTCTAGGGCTATGTGGGGCTTACACTCTAGGATGCACAGTTGGGTTGTCATCGTCTATGCTTACTCTAAGCCCATGTGAGCCATGCTCGGTGTGAGAAACAAGAGGCAGAAAAGACCTAACGATCACGTCGTGAAAGGTGCGTCTGTAGGAAGTGAAATGGGGCTTAGGCTCTAGGCGGCCCAGGGAGATGGAGGCTAGGACTTACTCCAGGATGGAGGCCTAGTGGAAACAAATCCCAATAAGATAGGGATAGGGTGAAAAAACCCTTGTGCCCCTCTCCCCTCTTATCCTTTGTCATGGAAGAAGAGAGGAGGAGTAAGGGTACTACCTAACGCAAGAAAAGCTAGGGGTAAACCAATGTGGTTGCCCTTTCCCCGCGTATAAACTCCACTCCGATAAAGAGGATATCATCCCCTTTGAGGGATGATCCCATCCCTTTGGAGACCAGTGGGCATAGAGAATGTCCGAGCCGGGGGACCCCATGTAGGATGTATGGGGGGAAGGTCACAGTTTAACGTCATGTGTTAAGGACGATGGCGCTTGGCAGTTTAACGTCCTACAGCTCGGATGATGTGGGTTTACTCCGCACCCCTAAGACTTACATAACTGGTACCCTCTGCACCTTGGTGAAGGGAAGGCACCAGAAATGTCATGGATGGGGGTTTCGTGAGGTGATCCCATTGGGGGACCACGTTAGCATGGCTATGAAAAGAAGCAATAGCCGTTAGCGTGCCTATGTGAAGAAGCATGAGGTGAAGCAACTCAATGGGAGGTATTGTCGAATGGACATTGAAATCACATCGTACAAATCTGGAGGGTTATATGGGATTGGAAATTTCAAAGAAGAGGGGTTCATATGCATGGTCCTTGTAAAGCTCTGGTGATCCATGTAGTGGAGGGTGCTAGCGAAGGGTTGTGCTTCGCGAAGTGGAGTGTCCCAGCCTAAGCATAGGGAATAGGTGTATATGGGGGGTGCTTCACGAAGTGTAATGGGACTTGTGGAGCACTTCCCCAGGAAGAAAAGGTGCCACGCAAAGCGAGGTGTTGTGAATCAAAGTGCTTCGCGAAGTATAGTGCCCCTGCCTTGGCATGTGGATCACGTGTACGTGAGGGGTGTTTCACGAAGCATAAATGATCTGTGATGAACTGGGTCCCCTTGGTGATCCCATTCCTTCGCAAAGGCCCATGGGCTTCGCAAAAGGAATCCCTCTCAAAATAAAGGGTTAAACATGGCAAAGGGGGGGCACTTCGTAGAGGAAAAGTACCTCGCGTAGCTCATGGTTTGCAGAGCGAAGGGTGCTTTGCGATTCGAGAGCATGGAAGTTGAAAGGTAGGATTATCCATCTGTTGAGATCAGGGGGATCCCAGTATTTATATTCATGAGGCGCCGCGAAGCAGATCACGCTCAGTGCGAAGAGGGATTGGGTTGCTTCATGGTGGGGCCACGAACATCAATGGCGTTTGCAGAGCGTCCCGCCTCTTTGCTTCGTGGCGGGCTTGCAAACCTCAAATGTGTTCATGGAGCATCTCGCCTCCTTGCCTTGCAGTGGGTATGCAAATTTTAAATGTGTTCGCGGAGCATCACACCTCCTTGCTTTGCAGTGGGCTCACAAATGTCAAATGCATTCGCAGAGCATCCCACCTCCTTACTTCACGGCGGGCACAGGGCTATCGGGGCACCGCCAACAGTCTTCGCGAGGCAGCCTGTAGAGGATTTCTGTTTCTTCTTATTATTACCTCATTTTGCGCCAACAAATTCCCCCCCTCTGACTTAGATCCGCGAAGATTCAAGGGTCGATGTCATATGATCAATCGCCAAAATCTTCAGTCGTTTGCGAAGCTGTATCGCGAAGAGGGCTCGCAAGGCAAATAGGGGACGCGCAGGCTGAGCACGCCATGAATCTCGGTGCGACTTAGACGCACCGTGAAGCTCTTAAGGTCATCACTTACAAATAGGGGATCCGACCTCTCTTTTTTCCTTTCCCTTCTCTGCGAACTTGTCCTTTTGCACTCTCGATTCATGAAGCTCTGCGTACTCCATGAGTGTTCTCCGTGAATCGGGTCTTCGTGGTGCACAGTGAGTCTTTGAATCCGCACCAGTGCTCCGTGATCTTGTGCTTGAAGGCCTAGGTAGGGCTCTATGAATAGGCTTCGCGAACGATCTCTGAGAATGAGCTTCATGAACAAACCCGAAAATCATCCGAGTTCTAAAACTGAATGGCTCATCAGGAAGCTTCCCAAGGGGTCCTTGCGGATACTGCCCGGAGGGATGAGATGGAGAACAGTTTGGGTTTAGGAGAGTTAATATGGAGCCACACTGACCGTGATTCATTGGGGGCACTGTTGTTGGAGATCCAGAAGAACTACCCGTTGTGTAAGAGGTTGCCTTTGTATGGCTTCAGGCAGAGGGATGATTTGTTCATCCTTGAAGCAATTAGGGACGAAGAAGCTTACTGGTTTAAGATCATGTCATGCCAACATCAATGGTTCAGGGTGGCTAATGGCCATTCCCAAGAAGACATCACACTCATCGTTGATGAATTTCTATACAACCACCTGAATAATGTCGACTGGAAGGCATTGTATCCAGAGACTTCCCCTCCTCTGTACCACACGATACTGAAGGTAGCTTTGAGGAACCCGGAGAAGGGGTGGTTTGAGGAGTGGGACCTGTGCTAGGGCATCAACTTTATAGAAAAATGGGTATGGGCCTACTGGGTATGCATCTCGTGTGAGGAGTTTGGGGAAAATCTGAGGATAGTGGGTTTGTATGAGGCGGCTTGGGCCTCCCAATTCCACATATATCAACTGAAACAGCAAATGCCGGAGTTGTTGAGTAGGTGGTTGTAGAGGAAAAATTTCTTCCAATTACACCATGGGGAGGTTGGTATTATCCTATGGGATGTCCACCAGATTTCGGGGGTCCCGATACTGGGGGCTATGTATGATTAATTCCTCAATGTAATGAGTGCATGGGAGGATCCGAAATAGATGTCGCAGCTAGAAATAGCATTGATGGAGCTGGTTTCAGGAGAGGAAAAATAACTAGTGAGAGATGTCCACTTTATGCGGTGGTTCAAGCAGTTCATGAACTTCCTGGTAGACAGAAAGTTTCCCGTGAGGCCTCAGACTTGCCCAAATGGGGGATCAATGGGGCAAGGAGCACTTGTACTGGCGGCTCATGGAGGACATCCAGTGGAAGACCTAAGGGTTCAGTGTCAGAACTGAGCAGCATCCAATAGTTAGGTTGACGGCATTCATCACAGCTCTTATTTGTGGTTGGATCCTACCCATGAGGGATAAACAATTGGAGTGTGAAAAAGAACCTTTATTATGGCGTCCACGTTGGTAACAAGAGGGCGGGTCCACATAGGGATCCCGATGCTCACCAAATTGTATAAGATGTTGTGGAATATCAGCGAGGGGAAGAGGCCACAGTGGATATGTGGACCATTCCACCGTCTATATGGGTGGATAGAGGCAGAAATCAGGGGGGTTTACGAATACCCGAACCCCATCTCGCCTCCGAGATCGAACTTCCGCCCACTGATCCTGAATGTCGTGGGGATATTTCTGGCCAAGTTGACCACACCGTTTATATTGAACCGGGTATGGAAGGTGGAAGAGATCAACTTTTACAATTTCTGCTACCGATGGGGGTATTAACTGATGATGGTTGGGGAATGGAAGAGCATCGGGCCTACCTCCTGGCCTTTAGAGGCAGTGTCTTGGTGGCTAACGTGGACCGCGAGCCTCTCTTCGATCCATACACCCTACACCAGTTTGAAAGGTAATTTTGGTGCATGCAACGACTGACCCCTCTGGTCTATTTGGAGGTGCACCACAAGGAACACCCGTGTGTGATGAGGTAGATGTGGCTCATGTTCACACAGGGAGATAGAAAGATGTGGAATGAACTACCTCCGGCTACCGCCATCTTCAGGCTTGTGAAGGAGTATGCCATAATCTGGGAGGTGGATTATCTGGGGGAGATTCTAAAACAGACAACCATTCGAGTTGGTGATAGTGAGTCTTCCCCATCTCGAGGTTGGGTCCGAAAGGTAGCAAGGTAATCTTGTGGTGACGGGGCTGTAGTGGAGGTGAGACCCGCACCAGTTGAGGGTGAGGCAATGAGGGCAGACCCAACAGCGGCAATGGATCCGGTGGTCCCAAGAGAGTAGATTCTTTCGGAGGTGTGGCCACCGAGAGGATTCCGCATGATATCTACTCATTCCCTAGGGAAACGTTTGTGCCACATTGACATTCCAGTGAATGTTGTATTCCCGGAGGCCTAAGACATATGGGAAGTCAACCGGAAATTCATCGTCCCGTTAGAGATGTGGTAACAACGAAACTATCTTGGGATGGATTTGACAGGAATTGGCCCTATCATAGCCGGTTTTTCAGTACCCCAGGTGGAGGTGGAGCAATACCTAGCCGATCTGGAGGACTTTATCCACTCCTGAGGTGCACCGTGTCCGATGATAGACCGGGTGAGGGTACTGCTGGATCGAACAACCCCTCTGTAGTTGTCAGCCACTGAACTAAGAGAGAGCTTCCCTCTGCCGTAAGAATCGGACGAGTCCTCTTGGGGAGACGACGCCGGTAGAGGGAGCCCGTTGGAGGAGGGCAAGGTCGGCAATCAGGCCTCGGATCTCAAAGATTTCACAGAGGCCCTCGAGGTAAAACTCCATGCTCCTTTCTCAGGGTCTGCTTTTAGGTCATTCCAGACTCCTTATCAATATCTGCACTATACAGGAGGACCTTGTACATAGACCTCATTCTCGTCCCTCAGTGGGTGCCGATGTGGACCTTTGGGATCCACACCTGTGGCTACATCAACTTCTATGTCTAGTGAGGCTAGGACACCTGAGGTGACTCCTCCAGAATCCCCAGACCATCCGACCATATACGGGGGGCCATGTATCGGGGTCCCAACAATGTCAACTCAGGAACGAGACTCAGAATTTGATCTTTGTAAGTCTCCTCTACCGAATTTATGACCGCCATCCCCTGACCATGTTAACTAACATTCACTTCCCTTTTTTGGTGTGCACAGTTCTTCAATTGGTCTGGGCCACTGTAGCGAGGTTGGTCAGAACTTCTGGTGGAGCCCTTCCTAGAGGCATGCCATTGATCGTGGAGGTGGATATCCAACCTGGCCAAACTGCAGTGCTACCAATCCCTGGCGGGAATTTCAGCAGGGTTGTGCCCGAGGTTATTGAGGTGGGATCTGATGATGAGGATCGATCAGAAATCGCAAGTCCCGCCACGCCTGATCAAACTCCAGATGCGGACCCTGCTGACGAGTTCCTAAGGGGGTACCCCACATATGAGCCTGACAAATATGTGGACTAGGTCTATATGGACTCTGATGAGGAGGATAGCAAAATAGTTCATCGCCGATCATGGAATTTGATCACACGATTCATCAACAACACCCCCCAAGCGCTATGGCTGGATGAGATGGACAGACTCCGCTCATGATTGCGCGAACTATGTGATGTAAGACTGGATGCCCACCATCCTCACATGCTAGTCTGAGATCTTATGGTGGAAAGGATTCCCGAGTATGACCATGGCCTCAGTGTGGGATGGAAGCAGAGGAAGGCGGTGAACATCAAGAGGCTCCAGGAGACCAATAATGAGGTTGAACGGTTGCAGGCACGGGTGGATGAGAATTCCACTTCTCTTGAAGCACAATCAGAGCTCATATCATGATTGAAGGCCAATATGGCAGAGGCCGAAGAGAAAATGAGGCTAGCTTCCCAATAACTGACCATCATTCAGGTTGATGTAGAGCGAGCCCAGGCCACGGCTGATGAGTTGCGCCCCATCACTATTGAGGAAGAGCGAGAGCTGAGCAGAAGGCAGCAACTCCTGGATGCCGCCATCCAGAGGGTGGTGGAACTGCAGCATAATTTTGATTGGGTTAACCCATCCATGGGAGGGGTAAACCCTCAGGTGCTGTAATGCATGTGACTTTTGAACATACATTGATGCTTGAATTATTTCACGCAAACTGCATGCATGAGTTCTATTATTTGTGTTGGTTTATTTCATTCCTATGACATTCTTAGAGTGTCCAGTTATCATTGCCTAAGCTCACATGGGTCAGGGCTGATGTGAGAAACAAGGGGTGACCACCTCAGTACTCCATTTGAATGCGGAAGTGAAAACCAAGCTTCAGGCATCCGGGGGCTTGGACAACCGATTTGGATTTTAGGAAAGAAATGGGAGAGGCCTGATTGAAGAATTAAGATCTCAGAGCAATCGACATGCAACTCTTCCAATATGCTCTAGCGCACGAGTGGGGTAACGCCAGGGGTGTTAGAATCATTCCAAACATAGGGGAATGAGAAAATGTGAATCACGATAACTCAGATTTAGAACACTGTGGGGGTGGCGTGACAATAAAGGATAACTGTTGACCGTGTTCGAAACACAATATCCCTATTGTTTTAGCTTGATATGGGGATAACATATGAGAATTGACCGCTGACCATGTTCGAAACATGGGGCCTGACTCAAGATTTCATTCATCAGTCTTCTGGAATATTGGATGAGGACAACAGGTGGGCCATAGGCCGAGCATCCATACTATTAGGGGGTCCCTTTAGACTTGAAATAGGACGAGGGCCCGAATAAAGGGCACGCAAAGCATGGAAGGTGGAGTGGTTTTTTGTTCAAAAAGAATCCAACACTCTTGAAATTACACCACCGTAGTGGAAACACATTAGGTGGGCGTATCAGCTTGATCATGGATCATTCTTACTTCTAGACAGGACCTCTTTGGCGAGGAATTTATCACTCCCCAACATCACCGTGGGGAATCCCAAACTTGTTCAGGGAAAAGATACAGTTACATAATTTCCCACGAGGGGTCAGGCCAAGGGGATGAAAATGGGAAAGGACGAGATTTGTGACTCCTGGGGCTAGTCTTGAGATGAAATTCTTGGGCATCCCCACATATCCCATGATAATGGGAATCAAGCCATACATAGTTCTAGAAAGGGTCTTTGTTCAAGGTTTTAGGTCTCAGACCATGAAAAGTAGGCAATGCGGGAGACACATGGTGATGTAATTTGTACAACCCGACATGAATGAGGACAAGGTCCACATCATCATGTGTTCCTTGGGGAGGATTTTGGTCAAGGGATAGAAAACAAAAGTTAGCCTGGGCCTAAGACAAGGTGCACGGGCATTCCTATGTATCCCATAAAGATGGGAATCAAGTCATACATAGTTATGATACGTGGCATGTAAGGATACTGATTCTAGGGACAATAAGGACATGCAGGTCTAGACCTCACACCAAAAGAAGCGGCATTTGATAGATCTTGTTTTTCCTTTAGGGTAGATGTGTTTTTATTAGTGACAAACTGAGGACCTGGGGACCCTCGTGTCGCCAAAGGAATCAAGCTAGCTGCTGGCATTGACAAATGGTATGGCGGATGATCGATACTCAGCGTGATGTCCCCTATGGTGAGGTCATCACAATGCAGTGCCCTTTTTCGTCGTGCTTCTGGGACAATATTTACATGGCTTTGGGTCACGTGATGGGAGAAACCATGCATTTTAACGTTGTACGGTATAGACGTAACAATTTAGAGTCATATAGGACTGGGCAGCATGGTCTAGAGTCGCATGGATAAGACACATACAAGAAAGATGAGGTTCGAAAGGGAATGTGCATGGCATAATAGAGCATACCCGACGTGAATGGGGACGAGGTACATGTCATACTGTGCGCTTTTCCGTAAAAGAAACCTTGGACTGAGGGTTCGGGAAAAAATAGAGGATAAGGGGTAGGAGAACCTAGCTCCTAATTGAGCTGGACCCGCAGACGAGGTTTTTGAGTGTTACTACGTATCCCATGAGAATGGGAATCAAGTTGTACATAGTTCTTAGAAAATATATTAGTTTATGGTCTTAGAGCTCGGACTGTGGAGAAGTGGAATCCTTCCAAATAGGTGCCGACCATAGTCCAATCCCTAAGCCTACGTGAGTTGAACTCGATGTAGGAAACAGGGGAGAAAGAGATCCTTGCAATATGGGGAATGCGCTTAAAGGTGAAGTCAGTGCGGAGCCCCAATGATCGTCATACCATAGCTTTGTCCTCCTAACGTGCGAATGTGAATAGAGGGATAGTGTTAGGAGTGTTGAAATTCCATTTGGACATGATGTGGTGGAACATAACGTGAATCATGTAACCAACATTCAAGGCCTGAAAGGGCTGGTGTGGTGATGGAGGATTACTGTTGACCATTTTCTAAACACAGCATCCATATTGTGTTAGCATGAAATGGAGCCAAAAAAATGAGCGTCAACCGCTGACCATATTCAAAACACGGAACTTGTATCGATTTTTTGTCTGAAACCCTCAGGGACGTTGGCTTGTAATGGTAGGAGAGCCCTTAATCCTAGAATCCATGCCATTTGGGGGTCCCTTCAGGTGTGAAAGATAATGGAATCCCAAATGAAGGGGAACACGAAGCCTGAAAAGTGAATGAAAACTTCTCTAGGTTGAATTTGACACACCCTGTCCTAGACCAAAGTACTCTTGGGAACATTGGTGAACCATCGTAGAGGGTCGTGTGGCTCAACATGAGAGTAGCCAATTTGCAAAGACAAGTACAGAACAAAGAGACGGTGAACTCTCAAGATAAATAGGTACATGGAGTGGTGGTCACAAACTCGGTGTGAATGAGGACATAATCCCATACCACACCATATATCCTTCTCATGGAAGAGAGTAGGCCAAGGGGCCCAGGTGATAGGGAGATCTTTAAGAGATGGGGCTAGACCCGAAGTCTAGACGTTCAACCGGTCCTACATATCCCATAAGGATGGGAATCAAGCCACACGTAGTTCTGGAAGGCCATGTGGTTTTAGCGTCATGCAGTGAGGATGTGGGAGAATAGAAGAACGAGAGAGAACATGGTGAAAACGCCGCAATTCTGACATGGACGGGGCCAAGGAGGCCTGCACTTCACCACATGAGGATCCTCCAAGGAGACCATACCCATGGTGGATAGTCGAGAAGGAGGGTTTGGGGATGGGCTCAAGATGAGGCGTCTGAGCATTCCTACGTATACCATAAGGATGGGAATCAAGCCATATGTAGTTCTTGAACATGCAGTTTGACGTCTTGCAGGACAATATACAGTTTAACATCGTGTGGGATGATGTGAAATTTAACGTCATGTATGACCAAACAGTTTAGGGTCATGTCAGACCGGGTGTCTTAGGAAAAGTATTGCTTGAGGAGCTTGGCATTTGTGGGAGGAGTTATACTCCCATCATCCATGGTTACCAGTGAGTATTCACCGTTGGGGAAAACCTTTTGAACAATGAAAGTTCCTTCCCATTTGGGCTCTATCTTGGGTGGTTTACTGCCAGGTATCATTGGTGTTCTCAGAGTCAACACCAAGTCACCTTGATGGAAGGAGCGGAGGTGAACGTTTTTGTTGAAAGCTCTAGCTATCTTGTTCTGATGCCTTTTCAGATTGTGCAGGTCATGATGCCTGTTCTCATCAAGTGCCTCAAGCTCCGCCAGACAGATTTTATATACTCTATCTGGTGCTTTCTGGTCATAGACTGTTGTGCGCAATGAGGGAAACTGAATATCGATGGGAAAGACAGCCTCATTTTCGTACACCAGGGAATATGGGGTCACTTTGGTGGAATTACGATTCGTCATCCGATAAGACCAGAGGGCATTGGGGAGCT
The DNA here is from genome assembly GCA_963277665.1 of Viscum album. Taxonomy (NCBI): domain Eukaryota; kingdom Viridiplantae; phylum Streptophyta; class Magnoliopsida; order Santalales; family Viscaceae; genus Viscum; species Viscum album. The sequence continues at coordinate 1,123,462,388 of OY728139.1, forward strand.
TTTCTGACCAACTCTTCTTGTTCTGACCAACCATTTTTTTCAAAATGTTAGAGAGGGTTTTGTTGAACGCCTCAATCTACCCATTTTCTTGCACATGGTAGCAGGAGGTATGGTTAAATCGGTTGTTTTACTTGACGTACAAATTTTTCAACTCAACTATTCAGAAGTTGGTGTCATTATCAGTGAGGACGGCGTGAGGGCCTCCAAACCGATAGATGATATTAGAGCTCACGAAGTCAACGATGGAATGGGCCTTGACCTCCTTGAGCGAGACCGCCTCTGCCCAATTGGAAAAGAAATCCATAGTGGTCAGGATGAACCAGCATTGGCGAGCTGTCGCCGATGGATATAGTCCTATGACATCTAATCCCTAGACTGCAAAGGGCCAAGAGTACTTGGTAGTGTGGAGAGGCTCTGGTGGCCGATGCACAAAGTTAGCATGAACTTGGCACGCATGGAACCTCTTGGAAAACTCGATGCAGTCATGGATCATGAAGGGCTAAAAATACCCTAACCTCCAGATCTGGTGAGACAGTTTTGGCCCAGCCTGATGGGCGCTGTACGAACCAACGTGAACCTCTTACAGGACCTGTGGAATCTCAACTCCCTGAATGCAAAGGAATAGAATACCATAAAACCCACGCTTGTAGAGGATCTACTCAAGGTTGGGACCACTATGGAGGGTAGACTGTAGTGTGCGGCATCAGATTCGCTCACACTCAGCCCGATCTTAGGGGAGATTACCGTGTTGGAGGTATTCAACCAAGGGTATCCTCCAATCAGGATTCATTTCAATCACTACATCTGGGGGACCTGGGGGTCCTGACGCGGAGGCGCCAATGGTAAGATGGCTTACCTATGGGTTGTCATCGTCGTCTGGAGTAACTAGAGCTATGAATCACCAGTGTACCACGTGGATAATCAGATCATCATGTTCGGGCTCTGTAAGTGATGTAGCTAAGCTGGAAAAAGCATCTGCTCTACCATTCTGTGAATGAGGGACATGGGTAACCTCCGGCTAAGAAGAGAACTTGGCCATTAGCTGGAGAGTATGTTCCAAAAATGGTATAATCTCTGGATTCCTGACAATATATTCATAGTTTATCTATTTGATGACTAGCTTGGAGTCCCCTTTCACATGCAAATGGGGCACATCGATCTCGAGGGCCATCTTGAGGCCAGTGATGAGGGCCAGATACACTGCCTCATTGTTGGTGCAGCCTTTCGACAGAAGGAATGAGTATGGAAGAATGGCTTGTGCTGGGGTAATAAATATGATACCCAGAACCACTATGTTGAGTCTAGGATCATTGAGCCTCTTGTAGGTGGGGCTCCAGGAGGCCCCATCAAAGTGCATTTGCCAACACGGGATGGCCTGATCTACCAAGAGGATTGCCTCGTCAGGAAAATCTAGGTCCAAAAACTGGTCAGTAGGGGTTGTATGGGAAGCAAAGAAATTTTCCAATGCTTATCCCTTGATAGCCTTCTAAGGCGTGAACCTGATTTCAAACTGTTGGAGGATTACCGCCCACCGCGCTAGTCGGCCAGTCAACATGGGATGACTCAGAATGTACTTCAGCGGGTCTACTCGGGACACCAACTGCACCTCTTGGTGCTGCAGATAATGTCGCAATTTCTGTACAGAAAATATGAGCTCAAGGCAGCTCTTCTCGTGGGAGAGTATCTGGTCTCCGTATCAGGGAGCATGTTGCTGAGGTAGTAAAGGTTGTTCTTCATCTCCTCATTATTATTTTGGGTGAGAAGGGCACCGAGGGAATGTTCCAGGGAGGTCACATAAAGGACCATCAGCTTTCCGGAGATGGGTGGCATCAAGACTGGAGGCTGGAGCAGATACTTCTTGATTTCCTCGAACGCGGTCTGCCACAATCCATCTCATTCATAGGTGGTTCCCTTCTTTATGAGCCGAGAAAAGGGATTACACTTGCTAGCCAAATTCACAATGAATTAGCATATGTTGGCCAAGTGGCCTTAGAAAAATCAAAGATCCCGAATATTACTTGGGGGAAACATCTGGCTGATGGCCTTGATCTTCTCAAGGTCAACCTCGATGCCCCGGTATCTGACGATGAAGCCGAGGAATTTTCCAGATGTGACTCTGAAAGCACACATCAATGGGTTTATCTTTAGGTGGCGGGAATGGAGGAAGTCGAACACTTTCTCAAGATACTTGATATGGTCCTGGCGCTGGCATTATTTAACCACCGGATCATCCACGCAGCATTCCACTAAGGTCTCGAGGATTGGATTAAATATGCGATGCATGTCCTGCTAATAGGTGGCACCTTCATTCTTCAAACCGAAGGGCATAACTTGGTAAAAAAAAGTACCTTGTGGCACCATGAAGGTTGTAGACTCCTCGTCCTCAGGTGCCATCCAGATTTGATTATATCTGGTGTACCCGTCCATGAAGGAAAGGGCTTGGAACCCAACCATGGGGTCAATCAAAAGTTCCATCATAGAAAGGGTAAAATCATCCTTCAGACAGTGACGGTTGAGATCGCGGAAGTCGATGAAGGCTCTGATCTGTCCGTTATTCTTCCTGACTGAAACAATTTTGGCCAGCCATTTGGGGTACTAGACCTCATTAACGAAGTTGGCACTGATGAAATTGTCAACTTCTTCCTCAACCGTGGAATCGTGAGAAGGGTGCATCTTTCTGGGAGGTTTCTTGAACTCACGATGATTTGACGGATAGCCGAGGTGGTGGATGGCTACCTAAGGATCTCATCCTGGAATCTCGTCGTAACTCTAGGAAAACATGTCATAGTGTTGTTTTAGGAAGTCTACGTACCGCTGTTTCTCCCCGGGGGGCATGGTGGCGCTGATCAGTGTGGGTCTCGGATCTGCCTTGCTACCGAGGTTCACCTGTACCAACTCATCAACCGTGGCGGAGACTCCCTCTTCAAAGGTAGGGGGATGTCCTCTATATACTCTTCTCTACTTATAGAAGAGTGATATTCCATGGGGGGAGTTTCTTCTGAGTTGGCATACCCAGATGGGTGGCTGGTACCAACTGGAGCGGCAGTGGTTATCGCATCGGGGGACTCCGGTGCTGTCGAAACCATAGCAATGAAGGTTGTCGACCTGATCCCATCTGGTATTTAGCTCAAGGGTCAACACTTGATAATATCAAATCAATAGTGGAACTTCGGCTGGATCTGGCTTATTCCATCCTGGTGGAACAACCAAGTTTGACGTACTGCTGTTTCCATGGGGAGGACGTCCCGATACCTGATGGGAGTGGGAGGCTCTAGGATCACTAAGGCCTGATTTGTATAAGAATAAAAAGTGATCTTCCAATGCGACCTAGATTTGGGAGTATGGTTCCCCCTTGTCCCGGAGACGATAAAACATTTCCCCATATTAGGTATTGTGGCCTCCAACCGATGGATCGGGAAGACGTAGGCATCATTCAGGCCTACCCAAGGGTCGGTTGTAGCGGCGATGGGCTCAACTTCACTTGCCTAAATTTTTTATCCTTTCCCTTGTAATAGTCATAAATCGGATAGCGGTCCTCAGTTGACGTGAAAGGAGACGTGTCACCTTAGAGTATGCCCACTCGGCCATTAAGGGAGTACTTGAGGCATTGGTGGTATAATGAAGGGACCTCCGTGTGTAGGTGGAGCCCTGACATGCCCATCAATGCATTGTACGCAGTGTCCTGGGAGACAATCGTAAACTCGGTGCTAGAAACCAGGCCACTGAACTAGGTCTTCAAATGGATTTTGTTGACCAGGGTTTGTTTTGTCCTACCATATCCTTGGATTTTTATGTCAGAAGGAGTCAGATCATCCTTAGATAACCCCATCTTACAGAGTTTCTGTGTTGAGATAAGGTTGATCCCGGAGCCTGTGTCAACAAGACAGAGATAAATCTCCACGTCATTGAACTGGCCAGTGATATACAACGGTCGAATGTGCCCCTGTATAGAAGAACCTTCATCTTCTTCGGAGAACGAGAGGATGTCCTAGAATTCAGTATTCTCAACTGCTTCAGCATGAAAAGCTTCTGCGGCTGCTACCTCTGTCTCAAATTGGAGAGGGCTTCTTAAATCCTCAGTGAGGGCCTCACGTATATCTTATGACAGTAGAAGGGATTCCAAGATGGAGAGTCTTGCTGGAATGTTGGCAAGGTGTTTGAGAACATCATACTTCCATGCCAGGCGTGAACTTCTACTCACAGGAGGTCACTCTATGACAGGAGGTATGGTGGGCCCTATTGGCTGGACTAGCGGCTGACTGGTCCTAGGAGTATCCTACATCCCACTCATGGAAGCCCTTAGGGAAACTACCATAGGGAGGTCAGAGGGCTAAGACCAATCTGTTGCAGGGCACAACTGGTCGCATGGTGATTGGGGCGACTCTGCCCGATCAAACAGCACAAATGGCGGGGGAGGTAGATCTGAGGACACCAGATGAGAAGGTTGCACATGCGGATCTCTATGTTGGGCCTGCTGTCTAGTCTCGGTAGCATACATGGCCTGGTTAGATGTGATGACCAAAGAACTTCGATGACCTAGGTAACCACGGCTCTGATGATGTCGGGAAGACCCGCCTGGCGATCCTTATCATCAGAAGTCATATAGGGGTTTACTAGCTCTATGGTATTAACCGAGGAATACCATTGACTGTCACTTGAAGATTCATCCATTACTGGGTAGATCCTGGGATGAATCCCCATCTCCGAAGGCATGAATTCGCCAAGATTATGGGATGATGATGGCATTGGGGGGGGTGTTGCCTTCCCTTACACCACTGATGCTTAATCTTCTTGGAAGAGGATGGCTGGGATGGCACTGTAGAAGTAGTAGTGATGTTTTCTGAAGGATATAAATGATTCAAGCATTCATGGATAACACCATGGGAATGGTCGACCGTTTTATGGGCCATCCAGTCATTATACTTCTAAGACCAGCAGTTAGAAACCTGCTGTCATTCACCTTTGTTGTCACTGCCACTATCTGGCCTCAAGAAGATACACTCCACCTATGTCGTGGCTGGACCCAACCTGACTATGTTGTTGTCAACCTGGTCTTGGATCCGGTCCTTGAACACATAAAATTTCTTGAGGTTGTGCCCAAAGATTTGGTGATAAGGGCAGTAGTTGGGGTGATCAGTGAGGTTCGCCTTGTCTGGCCTCCTGCACTCAGGCAGTCGTACGATCCTCTGCTTCAATGCACTGCAGAAGTAACCAGGTACCTGACCCTCGTTGAATGAGTAAGACTGATTAATTCTATCCATAAAGGGGTCTCTAGGAGCCGGACCCTGATGGGGGGCTGGAGGAGCCTACTGAGGAGGTGGAGCTTGATTAACTTGCCTAGGCAGTGGTGGCGCATTACACGGAAGTGCCTATCGATTTTGAGGTGGCCGCTGCTGGGCTGGAGCTTTTTCGTGTGGTGGCGAGCCTCTACGAGGTTACAGAGGCAGCTCCACTGGTAGTAATTCCAGTTTCCTGGGGACCTCTATTTGGGCTACCGCGGCGGGCTCGACTCTGGTGGCCCTCCTTGCGGGAATTACAGGAGGCAACGGGGATGCCTAGCAAGCTTGTTTCAAGGCTTCTTTGAGGTTCTGGGTCTTATCAAAGAAGTCCCAGAACCCTCCGGGGTAGTTCTAGGTGATCAGGGAGGAAAACAATTCTATCTTAACATTTTACACACACATCGTCAGTAATTTCTCTTGATTTAGTGGCATGTCAAGGGAGTAGGTGAGAACTTTCCACTGGATAATGAAGTCTGTGACGCGCTCATCAGGCCTCTATTTCACTAGAAGAGGTCTGCGATGCTTGTCTTCTGCATGGTGGAACTGAACTGAAACAGAAACTTTCTACAAAGATCCTACCATCCTGCTATTGATCTGATAGGGAGTTGGCTATACCAGAAAAATGCAGGCCCTTCAAATGTCTATACAATACATCAGATCTTGGCGGCTTCTTGCTACACAGGAGTTCCTAACACGGGTCCAAACCTTGAAGAAAAGTGGTCCAGATGCTGCGGGGGGGGGGGGGGGGTCACCCATCCCATTAAAGGGGGAGAAGGTTGGGTTTTCGAATCCCGGGGGTGCTGGCTTGTCATCTACCCACACTGGATATGGATTTCTATCAGGCGGGAGTTCCACCTATCACATTTCCAATGCCTCGAGGCGAGCGATGAGTGCCACCATTGGATCATCTGGATGGGGGTCCCCGTCTTGACAGGGGTCCCTAACCACCAGTGTGTTGGAGGGCTCTTCAACCCAATAATCAGGCCAAGTGGTTCGTGAAGCAGCTAGTGGGGGACCTGGGGGGACCTGGGCTACATCCCTAGGATTAATGTGTTTTCTAGGTGGATTCAGCGATGCATATCACGCCCTCTTTCCGTAAGCATTGGCCTCTACCCTCTCTGCATGAACATGATGGTCAGGGTTACCTGGAGGTAATTCACCAGGGGGATGTTGCGTCTGCTCCTTTTGTACTGGCTAAGGATCACTGTAATCTGGACATTGTTCCGCAGTGTGTTCATCCAGGAGTTCAATGACCAGTTTCTTTTTTTTGGCAAGTTTCTGGCACAACGCGGCCTTCTCAGGTTCTTCCTCTGTCTTTTGCACTGAGGAGGAAAAGTCGGAGTGTTTGGTGGCCCCGAGGTGTTCTTTACCCTTACTGAGGTTCCGACATAGGAATAACACCTCGGTGGGCATAGAGAGACCGAGAAGATTTCTCTGTTGGCGATTAACTCTTCCCGTCAGGTCAAGTAGTGATGACGTGCCCTCAGGGGAGAAGTTCCCATCAAGAAGCTTATGCTCATTCTCCCCTTCTGACAAATCGGTCATGTTGACTTTGAATCTTCTCGGGGGAATTTCCTCAATGTCACCTAGCGAGCTGGGCTACCGTCGGATAGAAATGAAGTGGATGGCAGCGTAATGCCCCCAGCCATGGACTTGCACATGGGGGGAGCCTCCTTGATAACCTTGCGGAGTACTTGGAAACTCTGAATGCATTACTGTTGGAGGTCCTTGTGGTGACCTGGTGACTCAGGGTGCTGAACCATGGGGAGTGTGGCTAGTTCAACCAGACAACATTGTTCACTAATGTCATCAAAGTGCGCTTGGCTATTTGGATAAGTCACTCGCTGATGGAGAAGGCAGAATTGAGTCGCCCAGAGAGTTCCACATAGACACTAAACTTCTTCTGGGGTGAGAGATTCTAGCGCAAAAAAAAATTGGTCCTGTGACCAGCCAAAACATCTCAGGGAAGTGGTCTGCTGTGAGGATATCCCATATGATACTCGGTGCAGATTCAGGGTCTGGCCCTTCATTTCCCCACTCATCAATCGGGGGTGGCTGAGGAACTGGCAGCAGTACTGAGGCAGACCACTAGGATGGCAAACTGGCCATCTGAGAATACAGTGAGCAGGCTGACTAGCTGCCAAATCTCGAGCTGTCCTCAGAGGAGTGTAGCGACCTGGCCACTATGTCACGATAAGATAGACTAGAGTCCAGGGCTTCTAACACAGCATCAGCGTCTACTGATGGTTCGCTATGTCGTGGCTCTTCCACCTTTGATCCCTAAAATAACTCTCCATGATCCCTAGTCGAGGTAGACGGCACTTCTGGTGATGACAGTGGCGACTGCGTGGTCGGTCCGTGGGGACATGCTAGGTTCTTGTCCTCCTGGATATACCTTTGGAGGGAGATAGGGATCCTATGGACCTCGCATTCTGGGAGTACGAGGTTGTTGTGCTTCGTTCCTGCCCCATACTTTGACTCGGAATACTGAGGGGAGGGCTCCAGCGCTGAGTCATACTCTACCTCGGAGTCTGAGAAGCGGACTAGCTTGTTTTCTATCTATCCCTTCCCAAAATTCTTCTTGTGGCAGTGACCACCCGCTCTCCTACCCCTGGATGGCTCTTTGGGGAAAGGCCTACTTCTGGCACGAGGAGGTCCTTCGGCCGTAATGGTGCTGGGGCGAAGAGGTTTTTTGCCAAAATAGTCCACGGCGCATGGGGCACCAGGATAGATGTCAAAGGGGACACTGGTAGGACCTCTGTGGGCAGTGCTGAAGTGAGTAAGACCTCCGCTGGAGCTAACCGGAGCACGGGTAGGACCTCCATGCTTATTTCCCCTGGCTATATCAATGTGGGGAAGGTCCTCATACTGTTCAAGACAAACATAGGTTGGACCTCTGTGTTGGGTACTGGTGAAGTGAAGTTGGCCTCCAATCCTCTGATCGCTTGGGAGAGGACTTTCGCTAATTGCTACGAGGACATGGGGAGACCCTCTGCATTGGAGAGTGACCAGACATGCAATGTCTCTATACCTGTGGTCCACAGTAGGAGGAGTGACCCCGTATTCGGTGTAATGAGCACGGGAGAGACTCTCGTACGGAGTTTTGTTGTCATGGGGAAGACCCTTGTTTGGGTTGAGGGTGGCATGGGGCAGACCTCCATGCTGAGCCTGGAAACAGGTTGGACCTACACCTTCCATAGTGGTGGTATGGGGAGGGCCTCCGTACTGGGTGGAATTACTGTGGGTTGGTCCACACCAACCACTGCCTATACTAGAGAATGAGAGAGTTGACCTAGCCTGCCCATGACGCGGTTGGGTCCCCGATCTCGTTCGTGCATATAATTTCCCCTGCTTAGCATATACAGGGAGTTGGTGATACGATTCTGTGGTGGCTCGGGCCATAGTAGTCGCTGACGTTGACGCCCCTCAGTGGGCGTCCTCTTTAATTTGCGCCCGACACTGGCATCGGGTCAGATGGACCAGAGTCGGTGGTGCAGGCACGTGGATTACATGCTCTTTGGCCCATAAGACTAGGAGGCGGTGTTGACGTGGCCTTGTGGGAGCCCTCGATGGGAGCCCCTTGAGTGGGACTCTGATGGGCTGGCCTAGACATCCCCTGCCTCATCGGCGTAGGGTAGGAAGTCATTGAGGCATTCCAAGGACAAGCTCCCTAAATGATTGAATGTTGGGGTGGGGAGCAGTGGATCCCGGTGCGGCCCTCGGGGGTGGCATTGACAGTGAGGCGCAGATTCCTCTAAATCTAGGTGGGCCATGTCCCTCATAGGGATGACCCCCTCCTCCTCGTACCAGCGTATGAGGTCGTTAATTACCCTTCATTGGATAACTTATGATGGGGAGAGGGGGCATGGGTGCCTAGTGGTCATGGCCGTTGAGACTGTCATGGAAGAGGAAGAACCATGCGGGATTGCCATGTTGGTATTGCCCCTGCCCCTGCATCAGTGGGAAGGCGGTGATCGATTCCTGGATATAGAAACTTGGTTCCTAAAAGCAGGGATATTAACTCATTAGTGCTGATAGAAAAAGAAATCGATGACCATTTCTCTAACGCCATTCTATCTTTTATGACCGGTAAGAGGGATCCATGCTGACAACATCGCAGATCGGGATTCCCAATGTTCTGACTGCCCCAACTTCTGGTGAGTTTCATGCCAAGCCTGCTATTTTCTTGGCGTGACCTGGTGCTGGATAACTGGATCTGGTGATGTGAAAATCCATTGATACCTCGAACACTACTAGTCTCCATATTGAGGAAAATATATTCACGTCGGGTTCACCATTTCTATTTCCGACGCTTTCACCGGGGCATGCACGCCTGTCTATCGAGGATGAAAAGGCTTGGTTTTGTAGCCCCACATTCATGCTTTCCAAAGGCGAGTGACAACCATTCCTTGTTCTGGGATTCTTGCTTCTTGATCGAAATGGGATGATGGGATGCCGGTTCTTCCTTCCATGGATTCTTCCTCAAGACTCGTCACCTAGTCCGGGTATCCCTTATAGATTTAAGACGCTGTCCGTGAAACTCTTACTAGTGCCATATCTTCATGGGTGCTGGTTAATTACACTTCTTCTGTCGGGACATTCCAAAGGGTCCAGCCTAGGAAGCAACCTTCAGTTGGGGGAGTAGTCACGTTGAGGCATCACTGCCATGTCTGGATGCTGGGATTCTGGAACGTCTGGGTTTCTTCCCCTTATTATAGGGCTTCCCGAGGGCGCAGAGGCCCGTGGCATCCCACGTCCAATGCGGTGAATTATATGCATTGGGCATGTCTCTGAGGTTTTCTTCATCTTCCTATGTTTAACATAGGGTATTCCGCAAGTTTAACATTTATCATAGATAGATCAAACTAATCGGAACACTGACTAGAGTGGATCAGATAGGTGTACCCCCTTGGGGGAACACCTATGTCAGGGCTAACACATGGTCAGTTACCCAGTTACTGCTAGGATCAGTGAAGAAACAATGTGACGTGACCCTGCCAGGATGTGGCGGCCCAGATAAGAGTCAGGATGGATGACGGTTGGTTGAATGAAGTGGTGGGGGTAGGATGAAACCGACACATGGATGACGATGAAGTTGTGATTGAGCCTTGAAGAGACTTCCTACGTATCCCTTGGAAGGGAATTAAAGTCCGTGTAGTTTTTCTGACGACGGCTTACCATCGAATATGCTTCAACAGCTTACCGCTGGGGGGGGGGTCACAACGGATTACCGCTGGATGGGGTCACAATGGCTTACCACTGGATGGGGTCACAAAGGATTACCACTGTATGGGGTCACAATGGTTTACCACTGGATGGGGTCACAACGGCTTACCACTGGATGGGGTCACAATGGTTTACCGCTGGAAGGGGTCACAACGGCTTACCGCTCAATGGGGTCACAACGGCGTACCGCTAGATGGGGTTGAACCTCAAGGAGGCTTCCTATGTACCCTACCTTGGCAGGGATCAAACCTACGTAGTTCATAAATGGTTTGTGGGTGAACTGATGTGAATGGGGGATCGAAATGACCAGATGGTGAGCTTGAACCTCATGAAGGATTCCTACATACCTTACCTTGGCAAGGATCAAAGTACATGTATTTCGGGATGGTAGGGCTTGTTACACTGATGCGAATATGGTCGGGACCAATGGTTATGGGGATTGAACCTCATGGGAGGCTTCCTACACACGTTTCCTTGGAAAAGATCAGAGTCCTCATAATTTGGAATGGAGAGTCGGTGAACTAAAATAAATTAGGACCTGAGGTCCAAATGAATGGTGGGTGGTGAACCGACGTGAAGATGGTTGGAACGACCGGGTGTTGGGCTCGAACCTCAGAGAGGCTTCCTACATAACTAACATGGCAAGGATCAAAGTCCACATAGTTCAGGATGGTAGGGCTTGGTACACTGACTCGAAGATGGTCAGGACCAATGGTTGTGGGGCTTGAACCTCATGGAGGCTTCCTACATACCTTGTCTTGGCATGGATCAATGTTCTCATAGTTCAGAATGGTGAGTCGTTGAACCAACATGAATTAGGACATGAGGTCCAAATGAATGGTGGGTGGTGAACCGACGTGAAGATGGTCAGAACAACCGGGTTTTGGGCTCGAACCTCAGGGAGGATTCCTAAGTACCTTACCTTGAAAAGGATCAAATTACACGTAGTTCAGAAAATGGGGTCTTGGTGTGCCGACATGAAGGGGGGCGGGACCAATGGTTGTTGGGCTTGAACCTCAGGGAGGCTTCCTACGTACCTTACCTTGGAAAGGATCAAAGTCCACATAGTTCGTCTAGGGCTATGTGGGGCTTACACTCTAGGATGCCCAGCAGGGGTTTCATGGTTGATTCTTACTCTAAGCCCACGTGAGTCATGCTTAGTGTGAGAAACAAGAGGCAACAAAGACCTGACAATCATGTCATAAAAGTTGCGTCTGTGGGAAGTGAAATAGGGCTTAGGCTCTAGGCGGCCCAGGGAGATGGAGACTGGGACTTACTCCAGGGTAGAGGCCTGGTGGCGACAAAGCCCAACGGGGGAGGGAAAGGGTGACAAAACCCATGTGCCCCTCTCCCCTCTTAGACTTTGGCATGGAAAAAGAGGGGAGGAGTAGGGGTAATACCTCCCGAAAGAAAAGCTAGGGGCTTACACGAAGTTGGTTTCCCTTTCCCCGTGAAAAAACGTCACTCCAATAAGAAGGATATCATCCCTTGTGAGGGATGATCCCATCCCTGTGGAGACCAGTGGGCGTAGAGAATGTCTGAACCGGGTGACCCCGCGTAGGATGCATGGGGGAAGGTCATAGTTTAACGTCATGTGTTAAGGACGATGACTCTTGGCATTTTAACATCCTACAGCTCGGACGATGTGGGTTTACTCCGCACCCCTAGGATTTACATAACCAGTACCCTCTGCACCTTGGTGAAGGGATGAACCGGAAATGTTGGGGCTGGGGGGTATCGTGAGGTGATCCCATTGGGGGTCCACGTTAGCATGGCTATGAAAATAATAAATAGTCGTTAGCATGCCTATGAAAAGAAGCATAAGGCGAAGCAATGTAATGAGAGTTATTGTCCAAGGGACTTTGAAATCACTTCGTGCAAACCTGGAGGTTCGCACGGGAAAGGAAATAGCAAAGCAGAGGGGTTCCTAGGTAGGGGCCTTATGAAGCTTGATCGTGCTGTTGTGACATGACAAATTGATTATGTTTTTAAGGATGATTTATAGTCTAGGGTAGACCCTAGGTCGTCTCTCAAGGATCGTTGGTAGGTTTAGAGTGTGTATTTTTAATAAAAATGACTAAGAGAGGGGGTGTTTTGAAAAGAGTTTAAAACAATGACTTAGTTGAAATAGCTTAAAATTTGAGTGACCTAGTGGATTTTGAAAAATATGAGATAAAAGGGTCGATGTAATTTCACTACACACATATCAAGTTCATTGTTCATAGAGATTCATCTTAGGTTTAGAGTAATTCTTTGGTTGGAGTCAATTGGAATCCCGATTAATTCCTAAGCTTTTATTTCAATGCTTTAAGGTCCAAACCTTAATGTAAGAATCGTATTGTAAAGGTCCAGTACTTATGCATGGAATAAGAGCTTCCAAATCAAATTTAAATCTCAATAAGTTGGGTATGAAAATGATTCTTGTGATGTCCAATTGGAACAACACAAGTCGCACACTCAAAACCTCACACCGAACGGTTAGAAATTAAGAGCATAACACTCACATGCATCAAATCAAGCATTCAAATCTGAAATAAAATAAGATACATGGAATGAAATGTTTAAAAACCCAAATTAATCCAAACCAGTATCTATTGTATGCATACTAACTCCCTTGACATGTGTGTAGCTCCCTCACAACAAACACCCAACTTTTAGCTCGACATCGGGAGGAGGAGGAAGCTCGGGTGGAACTCCTTCTTCATCCTTGATTCCCCTATGAGGATAGGGGACTCCATATCTTCTTGGATGGTGAGAGAACTCCTTTGGGTCTCCAAAATGGAATAGTGTGGCTCCTGGTTCGAACTTTCAAATGAGGCTCCCTTGGTACCCTTTTATAGCCAAATTGCTAAGTGGTTTTGAGCACCCAGTTTTGGTGATACCAATTGAGTCTCGGTTTTGGGTTGGTATATGAAATTATATCGACTTGGAAAAAAGATAAAAGATGTTTCACACGGTCTTGAATATCAACATGTCAATGTTGGAGGCCATTTAACATCTATAAATGGAGATATAGTCATACAACCGAAACAAACTCTTGACTTCGTATAGATTTTGTCCCTTGGAAAGAATGGTTCGGATGGGCCACCAGATGAACGAATTGGCCTTCGGTTATTTGATATGAATTGTATCCCATGAAGTTTGGGAGAGGTCCACAAAATGTCAGCCCATTATCATGCACGTATTTCTCACACTGTTTAAAACAGTGGACATGTGTCCTTGGGATCCATGCAATTTTGGCCCATTTTCCTTCTGGATCATCTTCAGGGCCTCCAAATCACCTCATCCTGCAATCAAATCCTCAAAAAAAGTGACAATTCCCATTTTAACAGTGATAAGAACAAAATTAATGATTCAAATATGGAATTAAATTTGGTATTATTTTTATAATATTCAATACAAAACTAGTTTACCATAGTGGTGTAGGGATGAAAATGAAACAGTGAATCGCGGTGCGATCACACCCCAACACCTAAACATTTGCACTCCAGGGAAAAGTGATATTTCCAAAAATTGTGCATGGAGATATTCCCAAATTCATGAAGATTTAACATTCAATTAATGTTTAAAGTTTTAAAGGAATGTGATCAAAGAAAAAATCACACCATGGAGTTATTCTTAATGATCATGCAAAAATGTGTCTCATAAATTGTATCAGCATGAAATTTAGGGAGATTAATGATACCAATTTGAGCAAGTAATCCTAAAGTACACAATGTCACTAAATCTCCATGTGTGTATGTGAAAACCAATTCATTCAATTCTACCCACTTTTTATCCAGTAAATATAGGTTATTTTAATATTTTTTTGCTTAAATGATTATGTCCACCAAACCTATCCTATACCCTTTGCAATAAAATTTCAAGACCCACTCACTTAAGCATTCCCGGAAGTCAAACCTTAAGCTCCTGACCTAGATATCCCCATATGTTGTACATTTCATCACTCCCCTCGTTTTTTTTTGAAATGTTGTGCATGGAACAAATCTCACACCCTTCTCTCAACCCTTGGTTGATATCCTCACGACACTAATTGTAATAGTTATAACAAGATCAAAAGTCAAGGAAGAGTGGTTTTTGACCTGCCCAAGATACAACTATTTTTTTAGGGTGTACAATAGTCGGATAACAGGTACACACGCGTAGGTCAATCCAGTACAGTAATGAAAAAGATCAGATAAGGAACGAACGTATGGAAAAATCATTTGGAGAATAGATAAATATTAACCTAACTTATATTTACCTTCTATTGAGTAAGTAAAAAATCACACTTCTTGGTTGGGTGCAAAAATGTGTGGAGAAATTAAGTGCCACAATTTTCCTTTGAACTACTCACGTAAAGGGTACTATTTTTCTCAAAGTTTTCAAAATGATACAACCATTTATATCATCGACAAATAACTAATTTCCAAGAGAAAGTCACACCACAATGTTAAATTTAATCTAAAACACATATTCCATCAGTGATTTTTTGTTTTTTTGAATATGTTAAAACAACATAAAATAGGGAAATTCCTCATGCATTTTCAGTAACTTTCATGATTCAATTCATGGGGAATCTTTTTCCATGATAAAATTAGCATTCCGACACAAAATTAAGGGGTGGAATGGGGGAAGGGGGGAAAGTGACAATACCATTCAACAAGAAAAAAGAAAAATAAAGAAAGAAAACGATGAAAATTCCTAAATAACCCAGGAATGTACCCATCCCCCCACACCTAGAGTATGTAGTGTCCTCGCTGTAGTAAAAGAGAATGTGGGAAGGAAGGATAAAACATGGTGG
Source organism: Viscum album (assembly GCA_963277665.1). Classification (NCBI taxonomy): domain Eukaryota; kingdom Viridiplantae; phylum Streptophyta; class Magnoliopsida; order Santalales; family Viscaceae; genus Viscum; species Viscum album. Next base: position 1,123,477,676 of record OY728139.1, read on the forward strand.
ATGTCATTCATAGTTTGCTTCTTGAACTTTAAGTTCCTCCATTAGGGACTCCAGAATGGCTTCATGAAAGTGCTTCAGCCGCTACCCATTGACAGTGAAGGTTTGCTTGTTTCTTCATTTTGAACCTGAACAACACAAAATGGAGAGACATTAGTAACAATGTATGGTCCAAACCAGCGGGAACGAAGCTTATCAGGATTCAATTTCATCCTTACATTATAAAGGAGGACCTTTTTTCCAATATGGAACAGACGATGAAGGATAAGACAGTCATGGGAAGCCTTGGTTCTCTCCTTATAAATCCTGGAGTTTTCATATGCATCTATTCTCATTTCATCTAGCTCATGAATCTGAAACTTCCTTTGAGAACCTGCACCAGAAAGGTTAGAATTGCATTTTTTAGTGGCACAGTAGGCCCGGTGCTCAATCTCAATAGGGAGATGACAACTCTTTCCAAAAACAAGCCTATAAGGTGTCATTCCAATGGGAGTTTTAAAATAAGTACGGTAAGCCCATAATGAATCATCAAGTCTAAGACTCCAATATTTCTTGTTGGGTTGGACCGTTTTTTCAAGAATTTGTTTTACCTCTCTATTTGACACCTAAGCTTGACCATTAGTTTGGGGGTGATATGTAGTAGATACTCAATGACCGACCCCATATCGACACAGAAGTGATTGCATTGTTTGGTTGCATAAATGAGAACCATGGTCACTGATGATGAACCTAGGTAATCCAAACCTACAAAAGATCAGAGTTCTAAAAAATTTTACAACTATTTTCGAATCATTTGTCCTTGTGGCTCGTGCCTTTTCCCATTTTGATACGTAATCAACAGCCAAAAGAATGTACAAGATGCCAAAAGAATTGGGAAATGGCCCCATAAAGTCAATACCCCAAACATCAAAAATGTCATGAAAGATCAAGGGTTGTTGTGGCATTTCATTCCTTTTAGAGACATTCCCCATTCTTCAACAACGAGGACAAGATTTAAAAAATTCATGGGAATCTCGAAAAAGTGTTGGCCAAAAGAGACCAGAATCAAGAACTTTTCAAGCAGTCCATTGGGGACCAAAGTGGACCCCACAAACAAGAGTGTGGTAAAATCTAAGGACAGACTGAAACTCCATATCGGGAACACAACGCCTAAGGACCTGATTGCTACATGTGCGCCAAAGGTAGGGGTCATCACAAATGTACCAACGAGACTCATGTTTTAGACGACTGGCTTAGTTTTTGTTGAAATTAGTAGGAATGCAAGATGCTACCAAATAATTTACAATTTTAGCATACCAGGGAATAGCATCTTGCACTTTGTACAATTGCTCATCAGGAAACATGTCATTAATGGGAATACAGGGGGATGAGACAATGTCTGGGGATGGGAGGATCCTACTGATATGGTATGCCACCACATTCTCTGCTCCTTTTTTGTATCTAATTTCTAGATTGAATTCCTGAAAGAGGAGCATCCAACGAATGAGACGTGGTTTGGCTTCCGGTTTCTTTAGGAGATACCAGAGGGCTGCATGGTCTGAGAAAACGATTACATTGGACCCTAGAAGATACGACCTGAATTTATCCAAGGCAAACACAATGTAAAGAAATTATTTTTCAGTGGTGGTGTAGTTTTCTTGGGCAGGGTCCAAAGTACGTGAGGCATAGGCAATGACATGTGGAGCTCGATCGACCCTTTGTGATAAGACTACCCAAACTGCATAGTTAGAGGCGTCACACATGAGCTCAAATGGTAAATCCCACCGAGGTGTTTGGATTATCGGGGGTGATATGAGACTCCATTTTAACTTATTAAAATCTTCTTCACATTCCTTATCAAAAACAAATACCTTTTCATTTTGGAGTAAGTGGGATAGGGGGAGTGAAATTTTACTAAAGTCACGAATGAAAGGTCGGTAAAATCCATCATTACCTAAGAAAGACCGCACATCACGTACATTTTTAGGGAATGGTAGGGAATAAATGACATCCACTTTCGATTTATCTACTTGGATACCAGCCCCAAAAATGACATGCCCCAAAACTATACCTTATCGCACCATGAAATGGCATTTCTCAAAATTTAATACAAGATTCTTTTCAATACAACGATGTAGGATGGAACCAAGACTACTTAAACATTCATCAAAAGAGGATCCATAAATAGTAAAATCATCCATGAAAACTTCCATGAAATTATCTAGGTAATCCGAAAAAATACTAGTCATACATCGCTGGAAAGTACCCGGAGCATTGCACAGACCAAATGGCATCCTTCTATAGGAAAATGTGCCATAGGGGCAAGTGAAGGTTGTCTTTTCCTGATCCTCGGGGGCAATATGGATCTGAAAGTATCCAGAATACCCATCAAGAAAATAGTAATGGGACTTCCCCGCTAGCCTCTCTAGAATTTGGTCAATGAATGGACAAGGGAAATGGTCCTTCCTAGTGTGTTGGTTTAGTCGGTGATAATCTATAAAGACACGCCAACTATTCTACACACGATTTGGAACCAATTCATTGTTTTCATTTTTAATTTCCGTTTGGACAGTTTTTTTAGGAACTACTTGAATGGGACTGACCCATTGGCTGTCAGATATGGGGTAAATGATTCCACCAGCCAATAATTTTTTTAATTCCTTTTTAAATACTTCTAAGAGGTTTGGGTTCAGTCGATGTTGTGCCTGCCTCACTAGTTTAGCCTCATTAGTTAATAAAATATGTTTTATACAAATTGATGGGCTAATACCAGAAATGTTCATAAGTGTCCATCCCAATGCTTGTTTATACTCCCTCAAAAGTTCAAGCTGTCTCAATTCATGCTCAGGAGGGAGTGAACTAGCAATGATGGCAGGCAACTTGTTTCCATTCTCAAGATATGAATATTTTAAATTTTGAGGTAGTTTCTTTAGTTCCAATTCAGGTGTATTTTGGATTGATGGGAGTTTGTGTGAAAGTGAGAGGTCACTAATCTCATCTAACTGCTCAATTGTATCATCCTCAGATGAGGAATTAGATTTTACAAGCATAAAAGTATCATTGATGGTCATGTGATCCTCTGTGTTCAAGAAATTATCAATTAATAAAAATGCATGACACTTTTCTAGACCACTAAAACAATCAACACATGATTCATTACCAAGAATTTCAATCAAAGAGGAAAATTCAGAAAGGGGATCATGGGAAACAAATTAAGTGATTTTAGGGGAAGGGAGTACATCAAATGAATTTACTGAGAGAGAGGAATGTTCTTCTGAGGGGTGCTTCATGGAATTAAGGATGTTGAAATGGACTATGTCACCACCAAATTCCATAGCTAATGTACCATTATGGACATTAATTATGGATTTGGAGGTTTTCAAGAAAGGTCTCCCCAATATAATTGGGGCGTGTCCATTCATCCTATCATCTTCCATTTTTAGAACATAAAAATCAGCAGAAAATATTAAATTTTGAACCCTCACAAGAACATCCTCTAACACACCAGAAGGGTGTGACGTACTCTGATTTGCTAGTTGAACAACTATTCCTGTGGGATTTAGATCGCCGACCTGCAAAGAAGAGTAAATAGAGTGAGCCATCACATTAATAAAGGCACCCGAATCAAGCATAGCATTAGAAAAAGAATAATCACCTATGGTACATGGAATTGATAATGTTCCAGGATCATTTCACTTGGTGGGAAGTGATGGTTGTATCAATGCTGAGACGTTCCTCCCCAGGATCACCTTCTCATCACCTCTAAGTCACCTTCGATGGGTACACATCTCCTTCAGAAACTTGGCATATCTCAGAATTTGCTTGACGACATCAATCAATGGAATGTTAACCTGCACTCTTTTGAAAGCCTCTAAGATTTATTTATCAAGTTCAGTTTCCTTTTGTTTCCTTGGTTGGGTGGCTCTTTGGGGAAATGGGAGAGGAATGCTTGGGCTTGGTAACTCATCAATAGACACACTCTTTCCTTTGGTAAGACTTCTCTCAAGACAAGGTTTCTCCTCATTTGAACCTTTTTCAGTGGTTGGGATGGTGGTTTCCTTAGGAGAGGATGACACTAATGGAGGGTTCCTTTTGATTTTAAGTTGAGTTCCACTCCTAAGGGTTATGGAACTAACATTTCCCTTATCCTTAGGGTTGACAAGTGGTTGAGAGGGTAGTTTACTAGACCCATGGATTTGGATTTCACCCACTGAGTTAGCTAGTTGGCCTAATTGGGTTTTGAGGTCTTGTATGGCTTCTTGGGTGGTTTGTTGGAATGGGAGATTATTAGCAGCTATTTGTTTTATCATCTCTTCTAGGCTAGGCTTGGGTTTTGGAGGGGGTTGTTGGAAAGGCCTTTGGGGTGGTTGAAAATTTCTGGGTGGTGGTGGTTGATGACTACTTTTCCCTAGTTGGTTCCATGGTTTATGAGGCTGGTTTGAAAACCCCCCTTTCCTATAGGCTTGGTTGTCTTTCCACCCAGGGTTGGATGGATAGTAAGGTTCTCGCCTAATGGGTTGGTTATAGGGGCGTCCTGGGAATATTGCCTCACAACTCTCAGAAGTTTCTCTCAATTGGGGGCATTGGTCAGAATAGTGGGTATTAGAGTAGCATATACCACAATGTATGGGAGGAGGAGATTGGAATTGACCTTGGGAAAGATCGAGTTGTCATATAAGGGTACTTACCTCTTAAAACTTTGTGTCCACCTTCTTCTCAAATTCAGTACTTTGCACCTCATGGACACCTCGAATGGGTACACTGGACCTCGAACTAGATTGTTGAGTGTTCTGTGCCATGGTCTCAATTAGAGTCTTTATAGCGATTGGGTTTTTATCCACTAGTGCACCACCTGCAGCAGCATCAATCATGTTATGATCTATTGTAATTAAACCTTCATAAAAATTTTGTATTAAAAGTAAATCACTTATTTGGTGGTGTGGACAACTTGAACATAATATTTTAAAGTGTTCCCAGTATTCATGAAGGGTTTCTCCTTGATATTGTCTTGTCCCACATATTTTTTCTTTATTGTCGTAGTTCGAGAGGCTGGGAAGTATTTTTCAAGAAAAAGTCATTTCATGCCTGCCCAACCTCTAATAGGTGAATTAACATAATACAACCAATCTTTAACCGTGTCTTCTAATGAAAATGGAAATACCCTAATTTTTACTTATTCTTCATCCACATTAGCAGGTTTTAATGTTGAACACATAGTATGAAATTATTTTAAATGCTTATGTGGATCTTCTCTAGGCAGTCCTTGAAATCTTGGTAATAAATGAATTAAACAAGATTTTAGTTCAAAATTGGGTGCCTCACCTTGTAATTGAATGTAAGTGGGTCGGATATCAACATCAGGTGAGGTTAGTTCTTTTAGTGTTCTATTATTTTCAGCCATGTTATACAAGTTATGTTCAGTTTTAACTTTGGTTTCAGAATAAGAAGAAGGATCAAGAAGAATTTTAAGATGTGATGTCTCCTCCTTCAAAGTGTGGTCTTCTGTGTCTCAGTTTTGTTGATGTAGGATCCTCTCCGATTCGGGTTCGAAAGTTTGTAAGTCTCCCGGATTAGAACTTTTCATACACAGAACTACACAATAAATAAATTATAACACAAAAATAAATGCAAAGGTATAAGATAAAACAAACAAATATTCACAAAAATTACAAAAATTTTATCAAAAACACGCACAAAAAACCATAGCGCTCCCCGGCGACGGCGCCAAAATTTGACCGCGCTGTCGTGACACGTCAAATTTATTATGTTTTTAAGGTTGATTTATAGTCTAGGGTATACCCTAGGTCATCTCTCAATGAGTTTTTTTAGGTTTATAGTGTGTATTTTTAATAAAAATGACTAAGAGAGGGGGTGGTTTTGAAAAGAGTTTTAAACAATGACTTAGTTGAAATAGCTTAAAAGTTGAGTGACCTAGTGGATTTTGAAAAATATGAGATAAAAGGGTCAATGTGATTTCACTACACACATATCATGTTCATTGTTCATTCATCTTAGGTTTAGAGTAATTCTTTGGTTGGAGTTAATTGGAATCCCGATTAATTCCTAAGCTTTTATTTCAATTCTTTAAGGTCCAAACCTTGACGTAACAATCGTATTGTAAAGGTTCAGTACTTATGCATGGAATAAAAGCTTCCAAAGAAGATTGAAATCTCAATAAGGTGGTTATGAAAAGGATTCTTGTGATGTCCAATCAGAACAACACAAGTCACGCACTCAAAACCTCACACTGATTGGTTAGAAATTAAGAGCATAACACTCACATGTATCAAATCAAGCATTCAAATCTAAAATAAAATAAGATACATGGAATGAAATGTTTAAAAACCCAAATTACTCCAAACCAGTAGCTATTGTATGTATCAGAACTCCCTTTACATGTGTGTAGCTCCCTCACAACGAACACCCAACTTTTATCTTGACATCGGGAGGAGGAGGAAGCTTGGGTGGAACTCCTTCTTCATCCTTGATTCCCCTATGAAGATATGGGCCTCCATAACTTCTTGGATGGTGAGAGGAATCCTTTGGGTCTCCAAAATGGCAGAGTGTGTCTCTTAGTTAGAACTTGCAAATGAGGTTCCCTTGGTTCCCTTTTATAGCCAAATTGCTAAGTGGTTTTGAGCACCCATTTTTGGTAATACCAATTGAGTCTTGGTTTTGGGTTGGTATATGGCGTTATATAGACTTGGAAAAAAGATAAAAGATGTTTCACGTAGTCTTTACTATCACCATGTCAAATTTGGAGGCCATTGAACATATAGAAATGGATATATAGTCATAAAACCGAACCAAACTCTTGACTTCGTGCAGATTATGTCCCCTGGAAAGAATGGTTCGTATGGGCCACCATATGAACGAATTGCCTTCTTTTATTTAAGATTCATTGTATCCCATGAGGTTTTGGAGAGGCCCAAAAATTTTCAGCCCATTTTCATTCACGGATTTCACGCACTGTTCAAAACAGTGGACAGGTGTCCTTGGGATCCATGCAATTTTGGCCCTTTTTCCTTCTGGATCATCTTCAGGGCCTCCAAATCACCTCCTCCTGCAATCAAATCCTCAAAACAAGTAACAATGCCCATTTTAACAGTGATAAAAAAACAAAATTAATGATTAAAATATGGAATTAAATTTGGTATTATTTTTATAATATTCAATACAAAACTAGTTTACCACAGCGGTGTAGGGATGAAAATGAAACACTGAATCGTGGTGCGATCAAAGCTCTGGTGCTCCATGTAGTGGAGGGTTCTTGCGAAGGGGTGTGATTCGCAAAGTGGAGTGTCCCAGCCTAATCATAGGGCATAGGTGCATATGGGGGGTTCTTTACGATGTGGAAAGGGACTCACGGAGTACTGCCCCGCGAAGCAAAGGTGCCACGCGAAGTGAGGTGTTGTGAAGCAATGTGTTTCGCGAAGTACAGTGACCCTGCCTTGGCATGTGTATCACGTGTACATGAGGGGTGTTTTGAAAAGCATAAATGCTCTGCAACGACCCGGTTCCCCTTGGGGATCCCCTTCCTTTGCAAAGGCCCGTGGGATTCACGAAAGGAATCCCTCTCAAAAGAGGTGGTTAAAACATGGAAAAGGGGAGGCACTTCGTAGAGAAAAAGTACCTCGCGTAGCTCATGGTTCGTAAAGAGAAGGGTGTTTCACGATTCAGGAGCTAGAAATTTGAATGGTTGGATTTTCCGTCTATCGGGCTCAGGGGGAGCCCAGTATTTATAGGCAAGAGGTGCTGTGAAGTAGAGCGTGCTCAGCACAGAGAGGGATTAGGTTGCTTCGCAGCGAGGCCGCAAACATCAAAGGAGTTTGCGGAGCGTCCCACCTCCTTGATTCATGGCGGGCTTGCGAATGTCAAATGCATTCGCGGAGCGTCCCGCCTCCTTGCTTCACGATGGGCTCACGAACTTCAAATGCTTTCGCGGAGCGTCCTTCCTCTTTACTTCGCGGCGGGCGCAGGGCTACCGGGGCTTGGTGAACGGTCTTCTTGAGGAAGCCTATAGAGGATTTCCGTTTCTTCTTCTTCTTCCAACATTTTGGTGCCTACAGTAATGTTGGGTATTGGGCACCATAGGAAGAATATAGATTTAGAACTTTCCCAATTATCCTTCAAGTATCACACCTCACTGCGACCGACAACCCGACGCAGCTTCTCCACCATAATATCTAGTTGATCAAGCATACATCATTCCAGGTTCGATAGCCTTATAAGACCCTCTTTCCAATCCCTACAATACATGTCATATTTCTCCCACATGAACTTATACCAAAATATTTTTTTCATTATGAATTTCTCATTCATGCTTGGCCTACATAGCTTACATGGAAACTGTGATGCTACATAAGTTGATTCCATCAACTTAAATCGGTTTCTCCATCATTCTCCATGAGGCCTAATGGAATCATCCATCATGATATGAATCCTATAAGAAATTCATCAGTATCTTCTCAATTCTATAGATGGTGCCATTTATAGGTTTGGTTATCGATAGAACATGCATGGGAATAGAGGTGATAATGCTATTCACCAGAGTTATCCTCCCTCCAAAGGATGAAAAATGATTTTTCCAGTTAAGGATGAATCCGGTAATTTTTTTGATAATTTATTTGAACATTTAATTATAAATACTACTATCTGAGATGTGATCTCCAATATATTCCATTGGTAAAGAGCGTTTCTAGAATCCATGAATGTCTTGGATAACCTTTCTACGCTTGATAGAGTATTTTTTAGATAGGTATATGCTTCTTTTAGTATTAATGATGCTCTACCCACTCTAAGAACCATGGAATCTCATAATCTAATTAAATCATTCAATATACTTGATCCTAACATTGAAAAAACTAACATGTTGTCCAGGAACATTATGTGAGACACCAATCCATTCTCTCCCTTGTGTGGGAGGATGGTCCCATCCAACATGGCTCAGGGAATGTCCAGGGAGAGTTAATTTTGGGAGAGAATAAAGAGGATGGGTGAAACCATATCACCTTTTCTCAGACCTCATAGAGAGTTGAAAAAACCAATCATTCTTCCCACTATGGAAATAGAAAGCTATGGTGAAGAACAGAATATAAAAAATTGGTTGCAAGACGACTCTGAAAAATCAAACAATCTCATGAGCTTGATGATAAAGATCTATTCAATATGATGAAAATTCTTATCCATGTCAACTTTAATCATGATGTTAGAGCCAACAGCCTTCTTGTTGATATTAGAGATCATCTCTTTTGCAATGCCAATGGCTCTCTAGATGATTTTCCCTTGGAAGAAACCACGTTTCTCCTCAAAATGGATCTTAGGAATGAGGGTCCCTCATATTTTGTTCATAATACAAGTACGAATTTTTTATTTAAAATTACAGAGCCAAATTGGCCAATACTAGCTAAGAGAATATTGGTCCATAACCTTTGGAAAGATAAATAGTATCGAATAAAACCCCACCCAGAGAATTTCCTCAAGTAGTCATACATAGCATCAATCGCTATTGACATAATAATATCCCAATAAAAACATAAAAATCTCATGGAATGTAGTTAGTCCCATGAGAAATTTGAGTGTTTAAAGTGAGCATGTACTCCTTGATCTCTTGTTCCCTTGAATGGAATAGAAGCTCTCATTCTCCCTATCCTACAATATTCATGGAATTATGCCAAAAATCATCATCACTGGCCATTATAAAGAATCTCCCACCATAAGAAGTAGTTGGCCTAGACAATAGATTCTTAAAGAAGACCTTTGCATGCTTACCCCTCGTATCTAGGTCATATGTATACGATTCATCTTCAATTTTGAGGTTGATCCTACTATAAATCTATTTTTCCTTCAAAAAAATCCTAAAAAGGGTAGTGTTTCTATCTCCCTCTCTAATCCAAAGTGAACGTGACCTATCTCTTAAAAATATTTCCACTGGAAACAATTTTGTGGAAAATGCCTTTTTCTATCAAGCGGAAGAGAAACAATTATGTGGAAGTTGATAATGAATTAAGGGAGGAAGAGAAACAATTTGGATTTGTTTGGTTGCTGATATTTTTTGAATTTTTTTGATATGTTGTAATTAATTTAATATATTTTTTAAAAAATTTATAGGATCAATAGAGATTGATCTTGGTTGTGGTCTGTAACGACCCAAAGTTTTTCAATGGAAATTCCCTTCTTATAAATTATTTCAAAAAAATCACATTAAAACAAAACATAATAAACTACTAAGTGATAAGTGACCTTTAAACATAAGTTTTTCACTCCTATGTTTGGAATTTCGAAAATCCAACATACACGGTTGTGTTCAAGATGATTTTTGGAGTCTAATAAAACAAAAATAATTTTTGGTGAATAGTGTCCTACCCTTATGAATAGTAAGATACCCTTATGAATAGTAATATGACCCTTATTAATAGTAAATCTTCCAACATAAGAGTAACATTACCAATGAATAATTAAATAAAATTTAGACATCTTAGAAAGTGCCAATTTGACCTTAGTAAACATTTTTGTATTTTTTAAGTCATAAATAATTAATTAATTAATTTAAAAGAATATTTATTCCCTAAAATGTATTCATAAATTATTGAATCAGTGTCTTATTTTTTTAGATAATTTTATACGACCCTACGTAATTTTTGAAAGCACTATAAAATCATTTTTAACTTTTAAAAATAGTTTTTTTAAGTAAATTATGATTTTAATTAAATATTAAAATAATAATATTTAGAAAATTATTTTTTATAAATGGACATAATTTTTGGATTCTACATGTCAAAAAATGGTAGGGGTAAAGTTTTCGGTTTTTTCTAAAATACTTCAATTTTTGGGTGAATAGTAAAAATACAGTTTTTCGCATAATCAGTGTATACTAAATTGCATCCTTAATGATGTAATGATGACATAAACATTATAGAACTTTAGTTTCTGCCAAATTATATTAAATGTCATAAATGTTTCCTTAAAATACAATAAATCCAATTCTCAAACCTAAAAAGAACGTTCCAAAGCCTAAAGTCAAAAGGTGACTTCTTAAAGTGTTTTTTTCTCTTTCGTTCACTTTCCTTTTAATAAATTAATGAATTAGAATTATAAAGAAGAATTAAATCCTAAAACGAATTATATTATATTAATATATGATTTAGGATTTAAAAAACAACTATTACAAGTCTATCTTTTGATATATTATTTTATTTAATATTTCATACTAAAAACACCTCCCTCCTCATGTATAAATAAGCCCTCCCCCTCCTCTTGCCAAACCACACCTCTCAAGCTTCAAGAATTGTCTAAGCTCTAACCAATCATCTCCCCTAACCCCTCCCCCACGTCCATGAGCTTCTGGTCTCATCAAAAGACCAATCTTAGGCCCTTAAGGAGGTTCTCAAGAGAAGGATTTAAGAGGTAATTTCCCTCCCTCTTCTCCTTTAATTTCCTTTCAAGTTCAAGTTACTTTCTTGATCTCTCCCCACCTATATTCATCAAAATTGTTTTTTAACTACATTATTATACATATAATTTGATTTTATGATTCTAATGGGATATTATATCACCCCACACTCTTTCCCTCTTCCTTTTATTTTATTAAAGAGAACGTTGTTCATGAGATGTTAATTTATCACCTTCAAAAATGACATGCTCTCTTCTTCCATTTCTACATTAAAATATGGTCATGAAACCATTTTTATCATTGAACCAGAATATTTTATATTTATTATGTTCTATTTTTAGTTCTGTAAATAACTTATTTCCATATTACTAAGTGAAATGTTAAAACAAGTTCGTTGTGATCCAAAAACCGCTCAAATTAACCCAAATAATCATCATTTAATTCTTATCTAATGATTCACCCACATGGATATAATATAATTCATTATAAAATCATTAATGATCCTGAAATATCACTAATAACATGTAATATCATTTCTGAATGTTTACCCATGATCTAACCGAACTTCAATTTAAGAATACAAGTGAACCACCCAAGAAAAACCATAAAATCGAACATCTCCGAACAATGTTTTTTTAAACTCTATATATATCATCCAAAAGAAGATAATATGACATAATGAAACCAGAATGAACCCTATTAATGTACACATGGTTCTGGATTTCTAATTAATGAATATAATGTCATTATATAGGACATTAAAGAGAAGGAAGCATTCGAGTACAAGGTAAGGGGAAATTCTCGAACCCAATTTTCTTCCTTCGGGTTCTCCCTCTTTCACTCCATTTTTGATATGTTTACTCCTCAAATATCATTTGTTCATCATTTTATTTAATTTTCTGGGATATACATGTTTTTCACTGGTTTTTATGTCCAAGAAAATGTTTTCCAAAATAACTCTTCTTTTAAGAACACCCCTTTTACTTCTCACTCAAAGTGAACGGTTCTTCTAACATGTATGTTATTTCCTCTTTCTTCTGGGAACCCAAAGCTTATGAATATTTCATTATGAGATGAAAACCATTCCTTTTCATGGGTTCATTTTTTTAATTTTTGTTTTATGTTCATTTTGGAAAGCATGATAAATGATAATGTTATGATGTGACGGGTGCGCCCGGAATTATATAGCGCAATATGAATGTTTAAATGTGACGGGTGCACCCAGAATTATAAAGCACTCCAATGCATTGGGTATAGTAATTAATCTCATGAGTAAATGTGAAATGATGTGTGAACATGATGCTATCTTGGTTCACAAGTATGTGTGGTAGTTAACCACTAAGACATGATGTTGCATTTTTATGCATTGCCACATTTCAAGTCTTTTATTTATACTCCTCTCATGTTTATAATCTTTTGCCTATGTTATGATTAAGCTCACCCCATGCTATATTGTTCTTATCTATCCTCTTACTGGGCTTCTTTATCACCCATTTTGATGTATATCCTCAGGTGGCTACATGTACTAAGGAGAGGACAAGTGCCAATAAGAATCTAGAGAAGAAGAAATTAAATAAATGTTTATGCTTGTTATTGTATTTGTTATTTATGGTCCTAGTTTTCCCAAGACACTAAACCTCTGGATACTCTATGTGAAATACTATTATGTTTTTTATCTTTGAAATTATTTAATAGTAATGTAAGAAAAGTCTGGGATGCTATAGTTGGTATCAGAGGCAAGGTTTAGTTAATTTGGGAATTAGGATTAGTGAACCCTAGAGGAAACCTATAGCATGAGACTAAGTACAAATATGCACACAAGAATATTTACCTAGGGATCCCATATGTTATAAATTTTTAAATAAATAAGTTATTCATGACTTGTTTACTTATGTTTTGTTCTAACCTTTTCTATTTTAGAAAATGGTGGGAACCAGGAGAAATCAGGCCAACAACTCATGCGAGGGTCAGTGCAACGATTTCTCGAATGACATCCCCAATAATTTGGGAGGTGGAGTTCAAAACTTCATGGTGATGCTTACCCAATTGTCTATGGTTATGAACAATAACCATAATAATGGGGAACGTCCTCCTTCACCAATGAGGGAGAAAATTACTATCGAATGTTTTATGCGGCAACGACCACCGACATTTTTTGGATCTTCTGATCCACTAGTTACGGAACAGTGGGTCAACTCCATGGAGAAGATCTTTTCTATGCTTCACTGTTCTGAGATGGAGAAGGTGACTCTAGCTATTTATCATCTAGATGGAGAAGCTGATCAATGGTGGGATTTGATTAAGAACACCAAGACAAGGGAGGAAATTGAAGAGATGGAATGGGAAGACTTTAAGATAATGTTTCTTAATAAGTACTTCCCATGAACTCTGTGCATGAAGATGGAGAGAGAATTCATAGATCTCAAGCAAAAAGAAGGAGAATCTGTCACAACCTATGAAGCTAATTTCACAAGGCTTTCAAGGTACGCTTCGGGTTTTGTTATCATCAATGATAGAAAAATTGATAGATTCATTAGTGGATTAAAACCACACCTTATAAAGGCTCTCGCAATTCAAGACTTTGGGAGTTATGAAGAAGTTGTTCAGTGTGCTCTCAAAGTGTAGATGGATTTTATAGAATGGTCCCATGGATATGGTAATAAGAAAAGAAATATGGAGTTTCAAGCTAGTGGATCTAATGACAAAGGTGGGAAGAAAAACCAACAATCCACATGCCAAAAATGTGGGAAGTTGCACTATGGGAACTGCCTCAAAGGGATGGGGAAATGCTTTAAGTGTGGGAAAGAAGGACACCATGCTCAAAAGTGTCGAAAAGACACAAAAAGGAAAGAGAATGTAGCCGATGAAAGGAGAGAACCACTCATGGTTCAATTCTACAATTGTAAGGAGCTAGGGAACTATGCAAACCAGTGCACTAAACCTCGAGTTCTCAAGGGTAATCAGCGTCAACAGCCACCGAATCCAAAGGAACAAGGGAAGGCTTATGCCATCACTACTGCGGAGGTGGATCATGATAATGAAGTCGTACAAGGTACACTTACTATTAACTCAATAATGGAAAAAGTCTTATTTGATTCTAGTTCTACGCATTCCTTTATATCTTTCAAGTTTTCTAGAACTATAGAATCAAAGCCCCGAAACCTTTAAGTAGAGATATATGTAAAAACATCAAGTGGTGTAATCATTGAAACCCAAGTGTTTGACTCTTCTCCGGTTGACGTATGTGGGAAGATTCATCCGGAAAATCTCGTAATACTTACCTTGGTGGAATTCGACACTATAATGGGAAAGGATTGGCTCTCGTTATATAGAGCACATATCAACTGTTGGGAAAAAGAAATATCTTTTCATATTTTGAACCGTCCCATGCTCCTATACAAATGCATGGAAGATCATAAATCTCCTTTGAAAATTTCTTCAATGGTGTGGGTGTTGATTTCCTATGAAGAATCATACCTCGCCCAAATGGTTGAGTCAAAGGAATGTTCTGACCTTGAGGAAATGCCAATCATGAGGGAATACAACAATGTATTTCCTGAAGAGTTACCCGGAATTCCCCCGGATCATGAGGTAGAGTTCTCAATTGAACTCATACCCGAAGCTACTCCTATGTCAAAGTGCCCCTATAGGATGGCTCCTATCGAACTGGAGGAGTTAAAGAATCAACTGCAAGAGCATCTGGACAAAGGGTTTATACGCCCTAGTGCGTCACCTTGGGGTGCTCCGGTGCTCTTTTTGAAGAAGAAGGATGGAACCATGCGGTTGTGTATCAATTATTGGGAACTCAACAAGATCACCATAAAGAACAAGTATCCTTTCCCAAGGATTGATGACTTGTTCGACCAATTAAGAAGAGCTCAATAATTCTCAAAGGTGGATCTTCGTTCTAGATATCATCAAGTAAAGGTGAAGAAGGAATATATTCAGGAGACTGCATTCCGTACAAGGTATGGGCACTATGAGTTTTTGGTGATTCCCTTCAGACTTACTAATTCCCCTAAAATCTTCATGGATTTGATGAATAGAGTCTTTAGACATTACCTCGACAAATTTGTGGTAGTTTTTATTGATGATATTCTCATCTACTCCAAGAGTAAGGATAAACATGAAGAACATATAAGACTTGTGTTGGCGACATTGGGAAAGGATAAGTTGTATGCCAAGTTTAGCAAGTGTGACTTTTGGATGAATCACATCACGTTCTTGGGACATGTGATCACAAGTGAGGGAATTTCTGTGGATCCTTCAAAGAAAAAGGTGATTGAGGAATGGCCCAGACCCTCTAGTGTCACAGAAATTTGTAGTTTGCTTGGATTAGTTGGGTACTACCGACGTTTTTTGAGAAACTTCTCACGATTGTCAAGCCTGCTAACTAAGTTTACAAGGAAAGGGGTAAAGTATGTCTGGACAGAAGAATGTGAGGGAAGCTTGATGGAGCTAAAGAGAAGGCTGATCACTGCACCTGTACTCACACTACCAAAAAGTGGAGAAAGTTTTGTGATATACAGTGATGCTTTAAAGAAAGGTTTGGTTTGTTTACTCATGAAAAATGATAATGTGATAGCCTATGCCTCACGACAGTTGAAGATCCATGATTAGAACTACCTGACGCATCATCTAGAGCTGGCAACCATGATTTGTGCCTTGAAAATCTGGAAGCACCGACTTTATGGTGAGAAGTGTGACATATACACAGACCACAAGAGACTAATGTATATATTCACACAAAAGGAGCTCAACATGTGTCAAAGGAGGTGGTTAGAGCTAATCAAGGATTACGATTGCTCTATTCACTATCATCCTGGAAAGTCAAACAAGGTAGCTGATGCTCTAAACAAAAAAGAACATGTTACTCTATCCATATTGCGGATTGAGAAATACCCTATCTTCTTGGATATGAAAAAGATGGATTTGGAAATTGCAAGGGCAGGGGATACATCCTACCTTTCCGAAATGATTGCGCAACCATCCATCCAAGAGAATATTAAGGAAGCACAAATGGATGATGTGGAGATACAAAAGAGGGTGAATGCAGTAAAGGAAGGGAATCTTCAAGAGTTCCATATCGACGATGATGGTGTGATTCGGTTTGGAACATGTCTTTGTGTGCCTTCATCACCTGGGATAAAGAAGGAGATATTGGATAATGCACATAGCTCAACTTTCTCTATCCATACTGGGAGTACCAAGATGTACCATGATCTCCGAGAACACTTCTGGTGGGATAACATGAAGAAGGAGATTGAAGAATATATATCAAGGTGCTTGGTATGTCAGCAAGTTAAAGCTGAGCGACAAAAGTCCAAAGGTATGATGAAGCCATTGCCTATATCCATGTAGAAATGAGAAAATGTTACTATAGACTTTGTCACAGGCCTCCCGAAGACGTCAAAGGGAAATAATGCGATATGGGTTGTGGTTTACCGACTCACCAAGACTGCCCATTTTATCGCTATTCAGGAAGACCTCTCGCATGAACAACTTTCAAGGATATATGTGAAGGAAGTGGTGAGACTACGCGGTGTTCCACTCTCAATTGTCTATGACCATGATCTAAGGTTCACATCTATGTTCTGGAGGAGCCTTCAACATGCTTTGAGTACTGAATTAAATTTCAGCACGGCCTATCACCCCCAAACTGATGGCCAGTCTGAAAGTAGTATTCAGACGCTTGAAGATATGCTAAGAGCCTGCTCTCTATAATTCAAAGGTGGATGGGATCAGCATCTCCCATTGGTTGAGATCTTATACAACAATATTTTCAACTCGAGTATTCATATGGCTCCGTATGAAGCTCTTTATGGGAAGCGATGTAGAAATCCAACCTGTTGGGACGAAGTTGGAGAAAGATAGCTACTTGGTCCCGAGCTTGTTCAAGAGATGACCGAGATGGTTCAAGTCATCCAGAAACACATCAAAGCTGCTCAAAGTTGGAAAAATATCTATGCTGACAAGCGTTGAAGGATTCTGGAGTTCAACGTTGGAGATAAAGTCTTCCTTCGAATATCTCCATGGAAGAGAGTCATGCGATTCAGGAAGAAAGGGAAGCTAAGCCCAAGGTATATTGGCCCCTTTGAGATCCTTGACTGCATAGGAGCCGTGGCCTATCATCTAGCCCTTCCACCGAATATGGCTCAAGTTCATGATGTGTTCCATGTATCACTACTGAGGAAGTAAATACCAGACCCCTCACATATACTAATCTCAGAGGTGGTGCAGCTGGAAAATGATCTCTCCTATGAGGAGCAGCCAGTAAAGATTATAGATCGGAGGGATAAGGTTCTACACAACAGGACAACCCATCTTGTCAAAGTGTTGTGGAAGAACCATAAGTTTGAGGAAGCAACTTCGGAACCAGAAGAGGCAATGAAGGAGAAGTACCCTCACCTGTTTGTGTAAAGTGAAATTTCAGGGGTGAAATTTCTTAAGGGGGGAAGAATCTAATGACCCAATGTTTTTCAATGGAAATTCCCTTCTTATAAATTATGTCAAAAAAATTACATGAAAACAAAACATAATAAACTACTAAGTGATAAGTGACCTTTAAACATAAGTTTGTCACTCCTACGTTTGGAATTTCGAAAATCCGACACACACGGTTGTGTTCAAGATGATTTTTGGAGTCTAATGAAACAAAAATAATTTTTGGTGAATAGTGACCTACCCTTATGAATAGTAACATACCACTATGAATATTAATATGACCCTTATGAATAGTAAATCATACAACATAAGAGTAACATTACCTATGAATAATTAAATAAAATTTAGACATCTTAGAAAGTGACAATTTGACCTTAGTAAATGTTTTTGTATTTTGTAAGTCATAAATAATTAATAATAATTAATTAATTAATTTAAAAGAATATTTATTCCCTAAAATGTATTCATAAATTATTGAATCAATGTCTTATTGTCTTAGATAATTTTATAAGACCCTACGTAATTTTTGAAAGCAGTATAAAATCATTTTTAACTTTTAAAAACTTTTTTTAAGTAAATTGTGATTTTAATTAAATATTAAATTAATAATATTTAGAAAATTATTTTTGAAAAATGGAAATAATTTTTGGATTCTACACGTCGAAAAATGGTAGGGGTAAATTTTTGGGTTTTTTCTGAAATACTTCAATTTTTGGGTGAATAGTAAAAATACAGTTTTTTGCATAATCGGTGTATACTAAATTGCATCCTTAATGATGTAATGATGAAATAAACATTATATAAGTTTAGTTTCGGCCAAATTATATTAAATTTCATAAATGGTTCCTTAAAATACAATAAATCTAATTCTGAAACCTAAAAAGAACTTTACAAAGCCTAAAGTCAAAAGGTGATTTCTTAAAGTGTCTTTTTCTCTTTCTTTCACTTTCCTTTAAATAAATTAATTAATTTGAATTATAAAGAAGAATTAAATCCTAAAACGAATTATATTATATTAATATATGATTTAGGATGTCAAAAAACTACTATTACAAGTCTAACTTTTGATATATTAGTTTATTTAATATTTTATACTAAAAACACCTCCCTCCTCATGTATAAATAACCCCCCCCCCCTCCTCTTGCCAAACCACACCTATCAAGCTTCAAGAATTGTCTAAGTTCTGCCCAATCATCTCCACTATCCCCTCCCTCACGTCCAATAGCTTCTGGTCTCATCAAAAGACCAATATTAGTCCCTTAAGGAGGTTCTCAAGAGAAGGATTTAAGAGGTAATTTCCCTCCCTCTTCTCCTTTAATTTCCTTTCAAGTTCAAGTTCTTTTCTTGATCTCTTCCCACCTATATTCATCCAAATTGTTTTGTAACTCTAGTATTATACATATAATATGATTTTATGATTCTAATGGGATATTATATCACCCCACACTCTTTCCCTCTTCCTTTTATTTTGTTAAAGAGAACGTTGTTCATGAGGTGTTAATTTATCACCTTCAAAAACGACATGCTCTCTTCTTCCATTTCTACCTTCAAATCAGGTCATGAAACCGTTTTTATGGTTGAAACAGAATATTTTATATGTATTATGTTCTATTTTAAGTTTTGGAAATAACCTATGTCCATATTACTAAATGAAATGTTAAAACAAGTTCGTTGTGATCCAAAAACTGATCAAATTAACCCAAATAATCATCATTTAATTATTATCTACTGATTCACCCACATGGATATAATATAATTCATTATAAAATCATTCAAGCTCTTTTAATATCACTAATAACCTGTAATATCATTTCTGGATGTTTACCCATGATCTACCCGAACTTCAATTTAAGAATACAAGTGAACCACCCAAGAAAAACCATAAAAACGAACATCCCCGAACAATGTTTTTTTAAACTCTATATATATAAACCAAAAGAAGATAATATGACATAATGAAACCATAATTAACCCTATTAATGTACACATGGTTTTGTATTTCCAATTAATGAATATAATTTCATTATACAGGACATTAAAGAGAGGTAAGCATTCGGGTACAAGGTAAGGGGAAATTCTCGAACCCAATTTTCGTCCTTCGGGTTCTCCCTCTTTCACACCATTTTTGATATGGTTACTCCTCAAAGATAATTTTTTCATAATTGTCTTTAATTTTATGGGATATACATGTTTTTCACTGTTTTTTATTTCCAACAAAATGTTTTCCAAAAGAACTCTTCTTTTTTGAACGCCCCTTTTACTTCTCACTCAAAGTGAACGGTTCTTCTAACATGTATGTTATTCCCTCTTTCTTTTAGGAACCCAAAGCATATGAATATTTTATTATGAGATGAAACCCATTAATTTTCATGGGTTAATTATGTTAATTTATGTTGTATGTTCATTGTATAAAGCATGATAAATGATAATGTTATGATGTGACGGGTTCATCCAGAATTATATAGCGCAATATGAATGTTTAAATGTGACGGGTGCGCCTAGAATTATACAGCGCTCCAATGCATTGGGTAAAGTGATGAATCTCATGAGTAAATGTGAAATGATGTGTGAACAAGATGTTATCTTGGTTCACAAGTATGTGTGGTAGTTAACCACTAAGGCATGATGTTGCATTTTTATGCATTGCCACATTTCAAGTCTTTTATTTATGCTCCTCTCATGTTCATAATCTTTTGCCTATGTTATGATTAATCTCAACCAATGCTATATTGTTCTTATCTATCCTCTTACTGGCCTTCTTGCTCACCCCTTTTGATGTATATCCTCAAGTGGCTACATGTACTAAGGAGAGGACAAGTTCCAATAAGAAGCTAGAGAAGAAGAAATTAAATAAATGTTAATGCCTGTTGTTGTATTTGTTATATATGGTCCTAGATTTCCCAAGACACAAAACCTTTGGATCCTCTATGTGAAATACTATTATATTGATTATCTTTGAAATGATGTAATAGAAATGTAAGAAAAGTCTGGGATGCTATATGGTCATTGTTATTTTTTTCATTAAGCGCCATATAGTGATCTCCATTAGAGATTTATATTGACTATTGCTATTGGTGGTCAATAATAACTACTAATTACATTCTCTATTGGTCATCATCGATAGGAAAATTTTAATAACTTTTAACTTTCATTTGGCCACCGATAAAGAGAAATATGGTCTTGTTTCGGAGGTCTCTATTTCCAATTCTTCTAGTAGTGATGATATCAATGATTTCATATTGATTTGAAGAATTAAATCAATGTTTGATGATCCAGTGTGAAAATAAGGGAAGAATGGGGTCCTTTAGGGACCCTTTCTCGGTGATATAAGAAAAAAGTGTGGAGAAAATATGCTTTTCTAGGATATTATTTAAAATTTGAAAAAAAACAATGTTTTATGGGCATTTGTTTAGTGTAAAAATGTGTCATTTTTTCAACACTTTTAATGTGGTGAGAAAAACCACCATTAATTTATTATTTTCTAATGTATGTTCTACAATTGTTTTGGAAAAGTGAAATATTTAAAAATTAATTTTCATAATTTCAAACATTAAATATAATTTTCATGATATTTTGAAAATTATTTGAAAAATGTATTTTTTTATTCATAGACCCAAGTTTTATTTTAACTCCTATGTTTTTTATAAAAAGGAATCTATATAAATGTTAAAAAAAATCATTCGTCAACCCTAAATTATTATTAGTATTATTATTATCCCATTGGTTTCAACATTGGTGTACCCATTTTATTTTTTGGGAGGTCTTGGTTTCTAGAATCCTTGTTTAAATCTACTACAAATTAGTATTATTATTGGAAACTTGGTTCCATGCATCATATAATATCACCAACACCCACAATTTTCTCAATTCTTTATAATACACTACTTTTTCTTTGGTGATAAATTAGGTTTACCAACAACATATAGAAGTGGGTGAGGCATACA
This sequence comes from Viscum album, assembly GCA_963277665.1. Lineage (NCBI taxonomy): Eukaryota > Viridiplantae > Streptophyta > Magnoliopsida > Santalales > Viscaceae > Viscum > Viscum album. The sequence goes on from OY728139.1 coordinate 1,123,499,433, forward strand.
AGGGTTCAAAAATGAAAGACTGTTGTATTTATCATGATCATAATCCAAATAATTCTCTTCTTCACCTTTCATTACCATCCCTAGGGAAATTAAAACCCCCAAAAAATGATCATTTTAAGGGCCTTTCAAAAACCCACAGAATCAACATTCACGTGTGAAAGGGCATAAATTTTCTAAATAAATCATAAATATTATCCACTGAAAGGCATTTAAATTCAAAAAGATAAAGTCTTTCGTATGGTCAAACCTCCTACTGGGATCCTTAAGCAGATCCTGAGAGTGTGAAGAAAAAAATAACAATAATAAGAAATAGGGAATTTAGATTGTAGTTTGATGATTGGTTGTTTAAGAAATAGGGAATGCGAGTGAACCCATTCAGTAAGGGGAGATTTCCACTATCATAGTGTTGAGATTGAACAATGACTACTAGGATGGTTTGGTGAGTAAACTCATTCCACTATGACAGGTTTGTAAATGGGACTTGAATACTAAAGAAAATGATTTTCTATGATTATGTGTATGCCATAATTCAATGTTTTGTGTCAATATCATGATCTCGTGGATCATGTTCTCTAATTTCTATATGATTCATGTCTGATGAAATGAAAATAATAATCCTTATTGTAATAGGAATCAGTGTTCTCGTAGTTCAATCATTCGTATAGATTGTATGGATTTCATGATTTTCATTACCTCTAAGCCCACGTGAGTCATGGTTGGTGTGAGAAACAAGGGGAAACACAAGATCCAACGAACCACACACTATGATTGTTTTTGGGGGACAAGGTGATAAATCCCAAAGGGATAGGGATGGGGCATTGAGCATGATCATCTCCTCCATCTTAGGATGAAGGTGGAATAGGTCTAGGGTATGCCACTTCTATCTCTTAACTTTACCCTAGAATGGTTCCAGGGTATGGAGACTAAATATTGAAGGTATGAAAATACATAGGAGAGGTCTTGGGTGCCAATCCCCTTTCTAACCCAGTGGCCAGGAGGCATAGATGAGTAAGAGTGAAACCTCCTACAAAAAAGGCTAGGGGATTACTCTAGGAGGGATGCCCAAAAATTAGTCTCATAACAAGGAAGTATGATGTTATTCCATGTTGAAGGAAAAAAGAAATCACAATCCAAACCCTGTCTACTAAGAACTGGAGGCTATGAGTCTCACAGATGAGAATGGAAGGACAAGGCTCTAACCCTTATATTTGATACTGGGAACTCTATGACATTGTCCCTGTGATAGGGGTCCTCTTGACCGTAGATATACAAATACACACATGCCATGAGTATCCTAACCATCTAGTAGGACCATTACGGGAGACCTATGACTATAGAAATACAAATCCAAATGGGAGACACACTGGTGTTCCTTTACCCTTGGTTTTTCAAGTCAATATGCTTTAGTGGAGGCTTTAAGTTGATACCTCTCAGATAATGGAGCTAAAGGAGGAGAGGGACCACCATAGATGGCTTTGAAGAAGGCCTAAATAGTGGCTCGCATAGGATGGAGGTTAGGGTGAACCAAAGTGTCTCGCATAGGGGGGGTGCTCCACACAGGTAGGACTGGGTGAATTGGTAGCACCTTGGGTGACAGACCACCTAAGCGACTACACTTGGGCAAGACCTTGCTCAAGACTTCAAGGTTCCCCATAGGTGTTCCTGACGGTGACTCATATAGGTCCCTATTTGGGCAAGGGTACATCATGCTAGTCTTCCTTAATTATAGGGTGAGAGAGTTCCTAGCACAATTATTTTTTATTTTAAACTTTCTTAGGACTTTAGTTTCACTGTACCTATTTAATTACCTCTTCTTTTGGTTTTTAAAAGCTACCTAGAAGGTTATGAATGTATTGAACGAAGAACTAGGGTGAACAGAATGTCAATTGGCCTTCAGGAAATTTTTTCTTTACAAATGAAGACCGTAGGGTCATATTTATAAGAAAATATAGGACCTTGGGGAAAGGGTCTCTCTCGTGCAGGTTCTCATGCAAGAGTTAACATGGGCCCGCCACACAGGCTGATGCGTAGGTACCCTACACACTGACGTTGATTGGGGGTACCAGCATGACTCACTTGGTCAAACCCGTTGTTCCATACCGTGGAGGTTTCACCCCTTCACCCCTACTTGAAATCAGTGTTAGGGTCCAGTCCTAACCATTTGTGATGGTCCCTTCTCTACCATCACTAACACCCATAAAAAATGGGGAGTCACACCGTGAAATTTTTGAGCCCAGTCGACAACATTTTGGGCCACGACACATTGAAATCCATCTTTCTCCTTCTAGCATAAAGATGTATTTCTACTCAAACTCAACATTTGGTGTCTATGTGAGGTTTAAATATTCAACTCTATGGAAAACGTTCATGGAACACATTTCACAGTGTCAAAATACATTGAATTATGCTTACTCATATATCAATATATGAACAAAAATAACATCAATCATGTCCATGAATATCATCATAATCTCTTGATATACATATTTTTTGACAAAATACATTAGAGACATATATTAATTTATATTTATATTTATTTATATAATTATAATTATAAAATAAAATCTATTTAAAAATTATTTATATATAATTATAAATATACAATTTAAAATTTAATAAATATATCTATTATTTTAAAAAAAATATTATAATTTTATAATTATTTAAATATATATATTAATATTTATAAACATATAAATACTTTTTAATAATATTATATATATTATAATTATTAAAATATATATATTAATTATAAAAATGCATAATTTAATTAATATATATAAATAAACATTATTTTTGAATATAAATATAATAATTTTGTACATATTAATAATATTTTATATTAAAACATTTTATCAGCACTAAGAATAACACTGATAAATATCTCCTTTATTAGCGCTAAAAAAGCACTGAAAAAAGATACACCTTTATCAACACTAAGAATAGAACTGATAAATATATCATTTATCAGCACTAAAAGTGGCTAAAAAGGATAAATCTTTATCAACATTTTTTCTAGCGCTAATAAAGGTTATCTTTATCAGCACTTTCAGTTAGCACTGATAAAAGTGCAGCTTATATCAGTGCTTTATGCTTAGCACTAATAAAATCTCGCACATCTATTTCCTGGATCTCTGGTGTAGGGTGTTCACTCTGATTTCACACATCAATTGATTGGGGAATTATTGGGAATTCATATACTTTTTATTTCATTATGGATGTTTATTTATTACTTAGGAAAGTTGATAATGAATTGTTTACTAGTTATCTTATTTAATGAATGCATTGAACTTAAATAAGTCATGGATGGGTCCAGAAATTATATGGCCTCTTGATGCATCAGTAGGTCTCATAAGACATACATTTTTGGGTATTTTGTGTATGTCTTCCCAATTCTGCAAGATGTCTTGACTGCTATCTTAATGACATGAATGGTGTCTTGACTACGATCTTGATGGAAATAATGGTTCCTCAACTGAGTCTTTAATAGTTATATCAAGATTTCTATTATTATGTATTCATTCGCCCAGAATTTCATTATTGTTATCCATGTGATCTATTTATTTTCATTAATATCCATGAATATATTACACTCTTAGTTTTAGTTTATTATGGCATTATGAGTATTATTTTTCTTTCCATAACATTTATATCATGTTTATGTCTTGATTGCCTCAATTTTATGTTTTACCTTTCTGAGCATTTTAGATCATCCTTTCATATGTTTCCATTTCCCCATGTTATAAAGAAAATTATTATATATGATATGTATGATAGGATAGATTATGTGGTGATTTTGTGGGAGATATTGTCATGGCTTAAACAGTTCTTGGTATCATAGGGGAAGAATCTGTATTTCATTGGTTTTATTTGTCAATGATGTATCCTAACTATCTAAAGCTCTAAACCTAAAATGATCTTTTGAGATGTAAGATATGAAATATTCATTATTTGTTTTGTAATTAAGGATGGTTATATCCAGTCATTAATAGTTGATATCAAAATTAGTATATAAAGTATATGGGTATGGCACTAGGATAGAGTGTGTGTCTGGGGAATCTCATCAGTATGATCAAAAGTTTGTTTTAAACTCTAATATTAATTATTTTAGTTATAATTATGTAGTATAATTATGCATCTAATATTAATTTTTTATTATAAAGTTTAATTATTAATTGTGTATGATTGTTTATGTATAAAAATGGTTAATAAATTTATATGTTTTTCATAACTTTTATTATCATTTTTATTGTGTGTGCATGTTGATAATAAAAGAAGAGGGGAAGAGAAACATTTTGTAATTTTTTGGTTTGTTGATATTTAATTTTTATTGAATGCTAAGATAATATTTAAAAATATATATATAGGAGCAATAGATATCGCACTTGGAGGCCCCCATTGTTCGTTGTTTTTTTAAAAACACCATATAGTGATTTCCATTAGCAATTCCTATTGACCATCGCTATTGGTGGTCAATAAGGACAACCAATAGTGGTCACTAATTTCAACGCTTTTAGCTATCATTTGGAGGATGGTAAAAGGAAATAAGTGATTCATTTGGTAGTTGAAATTTCTATTTATTCCTCTAGTGATGATAAGAATGATTTTATGTTGATTTGAAGAATTAAGTCAAAGATATGGAAATAGTTATAGTTTGAATCTCCAGTTTAAGAATAAGGGAAAGAAGGTGGCCCTTGAAGGATTATTTTTCAATTATATAAGAAAGTGTAGAGAAATTATGGTTTTCTAGGGGAATATTTAGAATTTAAAAATCTAACGTTTTATCACAGCACTTGTTTAGTATAAAAAATGTCATTTTTTCCACACTCTAATTTGGATAGAAAACTGGGATTAGTTTTTTATTTTTTTATATATGTTCTACTAATATTTTGAAAAAGTGACATATTTCAAAATTAATTTTCATAATTTCAAAAATCACCTATAATTTTCAAAATATTGTCAAACATATTTTAAAAAACATATATTTTTTCATTAATAGTCCCATGTTTTATGGAAACCCCCATGCGTCTTACAAAAAGGCATCTATATAAAAGTTGAAACATTTTTTCCATTCATCAACCATCAATTATTGTTAATATTATTATTATCGTATAGATTTTGATCATGCATATTCATAGTGATGATTATAATTTCTTTATTGGGGTTTTCAATTTTTTAAAAAAGTTGATATGATCCTAGATTTTTTGGGGTCCTGAGATGCGTGAACCCAATTCACGCTTCTCTGATCTGAGGAATATGTGTGAGCAAGGATCAGGAATCTCTCTCTACTACTAAAAAAGTATGAACCCCGTTTACGCTTCCTAGGTGTGGAGGAGGATGAATGAACCTTGTTCACACTTCCTTTGCAAATTGCATGAAGGACGCATAAACGGGGTTCAGACATCTACCCAGTTGATTTCTATAAAATGATCCCCCCCACTACCAAATCTTATTTCTCTCCTTTTAATTCTATTTCAAATACCTATAGAATTTTTTTCTCAACATATATTTTCTACTTTTAAGAAGGTAAAAATTATATTTAAAATTCTATTTGTTTAATTATGTTAAATTATTTTGTTTATATTGTTTATTTATTTTATATGTGGTGTGTTTAAATTAGTGTTTGTTTGTATGGTTTATTTATTTAATATGCATTGATTCATGTATGAATTTATAAATTAGTTTCTTTTGTATGATTTAATTTTTGAATGAGTTATTGATTGTTGTATGATATAATTCATATTGAATGTTTAGGAAATTTTAATATGGTGCGTCTAAAATGTAATTTACATTTAAGGAAATAAAATTGTTTTTAAAAAAGTATATATTTTTAATTTAAATGGAGAGTTGAATATATTTATATCTATATAACATGTGTTACATTTAAATTAATATTAAATTAAATTATAATATTCTATACATTGGGGGAATAAAATTATTTTTAAAAATGTATATGTTTTAATTTAAATGGTGAGTTGAATATATTTATATGTATATAAAACATATTATATTTAAAGTAACATAAATCTAAATTATAATATTCTATACACTTGCTATAAAATTTATTAAAAATATAAGTGTTTAGTATTGAATGGTTATTATGTAAGTTTAATTTATATTAATTTTAATTGAATTTATTAAATTTTATTATTAAATATACATATATATATATATACTAATGGAAAAGATAAATTATTAGAAAACTGGTGTAGATATTTAATAAATAGTTCATCTAGTAATAGGTAAAGTAATATAATATGTAGAACATAATAAGTATACCAAAAACATGTTAAGAGTATTGTGTGATGACTGATCTTGAGATGACTGACCAGTGCATAATTTAAATTGTATGCCTTTTTTGTTTATGTGGTTATATAATTTGTAATAATTGTATTTTCATTCCCACATTGATGACATGTGGGTCATCGCTCACTAAGTATGTAAGGACCTGCATGTCCACTTAAAAAAATTATGTTGTTCATACCCCAAGATCCCCTCACTTGCATGTGAGTAAATTTTTAATTAAAAGGTGATCGGCAAGAGGCATCCACGAAGAGGCATCCCCAAAGAGGCATCCCTGAAGATGCGTACCCAAAGAGGTGTTTGAGAATAGACGTTCGATAAGAGGTGTTCGACAAGAAGCATTATTGTTTGAAAGGAGACTAGATGTTGGTGGAATATTTGATAATAGAGACTCTAAGAGTCCGCCCATAGGTTTTGGTTAGTTTTTCAGATAATGATAAACTAATCCATATTAACTCCCAAGATCAAGTCTAAACTTTATGAAACATTTGATAAGTGGTATAAAAATATATGACGTTGTATTAAATTTTATTTGGTAATAATATCACCATCACTATACCTCAATAGTGATAAACCAATCCGTATAAAATTTCTGAAGATCATGTCAATTATTCAATCATAACAAATTTAAATAATTTAAAATTTTTATTTAGTATATAGTATTTTATTAATTATTATTTTTTAGTTAATCATGTCTGCGCAAATATATTTCAACTGTGAGGTAATTTCTACTGAGAAGGGATTTAGATATAGTATTCCTCATGCAAGAGTGAAAAATATTCATGGTTATATAACATTGTATGATGTTTGTAATATGATTCATAATCGGTTAAAATTGAGCACTGATCAATCAATTTCTTCAATAACATATCGACATCTTCAATATCCTGAATGTTTATGACATGCCTAGTACCACTTGTTTGATGATGAGGATTGGATGGATACATCTTTGTTATTAAAACAACAATGTAGTAATGGTATGATGGAATTGTATGTGGTGATTGGTGATATTGATGTGGTGAAACTTATTACTACATAATCATGTTTTTGAGCTCTATAGAAGTTAGTCCTTCACAATAGTCTTATTAATTTCATCCTCCTCATATGAATCCTATGATAGAACCAAATTGTGAAGAAGATTATCATTATTTAGAAGGAAATGTAGATTACATACCTTTGTGTGCTACTGATATAGTTAATGAAATTTTATCTAAGGAAGAATAATCTATTGAGGCATCATGAGATGATGTGGGTCAGGGTGATGTGGGGAATGAACCTTCTGAGGTTCTTCTGAGAGACATGAATCCATGAAATAGTGATGTAGGGAATGAACCTTCTGAGGTTCCTATGAGAGACATTAATCCACAACATCCACCAGTTAGTGGTAATCATCCTTCCGTATTTAGTTCCGTAGTTGATGGAATGTCGCATGAACATCATTTTTATTGGGATGTCATTACACCAGCTTCTGAATTCCATGGAATTATAGGGAATAGATCTGCATAAAATGATAATACCATCTATGTTGGGAAGTAGTTTTAAAGTAAACATTCTATGAAAAACATGATAAAACAATACCATATAGAGCATCATTTCTCATTTGTGGTTGATGAGTCGAATAAGACAAAATATCTCATTCAATGTGAAAAATATGGTCTAGAATGTAAATTCCTATTAAGGTAATTTATGATAAAAAAATCATGTTGAGAGGTAATGAAATTAGAAGGCCCACACACATGTGCACATCCACGCTTTTCTTAGAATCACTCTTCCCTTGATGCAGAGTTTATATCAACTAATATTGTTGAGATGATATGAACATGTAATGATGTTCCTATTTACCTTATTCAAGAAGGAATTCTACAGTTATTTAACTATAAGATATCCTACAAAAAAGATCGAAATGAAAAACAGAAGGAAATTTTAAAAGTATAAGGTCATTAGGAAGAATATTATGAAATGTTTCCACAACTTATGGAATTATTATCTCTCAATGATCGGATTATTTATCATTTGGACACCGTTGAGTATGTGTCCCCCATTCACTGATTTGATCAATCAAAGATGAAGTTCAATATGATTTTTGGGCATACAGGCCATGAATCGCTACTTTTCCCTATTGTAAAAAATTCATTCAGGTCGATGAAACTTTCTATTATTGAAAGTATATAGGTGTTCTACTCATTTCTACCACACATGATGGTAATTTTTCTCTTATAACACTTGAATTCTCTATTGTTGAAAATGAGAATTTTGAATCCTGCAGCTGGTTTTTGGCATGTGTGTGTATTCATGTCACACAAAATCAGGGAGTGTGTCTAATATCTGATCATCATCGAGTGATTATAGAGGTCGTAAATAGTGATGGGGTTTCATTGACCAATTTTTCACCAATATTGCATTAGACATATTGTAAGTATTTTTCATATGTATTTTAGAGATGAGGCAATAAATAATGTGATCCTCAAGTTAGGTATGTTTTTCTAAACTTACATTTTCTTTAAATAAAATATAATTTCTTTTTAAATAAATTATACTCTTATAATTTCAACATATTATCCCTAACCATAAATGTTTGATCGACATATTTAATAGATTTTAATGGATAATTAATCTTTGAATGAATATATTATGAAAATTTCAAAGGAAAAATGGTCATAAGCATATGATGGTGGAAGAAGGTATGGCCATATGACCACTAATATAGTGGAGTGCACAAATGGGGTCCTAAAGGGTTTGTGTAAACATCTGATCACACGTTTAGTGCAAGAGACATTTTATAGATGTGTTTACTACTTTGTTGACTAGACCCAAAAGGCCTATCAGATGATGGAAAATGGAATGTGTTTCACTCAGAATTTCCAAAGTGATATTGATCAAATACTGAATGAGGCTTCAAGATGGGGTTTTCTAACCATTGATAGGGAAAATATGAGATTTTAGGTCAGAGAGTGCAACTAATAGGCTACATGTACTAGTGGTTGAGTGCTTTCGGTCATGTTGGATATCAATTATTGTGATTGTGGAAAATTTCAGCCATTGAGATATCCATGTGCACATGTTTTTGTAGCTTATGCTTCGGTAAATATATCATGGGATCCCTATGTTGTCTCGGTGTATCACATGAGTACTTTGGTTAACTATTATAGTGAATCTTGGATTCCTGTTGGTGACTTTATTCTATCTCATGGCCTGCTAATCATCTAATTATCATCCCTAATATTTCTAGGTTTTGTAAGTAGGTATTGTTTTCATTTTTTTTCAATTTCAGTCAGTTTTTAAATTATTGGCTTTATACTACCAGGTTGATCCCCCGAGAAAGAAAAAAGTCTACTCGAATCAGAAATTATATGGATTGAACTCAAAAATGATGAGGGGGACTATGATGTAGTATTTTTCACACAGAAGGACATACTCTTAAGAGATATCCCCAAGTGGCAGAACAAAGCTCCACATCCCGTCATCCAAGATTGAGTTTGTGTGTTTTATCATGAATGTGTATATCTTATTTTGTATTTTTATGTTTCAGTAATAAATCCCTTTATTTCGGAATTTCTCCATTATTTAAATGTTTCAAATTTTTTTTGTTTCATTTATGGAATCTACCAGAAAGAATTTTGTGATACTATAATTATTAAAAAAATAAACATACAATGAAAATGAATGTATCATGCATCCACATTTTTAATGTTGGTTTCTCATCACTACTAGTTTATATAAAAAATAGAATAAATTAAACTTCATTGGAAATCAATCAAATAAGAAATTCATAAACTAAACCAACAACACCACCCATATATTTTTTTTGACCTTATTTTTATTGTTTTATTTTTTCTAAAGATTACAATTTTTATTGAATTCACAATAAAAAAAAGTAATGATGACATCATTCTTGCATATGAGAGGTCCTCTATTGTACAAATCCCTAGATACTCATGTTTCATGACTGGTTTTAGAAGTACATCATGTGGATCCTTTAAGTGTATGAAGATATCATCATTTCCTTCATGCCACACCACCTCCCACTATCATCCCCCATCTTCGTTGCATTGGGTTCTATGGCATAGTGATGTGTGACTTCACATTTTTTGAACATCAACTCATTGTTTCACTCATATAGATATGGAGGCTAGAGTCACATATGTTCCATTTTATAGAGGGGGATACAAATGTTACACTACAGGATGTGTCCATTCTGTTGGGCCTCCCCGTCGACGGTGCGGCTATGACTAGCCGAGTTGGAGAATATTGGTTTGATATTTTTAATAGATTACTAGGCGTAGAGGTCCATGATGATGATAGGTCCATTGTCAATGGTAGATTACGCGTGATATGTTTATATCATCACTTCTCACATCTAGTAGATGAAGTTGATGAGATCACTGTGATGCGTTTTGCATGTTCTTATATTTTGAGGTTGACCAGTGTCACGATATTTGTTGATCACTCGACTACATTTGTACATTTAATATATTTATGTTTCTGGAGGATATGGACTAGGCAGGCTGGTATATATGGGGGTATTCTTATTTTTCATATACATACAGGGTGCTATGCATCGCATGTGTAGGTTCTGGGTGCAGCGGAAGTGCGTGGATGGGTATACCCAACATTAAATTTGTCATTAACAATGATCAATCTGAGATCCTTCACGATGATAAAAACACGAGATCTTTAGAATAGAATGAATAATGAAAGAAAAATAGGAGAGTCCTGGAACCATAGAGAGGATCATCATATGTTGGTTATAATTAATTTTATTAAAAGATAATAATTACTTTTATGGGATTCTCTCTTTGTTGATGTTTCCGGTCATGGTCTGATGTGATTCGTCATAGAAGACAAGTATAGGCTTCCTCTAGAGGTGGTCCACATGTGCTCCATGTATATCTGGATGTCACTAAAGGTATCTTCAGGTGCTAGAATAGAAGAGCCTCTACTTGTGATGTCTACCTTTGATCTCCTTGAGAGCCGCTTCCAAAGCTCTCTCCTTGATCCGATGGAGGTGGATCTCTCTCGTAACTTGAGAGCGTTCACAGAAGAAAAGAATTCTCTCTTGGCTTGAGAGATTTCTATAGATCCGTTGTGCACAACCACAAAAAATGGCTAGGCTAAACAAAATAATGTAATTGGGATTTTATTACATAGTATAATAAAATGAATTAATTACCTGAAATCATTTATTAATTTCATTTAATTCTTAGTAAGACCCCATGTCTAATAATAACAGTTGACTATTATTATGACTTGACATGCACCCATTGAATTACACCTAATATTATTTAATTAAATAAATAATATTATTTCTTACAAATCCCAGAAAAACTACATAGTATTTATATTAATACACACAACATGTATTTTTGTTTTTATATTTTCTTTATTTCCTCCACCACATTTATTAGAGCTTGAATAATTACTATTTATTTCTTAAATAAATATCACTACATTATTCGATAATAAATATTTTACTTCTCCCAAAATATATTCGCTCGAATAACTAGTGTCAAAATAAATGAGATCAGGCATCCTTAAATAATTATTATACCACGATTGGTAATAAGATTTATTAAACTTGTTAAATGAATATTTAACTGAGAGACTTGGACACACTTAGTGTGTGACCCTCTAGTCCTCTTTATTAGTGGAATTAGGTGGAGCCTGCCTAAAGTCCAAGGTTAGCATCTAGAAACACACCAAGGAATCTATAGAGAAACAAGTTAACGTCGCAATGTTGTGTCACCTCCTACAAACACTTACTGTGTAATGTAATCTCTTTGTCTCGATATCTCTAATCAATAGGGTTTCATGCTAGTGACATCAACCCATATGATCAATTATTCTTTCTTTGACTTCCTGGAATTGAACTTGACCATTCCTTACCATGACCATGGATTTATTTAGGCTATATCAATTCCATCAAAAGGGCTTGAGATATCAAATTTTGTTATGGAATAGAAGGGAAAATCATTTCTCACGTTATCTATTAATGCAGTATTACTCGTGACGCACCCAACATATCCTACATCACTGCGAATAGAGTGGCGTCATAGTTGTTTTCAATACATATAAGTGCGCAAGTTTTAAATACCCACTAATAATAATATTAAAACATAACGACCAATACACTCGTCCGAAGATATGAACATCCAATGACACTATGAAATGTAGATTTCCTACTGGAGGGTCTCATTCTCATAATATCCCCTGGATATTACCAAGGGCACACACCATGAGAAGGTGCCTCAAAGCTTTATGAGTCCTCACCCCTAATGACCTTTATTATTTGTGCCCCTCAAATAACATCATCTGGCCATAGAACATACATTCAAGAATATTGTTATGGCACTTCCGGGTTCTCATCATAGAAGGGATCTTCTATAACCCTTTAGTGTAACGGTTATCTTTTGGACATTATCACATGAATTGTCACATAGAAGAACAATAAAGATGTGATAAGGTATTTATTAATTAGAAAAGTAAAAATTAGTTGGTTCTAGGCCACAAACTCTAATAGACTCTCAGTTAGACTAGAGCCAACTACTAACAACATTTAGCACACTAGTTCTCACATGATATTCATAGTTCTACTAAGATAGGCCTTTAGTCGTGGGGTCTGCCACGTTCTCTTCCGTAGACACTATACTCACTGAAACATCACCCCTTTGATATAAATCCCTCAAGAGGTGATACTTCTGGTGAATGTGTTTTGTCTATTGATGTGACCTTGGTTCTTTTGAAAGAGTCACCACTACAGTATTATCACATTACAATGTGATGGGATCTTTAATACTATGCACCACATCAAGATCCAAGGCAAGGTTTCGAATCCAGGTGGATTATTTTCCTGCATTAGAAGATGCTATATATTCGGATTCCTTTGTATAATTGGCGACAACTGGCTTCTTTGAACTTTTCCATCTCATAGCTCATTCGTTGCGATGGAAAATATATCCAGCTTGAAAATTTAGATCATTATGTTCTGTCTGAAATCCAGCATCAGTATACCCTCTGATGATATGCTCCTCGTCTCCTCCATACACCAAGAAAATATCCTTAGTTCTTCTCAGATACTTAAAGATAGTCTTAATAGTAGTCCGATGATGTTCACCTGGATCTTCTTGATATCGGCCTACCATGCTCAGCGCATAGACAACATCAATCCTGGTACATAACATGGCACACATGATGGATCCTATAGCCTAATCATATGGGATATTTCTCATCCTATCTTTCTCATCTTGTGTATGAGGACATGTTTTCTTAGAAAGATGTAGGCCATGTGACACTAGAACTAATCCCATCTTGGATGGTTGAATACTAAATATTTTTAGTATCTGGTTAATGTATGTGCCTTGACATAGTTCAAGTAGGCTCTTGGATTTATCAGGAATGATCTTGATCCCTAGAATGTGGGCTGCTTCACCTAATTCCTTCTTGGAGAAAAACTTATTTAACCAGTCCTTAACTGACTATAAGACTGTTACATCATTTCCAATAATTATTATGTCTTCAACATATACTAATAGGATAATGACTGCATTCCCATTAAACCTCTTATAAACACATGTCTTGGATTCCTTCATAATGAAACCAAATTCCTTTATGGATTTATCAAATCAAATTTTCCATGACCTGGATTCTTTCTTTAATCAACAATTGGATTTTTGCAATTTGCAAACCTGTTTGGATTCATCTGCTGTTATAAACCATTCTGGTTGTGGCATATAGACATCTTCCTAAAGGTTCCTATTAAGGAATGTTTTTTTGACATCAATTTGACAAATCACATAGTCATGGTAAGCTGTTATGGAAAGTATGATTCTTATGGATTTAAACATGGAAACCAACGAGAAGGTTTCATCATAGTCAATTCCTTGACGTTGTCTAAATACTTTAGCCACTATTATTTCTTTATAGGTTCTAACTTGACCTTCCATGTCCACATTTCTCTTTAATACCCATTGGCATCCAACCGTATTTACATCAACTACTTCATTAAACAGAACCCAAACATGGTTATGATACATGGAATCCATATCAAAATTCATAGCTTCTGGACTTTTCAGATTCTAAGATCTCTACTTCTTCCTTTTAGGAGAGAGACTCATCATTTTCCAACAATAATTAGTCACCATATTTGGTGACTAGAAAACCAAATCTCTCTAGTTCCCTTACCTCTCTTGAGCTCCTACGCAGTACTTGTGTTTCTGGAACCTCTTCCATGGGGACCTGTAGAATGTGTTCATGTACCAACTCTTGTGTATCTTGAGCATCAACATTGTCGAAGTCAATATTTCTCCCACTATCCCTTTTGAGGTTGTGATTGATATAAAGAAATACAGATTGTCTGGCGACATTCACTATCTTATCTAAAGGATTATATAGGTAATATCCTTTCGTTTCCTTGGGATATCCAATAAAGATACAACTTGTGCCCTGGGGTGCTAGTTTTTTTCCTAACAAGTCCTTAACAAATACCTCTCATCCCCATACATGTTGTGCAGAAACATGGGTTTCTTTCCATTCCATAACTCGGATAGAATTCTATTTTCTGCCTTAGTTGGTACTCGGTATAATGTGTATGCTGCAGTTTGAAGTGCATATCCCCAAAAGGATAATAGAAGATCTGCATGACTCATCATTGACCTCACCATGTCCAAAAATTTGTGGTTCCTCCTTTCCCTAACACCATTCCACTGTGGTGTATAAGGATTAGTGAGTTGAGATAGAATCCCAGACTCCCGTAGAAGATTGATGAACTCTTGGTTCAGATATTCTCCACCTCGATCTAATCAAAGATTCTTTATCTTCTTACCAAGATGATTCTCTACATCATTCATTAATTCCTTAAATTTATATAAGTAATATGAATTATGCATAATTATGTAGATATATTCATATCTACTCAAATAATTAGTAAAATTAATGAAGTAATAATATACACCTCTAGCTTCTACTCGATATGGTCCACACAAATCCGTGTGCACCAATCCTAGAAGCTATGTGGCCCTTTCACCCTGTCCACCGAAAGGTGGCTTGGTCAATTTAACTTGTAAAAAATTGTGACATATATCAAGTGGTTTTATCTATTTAGAGTCTAAATAACCATCTTGGAAGAGCTTTTTCAAGTGCTTCTCATTTACATGGCCAAGATGGTGATGCCACAACAGGGTGTTGTATGAGTCATGTGAGTTTGTTTCATAATCGATTATGAACACTTATTTTTCATAATTTAATACATACAAACCATTATTTAAATGCATCATACCAAAACATATGTTGTTCTTATAAAAGAAACAACCCTTATTTACAAACAAGAAAATAAATCCATCCATGTCCAAACTTGATACAGAAAATATGTTCTTCGTAACACTATGCACATAATAACAGTGATGTAAAACCAAAAGCATCCCAGTTGGCAATGAGAGATGGTAATCGCCAATGGACAATGTAGCCATCCTTGCACCATTGGTAGCTCAAATATCAACCTCTCATCTAGAAACATTTGTAAATATATATGGTTCATGTATTTGAATATAGATGTGATCCCCACAAGTTGTATCCAATACCCAATGCATTGAAATGGAAATATTACACTTGATAAAAAACACACCATTATCATCCCCATGATTTTGGGTGTAGTTACTCTTCTAGTGGCCTGGATTTCCATATGAAAAACACACTACCTCCCTTTCCTTGCCATACCTTTGGATCATTCCTTTCTTGGAGGGATGGGTCTCGGGGGCTTCAGACCGTTTATAAGTCCTTGGCCCCTTTTCCATGTCCTTCCTTTTCTTATTCACCATATGGACTGTGGGTTTGTCACACCCCATATCCTTATATACTTAGAAAATAAAGGTCATATGTTCTAATAGACTCTTCTCATTATTTTTCATTGTTTTAGTTGACAATAAAGTTAGAGAAGGTCTTGGGTAGTGATAATAGGATGATATTTGTATGCAAATCATCCGGGAACTTAATCCCTATGATGTCCAGGCGTTCAATATAGCCAATAAGGTTGACTACATGAGGCCCAGATGGAACATACTCTCTAATCTTAGTTGTAAACAAAGCATTGGAGATCTCATATCTCTCCTATCTCTCCTTCTCTTGATAGAGATCCTTAAGGTGAGACATCATGCTATACGCATCCACGTTTTCATGTTGCTTCAAGATCTCATTAGACATAGTCAATAGCACGAGACAATGTACATATGTGGAATCATCCATTTTATTTATATATGAGAGATAGTTCCCTATCATTGGCCTCTTTTCCAGGCGCAACTGGAATAGGCTCCTCCAGCACATACAATTTCCTCTCATGGTGAAGGATGGCGCGTAAACACCTCTACCACTCTTGGAAATTGGTGTCAGTGAGAAGGTTTTCCTTCTCGAGTATGGTTCAAAATGATATGTTTGAATTAATTTTTCTTTCCATTTATACAAATTACGATGAGAAAATATTTAGTACTTTATCATAAAATTGAGACAAATAAATAAATTAATACGTATTAGTCTCACACTATTTTATCAAAATCTAATAACCCTCACCATTGACTTCAGAATATTCTGTTTCCTGAATATTCCAGTGTCACGGATCCATATTGCCCCTAACATAACCCCAACTGGGGTTGGTCAAGCAACTTGAAGGATTTTAGGTAGGCATTCCAAATTCCAACTGCATTAACTCACAGTTCCTTGATCTGGTGTGTAGACTACCCAATACTGAAATCCTTTTATTTTGGATTACCTCAAACTTTGTCCCTTGGTTACATCAAGTACTACTATGGCAGTCAACCCTTGATGTGAACCAATTCAAGTAAACCCAAAACCTTGAATTAGAATTCCCTGATAATTGAAAGCACCCCAACTTGGGTTGGTCAAGCACTTTGAACTATGGTTGGATTTTAACCACGATTATGGAAGGCTATACCGAATTAATATTTATTTGAGGAATTTTATCCTTATACATAAATTTACATTTTATTATATTTCTTACATGCTTTTAAATATTAAATGGGATATACTTAAGTGATTAACCATGTATAAGATTATATTTACGCATAAACCGGTCTTATTTTAGTTCAAACTTGTATGCTTGTTTAATTCATTAATTGTATGATCGTGAAAACACACCCACAATAAATAAACTATGAAACTGATAAAAATCAGATAAATTGTATCATCATGAGCTTGTTCTATTTGTTAGTTTATATAGTGGTTGATAAACTAACCCAAGACCTAGGGGAGAAACACATTAAACCTTTTGGGTTTGTGTTTACAGCATTCCACTTGTCGACCTTTATATCTCCTTCATATTAGTTTCTCCTTGGCTCTAAACTTGAGACACCTCCACTAGATTGGGAGCTTTATCCATTACATATGCCTTTATCTCAATCACAGGTGAGGGGTAAAATGGGGTTTTACATAAAATAGACCTTAGGCACATAGACCCTACATATTAATGAGGATAAGGCTCATAGGCCAACAAATTTAATGCAAATACATAAATTAAAAGAAACTATCCACATACAAAAAGGTCTTGGACTATCTCATGATCACCCATACATGCAATGATATTTATGCATAAATAAAACTAGCATTCAATTCTTTAATCATTCTTGTTTAAGATAAATAACATTCGAATCAATTAATTATATTTGATTAATCAATTTTTTTTATCTTAAACCGTTTTCTAAATTTCCTTGATATTCTCATCCATCATAATTTTAAAAAATATATATTCATTTAAAATTATCTTTGTGTGTAACTTGTACCTTAGAGTCAACCCGGTGAATTCTCATTCATAACTACCCAATGAGTAGAAATGAACATTACACAGATGTTAAATTAAACACACATATATAAAACAACTATCATGTGTTGTGCCTCAGCTTTACACCCACACTATGGTACACATATCAAGGGTTTGTATAATATAATAATAAATTTTAATAAATCTGTTTATGAGTACATGGTGTGTTGTTCCGACTACATGGTGTGTACTATAGTTCATCGTCTATCCGAAGTACACGCTCGGGGACATTGCGTGTAGATGTACTTATGAAATATTCAGAGTATATGGCATGTACAGTGGGCCACATTCCATGTAGTTTCCGCCTTACATGGTCTCTAGACGAACAAGCTGTGTACGGGGTACGCTGTCTAACACTAACCCGAAGGGACTACACACCGTTTACAGTGGGCCACACGGTGTGTAATTCAGAAACCGCATGCCACCTATTCCTGATCAACAAACGGATTAATTTAAGACTTATATAGAATCCAACACATGTATTTGTTTGGATTCTGATGCACTGAACCTTGACTACACGGCATATACTTCTGAATACACTCTGTGCGTTCTAGTGTTTTACGGTCAGGAAGCATTGCATCCTCCGGCTGAGATCCTCTATTTTATTTTAATCAAAATTAAAATATAATATGGTTTTTGTAAGGTGAATGATAAACGAAAGAGGAGGAATAGATCTCGAGATTTAGATTTATAGAATGATTAACTTTAATTGAAAGAACTAAATTATTAAATGCATAAATCATCACTGAAAAAAATAAATAATTATAATCGACGATATGAATGATCTAATGAAAATTTTAGGTTCCGGGAACAGCGGAAGCGCGTGGCTGGGTATACCCACCTTTAATTTTTCCATTAACAACGATCAATCCGAGCTTCGTCACGATGATAAAACGCCAGATATTTGTAATAGAACGAAGAACGAAAGAAAAAGAGGAGAGTATCGAAACCATAGATAGGATCATCATATTTTGGTTATAATTAATTTGATTAAAATATAATAATTGACTTAATGTAATTCTCTCTTCATTGACGTTTTCAGTCACGATATGATGTGATCTATCATTTCATCATAGAAGCCAAGTGTAGTCTTCCTCTAGCAGTGATTCACACATGCTCCATGTATCTCTGGATGTCGCTGAAGGGATCTTTGGGTACTATTATAGAAGAGCCTTTGAATGAAATTTCCACCTTCGATCACCTTGAGAGCCACTTCCAAAGCCCTCTCCTTGATCTGGTGGAGGAGGATCTCTCTCATAACTTGAGAGAGTTCTTGGAAGAAAATTATTCTCTCTTGGATTTAGAGCATTCTCTAGATCCGTTGTGTGCAACCACAGAGAATGGCTAGGCTAAACAAAATAATGTAATTGGTATTTTACTACTTATAATAATAAAATGAATTAATTACTTGAAAGCATTTATCCATTTAATTTAATTCTTAGTAAGACCCCATGTCTAATAACAACATTTGACTATTATTATCACTTGACATGCACCCAGAAAATTACACCTAATATTATTTAATTAAATAAATAATATTATTTCTCTCAAATCCCCAGAAAAACTACACAGCGTGTATATTAATATACATGTAATGTATTTTTGTTTTTCCATTTTCATTATTTCCTCAACCACATTTATTAGACCATGAATAATGACTATTTATTTCTTAAATAAATATCACTACAATATTCCCTAATAAATATATTAATTCACCCACAATATATTCTATTGAATAACTAGTGTCGAAATAAATGTGATCTGGCATCCTTAAATAATTATTAAACCACAATCGGGAATAATCTTTATTCTAATTGTTAAATGAATATTTAACTGAGATACTTGTACATGCTTAGTGTGTGACCCTCTAGGCCTATTTCTTAGTGGAATTAGGTAGAGCCTATATAAATTCCAATGTTAGTGTCTAGAAACATGCCAAGGAACCTATATAGAATGAATTTAACACCACAATGACATGTCACCTCCTATGAACACATACCGTGTAATGTAATCACTTTGTCTCGATATCTCTGATCAAGCAGGATCCATGCTAGTGCCATCAACCCATGTGCTTGATTATTATTTATTTAACTTCCTGGAATTAAACTCTCACATTCCTTACCATGGCCATGGATTTATTTAGGCTATATCAATTCCATCAAAGGTCCTGAGATATCAACTTCCATTATGGAATATAATTGGAAAATCCTTTCTCGCATTATCTATTAATGCAATATTACTCATGACACACCCAACATATCCTACCTCACTCTGAAAAGTGTGTGGACATAGTTTTCATCAATACATATAATTGTACGAGTTGTAATACCCAATAATAACAATCTTAAAGTCCAAAGACCAATACACACGTCTGCAAATAGGAATGTAACGCCCTGACCCCAGCTACCCGGAGTCGGTGCATTACTTCGTAACGTTGGCATGATCACAAAAGATCAAGTCTCGAAAGACCGATTAGTTTAGTAGCCTTGGAAACACTAGATACATTCGTAAATGTTACATTACATCATAAAGTGAAAAACTACAATAACAGAGTCTCCATAGTCCACACTCATATCATCTTCTGACTATCCCTGCAGGTCATTCATAAAATACTTCTTCACATCCTGGAAAATATTAAAACATTGAAAGGGGTGAGCTCAGATGCTCAGTAAGGATAACAATATTGCGGAAGCTTTCATAAATAAACATTAACATTTAAGGCAATGTATAACTAAAACAAAAGCCTTTTTAAACTTGAACTTCAGCATAATATGGAAAAAATAAAATTAAATAATGCCATTTACTTACTCACATGGATATTCTACTAGTCGAATAATCACATGAAATATCAATAACCCCTTTCATATTGATGGAATGCATAATGCTAGACTATCATAACCACGTAGTCAAGGCCTCGTGCCAAGACCACAAATAAGATTTTGTCAAGGCCTCGTGCCAAGACACTAGTTTGTCTCATGAGACCTACCGATGCATCGAGAAGCTATAGCGGGCTCCACCCGTCACTTATTAAGTCCAATGCATTCCTCATATGAATAGGTTTAAACATATCATAAACCATAACATAATCGTATCACATAAAACATGCATAAAGGAAACATATCATTTCCACATTTCAATCAAAAGATTTAAATACAACACATTGATATAATAAAAATGCTTTCAAAACCAGTTTCAATACCAAAATAAAAGAAAGTTAAAACTTTTTATTTATTTTTCATTAAAAAAAAGTGATGGCTTGTAGAGGAAGCCGAAACTCAAATAATGGTCACGGCGGCGGAGAAGTCATTGTCGTCTCATATGTACGGAAAGAAAAACATTCCCTTTTTGTCGTTTAGTAAAACGCTTCGTATAAAAAAGATTCCTTTTGAATAAACGTAAAAGTCAAAGGGGTTTATACACCGTATAAAAGAAAGTTGTGTATAAAACCAAATATGACTCAATGAAAGGAGATTGAGACGAAGTCCTTAAAAAGGTCATTTTTAAAATAAAATAGATCTATTATGTGTATTCACTATAGGTACACATGAAGAAAGTAAAAAATACAAAATAGGACATAATAATATCATGACATAATTTGAAAGTATGATATTAACCCAAAGAATGGAAATTGGGTTAAGAAGTTCCCTTACCTCGTGTCCGACTTGACTAAACTGTTCTTTAACCTCATGAATAATAAACTAGAGTTAATATATACCTTATTAGGAACCATTTTCAATTTCATTATCCTTTTTATATCACTTATTACAATTTTATGAACATTATGTAATTATTTAAGTTAATAACGGTCGTTTTGTCGATCTTTGGCACTTGAGTCAACAATAAACTTCTTATAATTACAAGTTGTTCATGTGGTGAAATATCCATTATATCCAAAATTATATTCATGATGTAGATATCATATATATCATATATATCCAGTATATACATTCATTCATAATATTACGTCACATTTAGAGGTAAGAAATGAAATGCACCGTTCATGGAGACGGTAATTCATACGTACGCATGAACGCTACTTTCATTTCTATTTTGTATTTAATGGAATGAAATCATAATGATATAAACGTATAATATAATTCCAGTATAATATAGCATATAATACCATTTACTCCATCCTTTATACATCCCATATATGGTATTAACGATTCAAATCACTTTGAAGGGGCGGTAGTCCGCACTTCCTAAAATGAAAATATCGCGTTTACCCATAATGGAAACCACAAAGGTATTCCATAAATGAAAAATACAAAATCATAAGGAAAACAAAAACATAATATATATCATATATAAAAATATTGTCATCATAATGGCCACCATTAGAGGTGTTATATGAGTGTTGAACAATCATCGTTTCGTGAGGCAAAAATTCACCATCCACAGAAACAGTATGTTATTTAACCATTAGATGTAGGTGTGTGTAAGTGTAGCTCGAATAATTCTTATAACAACATCCTAGTATATTTAGGATACTGTTTTTGTTACAAAAGAAATGAATAAAAAGTGTTTAGGGGGTTGGAGAAGAAAAATAAAACAAAACAACATTAGAGAAGACATTACCTTAAAACCAGGTAACTCTTTTTGATTTGAGCCAAAGGCTTACTTGGGAAGAGTTCTGCCCAAAGTGAGGCTTCTAGGAGTAAGAGGGGGAAGTTGGGAGAGTATTTGGGAAGAGTTTGGCCGAGCCAAATGGCTTGAAAGTGTGAATGAGGTGGTAGAGGTGGGAGACTTTTATAAGTGGAGAGGAGGGGCACTCTTGGAAAGTAATGAAAAGTCACTTTATTATAAAATGAGTTTCGGATTTTAGAGGTCCCACACTTATATAATTCTAGGATAAGGTGATAAGGGTTCGAAATCTACTCATACAATAGGTTTTTGACAAGTGTAAGCCTTGGATTTTACATTATCTTTTCATTTTATTTAAATCGTTAATTAATGAGGTAATCGCTGCATCATCATGGTGTCATAAATATATTAATTTATTTAATGTCCAAAAATTATAGAAAAAATACTATGATGTAGGAAATCTTTTTAGCTTTCCAATGACTATTTATAGTAAAAATTATGACTTGTATAACCCCATGTAAAAATTGTTTTAGTAAAACATTTCATGTTTGTGTCATTTTTTACTTTAACATTAAATAAAAGGTATTTATGTCATTTTTCAACTAAAGTGGCTCCATGGGGTCCCCAAGTTGACCCATGGATTGTATTGGTCGGCCATGGAACATCCAATGAGGGTATGACATGTGTCAAGCTCATCTCATATTATTAAAACATTATTTTTACCTTAAACTACACTAATTACCTCTAGTCGCTATTAAGAACTTAAAAGTTACTATTCACCATAAAATTATTTTAATCTCATTGAACCACATTTTATTTCTTAATGACAACCATGTATGTCGGATTTTTGAAATTCAAAACACAGAAGTGGTAAAATTTCATTTAAACGAAAAATCAGTTTTTATAAATACCACTTAGTGGTTTCACTATTCATCAAAAATTGAAGTTTTTCAGAAAAATCCCAAAAATTCACCCTAAGATATATTTGATATTCCGATTTAAAAAATGATGTCTATTTTAAAAAATTCCAAACATATAAGTTGCATTAATTAATTTTATAATTAATTCCCTCTGTCACAACAAATAGCGTGTTTTTAAGAAACAATTTATATCAAAAGATTGACAATTGTTCATGCCCAATTTCAATGTTAAATTAATTCTAATGACCACCATTGGATAAAATGGTAAAAATATATTCTAATTATACTTTAAAACCACTAAATAGTATAATTTATCACAATAAATTATTTTGATTAAAAAAAGTTGTTTTAAGTATTTTTCACTATTCATAAAAAAAATTTGAAGTTCTCAGAAAGTTACAAAAAATTCAACTTAGGATAATTTCGATATTACGAATACAAAAATGAAGTCCATTTTGAAATATAAAAATTCTATAAATTTAAAAAGTGGTTATTACTATTCATAACGGCTACTTTGATTAGTTGCGGTGTGTTAGAACTCGAAGTTGCGTACAATGCAAGCTATTGCATTATTGAATGAGAAGCGTATCATGGAAGCTCGGGGTGTTACATTCTCCCCTCCTTTAATAAATTGTGTCCTCGCAATTTGAAATTTTTCTTTGAAAATAAAAGGTTGAAAATAGAAAATACCTTTGTGGAAAACCCACATCGGAAATAAGGTTAATAAATATATAACATTAAAAGAAATCAAGATAAGTACAAAGGTCACCCGAGATAGTCCATTCTAGGATTCTATGAAAATATGGATATGGAGGAGAAACAAACCATCAAGGTCTGATGGAGAGTTATAGAAAACAGGATTAGGAGAAAGTTTAACTACAAGAAAATCACAAACTTGTGATTGGTTAAACGATCATTGATTCCCCAGTTGGAAAAGTTAACCGGCAACATTTTTGTTTTAAGTTACCTTATATAAAGTTGAGGAATTTATTTACGAGATTTACTAAGAATGTAAGGGAATATACATACTTGTTATGTAGAATTTCATTCTTTAATAAATTTTTACCACAAACCCATCTTTCACTCTAAAAGGTAATAGAACTCAAAAATATTCTATTTATCCTAATTTTATAAGGTTCCAAATATTAACACATACCATTTAGATTAGTAAAACTATTTTTTAATAACCAGGGACTTTCTGTAGGCTAGTGGTTGGTAATAAAGGCATGTCGCACTATGGTTGTGGGTTCGATTCCTGCAGCTTTGTCCGACGCGACAGGTTATGCTCCACCATGCAGGTTGTCCTTTTTATAAAACTATAGTATTATAATATTCCAAAAATAATCTTCATAAATGTTTTAACCTTAAACAATACTATCCAAAGTTTAACTCAATCCATTCCAACCTTTATAGTTATCCAAAATACCACTGTCCAGACTTTCTCTAAAAGGTCTCTAAATTCCAAAATCAATTGTAACATCTGATTCCCCAAACAAAGTAAAGTTTCTCTTATTGTCACATACTAAAAATATGATTACCTTCATCATATTAAAACCTTAATGAAAACAACAAGTATTGCAGTACAACCCTTATACACTCCATAATTATTATAACCAGTACATCATTGATACAACACTCAAATGACAAAATTCTTTAATAACAACATAAGAACTCTAATCATTCCTTCTCATCTGTGGTAGTATCATAACTTGATTATTATCCAATAACATCATTTGGGGCATACTCTGATGATTTGTACATTTGTTTGCACAGTGTCCCCAATCCTTGCAGAAGAAGAATTGTACATTTGAAACCATTTTCTTACCCTTGCAGTCACGCACTTTGTGACCTTTTTCTCTACACTTATAACAAACTCCCATTCCCTTTAGGCAAGTTCCATGATGTTTCTTCCCACAATTACCACATATTGGAAAATTCTTCTTTCCCCTCATCCCGTTATCCATCATTCTCTCTTCCATCCCTTTCGTCTCTTGCTTCGCTTCAAAGCCATAGGACTCAGAGAATTCTTTACTTATCTTATTAACACATGATATTATTTCTCCATATGTTGAGAACACATGGGAGGCTATTTCCCTTCGAAATGTTGGCTTAATACCGTGAAAGGTACGATCCTTCTTACTCTTTGGATCATACGTATTGCTGGAGTTCACATTCCTTCTACTGGGCGCCATTTCTATACAATGGCATAAACTAGGTTAGTTTATGAATTGCAATGAATAATTACAAACTTGTAAAATAATTAATGTAAATTGAATGGTTTATGGATATAATCCATAATCATAAGAATGTTTTCTTTGAGAAAGTATATACTTATAAACCCTACATAATGGTTTGTAAAGAAAATGAGAATTATCCTAAGAAAATCCCCCGGGAGTGTCCTAACCAAGAGTGCAGCAAGGCCCGTTGTCGTGCACCAGTTCCCGTTTGAGTCTAGCTCAAAGTGGTGTTTTCGGGTTTTACCCCTAGGTACATCTGTGCCAGAGCCACCTCTACCTGCTCGTATCCATACAGGGATATATTTCTCGGAAAACTCACACATCTCTATAATACCAAAATTCTAGAAATCTCTTCTATACTAATCCTCAAAGTCTATCTTTGGTCTATGTGCTCTAATCAGAGTTTATCTAAATATAGCTTCCAAGGTTAGTACTAAACTGCCTCTGATACCAACTGTAAATCCCCGACCCCAGCTAGCCGGAGTCGGTGCATTATTTCGTAACAATGGCATGATCACAAAAGATCAAGTCTCGAAAGACCGATTAGTTTAGTAGCCTTGGAAACACTAGATACATTCGTAAACGTTACATTACATCATAAAGTAAAAAACTAAAATAACAAAGTCTCCATAGTCCACACTCATATCCTCTTCTGACTATCCCTGCAGGTCATTCATAAAATACTTCTTCACATCCTGGAAAATATTAAAACATTAAAAGGGGTGAGCTCAGATGCCCAGTAAGGATAACAATATTGCGGAAGCTTTCATAAATAAACATTAACATTTAAGGCAATGTATAACTAAAACAAAAGCCTTTTTAAAGTTGAACTTCAGCATAATATGACAAAAATAAAATTAAATAATGCCATTTACTTACTCACATGGATATTCTACTAGTCGAATAATCACATGAAATATCAATAACCCCTTTCATATTGATGGAATGCATAATGCCAGACTATCATAACCACGTAGTCAAGGCCTCGTGCCAAGACCACAAATAAGATTTTGTCAAGGCCTTGTGCCAAGACAATAGTTTGTCTCATGAGACCTACTGATTCATCGAGGAGCTATAGCGGGCTCCACCCGTCACTTATTAAGTCCAATGCATTCCTCATATGAATAGGTTTAAACATATCATAAACCATAACATAATCGTATCACATAAAACATGCATAAAGGAAACATAACATTTCCACATTTCAATCACAAGATTTCAATACAACACATTGATATAATATAAACGTTTTCAAAACCATTTTCAATACCAAAATAAAAGAAAGTTAAAACTTTGTATTTATTTTTCATTAAAAAAAGTGATGGATTTTAGAGGAAGCCGAAACTCAAATAATGGTCACGGCGGTGGAGAAGTCATTGTCTTCGCATATGTACGGAAAGAAAAACATTCCCTTTTTTTCGTTTAGTAAAACGCTTCGTATAAAAAAGATTCCTTTTGAATAAACGTAAAAGTTAAAGGGGTTTATACACCGTATAAAAGAAAGTTGTGTATAAAACCAAATATGCCTCAATGAAAGGAGATTGAGACGAAGTCCTTAAAAAGTTCATTTTTAAAATAAAATAGATCTATTATGTGTATTCACTATAGTTACACATGAAGAAAGTAAAAATACAAAATAGGACATAATAATATCATGACATAATTTGAAAGTAGGAGATTAACCCAACGAATGGAAATTGGGTTAAGAAGTTCCCTTACCTCGTGTCCGACTTGACTCAACCGTTATTTAACCTCCTGAATAATAAACTAGAGTTAATATCTACCTTATTAAGAACCATTTTCAATTTCATTATCTTTTTTATATCACTTATTACAATGTTATGAACATTATGTAATTATTTAAGTTAATAACGGTCGTTTTGTCGATCTTTGGTACTTGAGTCAACAATAAACTTCTTATAATTACAAGTTGTTAATGTGGTGAAATATCCATTATATCCAGAATTATATTCATGATTTAGATATCATATATATCATATATATCCAGTATATACATTCATTCATAATATTACGTCACATTTAGAGGTAAGAAATGAAATGCACCGTTCATGGAGACGGTAAGCCGTACGTACGCATGAACGCTACTTTCATTTCTATTTTGTATTTAATGGAATGAAATCATAATGATATAAATGTATAATATAATTCCAGTATAATTTAGCATATAATACCATTTACTTCATCCTTTATACATCCCACATATGGTATTAACGACTCAAATCACTTTGAGGGGGCGGTAGTCCGCACTTCCTAAAATGAAAATATCGCGTTTACCCATAATGGAAACCACAAAGGTATTCCATAAATGAAAAATACAAAATCATAAGGAAAACAAAAACATAATATATATCATATATAAAAATAGTGTCATCATAATGGCCACTATTAGAGGTGTTATATGAGTGTTGAACAATCATCGTTTTGTGAGGAAAAAATTTGCCATCCACAGAAATAGTATGTTTCTTTAACCATTAGATGTAGGTGTGTGTAAGTGTACCTCAAATCCTTCTTACAACAGCATCCTAGTATATTTAGTATACTGGTGTTGTTAAAAAAGAAATGAATAAAAAGTTTTTAGGGGGTTGGAGAAGAAAAATAAAACAAAACAACATTAGAGAAGACATTACCTTAAAAACGGGTAACTCTTTTTGATTTGAGCCAAAGGCTTCCTTGGGAAGAGTTCTGCCCAAAGTGAGGCTTCTAGGAGTAATAGGGGGATGTTGGGAGAGTATTTGGGCAGAGGTTGGCCGAGCCAAATGGCTTGAAAGTGTGAATGAGGTGGTAGAGGTGGGGGCCTTTTATAAGTGGAGAGGAGGGGCACTCTTGGAAAGTAAAGAAAAGTCACTTTATTATAAAATGAGTTTTGGATTTTAGAGGTCCCACACTTATATAATTCGAGGATAAGGTGATAAGAGTTCGAAATATACTCATCCAATAGGTTTTTGACAAGTGTAAGCCTTGTATTTTACATTATCTTTTCATTTTATTTAAATCGTTAATTAATGAGGTAATCGCTGCATCATCATGGTGTCATAAATAATTTAATTTATTTAATGTCCAAAAATTATAGAAAAAATACTATGATGTAGGAAATATTTTTAGCTTTCCAATGACTATTTATAGTAAAAAATATGACTTGTATAACCCCATGTAAAATATTTTTTAGTAAATAATTTCATGTTTGTGTCATTTTTTACTTTAACATTAAATAAAAGGTATTTATGTCATTTTCCAACTAAAGTGGCTCCATGGGGTTCCCAAGTTGACTCATGGATTGTCTTGGTTGGGAATGGCACATCCAATGAGGGTAGGACATGTGGCAAGCTCATCTCATATTATTAAAACATTATTTTTACCTTAAACTACACTAATTACCTCTAATCGCGATTAAGAACTTAAAAGTTACTATTCACCAAAAAATTATTTTAATCTCATTGAACAACATTTTATTTCTTAATGACAGCCATGTATGTCGGATTTTTGAAATTCAAAACACAGAAGTGGTAAAATTTCATTTAAACGAAAAATCAGTTTTTATAAATACCACTTAGTGGTTTCACTATTCATCAAAAATTGAAGTTTTTCAGAAAAATCCCAAAAATTCAACCTAAGCTATATTTGATATTCCAATTTCAAAAATGATGTCTATTTTACAAAATTCCAAACATATAAGTTGCATTAATTAATTTTATAATTAATTCCCTCTGTCACAACAAATAGCGTGTTTTTAGGAAATAATTTATATCAAAAGATTGACAATTGTTAATGCCCAATTTCAATGTTAAATTAATTCTAATGACCACCATTGGATAAAATGGTAAAAATATATTCTAATTATACTTTAAAACCACTAAATAGTATAATTTATCACAATAAATTATTTTGATTAAAAAAATTGTTTTAATTATTTTTCACTATTCATAAAAAAATTGGAAGTTCTCAGAAAGTTACAAAAAATTCAACTTAGGATAATTTTGATATTATGAATACAAAAATGAAGTCCATTTTGAAATATAAAATTTCTATAAATTTAAAAAGTGGTTATTACTATTCATAACGGCTACTTTGATTAGTTGCGGTGTGTTAGAACTTGAAGTTGCGTACAATGCAAGTTATTGCATTATTGAATGAGAAGCGTATCATGGAAGCTCGGGGTGTTACATTCTTCCATCCTTCAATAAATTGCGTCCTCGCAATTTGAAATTTTTCTTTGAAAATAAAAGGTTGAAAATAGAAAATACCTTTGTGGAAAACCCTCATCGGAAATAAGGTTAATAAATATATAACATTAAAAGAAAGCAAGATAAGTACAAAGGTCACCCGAGATAGCCCATTCTAGGATTCTATGAAAATATGGATATGGATGAGAAACAAACCATCAAGGTCTGATGGAGAGTTATAGAAAACAGGATTAGGAGAAAGTTTAACTACAAGAAAATCACAAACTTGTGATTGGTTAAACAATCATTGATTCCCCAGTTGGAAAAGTTAACTGGAAATGTTTTTGTTTTAAGTTACCTTAT
This sequence comes from Viscum album, assembly GCA_963277665.1. Lineage (NCBI taxonomy): Eukaryota > Viridiplantae > Streptophyta > Magnoliopsida > Santalales > Viscaceae > Viscum > Viscum album. The sequence goes on from OY728139.1 coordinate 1,123,529,839, forward strand.
ATAAAGTTGAGGAATTTATTTATGAGATTTAATAAGAATGTAAGGGAATATACATACTTGTTATGTAGACTTTCATTCTTTAATAAATTTTTACCACAAACCCATCTTTCACACTAAAAGGTAATAGAACTCAAAAATATTCTATTTATCCTAATTGTATAAGGTTACAAATATTAACACATACCATTTAGATTAGTAAAACTATTTTGTAATAACCAGGGACTTCCTGTAGGCTAGTGGAAGGTAATAAAGGCCTGTCGCACTATGGTTGTGGGTTCGATTCCTGTAGCTTTGTCCGACGCGACGGGTTATGCCCCACCCTGCAGGTTGTCCTTTTCCTAAAACTAAAGTATTATAATATTCCAAAAATAATCTTCATAAATGTTTTACCCTTAAACAATACTATCCAAAGTTCAACTTAATCCATTCCAACCTTTATAGTTATCCAAAATACCTCTGTCCAGGCTTTCTCTAAAAGGTCTCTAAATTCCAAAATCAATTGTAACATCAGATTCCCCAAACAAAGTAAAGTTTCTCTTATTGTCACATACTAAAAATATGATTACCTTCATTATATTAAAACCTTAATGAAAACAACAAGTACTGCAATACAATCCTTATACACTCCATAATTATTATAACCAGTACATCATTGATACAACACTCAAATGACAAAATTCTTTAATAACAACATAAGAACTCTAATCATTCCTCCTCATCTGTGGTAGTATCATAACTTGATTATTATCCAATAACATCATTTGGGGCATACTCTGATGATTTGGACATTAGTTTGCGCAGTGTCCCCAATCCTTGCAGAAGAAGCATTGTACATTTGAAACCATTTTCTTACCCTTGCAGTCATGCACTTTGTGTCCTTTTTCTCTACACTTATAACAAACTCCCATTCCCTTTAGGCAAGTTCCATGATGTTTCTTCCCACAATTACCACATATTGGTAAATTATTCTTTCCCCTCATCCCGTTATCCATCATTCTCTCTTCCATCCCTTTCGTCTCTTGCTTCGCTTCAAAGCCATAGGACTCAGAGAATTCATTACTTATCTTATTAACACATGATATTATTTCTTCATATGTTGAGAACACATGGGAGGCTATTTCCCTTCGAAATGTTGGCTTAATACCGTGAAAGATACTATCATTCTTACTCTTTGGATCATACGTATTGCTGGAGTTCACATTCCTTCTACTGGGCGCCATTTCTATACAATGGCATAAACTAGGTTAGTTTATGAATTGCAATGAATAATTCCAAACTTGTAAAATACTTAATGTAAATTGAATGGTTTATGGATATAATTCATAATCATAGGAATGTTTTATTTGAGGAAGTATATACTCATAAACCCTACATAATGGTTTGTAAAGAAAGTGAGAATTATCCTAAGCAAATCCCCCGGGAGTGTCGTAACCAAGAGTGCAGCAAGGCCCGTTGTCATGCACCAGTTCCTGTTTGAGTCTAGCTCAAAGTGGTGTTTTCGGGTTTTACCCCTAGGTACATCTGTGCCAGAACCACCTCTACCTGCTCGTATCCATACAGGGATGTATTGCACGGAAAACTCACACATCTCTATAATACCAAAATTCTAGGAAGCTCTTCTATACTAATCCTCAAAGTCTGTCTTTGGTCTATGTGCTCTAATCAGAGTTTATCTAAATCTAGCTTCTAAGGTTAGTACTAAACTGCCTCTGATACCAACTGTAACGCCCCGACCCCAGCTACCCGGAGTCGGTGCATTACTTCGTAACATTGGCATGATCACAAAAGATCAAGTCTCGAAAGACCGATTAGTTTAGTAGCCTTGGAAACACTAGATACATTCGTAAACGTTACATTACATCATAAAGTGAAAAACTACAATAACAAAGTCTCCATATTCCACACTCATATCCTCTTCTGACTATCCCTGCAGGTCATTCATAAAATACTTCTTCACATCCTAGAAAATATTAAAACATTGAAAGGGGTGAGCTCAGATGCTTATTAAGGATAACAATATTGCGAAAGCTTTCATAAATAAACATTAACATTTAAGGCAATGTATAACTAAAACAAAAGCCTTTTTAAACTTGAACTTCAGCATAATATGGAAAAAATAAAATTAAATAATGCCATTTACTTACTCACATGGATATTCTACTAGTCGAATAATCACATGAAATATCAATAACCCCTTTCATATTGATGGAATTCATAATTCCAGACTATCATAACCACGTAGTCAAGGCCTCGTGCCAAGACCACAAATAAGATTTTGTCAAGGCCTCGTGCCAAGATAGTAGTTTGTCTCATGAGACCTACCGATGCATCGAGGATCTATAGCGGGCTCCACCTGTCACTTATTAAGTCCAATGCATTCCTCATATGAATAGGTTTAAACATATCATAAAGCATAACATAATCGTATCACATAAAACATGCATAAAGGAAACATAACATTTCCACATTTCAATCACAAGATTTCAATACAACACATTGATATAATAAAAACGCTTTCAAAACCATTTTCAATACCAAAATAAAATAAAGTTAAAACTTTGTATTTATTTTTCATTAAAAAAAAGTGATGGCTTATAGAGGAAGCCGAAACTCAAATAATGGTCACGGCGGCGGAGAAGTCGTTGTCGCCACATATGTACGGAAAGAAAAACATTCCCTTTTTGTCGTTTAGTAAAACGGTTCGTATAAAAAATATTCCTTTTGAATAAACGTAAAAGTCAAAGGGGTTTATACACCGTATAAAAGAAAGTTGTGTATAAAACCAAATATGCCTCAATGAAAGGAGATTGAGACGAAGTCCTTAAAAAGGTCATTTTTAAAATAAAATAGATCTATTATGTGTATTCACTATAGGTACACATGAAGAAAGTAAAAATAAAAAATAGGACATAATAATATCATGACATAATTTGAAAGTAGGAGATTAACCCAAAGAATTGAAATTGGGTTAAGAAGTTCCCTTACCTCGTGTCCGACTTGACTCAACCGTTCTTTAACCTCTTGAATAATAAACTAGAGTTAATATCTACCTTATTAAGAACCATTTTCAATTTCATTATCCTTTTTATATCACTTATTACAATGTTATGAACATTATGTAATTATTTAAGTTAATAACGGTCGTTTTGTTGATCTTTGGTACTTGAGTCAACAATAAACTTCTTATAATTATAAGTTGTTCATGTGGTGAAATATCCATTATATCCAGAATTATATTCATGATGTAGATATCATATATATAATATATATCCAGTATATACATTCCTTCATAATATTACGTCACATTTAGAGGTAATAAATGAAATGCACCGTTCATGGAGACGATAAGTCGTACGTACGCATGAACGCTACTTTCATTTCTATTTCATATTTAATGGAATGAAATCATAATGATATAAATGTATAATATAATTCCAGTATAATATAGCATATAATACCATTTACTCCATCCTTTATACATCCCACATATGGTATTAACGATTCAAATCACTTTGAGGGGGCGGTAGTCCGCACTTCCTAAAATGAAAATATCGCGTTTACCCATAATGGAAACCACAAAGGTATGCCATAAATGAAAAATAAAAAATCTTAAGGACAACAAAAACATAATATATATCATATATAAAAATAGTGTCATCATAATGGCCACCATTAGAGGTGTTATATGAGTGTTGAACAATCATCGTTTCGTGAGCCAAAAATTCATCATCCACAGAAACAGTATGTTCTTTAACCATTAGATGTAGGTGTGTGTAATTGTAGCTCGAATCCTTCTTATAACAACATCCTAGTATATTGAGGATACTGGTGTTGTTACAAAAGAAATTAATAAAAAGTGTTTAGGGGGTGGGAGAAGAAAAATAAAACAAAACAACATTAGAGATGACATTACCTTAAAACCGGGTAACTCTTTTTGATTTGAGCCAAAGGCTTCCTTGAGAAGAGTTCTGCCCAAAGTGAGGCTTCTAGGAGTTAGAGGGGGAAGTTGGGAGAGTATTTGGGCAGAGTTTGGCCGAGCCAAATGGCTTGAAAGTGTGAATGAGGTGGTAGAGGTGGGGGTCTTTTATAAGTGGAGAGGAGGGGCACTCTTGGAAAGTAAAGAAAAGTCACTTTATTATAAAATGAGTTTCGGATTTTAGAGATCCCACACTTATATAATTAGAGGATAAGGTGATAAGGGTTCTAAATATACTCATCCAATAGGTTTTTGACAAGTGTAAGCCATAGATTTTACATTATCTTTTCATTTTATTTAAATCGTTAATTAATGAGGTAATCGTTGCATCATCATGGTGTCATAAATAATTTAATTTATTTAATATCCGAAAATTATAAGAAAAAATACTATGATGTAGGAAATCTTTTTAGATTTCCAATGACTATTTATAGTCAAAAATATGACTTGTATAACCCCATGTAAAAATTGTTTTAGTAAAACATTTCATGTTTGTGTCATTTTTTACTTTTACATTAAATAAAAGGTATTTATGTCATTTTCCAATTAAAGTGGCTCCATGGGGTCCCCAAGTTGATCCATAGATTATCTTGGTAGGCCATGGAACATCCAATGAGGGTATGACATGTGTCAAGCTCATCTCATATTATTAAAACTTTATTTTTACCTTAAACTACACTAATTACCTCTAATCGCGATTAAGAACTTAAAAGTTACTATTCACCAAAAAATTATTTTAATCTCATTGAACCACATTTTATTTCTTAATGACAACCATGTATGTCGGATTTTTTAAATTCAAAACACAGAAGTGGTAAAATTTCATTTAAACGAAAAATCAGTTTTTATAAATACCACTTAGTGGTTTCACTATTCATCAAAAATTGATGTTTTTCAGAAAAATCCAAAAAATTCACCTTAAGCTATATTTGATATTCCGATTTCAAAAATTATGTCTATTTTACAAAATTCCAAACATATAAGTTGCATTAATTAATTTTATAATTAATTCCCGCTGTCACAACAAATAGCGTGTTTTTAAGAAACAATTTATATCAAAAGATTGACAATTGTTCATGCCCAATTTCAATGTTAAATTAATTTTAATGACCACCATTGGGTAAAATGGTAAAAATATATTCTAATTATACTTTAAAACCACTAAATAGTATAATTTATCACAATAAATTATTTTGATTAAAAAAGTTGTTTTAAGTATTTTTCACTATTCATAAAAAAATTGGAAGTTCTCAGAAAGTTACAAAAAAATCAAATTAGGATAATTTCGATATTACGAATACAAAAATGAAGTCCATTTTGAAATATCAAATTTCTATAAATTTAAAAAGTGGTTATTACTCTTCATAACGGCTACTTTGATTAGTTTCGGTGTGTTAGAACTCGAAGTTGTGTACAATGCAAGCTATTGCATTATTGAATGAGAAGCGTATCATGGAAGCTCGGGGTGTTATAAGGAACATCCAATGACACTATGAAATGTGGATTTCTTACTGGAGGGTCTTGTTCTCATAATATCCTCCTGGATATTACTAAGGGATCACACCATGAGAAGGTGCCTCAAAGTTTTATGAGTCCTCACCCCAAATGGGACGTACTATTTGTGTCCCTCAAATAACATCATCCGACCATAGAACATATATTCAAGAATAGTGTTATGTCACTTTCAGGTTCTCATCATAGCAGGGATCTACTATGAACCTTTAGTGTAATAGCTATCACTACTGAAAATAGAGGATATACCAACGTATTTTTACCAACAGTTTTCATAAACCATTGCAGTAGGGATTTTAGATGAGTTTTAACCAATGATTTGAAAAAACTATTGGGATATGTGAGACTTTAGCCAACGGTTTTATAAAACCATTTGTAAATGTGAGTTTTAGGAAGCCTTTGACAATGGTTTTTTAAACTATTGGGTAAAGCTTACCTATACCAATGGTTTTAAAAACCTGCTGGGAAAGTTTTCCCCTAAAATTTTTAGCAACCCCAATCCCCCATCTGCTTGATTGCAGACCTAAAGCCGAGGCACAAAGCTCTCTCGGTCGGAAAATTATTCCACCCTTCAATCAGAAAGTTGTTTTGTTCTGCACTTCAAATCTGTAAGTGGTACCTTAGGTTCAATGTTTTTCCATATATTTTTTATTATGTTTTGATTTGGCATAATCCTATGGTCTGTGCAGTATGGTATACCATAATTACAATTTTATTTGTTTTTTGTTTTTTTTCTATACACAGTCATGATTTTGTGAGTCATAGTTTTTGAGTCAACTATATTTGAAGTATTTATAGCCACTAATTTGTATATTTAGTGAACCATATGAAGGGATTGGGTCCAGTTAGAGTAGTGGTGCAGGTGGGGTTGAGGTGGGGAGGGGGGCTGTGCAGGTGGGGGTGGGCTGTGCAGGGTGGGAGTGTTAGGGGGAGGGGGTTGTGCAAGGGGAGTATGTTGGGGTGAGGTGGGTGGGGGGGGGGGGGTTGTACAGGTGGGGGTGGGGGTGGGGGTGGGTTGTGCTGATGGGGGTGGGAGGAGGGGGTTGTGCAAGTGGGGGGTGCAGGTGGTGGGGGTGAAGTGGGTGGGGTGAGGGGTGTGCAGGTGGGGGGATGTGCAGTGGGTGAAGGGGGATGTGCAGGTGGGGGATGTGCAGTGGGTGAAGGGGGATGTGCAGTGGGTGAAGGGGGATGTGCAGGTGGGGTGTGTAGTGGGGGGAACTTTTTGGGTGTGAGGTGGGGGGGCTTTACAGGTGGGGGTGGGGGTGGGCTGTAGAGGTGGGGGTGGGGGGAGGGGGTTGTGCAAGTTGAGGGGGTAGGTGGGGGGTTGTGCAGGTGGGGGGAGTGTGCAGGTTGGGGGGTGGGTTGGGAAGGTGGGAGTCTATTGGGGGGTGGGGTGGGGGTGTACAGGTGGGGGGGGGGGGTATGCAGGTGGGGGTGGGGGAGGGGGGTGGGAAAGTGGGGGGTGTAGGTGGGGGGTGCAGTTGGTGGATGGGAGGGGGGTGTGCAGGTGGGGGTGTGCAGGTGGGGGGGGGATGTGCAGTGTGCAGGTGGGGAGGGGGGAGGGGGGTGCAGGGGGAGGGGGTTGTGCAGGGGGAGTCTGTTGGGGGTGAGGTGGGGAGACGGGCAATGCAAGTGGGA